>CM038671.1:513505114-514705114 GCA_021605145.1 Aegilops bicornis
GTGAACTTGTTGGTGGTGGAAACGCATCATATGGTCCAATTGAGAGTCGAGTTGGCGCTGACGGGCGCTATCCACCAAATTTTGGCCGCTCGCGTAACACCATCCGAGACGATTTATCTCGGCCGCCATTCATGAGCGCTTTCAGAAAGCCTAAGACCATGGCGACCACCGGCATGTACCAATATCGCTTCCCGCGCCATTGACAAGCGCCGGCATGGGTGTGGAGGGCACTTTTGGCGCTTAGTGCAGGTAAAGCTAGGCAAATGCTTAGGTGCGTATAAATGTGGTAGATGCATTGGAATGGAGGGGCGCTTTGAGCAGGAGTGCAAACCGTGTTGCATTCACATCGCGTGCCTCTTTTTCCGGTCCAATCCTCCTATTACACTCTCGCATGGATGCATCGACATGCTAATTGAAGCGGAGGATGCATCATTGGCTGCTCAACATTCTCGAACCGCTACCCTCCTCGGGTTCTGCGCATTAAAGCCGCCAGACGGGAATCTCATTACCACCTGTGTAGAAATCAAATAGTACTCAAGGACATCGCCGCACGCCTCGCTGAATACACTCTCCTCGCCTCCATCAAAGCTTCCTCTGCTAGTAACCCGCATGCAAACTGAGAAATCTACTCCGGCCACACATCCGCTCATGAGCGGGGCTGCATCTAATGGTAACACTAAATTCTGCTCCTCCCTGGGTCTTCGCCACTTTCGCTTAAACGAGACAAGACGCCGCCAAGCTCCTACCATCCACTCCCCATTTAAATGAGGCCAACAGGTGACAAATAAGCGTAATCACACTCCTCCGCCGCCTCCCCCATATCCTCCTTCACCATTTTCTCCACTCTTCCTTCGATGAGCTTTCGAGAGCTGCTTCCCAAAGATACTACTCGGCTACCGATGGCCCGCCGAGCCCCTCTCGGATACGGGTGAGCCTCTTCGATGTTTCACCAACCTCGCTTTGTCCCGGGACGGGAGCCGCTTCGGCCTAACCAATCTGGCACAGGTTCAAAGCAACTCACCGCCCAGCTTCCGCTGGCGATGAGGAGGGCGAAGTTGCTTCCACGCCGCAGACGGGCGGCGAAAGCACGCCGCAGACGGCATCGTTGCCGCCAAGGCCGTAATTTCACGCCACCACTTTCAAGGTGGTTGCTGCGCCTCCTGTGGTTCACTGCGGGCACGCCTCCCGTGGTTCTACGCCGGCGGCAACGTCATCTGGCGCAGTGCAGGACAGTAAGCCGGGTGCATGGAGAGCGACAGAAGTCGGTGGCCAGCCTTCTGCGTGTCCGGCCGCTATCATCGAGGAGAAGTAGAATACCGGAGGCCGCCGCTTACTTGGGGTCCTATGAAGGCCACCAGCTACGAAAGTATAACCCAGCCATTCAGTGTGGTTTCTTTGTTGCTTCGCTCCTTCCGAGGACCTTCTGTCGACTTCGCAAGGTTCTCGCCAGACATGAGGAAGACAAAGGGATCTGTAATGGCTACCGCTTAGATTAGGTACTCCCTCCTACCGGCTGGCGGAAATATTTGTTCTAATAATGGATAAATTGGATGCGTATCTATAACTAAAATAAGTTCAGATACATCCATTTCTAGGACAAGTGTTTCCTGGACGCGAGGGGAGTGTTAATTATACCAAGAGAGCCAGGGACAGCGCAACCGGGCTTTTAGTTCATGTAAATGTAACGTAAATCCATCATGTTTATATGAAGATCCCGGGCTTTTATACATAATGTAAATCCTTCATGCTTATATGAAAAACAGTCCGCATTTACACGAATTTCATCTGGTTGGTTAGAGTTGTGAGGAAATGTATGCCGCAGCGTTTGATGTCGCCTCCTCCGTGGGAAGGGAAGCGGGAGGAAATTTGCTTTGCCGCTGCCGTTGGAGATGCTCTTATGTCGGAAATAATAGAGTCAACATCCAATCCATTTGAGTTAATTGTGTGGTATGATTCTCCTCTATAAAAAGTTAATTGCAGACGTGACAAAGGTACACGTGACTCTGCGGTGGTGGCAGGCTACTGACTTTCAAGATGTAAAAGTTAAAAAGAAACAAGTCCATTTCTTAATCCGGTATTCTAAGTGCTCGTGGGTTCTAATCGTCACAAGACACATAGAAGGAAAAGAAGTAGAGAGTATATATTAAATAAGTAATATATAATATACCATTATCTGGAAGTTAAAGACAGACCAATCTGACTCAGTGTCATCGCTACAGCAGCATCCTATAACTTACCCAAAGCACACATATTTTTGTTGTAGACCATGCCAGATATATCTCCATGTTCACTTTATATCTATTTGTTCCTCAAAATATTTATAATTTTTCAGGGATTTAAAATGGACTACCACATACTTGATGTGTACGTATGTAGACATATTTTAGAGTGTAGATCTACCCATTTTGCTCTCAGGAGTGTCGTCACTTCATTGAAATCTCTACAAAGACAAATATTTAGGGAACGGAGGGGGAGTAGGAAAACAGAGTTGGTGATGATGGTTTGCGTGCTATCCTCACAATATAGGCCATTTGATTTATATCATCTAATGGATAGGAAGGAAATCTATGACAATTTTGTAAAAAGATACACCGCACTTCTCTCTCCACACTTGCAAATAAGGCCTTCCCCTGCTTCATCCTTTTCTCTCACAAGATAAACTACATCGTGAGTAAATGCATCTTGATTGTTTCTTGCGGTAATGCATGGGCATCTTGCTAGTCTCTCTCACAAGATAAACTACATTTCATACAAATGCATCTTTGATGTTCTGCGTGCAACGCATACGTGCATCTAGCTAGTTTCTTTTAAAATAGTTATCGCGATAATTGGGTTGAAGTGGATATATTTTTCTCGCTCACCAATGATTTCTGCATTTCACTAGTAGTAACAAAAGAAAAGGTTGTCTTGTTAATTAATAGAAAACATGGTGAAAAACTATCACATGAGGCCGAGTAAACAAGCCACGCTAATACTGCTAGGCCAAATCATTAATATCACTACAATTGCAAGGCCACATGCCAGAAGTCTACATAATGAGGGGGCTATGTTGAAAAAGACGATCGAGGTGTGTCCTGGAGTGAGTGCATAGAGAGGCCACAATGTTTGAGAGAGGAAACCAATTGACATTAAGAACAAGAATGATATCGTAGTCACACCCCTTCTGCTACCGGGCCATTGTTGGGGCCTCGTGTGGGGTGGGGAGAGGAAGGGAGAGAACACGTGACGAGAGTGTGCGTAGGTAGGCACAGAGGCACAATCTAGCGAAAGTGTGTGTGTGTGTGTGTGTATGTGTGTGTTTCAAAGAGGAGTAGATAGATTACTATCAAGAATCTAGGTGCCACCCTACTCCTTCCGGGTGTCTGGGTAGTCTCGTGGTGTGTGTGTGTGTGTGTGTGTGTTTGAGAGAGAAGCTTTTCACTCCATAGGGATTAGTAAGTATCAAGATCGTAGGTGTCAAATTTACTCACTTCGGTGCTCGAGGAAAGTGTGTGGGGGGGCAAGACACTTTTACATATCTCTACTTCTTATAAAAACAGAGTTGGTAAGATGATGGTGTTCCTCGCCATCTCCGCAATATAGGCCATCCGACGGAGTATCTCGACAGATAGGAAGTGAAACTATGACAATTTTGCAACAGGATACCCACACTTCTCTCCACATTTGCAAATAAGGCATTCCTTTGTTCATAATCTTTCTCCCACAAGATAAAACTACTCATACACATGCATCTTTGATTTTCTCCGCAAGTAACGCATGGCAGTATCTTGCTAGTAGGGAGAAGGGAATTTGTGTGACACATATCTATATTAAGGGATAGGTAGATAGCATGTGTGCGATGCATACTTAAAGCATCATGGAGATAAAACAAACGTGTGTAAAGTATGCAAGTGCCTCTAAAAAATGAAGCGATAAATAATGTCTACTATCGCCAAGTGCATGTGTGTGGGTGTGTGAGAGAGAGAGAGAGAGAGGGAGAGCGAAATCTCAAAAGAAAAGGTGCTCGGCTGGAATCCCAGTGGATGTATTCATAGGGTTCCTAACTCAAGTTAACCTTAGGCATAAGTGTGTTAGAGAGACATAATTATATCTTTTGAGGCATTAGCTGGTAATGGGTGGGCGGAATTAAAGGGATGCAGCGTGGTTCGACAGAGAGAGCCGACATTGGCCCATTTTAAAATCATATGCTTTTTATATTGATATTTATTGCATTATGGGCTGTTATTTCACGTTATGTCACAATAATACTTTTATGACTATTCTCTTTATTTTACAAGGTTTATATAAGTGAGGGAGAATGCCGGCAGTACTGGAATTCTCGGACTAGAAAAAGGAGCAAATATTAGGGAGGCTCATTCTGCGTAAATCTAAAAAGTCCCTAAACTCAATGGAATACCTTTTACAATAAATAATAAAAAAATCCTCGCCAAAGATGAAGGCTGTGGGGACTACATACCCTGTCTATTAGTGGGTGGGGCGCGCTCTCTAGGGCACACGCCCTCACGCCCTCGGTGGCCTCTCGGTGGCTCTCCCACGACCATCCTCTCGGTGGCCTAGGAGGAAGGCATTAAAGTAATAAGTAGATGATGGGTTGCTAGAGGATGTAAGCTTAAACCCTAGTTTATGTAAGTTGCTACTTTGTAAGGGCTGATTTGGATCCATATGTTTCTATGTTATGGTTAGGGTTTACCTTTAATACTTTTTGCTAGTAGCGCAGTATGCTTGCATTAGAGGTTAATCATAAGTGGATGCTTGTTCAAGTAAGAATAAAGCACTCAAGCAATTCTATTCACCCACATATCAAATTATCAAACTACCTAATTCAATCATATGAACGCGGATGAAACTAGCTTGACGACAATTTCACATGTGTCCTCGGAGCGCTTTTTTCCTTATATATAAGAGTTTGTTCCGCTTTTGTCCTTTGCTACAAAAAAGGATTGGGCCATCTTGCTGCACTTTATTTACTTCGCTAATTATTGCTCGTTATGAATTATCTTATCACAAAACTATCTTCGTCACCACTTGTTTCAAAAGATTTCTGGCAGAGAATACCTTGCTGGAAAACCGCTTATCATTTCCTTCCGCCTCGCTCAAGGTCTGACACTCTTACTTATCTAAGGACTACTATAGATCCCCTCATACTTGTGGGTCATCAAGACTTTTTTCTCGCACCGCTGTCGGGGAGTGTAGCGCCTTTTGGTAGGTGGAATTTGGTAAGGAAAAATTTATATAGTGTGGTAAAATTTATTGTCACTTGTTACTATGGAAAGTAATCCTCCTCGAGGCTTGTTAGGGTATCTTTCAATTTCTACCAAGAGAGCAAAGAGTTGCCTCAACCCATCGAACCTATTGAAAATGAAGTTCCTTTTTGAGTTTCCTTCGGGTATGATATAGAAAAATTGCGAAAGCTAATCCTTTTGCTGTGAGATGGAACAAAGCATCCCGATGAACACCTAATATATGTGGATGAAGTTTGTGGATTATTTAAGCTTGCAGGTATACCCGATGATGTTAAGCTAAGAAGAAGGTCTTCCCTTTATCTTTGGAGGGAGACGATTGACATGGTATAGGCTATGTGGATGATACGAGATCATGGAATTATAAAAGATTGAAATTGGAATTTCATCAAAAGTATTACCCTATGCATCTTGTTCATCGTGGATCGCAATTATATATATAATTTTTGGCCTCACGAAGGAGAAATCATCGCCAAGCTTGGGGAGTCTTTAAATCAATGTTATATTCATGCCCCAATCATGAGCTCCCAAGAGTTACAATTATTCAAAAAATGTATGCTCGGCTTTCTAAAACAATCGCACCATGCTCGATACTTCAGCCTTTTCTTTTATGATGAATACTATTGAATTTAGATGGGATTTATTGGATATAATTAAACATAACTCTCAAGATTGGGATCTCGATGAAGGTAAGGAGTCGTGTATGACACCTAAGTTTGATTGTATTAAATCTTTTATGGATACCCGATATTTTCCGTAAGTTTAGCACTAAATATGGACTTGACTCCTAGATAGTAGCTTCTTTTTGTGAATCGCTTGTTACTTATGTTGATCTCCCTAAGGAGAAGTGGTTTAAATATCATCCTCCCATAGAAGTAAAAGTAGCTGCACCAATTAAAGTCAAGAAAAGAATGTCACGTGAGCAATGATCCTATTGTCCCTACTTATGTTGAGAAACCACCTTTCCCTATTAGAATAAAGGATCATGCTAAAGATTCAATCAGTGATTCGTAGAAAAGCAATATTAGAACATATACACCTCCCCGAGCAAGTTAAAGTAGAACCTAATATTGCTATTGTTAAAGATCTCTTGTCGATAATATTGATGGGAATGTTATTCGGCTTCCCATGCAAGGAAACTGCTTAGAATTAAGCTAAACCTTGTGCTAAAGATAAACATAGACATGTGGTAGGCGTGTTTGTTATTTTTGTTAAAAATGGGAGATCATTGTTATCATGGCTTATGTGATATGGGTGCTAGTGCTAGTGTTATACCTTATACCTTGTATATAAAGAAATCAAGCATGAAATTGCACTCGCCGAAAGTTAGAAGATATTGATGTCACAATTAAGCTTGCCAATAGAGATACTATATCCATGCTGTGGAATTGTCGAGATGTTGAAGTCTTGTGTGGGAAAAACCAAATATCCTGGCCGATTTTCTTGTTCTCGCCCCCACAAGATAGCTTTTTGTCCCATTATATTTGGTAGAACCTTCTTGAACACTGTTAATGCCAGGGTAGACTGCAAAAATAATGTTGTTTCTATTGGCTTGGATGATATGATCCATGAGTTTAATTTCTCTAAATTTAGTAAACAACACCGTGAAGAAAGAATTGCCTAGTAAAGATGAAATTATTGGTCTTGCTTCTATTGCCGCATTCTCCTAGTGATCCTTTAGAACAATATTTGCTAGACCATGAAAATGATATGTTCATGAATGAAAGAAGGGAAATAGATGAAGTGTTCTTTAAATAGGAACCTATTCTGAAACACAATTTGCCTATTGAAATCCTAGGGGATCCTCCTCCACCTAAGGGTGATCCCAGATTTGAGCTTAAACTGCTGCCCGATAATCTTAAATATGCTTATCTTGATGAAAATAAAATATATCATGTTATTATTAGTGCTAACCTTTCGTAGAGCATGAAGAAGAAAGATTATTGAAAACTCAAGAAGCACCGTGTCGCTATTGGATATACTCTTGATGATCTTAAGGGCATTAGTCCCACTTTATGTCAACATAAAATAAATTTGGAAGCAGATGTTAAACCATTCGTGATCCTCAAAGACGCCTCAATCCTAAGATGAAAGAAGTGGTAAGAAAAGAAATAATAAAGCTTCCGGAAGGTGTATAATTTATCCCGTTATTTATAGTCGCTGGGTAGGTCATGCCCAATCGTGGTCCCCAAAGAAGGGAGGTATTACCGTTGTTCCTAATGATAAAGATGAATTGATCCCGCAAAGAATTATTACATGTTATAGGATGGTAATTGATTTCGCAAATTAAATAAGGCTACTAAGAAAGATCATTACCCTTACCTTTTGTTGATCAAATTCTAGAAAGACTATGCAAACATACACACTATTGCTTTCTAGATGGCTATTCCGGTTTCTCTCAAATACCGTGGTCGGCTAAATATCAATCAAAGACTACTTTTTACATGCCCTTTTGATACTTTTTGCTTATAGACGATGCCTTTTGGTTTATGTAATGCACTGCTACACTACAAAAAATACAATCTCCGTGATGATACGGTTTGTCATAGTAGGTCGCGTTTTTGTCATGCATGTACATCCATGACAAATTTATGATGTAATCATGATAGTCATACCTGCATCAGACCGTAGAAGTGTTCCATGACATTACCAAAATTATCATCATCGAAGTGTCCACTTCCATGACGATAAATCGCAAGTCACGTAAGTGCTTTCATCAAGGGTGACCGACACGCGGCATCCACCGTGAATCTTAACACCGTTAAGCTCTCGGTCGGGTTTTGGATCCGATAACCCGTTAATGTACTCGACCAATGGGGATTTTCCACGGTAAAATCATCATTATCGGAGGAAACACGGTTTCGGCTCACCGCTGGGACAGACATGTCATCTACTCATTGGACGGAACCCACCTGTGGTACGTCCGATTACGCGGGCACGCCCAATAGAGGCCCATTCTCGTGAAAAGGCAGCCCAAGAAAAATTAAAGGTGCCAAATCATATAAGGCCTACTTGTGTCAGTCCATTTAAGCCTGTGACCCATATGGAGATGAGCCAATCTTTCGCCCGCCAACGGCCCGTGCTAAAGATTTGACACCATTGCAGCCCATCGCCGCTCGAGTTCGCTAACACTCGCCATATATCCGGGCTCAATATCAGCCGATGAGATTTCGCCCGTTAACGGCCCGCTTAATGGATGGGTCAATTTTCGTGATGTACATCATTCGCCTTTTTAGCCACCCATTTAAATGTTGGGCTAGTTTCGCCCGGTGTGTCTTTCACCGCTGACGGCCCATAAATCTGATGGGCCATTTGTTGCTCGGACCTTAGTTTCGCCTTTTAGCGGACTATTTAAGTGTTAAATAATTTTCTCGCCTTGTCACTTTCAACAAAGATGTTGATGGCCCATAAATCGCTTTGGGCCATTTTTAGTCTGGACCTAAGTTTTGGCCTTTAGCCACCCATTTAAGTGTTGGGCCAATTCTGCCCTCAGGTGACTTTCTTTCTGTTAATCTGAGAGCATAAATGAGTTGGGCCATTTGTAGTCGGACCTTAGTTTTGGCCCTTTAACGGCCCATGCCCTTCATGGTCCAATACCAGCCTTGGCTTTCTTTTCGGGTTTCGCTAAAGGCCCACAACACAATGGCCATTTACAATACAACTCGCCTTTCGTTTTCTTAGCGCCCATGGTCTTCATGGTCCAAAGATAAGCTCATTGCCTCTTTTCGGGCTCGCTAAAGGTTTATAGTATAGTTGGGCCATATGTAGCCCCAACTTAGTAACGGCCCGTTAACTACCCGTGAAATAAATCGGGGCCACCTGCTGCCCGGCTCAAGTCGGGCTCGTTAACGAGCCGGAGGTAAGAGGGCCGACAATTAACTCTCCTTTCAGTAACGACCCATTAACTTAATGGGCCCACTAAAGTTCGTGACATGTCTTTAGGCCAAATTAGATAATTTGAGCCCATTACGCATTTGAGCAATTATGCATGTGACCAAACCGATCACGCAAAGGTATGACATATGTGGAATAACGCTGCACATCCAACATATACTACAGAAGTTACATCCACCGGGCAATCAAAGATTGATGCCAAGCAGTAAATAAATGAGCAGAACCTAACCATCTACAACGCCACAATCTGCAACCTCAAAGATGATGACGCCTATAAGCATGGCAAGTTCTTTCGCTTTTGCTACACTTTCTCTCGAAAACATTGATCGCTTGTTGTGTCGCATTTACTCGCACCTCCCGATTCATCCACCATTTTCATCATTGCTTCAGCCATTAATTGGTTCTACAAACATACATTTATTCCGTTGTATTCGAGATAGAGGATACCTAATGTATTCGTATGGCGATTTTGGCGTGCTTGTATTATTTATAGTGGAGAGTGTCTCACCATTGCATCATCACATAAATTAGGACGGAACCAAACAGATTAATCATGAGTTATTGCCATATTACTCCGCCTAGATTTCATCGGAAAGAAACAATGGGGTTGCTTGTCGCTTTCGTAGTTTGTCTTCTTATCTTCAAAGAAGATGCACAAAATTAACACACTAGCATTGCTATCATTGGCCAAGTCGATAATAGGAAAGCAACATTGACACAACGAACGCTTGGGCAAGTAGCCTACACAAAATTAACACAATATGGCACAGCTATCATCAGCCGTAAGGTAGTACGAAAGCAAAAATTGACACAATGAATGAATGGGCAACCAGAGAAGCACTACAATTCAAGAATGTGCGTGATATGAGATAGTACATTCATGTACTCACAAGATGCAAAACTACTGTGCAGTTTTCCTTACAAAATCAACATTACGCCTTTTTAACTTTTTGCTACAACTAATTTTAGATCGTATAAACGTTAGATTCACGCCGATTAACAAAATACACGTTGATGTAAAAAATATAGTGATATACAATAGGTACTTACATCGCATTGGAGCACGTAGAATTCCCGCAAGATATTTTCCTCAAATACGATCCCAATGGAAGAAGTCTTCTATCGCTTAACCTTATTTTCTAATGTAGAGATGGGTAAGAAACATGTAGAAAATATGATCGTAATGCTATAAAATTTCATGATGCGAGGATACACACACGCTTCTTAGAATGGAGTTGACATTCTTTTGCCGGATCGGAGCGGACTAGTTCTTTTGGCCACCGGAATCGCTTATTATCGTGGGAGTTGGGTATCTCCCGTACAGAGCAAGATCTATGAAAATGGAGTTGGTTTATTATCTCCGCATTTGGATCTTTTGCAAAGACCTGTTTGTAACCCTTCGTATTCTAACAGAGTTGCCTTTTCTCCCCTTGCATGCCTTATATAGAAGAATGGTGATTCAGTTATAAACATGCTACAACAGAGATGGAATAGGTATCAAGAATAGAAAGGCATGACATATTGACATGTATTCTCTCCATCCGAAAATAAATGGACGGGTCTAGGCGATTTCATTCTAGATACATCCAGCTTTTATCCATTTCGCGACATTTAATCCGGGACGGAGGGAGTATGATGTAAGAGCAAGGGATACGACAGACAACACAAAGAGAAAAACACCGAAAAACCCATCGCAGAATCCAAAGTATTCAAAACCCAATCGATATGAGATAGTACACTCATGCAATTTCAGTGATGCAAAACTACCGTGCGCTTTTCCTTACAAAAATCAACATTGTGGCCTTTTAATCATACATTTTGCTACAACTAAATTTAGATCGATAAAGGTTGGATTCACGCCATTAACAAAATACATGCCGATGTAAGAATATAGTGATACACAATGTGTACTTACATCTACATTGGAGCACGTATAATTCCTCGCAAGAATCTTTCCTCATAAACGATACCATTGCAGTAAATTCTTCTATCTCGTTAAGCTTTATTTTCTAAAAGAGAGATGGGTAAAAACATGTAGAAAATATGATCAGCATGCTATAAAATTTCATGATGCAAGGATACGCACACGCTTCTTAGAATTGAGTTGACATATTTTTGCTCGAATCGAGCTGACTAGTTCTTTGGCCACCGGAATCTGCTTATTATCGTGAGGGAGTTGGGTTTCTTCCGTACGGAGCAAAGATTCATAAAAACTGAAGTTGGTTTATTATCTCCCCGGCATCAAAGGCCTTGTTTGTAACCCTTCAGATTCTAACATAGTCGCCTTTCCCTTGCATGCCTTGTATAGAAGAATGGTGCTTTAATTATAAAACATGCGACAGAGAGATGGAATAGGTATCAAGAATAGAAAGGCATGACATATTGACATGTATTCCCTCCATCCGGAAAAAATGGATGGGTCTAGGCGTATTTCAGTTCTAGATACATCTTTTTTATCCATTTCGCAACATGTAATCCTGGACGGATGGAGTATGGTAAGAGCTAGGGATACGACGGGACAACACATCAAAAAAAAAACTAGTTGAATGTAAAACTATATGCTAGCGGAATACGTGCATGTAAATAACCAAGGCAACATACACACGTATGATTGGGAAAATAAGATGGCATTGCAACAGAAAGCACTAGAACAAAGACTTCAAAGTAAAAAACATGGTATGGCGTATAGATGAAGTACATAATCGATGAATAACAATGCATAAGATATTCGTAAGCATGATGTCCAAATTAAGGTATGGCATTGCGTATACAAGAGAATGACAAAGATTTTGAATTTGAAAGGATGTTATCATGAATGGAATAGGTACTGAAAAATGTGAAGGCATGACATATTTACATGCATGATCAGCATGCTAAGCACATGGCATTGCAATAGAGTAGATACACTCCAGACATTATATGCATGTTGTACCCATATCACGTGCCAAGTTAGAGCAAGGACCTTGTGGGGTGAAGAGGATTCATCAACTTTCTCGCAAGTCTTCAAGAACCCGCTTTTACATGTTCCATCATATTGGGTATCATTGACATCAAGTTTATTGGCCTTTACATTGCTCCGTGAGGTTCTTGTGGATATATCAAGGTGTGCAATTATATCCATATGCATGGAAGACAACTAGTAGTTAGAGTTATGTAAATAAGTGCCTCAGAGGGAGACTTTACATAAATAGTAGGACTGGGCTTAACTAGCAGCAACAGTCTCATAAACAAAAGGGAGAACACGTATGAAAGCTACGTATCATGTATCGCTTTGTACCGAGATTAACTAGATGGCACACAAAAGTATTAAAGAACAAATATAGGTAATACTAGAAGTGGTATAATACTATAATCACCACTGTGGGATAGCATTGGTCGATGGATGATAACTATGGAACAGCGCTATACTAAAGAACAAGTATCTTAGCTGAACTATGGAACAACGTGAACTCCCCGAATAAGACCTCGTAAGAGATCATCATGAATATACAAAGGAAATGTGATGATCTATTTTCCGTGCTTAGATGAATAACAAAGCCATAAATGTTGCACACAAGTAAGATGAGGGTACAACCTATCTGGCTACCATCCATAGGAGTGAGCATCATGTAATCGACTTGTCGATGTCCCTCGCAGCTTGTTGTGGTTGTCCATGTCGGGCACGCCAGATTCGATGCAGGGAACCGTTGAGTGGGGGACCGTAGCTCCTTTCCGTGTATAAGCTTCCCTTGTTGGAGCAAATGCTGTGAGTCGGAAGACGGTGTGTCTCAAGATGCAGTAATGCATAAAGTTAAGAACTATATATCTCTTTTCATCCCAAGAAATACACTAAGAGATCAATAGTAAGGTACGTAGAGTGGTCACATGTCTGCTGGATCAAGACTAAATTGGGGTCACACGATTTTATTTTGTTTTGGTACTATCCGATCTACGCCGGATGGCTTGATGGCCGCCTTTGTGCCTCCCGGGTGACACTGCTCGAATCTTCCCCAAGAGCTGCCGACTAACGGCAGAGCAGCCTGCCTCCGCCGGGTCTGCGTGGCCCCGCCCAAAACCCCACTCCTCGCCCCCATCAAGACCGCTGGTGGTTGCACCACCCCGGCCAATCCACAAAGACTCCTACCATCCAGATCCGTGGTGGCAAGACTCTTCAACCCACGCAACTCTAAAAGATAGCCATCTGTTGCTTCCGCTCATGGGGCGAACTTGCGCCCCGCACCCTTACGTTAGACACCAGCCAACCGGGCAAATTTAGGAGCTCCATCGCCGAGGAGTGCCGCCTCTCATAGGGAATCGATTGGCCTGTAATAAAAATTCAGACAATCGATTTACCAAATAAAGTGATTTCAGATGAGGGTGCGACCTATCCAAGCGGCATGGTGAAGTAAGCAGGTCCAGCGATTGCGGTGGTGACCGCCAGGTGGAAAGAGCATTGTCGCGACGGCCGACGGCCACGCTGGAAGCAGCGCCAGACTGGACGGATCCGTTGGAGCCGGCCCGCACCGTGAACAACGGCGGGGTGAATCGGCTCCAGACAGTTCACGCTGCGTTGCCGAGGCAAAGACCAAAGAAGACGGGAGTAAGAGGCACACGGCCCAAAGGCATGACGGCAATTGGACAGCCTCCGCATTAGGGAGGAGGGCGGCCGTGAAATTGGTGCGGGGGGCGCCATGGAGGTGGGGCTGAGGGTTTCATGCTCGGGAGAAGGGAGCTCCGGGAGAAGGTGATTTGATGCCCACGAGGTATGAATGGGGCATGGGCGGGGGAATTGGGAGGAGTGGAACCATGTCTTACTTGGACGCATTAGTCTGAAATGTGAGGGGAGTTACAGCCTACCCTTGCCTATAGGCTTCGGCTTGGGTCTGTGTAACGAGGGTCGGGGATAGTAGAGTAACTTTGCTTCTCCCCAAATAGTGGGCGGGAGCGAGCCAAGCAGGAGGGCGTGTTTTGAACTATAGTGGGTGCGAGCGAATTCAAAGTAGGAGAGCGTGTTTTGAAATAGTGGGCGCGAGCTATTTCAAGTAGGAGAGCGTGTTTTGCCGACTCATGGTTTATGAATTATTCGCACATATCATTTCAAATGAGGAGAAGGCGCTTGGATGAAGTTATGAACCTACCTCGATGTACAACGGGCTAATTGATGCATGTCCCAAATAGGACGGTAATTTTGCGTCTCCCATTTATTTGCTTCGCGAATTCCACCGAGCAAGAGAGGATGTTTAACGTTCGTTCAAATTTTGGAAAACGAGCATCCACGCTCACCTTACCAAGTCGATTCGAATCAAATTTTGAAATATTAGCTTGCCACTTTTTTTTAGATGGAGAGATGATGCTCGGGAGTAATGTATTTTTACATGCTCGTTGTTAGAAGGATTTACTATATGGAAAAATAGTTGAACCACTCAAAACGCGAATCAGACTCCAAAATGAAATATCTCGATTCAATGAACTAGCTCTGCTCAAGAGGGTCAAAATAGTGAACTAAATCCAAAATTGAACACCGCAATCGAGTAGCATGTTGTACAAGATTATAGTACTCCATGAACATGTTGAAAGTCAAATTAATGAACTTGTTTGATATACGGTATATCCGTTTCATGTGTGGATTGCGCATAACATGGTCTCCAATTTAAATATTTGAATGCAAGTTTATATCAGTCTTTGATGAATAAAACGCGACCTCCCCTCTCCCAGACTCCGTCTCTCTCTCTCTCTCTCTCTCTCTCTCTCTCTCTCTCTCTCACCGACAATCTTCAATTCCGTCGCACGCATCCGACACAAAAACCTTGTTGGTCCCTCTCCCTTTCTCTCTCTCTCTCTCTCTCTCTCTCTCTCTCTCTCTGTGTGTGTGGGGGGGGGGGTCTATCTAGTCCGCATTCATATATACACCATCTATCTGTCTCTCTCAAGACACTATGTATGATACTCTAGCTAGTCCAAGCTAGATATCTTGAGTGCACTCATCGTATGCACACAAATTCCTTGGCTCAAGGTTCAGAACTCTCTCACGCACCACTATGTCGCCCCTGAGCTCTCCCCCTCTCAAACTCTCCATCCACTGGTCACAACACATGCATATCTCACTCGCACTGAGCAGGGCCCAACTGAAACTCTATCTCTCTCCATCGCTCTCTCTCCATCTCACACGCACACACACACACAATCTCATGCCCAGCTAGCCAAGTATGATGGTCTCTCACTCAATTGTAGGCACACGCAAAGGCTCCCCTATATGTATATGACTAGCTAATCTTAGTCTCCATCACAAACATGTGCATGGTCTATCTCGATTTCTCTTGGCATGATCTTTCTATCGCAAGACGCACTACCCTCGATCTCCCACCCATATAGTCCCCTCACGATCTCGAGGGATCTCTCTATCACAAACACACCCTCTCTCCCTCCCCATGCGCCCATGCCATCCATGTGTCCCTCTCGACCTTTTTTCCTTGTTGGCCGTGACCTCTATTGGACATGTGCTACAGGGTGTCTCTCTCTGCTACAAACAATCACACACTAGCTATCTTCGTGGTACCTCCTCACCTCGCTTCCATCTCGAGGAGATGCATGTGTGATATGTTCGCATAAGAAACGAAAATACACACTATTTCTCTCATTTATCGCTTGTTGTCACTTTCTCTTCACACACATACTCTTTTTGCACACTTACTCATTCTCCTTCACACGCGACTTGATCCGTCTCTCGACCGAGGCACTCACCTCCGGCCCATAGCTCATAGATTTATTGTAAAGTCAAACATCACAAAGTTTGACCATGTAATGCGGGAGAAAAAGAATTACATCTACTACGGCAAACATATACCATTAGATTCACCATGAGATGTAGTTTTGTATGATGTATCTTTGGTATTGTAGATATAAATAACATTTGCATAAACCTGATCAAAGTTTCCAAAGTTTGACTTCTAAAACATTTACATGCACTGCATTATCGAGCGGATGGAATATCTCTTTCCTCTCGCCTATCCGACGCACCACTCAAATTTCTTTATCGGGCTCCTCAATCTCTCTCACACTTTATTGGTCAGTTTGGTTCGTGATCTGACCTCATGCCTTGATGGTTGGTACCGGTGTGGACGTGAGATGTAAAATATTTCACCGGCCGCTTGTGTGGTGTCAAGCGTTTGGTTCATGCCTCGCCAGTGCAAAGCATCAACGTCCCATCAATCAACCCATGCATCAATTATTTAATGCTAATATCCATCCATGTTGCTGTTAGCCTCGCGGCCGCATCGCACTGTGCACGGCCAAAGCGCTCGAATCGGTCGCTTGGGCCAAAGCACTTGCGTTGTCCGGAGTTCACCAAAGCTAATTAAAGTGCAAGGAACCCAGCCTGTGGGCTTTCTTTTCACAGGGTAGCAACCAAACAAGCGTGCATGAAATCCAGCCCACAACCCCAGGCCACGCAAAAAGATGCTCACGACGCTAAAGCCAAACGTGGGCCTTATATCTCCCTGGTTCACACATACACATGTTCGCTTCGCGCTATACATATTGAATTCCATCCAACACTCTCCGCCTCTTGTTCTCTCTCCATGTGACACGCACCCCCTAAGTACCATAATCCTCACTCCATCATAGGCTCTGCTTTGGATCCATGGGTTAGAGTTAGTTTGGGTTAGTTTGGAGTCAACTAACCCAAAAAGATCCAAACAGAGGGTTAGTTTAGGTTAGATGCATCTAACCCATCCAAAAAACTAACCCATCCAAGAGGTGCTTATTTGGGTTAGTTCTTCCTGTGACCACTAATAAACACTTTTTTCTATCGCCTCCCCGCAGCAGATCCCACCCCACTTCCTCAAGCTTCTCGCTCTCTCCCTCCCTCCCTCTCGTGACCGCCTGTGAAGGTGCCTCGCCAGATCCGTGCTCCATCTAACCCTGCCATCCAAACACCTCTTTACTTAGAGTTAGTTCAGGTTAGAATCTAACTCTAACCTCTAACTGAGTTAGAGTATCCAAACAGGCCATAGGAGCAAGCACTCCTCCTAAGTATGATTATCTCTTACTAGCCATCGTGAACACACGATTGTCTCCTTCCATCCATACGCCTATCTCGATATCTCCTGGGCATCTTCTATCACAGACACACCTTGTCACTCGATCTCCCACCCATGTAGTCCCATCACGATCTCCGTGGGATCTCTATGACAAACATACACTCTCTCCTCCCCATGTCTGCATTTTCTCCAGACGTCTCTCTCGACCTCTCTCCCTTGTTTGTCGACCCCTCTTGGCCACGCATAGGGGTCTTCCTCTCTGGTTCCAAACAACCACACACTATCTCCTCACCTTGCCTCCGTTGTCGAAGATGCATGTGTGATATGTTTGCATAAGACACGATGCTTTTTCTCCACTTTTATCGTGTGTTGTCCATGTCTCTTTCACACACACACACAAAAAATTTCACTCTCTCTCTCTCTCTCGTCAGGACTCTCCACGCCCATAAGCATATGGATGTTTTGAAAAGTCAAACCTCGTAAAAGTTTGACTAGGTATATGTGGAGAAAAACATTTACATCCTGAACGCATCATTAGATTCATCACAACATGTACTTACTTCATACTATCATTTATCTTTGGTATTGCCGATATAAGTAATTTCTTTATAAACTTGGTCAAAGTTTCAAAAGTTTGACTTTAAAAAATGTTGTAACTACATTATCGAATGTAGGGAGTAGCTCTTTCTCTTTCTCTCGCTATCTCCTCACGAGCCTCCCTCTCACTCGAACTCTCTATACCGACGGATTATATGCTCACCGTGGTCAGGCCAGATAGCTCAGATATATTGTTTAGTTGACCGGTCAACCAATCCACATGCTGCGTTGTCACCTCGTGTTCAGACCTTGGTGTGCCGCCCATGTGGCGTTGGGTGGAAATAAGTAAACTAGAGGCCCATCCGACACGCCGGTGAAGGAAACAAAGTTGAAACCACTCGGGGTAGCACCGCATGCTAGTAAATTGAGGGTGCATTGAGGACAAACTTGCTTGCTTGCGAAGGACGACTCACAAGACACCACCACATGCTGCGCAAGATGCATGTAAGGACGACTCACAGCACACCCAACACACAACACACACCAAAGACACGGTACACCGACGTCAGCCACGGTTGAGATGGACGGCGAGGCAGCCAACAAGCCGGAGGCCGCCGAGCAAAACCGTGATCCGGGCGAGCTCGGACTTCATCAAGAGCCTCCCCGACGACATGCTACTCGTCATCATCGGCCTCCTCCCCACCAAATCTGCCGCGCGGACCGCCTCGCTCTCCCGGTGGTGGCGCCCTCCAATGCGTCCCCTCAACCTCACCATCGACAACCGCCATCGCGACGGGATTGTAAACGCATTGCCGCATAGCCTCCAAGATCCTTTCATCGCACTCGGGCCAGCCAGACGCCTTTTGACATCCGCAGATGTTTAGTACCAACCGCAAGGTCCAACCCAAGTTCGACGAAAGTGGTTCTTATCCCCGCCTCTAGATCAGCTCGAGGAGCTCAGCTTTGAAGCCGGACGATGTCGCCTCTCGCCGTCCGCGCCTCCGCCTCACGCCAACGCCGCACCACGCCAAATTTCAGCCTTCCTCGCTATCTTCCTCGGATTAATGCCGCTACTCGCTTCTTCTTCTCCGGCCAACTCAAGCAGCTCGACCTCTTCGACGTTGTCATCTCAAAGAATGATATGGAGCACCTGCCCGCAGCTATATCAAGGCCGAGTACCTTCGCCTTGAGCAGATCCACGGGTTCATTAGCCTCCACATCGCTCCTCGATTTAATCTCCGCTGGATTTATGTGCCTTGGTCAGCCCCGCAACAAGACATCAATTGGGAAGAGATCACTCCAGCTATTCCACGTTATGGTCATTGAGAATGTGCCTTTCCTTGAGAGATTGCTTGTATCGGATCTAGAAGGTCCAACAAAAATCAGGGTCATTGACGCTACCAAATTGACAAATATGGTGTATTCGTTCGCCAAATTCTCCGAACTCTTTATTGATCCGTAATCGCTCGTGTACAGCACTCATCTTCTTTCTCCGCCTTCTTGAAATTCACATTTTAAATTTCTTCTTGATGTATTTACTTAATCGCCTTCCGTAAAAATGATTCCGACAAGCTTGACCCACCATGCGCACAAAGGAAGATCTTAGCACTAAAATCTATCGGCCCCAATCGATCAAATTGTTGGATTCCTTACATGCTTTCCATGTACGGAGAAGCTACTCATCGAGGTGAAACTTCTTTCCTATTAGTAAACGGTAATAACAATCACAACGTAGCTCAATTTTTTCGTAATTTTGACAAGTGTAGTGTTCAAAACTACATCTACGCACTGCACCGGAAGAAATGTTTTTAGTATTTTCTTCTCACGTGATCACCTGCAACATTTTTATGCTGCACTACTATAGTAGCCTAGACTAGTCATAGTGGAAAGTAACTTCGACTACTCCAGTAACTCTATGGTTACCCTAAGGGCAAGTACTACCTCCGTCCTGGTTTAACTGACAAAATGTTAATGCATGTCACTAAGAACTATATCGTTGGATTCGTATTTGAACATAATTTCAAATGGTGTAATTTTTAGTGACATGCATTGGCATTTTCTTAGGTAAATCTATGGTCAAAATTATATACTAAATATTTAGGTAGTTTTTCGTCCCAAAATTCTTGTCTTACATTTGTTTAGATACGGATGTACCTAACACTAAAATATAACTATATACATCTGTATTTAGACAAATTTAAGACAAGAATTTTGGGACGGAGGGAGTACAAAAGTGGGCTATGTAGGCCAAAACATGTGCCAAATTCACTTGTGATTCATTTGGCATCGATGCCCTCCATTGCTCACCGGTGCTCCTAACTGAGCACCTACTTTGTTCGTGCCAAATTAACTCACATTAATGAAAAAACACTGCGTGGGAGAGAGAGAGGACTGAGGCAATAAAAAACACTTGTTTGGGAGAGTGAGAGGCTGGTGTAGTTGGTTTGATTGATTTGTTTATACATGTGGGTCTGTGTGCACAACGGTGCCAACTCTCTCACATCGCGAGAGCGGTGCCAAAATCTTTGATTTGACATCGATGCGTATTATGTGGCATACTTTTGCTAAATATGGCATCGGCCACATAGTGGAAGGCAACAAATGCCCAAGCTCTTCACGTGCTCCTAGTTAAATGAGAGGAAATGTAAACAGAGAGAGAGGAGAGAGAGAGAGAGTGAAAAATATCACTAGCCAGCCAACCCTATCGTATGAGCGTAATGATATTGGTACCTCTTGATGACATGGTAATCTTATGCAGCCAAATGCTTCTAATATGTTCTCTTCTTTTGCGTATAACAAAAGACCCGAAAGTGAAAAATGTTTTGCACTATAACAATCTCATCGAATGCCTTGATCTCCATCTTACGTAAATTGATTTGATCGACTACCGAGGCAAAGACATCTGAGATTAAATTGGCTGTGTTCTTTTTCCGGAGGCAAGTGTGCTCAAGGTAATGAGGTTTGGCGCTCTTCCGCGCAACAATGAATGGCGATCGATCACCGCAAGCGTCTAAGCCTAAATGACAAAGTCTCCACAGAAGCTGAATTTGTTTTTGAAACATCAAGTGGCCAGAGACTCAAAAACTTATTTGCCCATTAGTGACTTGTCAGGGCGGTGGATTTTAGATTGTACGATAAAGCTGCACCCACCTAAAGTAACGAAAGTTCTTACGTGAACTTCCTAGTAATTCCCTCTTCCTAGGTGTAGCATTACTCCTAACATTTGTAATATCAGTTTTGAAACTTGTAATATTGTCGTGTCCTATTCCTGCGTTCTCAAAATCCTCGCGAATCAAACAGGTCCCGAGTTGGTGATGATGTTGTGCCTCCCATCTTTCACCAAAGAGTCAGTCGGATCTAGATCTCGACGATACAAACCAAGCTTCTCCATTTTTGCAAAAGATGCCCGCACTTGTTCCCTATTTACAAACAACTCCTTGTCTCTCACAATTAGCCTTATCTCCTCCCCACCACATCTAGAAGGTCGTGGAAAAATCATGCGCGATGGTCACGAGCAAGTATCCACCCTCAATCTTGGTGTTCCATGCAATGCACGGGCATCTACGCACAGTGAAATTATGTTTAACAGTGGCTAGTTGTAAGCAGGCTAGCTCTACAGCCATGATGATAGTGACCGCAGACGGTGAGGTCGACTATGGTATGCGGAACACGACGCCTATACTCGTGTGTCATCTCCGCGCAGGTCTTGTCACTTCACCGTGAGGAGCAAAGACGTAATAATTCGACCAACGGGTAGTATAAAGCTGCTAGTACTCCTAGGAGTACTACATTGGTTGTACTACTACTAGTACTAGTAGCACCACCGTCTGGATTTAGGAGTACTACCACGCCCATCTGGATTTTAGTATTTGACTAGCAATATCTAGTAATGCATGTCACAAAAATGTACTACTCCCTCCTCGTAAATAAATACATGGTGTTTTATTCCTATCGGCGAGAGAACTTAATGTTTTCTTTGCTAACTAGAGTCTTAATAGGATTACATGCAATGAACTAAATAATCGCATGTCATGTTTGGTAGTCTCAAGTCATTGAAAGCATGCACGGCCCACATCTCTCATTGGTTGATATGTCACGAAATAAGAAACGAGGAGGAGTTAACGCACCGTGCCTAAGTGTTTTGGGATTATTTGGTTTTGTAATGTGACTTACACAACATTTTTGTTTACATGCATTAACATTTTATTAGTTAAATCAAAGGTCAAAACTTGGCGCAAAATGCAAAGGGGGCCAATAAACCAGTAACATCAAACTTCTCTCGTTTGGCCCCAACTAGAGGTCCGGTGAGATGACTATACTGCAACGACACGGAGGGGGGCGCAACTTCATTGACTTACGACAACTGCCTTTGGGTGAATGACATGTGGGCCCAGGGGGTGGCTGGCCCACCTATCATAAAGCCAGAGGCAGGTGCAGTAGAGGGCTGAGGAGTAGTACGAAATCCTACGCACCTACGCACGCTAACTGAAACTGCGTTATATCGACTAGAGGGGGGGTGAATAGGCGATTTTTATGAATTCTTCACTGAGGAATTTTCCGGTGAGGAAATTCCTTAGCGAAGAACTACTTGTAGCAGAATAAGTACTCAGAAGTAAGCATAACAGAATGCGGGCATGGTCATCATGATGAAATGAAGACAAGCAAAGAGTATGTAAAAGCGTAAACACAGGATAGCTCAAGATGAAGACAAACAGATCAAGAAATTGAACTGAGGAAATTGAGAAAGTCTTCATCAAAGTCTTCAAACATGTATATGAATAAACACTCAACATAGTAATGAGGAAAATGAAAGGGTTGAGGAGATAGAACCAGTAAGGTTGGTGAAGACAATGATTTGGTAGACCAGCCCAATCGCTGTCTCGGGCTTGTACGTCTCTGGTTGGAGCGTGTGAGTATTTAAACTCGAGGACACACAATTCCCGGACACTCCAAATAGCCGAGCACGCAGCCTGTGACACCAAGTCCTCACCGTATTCTCCTTGAACTAAGGTCACAGAGACCTCGTCCAATCACTGTGGTAAGTCTTCAGCGACTTCCAAACCTTCACAGACTTGGTCACTCGGCGATCCACAATTCCTCTTGGATGCTTCTAGACCATGAAGCCTAACCGTCTGGAAGAAGCACGCCTTCAAAGGTAACAAGCGCCGGATCCACGCAGGATCAATCTCTTCTGATGCTCAATCACTTTGGGTTTGTAGGGGTTTGGTTTTGGGTTTTTCTCACTCGATGATTTTCGCCAAAGTCCTCGTGAGGATGGGTTGCTCTCAAATGACAAGTGTCAAGTTTCTCTCGAGCAGCCAACCAGCTAGTGGTTGTAGGTGGCGGCTATTTATAGCCTAGGGAGCAGCCCGACATGATAAGACATAAATGCCCTTCAATGATATGACCGTTAGGTGGATAAGATATTTTGGGACAAAGGCGCCAAGAAGACAAAGAACGGTCGGAAATTTGAATCTCAAATTCCTCGTGGCTATCATGTTCTCACTATGTAGGCAATCCAAGATCGGCGAATTCCTAACTCCTCGGTCAAAATAAATTCCTCACGACCGTAAGAGCTTCGCCTCTCACATCAAGAAATTGACTAAACTGTATGAGTTTTCCAAAGGCTTCACTCAAGGGATTGGTAGGTGTAGGATTTTGAGTTGAGCATCACATGGAAATTTTTCCTTAGTATTTCCTCGACCCCTTTAACAAAGACGGTGTTTCCAATGACTCAAGAAAGAGAAAATGAAACAACGAAAACGAAAGTCTTCACGCTTCATGTTCCTCAAATGAATACCAAGTCTTCAAGGTCACACCAATTTCTTCACTTTCAAAGTCTTCAGAAAGTCTTCAGAATAACAAAGTCTTCAAATCAAGAACTTCATTTTTAGGGTCGACTTTCTCTGTAAACATCAAACTCCTCATAGACTTGTAGACCTGTGTACACTCACAAACGATTAGATCCTTAACCTATAAGTCTTCAATACACCAAAATCACTAAGGGCACTAGATGCACTTACAATCTCCCCTTTTGGTGATTGATGACAATATAGGTTAAGTTTTCAACGGGATAAACATATGAAGTGTAAATACCGATAATGAGGAATTTGATTGCAAGATATAGAAGAACTCCCCTCAAGATGTGCATAGTGAGGAATTTGCTTTTGAGGCAATGCACATTTGAAGAGTTGAATCATGGAGATCTCCCCCTATATCTTGTAATTCATACACGCATTTGACATATAACATGAAGAATTTGAAATGCATGATAAGATATGGTGCTTGACGTAATTCAGCATGCGTGCGATAACATTAATGAGGAACAAGCATGCAAAATAACGATCAAGAGTATCGAGCTCAAGAAGCTCAAGAGAATCGAGCATAGTGCAAGAGCACGATGCATCAAAAGTATCAAAGCACCATCGGGTTTAAGATTACAACTCGATCCAATAAAAGTTTCGTAAGAACGAGAGTTGTAACTTAACAAAATAAATTGCCCATATAATAGACCCGCTTGAAGACTAACTCAAATTTCTCCCCTTTGTCATCGAATGACCAAAAGGATCGAACCGAGGACTAACGCTCAAGAATTTCAAGTTGAAGAAGGAGCACCAGCGTTGTTGGGGTCGGTTGTTGTAGTAGGGCTCGCCGCTGTGTCGCCCAAGTCTTCATTTTCATCGTTGTCGCTACGAGGAAGAATAGGAGCTGGCCACCAAGGAAGGAACTTTGACCTTCTTGTATTTCTTCTGAGGAGGTGCAGACCAGTCAAATTCTTCCTTGAGTCCCATTGTCGCCGCTTCTTCCGCACTATAGACATGTGAAAGAACAAAATTTCAAAAGTGCTTGAAGGTTTCATGGAGGTAGTAGTGGTTTTTCTTCACTGCATTGTGTGTTGAGTTCATGTTGTGAAGAATTGAACCAAACTGACGCTTGACCCATTTATGATTGCGATCAAACTTCTGATGAAGACTGAGGAGTAACTCACGATCAGTCATCACCCTGGGTGCAGTAGCTTGAGGACTTTGCTTGACTGAGGTATTTGCGGTAGAGTCATGTGGCGTAGTCATCATTGGTGGAGTAGGATGCAGCTTTATAAACTGTCCATCCAATGGACGAATGCCTTCATCGATCACAAAGAAGGCCTTGCCCTTGTCATCACCGAGGTAAATGTCCGCTTGAGGACTTCAATCGTAAGCAAGTAATCGCAGTGGTTCGTAGTATCGCCTTGTAATTGAGTGAAGACCTTGTCCCGATGAATCTCATTATCCAAGGCGCATAAGGCTTCAGCTCAAATGGTGACATAGCAATGTTTGCCGTAGTCCTCATGAAGAAATCATGGAAGTTGACGGAACGCCATGGATTATGTTGAAAAGCATATTCTTCATGATGCCAACGACTTCTTCATCATTCGAAGTCGTGGCCTTTGATAGGACTCATTGTCTTCGCTGTAATCCGATAGACAGTCCGAGGCACATACAATAATTCCTTGACGAGGAATTTGGTTCTTGGGGCCTGCCTTGGCTTCAAAGGCTTCATCAGCACTTGCATACAGTGATTTGAAAGTTCTAGTTCGTTGTAGATACAACGAGCACTGTCAAGTGGAGGACTGAGTGGTAGAGCATGAAGTAATTCAGTTGTTGGTGCCTTGTAGTGAGTGTTTTCAGACATCCAGTCTAGCACCCATGAGTTCACGCCTTCATTGCCTCCGGTGATGTGCAGCGTTGCATAGAATTGATTTAATGAGTTCTTCATTCCACTACAGATATCAATGCAGAAATTCGTAAGTCCCGAATCGTGAAGAACATCGAGGATCGGCTCAAAGCCCGCAGAGACTCCATGTCCACATGAGGAATATGAGCATGATCAAGACTTTGTCTTTATTGAAAAGCACCGAGGAATAGAAATTGGCTTGGCTGGCAGTCCAAAAACGCCTCTTCCTTATGCGAGCGTAATCATATGGATTGTAATCATGAAGAATACATGCTCATCAAGAAGTCTTCACCTTTGAACTTTTGCGTTGTTGAGAAGGGATCCTTGGGCTTTGGCAAGGAGTGTCGTTGAGTTGCATCACGACCTCCGGAATTGCAATCTCGTGTTCTTCAGCCGAGGAATTTCTTGTTCCTCAATAGGTGCACCGAGGATCAACAAAGAAGAAGTTCATCAGCCGCTTAGTGCCCGGAATTTCTTCAGTGGACTGATGAAGTGGGATGAGTTTCTTCAGAGCCCATTTGAACAAAGAGTAGGAGCAGGGACCGAGGTATCTGCTGGATTGGGGTGAAGAGTGGAGAATTTGGATGCCGACTTTCCCAAAAGTCATCATTCATTATCGGGCGTTGTGCTTCCAATATCCACATCTTCTTCAAGTTCCTCAACACCGCCCTCTTCAAATTGTGAACCGAGGCATAGGTGAGGAAATGACTGGGTTGAAGGGATTGCTTCCACTTCAATTTCTTCATCTATCCGCCCGATTAAGCAAAGAAAATGATTTTCTTCATCGATCCGCTTTGGGATCACATAATCTTCATCAAAAGGAACAAGGTCCTTTGATGGAATTGAGGAAATTGGAACAAAGCATCAATTGGATTTTCAAAGGAGCTCATTATTGGCTTCATTTTCTTCGCAGTTAAGAATTTGACGCAGCCTGATGCTTTCCGCTTTCTTCACAAAGCAAATTCGCTGCAGCCTTGGTCTTCTTCACATCGAGGCGGATGGAAGAATTGGAGTGGGTGTTGGCGCAGGAGGAGCCGAGGAATCTGGATGATTTTCCTCAGCGCAATCGATGCAAAGGTTCTGACTTGTTCAGGGCTTTCAGACGCACCACTAGTGGATGCCCCGGAAATTTCTTCGCCGGTGGAATGGGATCATCACCGAACTGCATTTTCTTCAAGAGTTCGAACTTCATCGCCGGTGTCGACATGTTCTTCGGGCTTGGTTGAGCCGAGGCTCCGTACTGAGGAATTTCATGTTGCGTTGGGGCAGCAACATTTGTGAACTTCTTCGTCAAGTTGACGAATCGACCTTGGCTCCTTGCCAATCAGCATAATAAGCATCAAGTTTTGGCCGAGGGCTTGATTTCATTTCGACCTTGAGAAGTTCCTCGTGTGTCATTTTGACAACATTTTTCTTCAGGAACTTCTCCTTTCTGTATTGAGTTTTCTTGATCTCTCTTGCCTTTTCAAACTTCCATTTCCCTTCTGTGATGAAATGAGTCAACATATGACTTTGTCCAGGGGTCAGATGAAAATCAGGCAAAGGGGTGTTTGGATCCTTGTGCCAGAGATCAATATAATCGAGGATTTTCCTCGGATCCAATAAAGCAGAGGCAATGTATGTGCCTTTGGCTCTAGGGGCCCTTTCTTGGCGATATCTGATGATTTCCGCAAGTTCATCATCATTAGCCTCATCATCTTCAGGTGGCTCTTGGAAAGCAACCTATTTCTTCTTGGGACTTGGCCGAGGACCTCGTCCAGCTGTGGCCTTAGTCTTCAGCAGAATCAGGCCAGATGAAGACTTTGGTGCAAATTGAGGAACTTGGCTGAGACACCAGAGGCAATGGAGAAGCCTGCAGTCCTTTGGCACGCGGGCCGATGCACAGTGTGCCGAGGACTTTGCTCTGAATCACGAGGATTTGGGAGGAGCTGGAGCAGCATGAGGAATTGGCTGTGAGGACAATGCTGAGGAACTTGGCCGTGAGGGCACTGTTGGTGAAGCACTTGGCTTGTGTGCGGGCTTCTTTGACATTGATTTTCTTGGCTTGACAGAGGCCTCAGGGGCAGCAGCACTAGCAGAGTCCTCATTGAATTTCCTCACTGCCTCATTGGCTTGTCTTGCCAACTTGGCTTGGCGCTTGGCCCATTCTATAGGAAAGTCCTCACCACGCTTGATGTCAGGTGGGCTGCCTTTCTTGGCCAAAGCCAACGGAGCTCTTGGGCATGGAGGATTGAGTGCGAATTTCTTCATGTACTTTGGAGTTACATATCTGTACTCTCCATTCCCGTGCCCATCTCCGCTCAATCCTTTGGATCCGCACCTTGCGCTTGATTTTTGTTCTCTTTGTCGAACTCGGCTTCACTGTGTATGCAATAATCGTGGATAAATTTCCTCGTGGATTTCAAACGCGGTCATGACCTCGTGCCTCTTTCCTCCTTTCTCGTGGCTTCTTTCTTTCTCGCCATATTCTTCATCCGAGGAATTTGAACAAATGAATTTCACGAAGAAGTATGCAACTTTTCTTCGAGGAATGCTGCAAATGAGTTGAGTTGATGAGAACCTAGTGATTCAAAGAAATGGACATGAGTACCGTGAACAGAGTATAGTTAAGTAGAAATTTGGAGAGGTCATATGCTTCTCGTAAGGTTTTTCAAAAGAACAAGTTTTGAGGATTTTGACCAGATGAGCCTTGAAGAATTTCACTAAGCGTTCTTTGTCTTAGGTTCCAGAGTTGTACAGATCGAGGATCCACACAATTGAGGAATATTGAAGAAAATGATTGTTTAGAGAAACGAATCAAGAGCATATAACTTGTGAGGTGTTTGTGTGTGAGGATTTGAAGAATAAAACATCCTTGAAGATTTTGTAGTGCAAGATTTGGATCAACAAGGGTAGTAAAAGTAACTTTTATTTACCCTAAATGAAGAACACGCATTTAACTGGGTGTTGTAGATGTGAAGCTCGTCTGTTCGTGTCTTCCACGCCTCTAACTTGACGGAGGAAGAAAGCTACGGCGGGCGGGAGTGAGGATTTCTGCAATGGCGTGAGTACATCGGCGACGCAGGTCGCTGGGTAAAGTGAAGCTCTTCCTCACCGACGACGATGGAGTAGCGGCGGCGCTAGGGTTTGAGGAGCTCGAACAGGAGAGAAAGGTCGAGCGGAGTAAAAGAAGTGAGGATGGAGAGAGGGGTATTTATAGAGGCAGTGAAAAACTGTTCACCCGAAGATTTAGGACGAACGTGCCCCTGACCATTCTCCTTCTCACGACATGTGTCACCCACGTACTGTGTAGTGGAGATCGTGTACGATCGTGGTTGAGTAAAATAATGCATCGTGGGATGCGGAACGGTTTGAGCGGCAAAACTGAAAGTTTGGATAAGATCAGTTTTAAAGTTCCGTTCGCAATTTCTTCAGCTGACAAGGACACAGTGAAGATTTTAAACGAGTTTCAAATAGAACGCACATGAAGAATTTGTGAATAGATTAGGTTGAGTATAGCATAGAGGGGGAAGGGTCCGATCACATTCACTTAGCAGAAAAAGCGACTTGAAGAAATAGCCATAAGTGAATGCTGTAGAGGACATAAACCCATATATATATATATATATGTATTGCCAATGAAGAAAAACGACGGAAACAGTGAAGATTTTGCAAAGTTGAAGAATTTGAAAAACTGAAGAATTTCAAAACCTGAGGAAAACTCAAATTGAAGATTTTCAACTTTGGTGGTGGCGTGTCCCACCGTATAAGAATGATGATTTCTGCATAATCCGACAATTTTCGTGAGGGTTCGAGAATCAAATTCTTCATTAATTTCTTCACACTTAGAGTGTTATTCTTCATTGATTGAAGAAAAACGTTTCTTCATGTGTTGCACATCTAAGTCATCAATTTTGCATAACTGTCAGGATGTGTGTCCTTTTCAAAGAACGTTCAAAGATTATAAGATATTTAGCTCACACCGCAACTTGCTAAATCTCTTCTCATCCAAGGGCTTAGTGAAGATATCGGCTAGCTGTTCTTCAGTCTTCACATGCTCGATGGAGATGTCGCCTTCAACACATGATCACGTAAGAAAATGATGACGAATTTGAATGTGCTTTGTCTTCGAGTGCTGAACTGGGTTGTGAGCAATCTTGATGGCACTCTCATTGTCACAAGAGAGAGGCACATTCTTCACGTTGATGCTGTAGTCCTTGAGAGTCTGCCTCATCCACAAAGAATTGAGCACAACACGAGCCAGCAGCAATGTATTCAGCTTCCGCAGAGAGACAAGGTTGATACGCAGTTCGCTTTCTTCGAGGACCAATGCACCAAAGATCGTCCGAGGAAATGACAAGTACCAGATGTTGACTTGCGGTCCACACGATCACCAACATAGTCGAGTCGTAATATCCAATGAGATCAAAAGTAGAGCCCTTGGGGTACAATAATCCTAGTGTTGGTGTGTGAGCTAGATATCAAGGATATGCTTCATGCCTTATGGTGTGATTCCTTGGTGTAGCTTGAAATCGGGCACACATGCAAACACTAAGCATTATATCTGGCCTAGATGCACATAAGTACAATAAAGAACCAATCATGGAGCGGTATACCTTGTGATCGAATTCAATACCATTTTCATCAGTGCATAGATGGCCATTTGTGGGCATAGGAATTTTGACGCCTTTGCAATCTTGCATGTCAATTTCTTCAGGACATCTTTGAGGTATTTCTCCTGAGATATGAATATGCCATTGTGTTGTTGACGAATTTGAAGACCTAAGAAGAATTTCAACTCTCCCATCATAAGACATTTGATATTCTTCACTCATCATATAGGCAAATTCATCACTATAACGTTGGTCAGTACAGCCAAAGATAATATCATCAACATATATTTGGTACACAAACAGTTCACCATCATATGATTTAGTAAAGAGAGTAGGGTCGAGTGAACTGGGTGTGAAGCCATTCTTCACGAAGAATTCCTTCAATGCATCATACCACGCCCGTGGGGCTTGTTTGAGACCGTAGAGGTCCTTTTTGAGTCTGAAGACTTTGTCGGGATTCTTTGGATCTTCAAAACCTGGGGGTTGAGCAACATATACTTCTTCCTCAAGCTTACCATTGAGGAATGCACTTTTCACATCCATTTGATATAAAGTGATATTGTGATGGTTAGCATAGGCGTATTAATATGCTAATAGACTCAAGTCTAGCAACAGGTGCAAAAGTTTCATCGAAATCAATTCCTTCAACCTGGGTGTAGCCTTTGAGCTACTAGTCGTGGCCTTATTCCTCACCACAAGGACATTTTCATCTTGCTTGTTGCGGTAGATCCACTTTGTGCCAATGATATTATGCTTGCAGGATCCGGACGCTTGACCAGTTCCCGTGACATTGTTGAGCTCGAATCGATGTAATTCTTCTTGCATGGCCTCGAATCCACTCAGTGTTCTAGAAATGCTTCATCTACCTTAGTGGGCCTGTGGATAGAGACAAAAGCATAGTGCCCACAAAAGTTAGATAAATGTGAAGCTTTTGAGCGTGTGAGAGGACTCGGCGCTTCAATATCATCGATGATCTTGTCAACTTGCACTTCTTTTGCAACGCGAGGATGAGCTGGTTGTCGCCGAGGAATTTGATCATTTTCCTCAAAGCACCATTGTCTTCAAAGATTATCTTCAGTGCATCACCGACGCTCTTCACAGATAGGAATGAATTCTTCAACAGATTCTTCAAGAGGGAATGACATCCTCAGATGCCTTGAACTTGATAGATTCCTCAAAATTTGGTTCATCTAACACGTAAGGTAGGTGCTCTCTTTGTGAGCCATTAGTTTCATCGAACCGCACATCTACAAAGGTCAACAATCTTGTGAAGAGAGATGTTGAAGACTCAGAGGTGTGCGTAGTCCTTTCCGTAACCAAGCATAAACCTTTCATGTGCTTTCGTGCAAATTTAGAATTGTGATGAGGATCTCTAATCCAGCATTTAGCAATCAAGACTTTGAAATAACTCACATTGGGTTTCTTGTCGTTGAGGAGTTCATAGGCGCCTTCTTGAAGAATTTGTGAAGATATACTGCTGATGATGTGGCACGCAGATCAATTGCATCAATCCAAAACGACTAGGCTGCTTTTGTATTCATCAAGCATAGTGCGAGCCATCTCAACAAGAGTTCTGCTCTTGCGCCTCCACGACGCCATTCTCGCCGAGGAGTATAGGGAGCAGATAACTCATGAGTAATACCAAGTTCATCAAGATAGGCATCAAGACCGGAATTCTTGATCTCAGTTCCATTGTCACTCCTGATGTGTTTGATCTTCACACCAAAGTTAGTTGAAGCCCTCGAGGAAAATTGTTTGAAGACTTCCTGCACTTGATTTTTGTAAGTAACAATGTGTACCCATGTGTAACGAGAGTAATCATCAACAATAACAAAGCCATATAGAGATGCATCATTAACGACAGCTTGAGTAATGATTAGGACCAAAGAGGTCCATGTGAAGCAATTCAAGGGACGAGTAGTGGTCATGATAGTCTTCATTGGATGCTTGGCCTTGGTCATTTTTCCAGCTTTCATGTGCTCAAGACAAGTGATCCTTGAGGAATTTGACATTCTCAATGCCAATGAAATGCTTCTTCTTTGCAAGCGTGTTCAAATTTCTCATGCCTGCGTGACCAAGTCGCCGATGCCATAGCCAAATTTCTCAAGCTTTTGCAAGTAGACACACGGCTGGTTGTGGTCCCAGAGAAATCAACAATATACAAGTCTCCTCTCCTAAAGCCTTCAAGAATTTGGAATTGTCACTTCCATAATCACAACACAACGATACTTGCCAAAGATAACAACCATATCAAGATCACAAAGCATTGAGACTGACATGAGGTTGTATCCTAAGGACTCAACAAGCATGACTTTTGTCCATGTGTATGTCCTTAGAGATCGCAACCTTACCAAGACCCAACACCGACTTTTGCCTTTGTCAAAGAAAGATGATATGCTTCAGATGTGACGGTGATAAGGAGCATCCATCAATAGATTCTTGTCACCAGTCATGTGATTTGTACATCCACTATCGAGAACCCACTCAATGGCTTTGGGTTGATCATCCTGCAGATGAATTAGTACAACTTACGATCTCATATACTTCATTAGTGAAGAATATGATATCTAGTTCATCGATGAATTTCATCACCAAGATTAATAGATAAGCAAGATGAGGACGTGTGAAATGAAAGTTCATTTCATCATGATTAGCCTCCGTCCCTTTCAGCATTTTTGTCGTGCCCCAAAGAAATTCTTCAGACGCTCAATGCACGCCCGGAGACCTCGACCCTGCAGAAGAGGTTAGTTCTTTTTCTTTACCACCCACATCTCAAGGGGTGGCAAAGAGTTCATCACTCATGAAAGCACCATATGAGAATGGTGGCATAGAGGCCAATCCATTTCGTTTCACATAAGAGGGGTTAGGGTAAGCATATGAATAAGCAGAGAAATTCTTCGAGGACTTATGAACATATTGGTTTGAAGAATAATGCACATATTCTTAGCCCTTAGCTCTACCCTGCGAAACAGAGTTATTAGCACGATGATAATCATATAGGGACATTAATCCTTTTGAGGAATTTGATCCACGTGAGGAATTTTATCCGTATGAGAACTTGGATCCATATGAAGAATTTGGTCCATATGAAGAATTTGATCTGGGGTTCCTATTCTTCACAGGTGGTGTCATGAGGACATTCACCTGAAGACTTTCAAGGCACTTCTTGGGAACCCAGATTTTCTTCATAGGGAAGCCGTTCTCGCAGCTTAGTGCCAACATATCTTGCAAATACTTCACCATTCTGATTTTTGAACAGTTTATAGTTGGAGTCAAATGACTCATCAGAAGAATGAGGAGATTCGCATGTAAAGCCAGATAAGTTAGATGGATCAACTGGCGGTCCCTTTGTAGCAACCCATGAGGTTTTGGGATACTGCTCAAAGCTTCCAATATGTTCCATCAGCATTGAGTTTCCTCTCAAAGGCAATACCCTCTTTCCTAGGGTTCCTGTTGAGGATCTCGCTTTTAAGCACATCACAAAGAGTCTCGATGCCCTTTGAGGCTTTTGTACATGCCTGTCATATACAATTCCTTCAAATTTCGCATTGTGAGTGATACTAGAAATGTCCTCAGATGAGGAATTAGTGATAGCAGAGGCAGGTGAAGAATTTGTAACAGTTGAAGCATTTGAACATTCAGGTGAAGAATTAGCAGATTCACGTTCAATGCACTTTAAGCATGGAGGAACAAATTCTTCTTGAGAAGCGCTGATTTGTTGAGCAAGTAATGAATCGCGCTCCTTCAGAAGATCTTCATAATTCACTCTTAGCTTCTCAAGATCTTTGTTTCTTTGAAGAAATTCATAAGAAAGTTTCTCATGATCAGATAAGAGAGTGTTATGATGACCTTGAAGGCTGTCAAACCTAGATCAAGTCTCCAAGATTTTCAACAGTGGCTTAAGTGTGATCCATTTCTTCACCTAACATATCATCACTTTTATCTAGCATGTTTTGAACCTTTTCCAAGGCATGTTGTTGTTTCGTGGCAATGCAAACAAGTATGGTATAGCTAGGTTCAATATCATCATCAGATCCATCATCATCAGATTCACAAATCACTAAATTCAGATGAGGAACATTCGGTTGCCTCGACACCCTTTGCCATGAGACATGATGCAGAAGATGATGATTCTGGTTCGAAAGTCATCGTTTTGAGAGATTCCTTGAAGTCCTCAAACTAGGGATCATGACGGGTTCGATGACCTTCATAGACGTCGGAGATTTGGTCCCAGATAAGCTTCGCATTGCAAAGATGCATAATGCGCCTGAATTCATCTCTAGATAGGTAGGAACAAGTGATATCCTTTGCCATGACGTCAAGTCGAGTGTACTTGTGAATACCATTCCTCGTCATTGCCTTGCACAGATCAGTGAGACCAATTTCAGTGACGGTCCACAACTCGCTGTCCATTGCCATGAGGCGCTTCCTCATCATGGCCTTCCACTTGGCATAATCATGACCGTCAAAGATAGGGCATGTCACTTTCTTCATACCCGCGGTCGACATAACTAAAACTCCAGGTGGTTAAACCAAAATCACACAGAACAAGGGAGTACCTTGCTCTGATACCAATTGAAAGTGCGTTATACCGACTAGAGGGGGGGTGAATAGGCGATTTTTATGAATTCTTCACTGAGGAATTTGCCGGTGAGGAAATTCCTTAGCGAAGAACTACTTGCAGCGGAATAAGTACTCGTAAGTAAGCATAACAGAATGCGGGCATGGTCATCATGATGAAATGAAGACAAGCAAAGAGTACGTAAAAGCGTAAACACAGGATAGCTCAAGATGAAGACAAACAGATCAAGAAATTAAACTGAGGAAATTGAGAAAGTCTTCACCAAAGTCTTCAAACATGAGATATGAATAAACACTCAACACAAGAATGAGGAAATGAAAGGGTTGAGGAGATAGAACCAGTAAGGTTGGTGAAGACAATGATTTGGTAGACCAGTTCCCAACTTCTTTGTCTCGGTTGTAATTCTGGTTGGAGCGGGTGAGTATTTAAACTCGAGGACACAGTCCCGGACACCCAAATACCGAAAGCACGCAGCTCAGACACCAAGTCCTCACCGTATTCTCCTTGAACTAAGGTCACATGCAGACCTCGTCCCAATCACTCGTGGTAAGTCTTCAGCGACTTCCAAACCTTCACAGACTTGGTCACCGGGCGATCCACAATTCCTCTTGGATGCTCTAGACCATGACGCCTAACCATCCGGAAGAAGCACAGTCTTCAAAGGTAATAAGCGCCGGATCCACGCAGGATCAATCTCTTTAGTGATGCTCAATCACTTTGGGTTTGTAGGGGTTTGGTTTTTTGGTTTTTCCTCACTCGATGATTTTCGCTCAAAGTCCTTAGAGGATGGGTTGCTCTCAAATGACAAGTGTCAAGTTTCTCTCAGAGCAGCCAACCAACTAGTGGTTGTAGGAGGCGGCTATTTATAGCCTAGGGAGCAGCCCGACATGATAAGACATAAATGCCCTTCAATGATATGACCGTTAGGTGGATAAGATATTTTGGGACAGCTGGCGCCAAGAAGACAAAGAACGGTCGAAAAATTTGAATCTCAAATTCCTCAGGGCTATCATGTTCTCATCGTAGGCAATCCGCGATTTGGCGAATTCCTAACTCCTCAATAAAACAAATTCTCAATGACTGTAAGAGCTTCGCCTCTGCCATCAAGAAATTGACTAAACTGTATGAGTTTTCCAAAGGCTTCACTCAAGGGATTGGTAGGTGTAGGATTTTGAGTTGAGCATCACATGGAAATTTTTCCTTAGTATTTCCTCGACTTCTTTAACAAAGACGTGTGTTTCCTATGACTCAAGAAAGATAAAATGAAACAACGAAAATGAAAGTCTTCACGCTTCATGTTCCTCAAATGAATACCAAGTCTTCAAGGTCACACCAATTTCTTCACATTCAAAGTCTTCAGAAAGTCTTCAGAATAACAAAGTCTTCTGTCGAGGAACTTCATTTTTAGGGGTCGACTTTCTCTGTAAACATCAAACTCCTCATAGACTTATAGACCTGTGTACACTCACAAACGCATTAGATCCTTAACCTATAAGTCTTCAATACACCAAAATCACTAAGGGGCACTAGATACACTTACACTAACCAAGGGCAAGAGTGATCACTCGAATCGCAAGATCAGTTGACTAGTAGAAGCTAAGCTAGACCCATGAGGGCGATGAGCGCGAGCATTAGCCGGCTGTGCCAGATGGTCCACGATGCCGGCCTGCGGCCCGGCAACGAGGAACGTCTCCAGGTAGTATTGCTTGAGGCCGGCAGGGCGAGGGGCCGCTTGGACGACAGCTTATCTCCTTGTTCGACGAGGTCCTCGTCGGTTTCCTCGACAAGTTCACCGTCGTCAAGAAGCTCACGGACAACTTTGACGTAAGCCTTCACCGACGCCCGTGCTCGCGATGCCCGCCACCCTCAACGGCCACTATGGTGACAACCTCTTCGACGACTTGGTGGCCTCAAGGACGCTTCGTCACACGGAGAATGTCCACCTTGAGGTCGCTGGCCACAGTCACCGGGCGCAGCAAGACACCATGGACATAATCACCCACGTCTACACGCATGCAAGAGGAGGACGATAGGACACTGGCCTTCTTGGACCGCAGGGCAACCTTGGACGCACTATTCAGAAGCACGTTGAGCTCGCCGCCAACGCCGCTGCTCCTCACACGTCGGTTGGTGACCCGGCACACTAGGGCGTGAGGATGTCATTGATGGATCCGTATGTATTTTTATCTTTCCACAAATCCATGTAGTAGTATATGATACTACAAAGAATTATCTTACCTTTCGCATCAACTTCATAATTTTCGTGCGTACTCCATGCTTGAACGGCGCCAGAACCAAACTTCTCATTACTCTAGGCAAAATTGTTATTTTCTATCTATCGATCGCGCCATGGAGCAGAACCAAAATTTACAAGTTATGAGTTCAAAAGGAAAAGCCTGTCGTGTTCGCGTCGCACCCCCACACGGTTGGTTCGGCACGCCGCTCAAGCGGGAATGCGTGCGTTGTTGAATTTTCACTTACAAGTGGGACCGTAGTTGAGCAAACCGACTATCGGCAAACCCCACCCCGCCCAATCGCATTTATGGCTGAGAAAAACAGGAGGGAGAAGAGATGGTTGTAGCACGGACTCCAAGAAAATTGGTGTCGGATGGGACTCGTGTGGGTGGCGTGTGCCGTCGTGCTAGACGTGAATGCTAGTTATGGCCCATGCCACCCCACTATATCGAGCCTATATCGAGGTACAAGACGAGAACAAATTTCACGTAGTCCGTGCTCAAGACTCCTCTATCTCTCTTCTCAGCCAGCCAATGGACGCGCTGGAGCCCATCGTCTGCTTGCTCACATGCGGTCCCACATGTCAATGAAACGCAAGCGGACCCATCGAACTCGCACATCTTTCACCTCGACGCGTCTTTGGTGATGAAAAACAAATCCAAGAAAGATCTTTGGTGGCCGCTTTTGGAGTTACTCAAGAGTAGTAAAATTCTATTTACAGTTTAACCCAAGATGCACATCTCGTGGCTTCAACTTATCAACTAATCCCACTCTATTTTCTTTCATGACACGACCTGGATGATGGATGTCCCACGTGTCGGCAAAAGGAGGAAGAACCCGACCAAATCTTCGGTTGTGCTCTCGGATTAGACTAGTTGTGCTAACTTAAAAAATTTATTGTGTACTCCCTCCGTTCCAAAATACTTGACTTCCATTTGTCCAAAAATGGATGTGCCTATATACTAAAAACATGTCTAGATACATATATATTTTGACAAATAGAAGGCATGTATTGTGCAACGGAGGGAGTAGAATGGATGCAAGTTTTTGTATTGGGAAGAAGAGTACATCCATATATTGATAGAGCGCAATTTAGTAGATGTTCTATCACTTTTAGCTAGCACAGAGGCTATAGATGAGATTAGTGCACTTGTTGATACTCCTACTTGGTATGCGTGTTGCTGCTTAGACGCAGAGAAAAATGGACTGGAGGGAGTACTAGAATAGAGGATAGACATGAGTTAGATGCGAGGAAGCAACGTCTACTTCTTTACACTCAAAGAAGAAAGAAGCACACAAGATCGAGCCTCCGCATATCAACAATGAATGCATCAAGAAGGCACTAATCCAACTTACAGGAGTAGTAAAATGTATTCTTGTGGTTCTTGTTTTCTTTGGTCTTGCTTTTTTAGTCAAAATTATCGTTGGAGTTCGTGCAAAACGGAGGTCTGTTTGGGGTCGTGCGTTGCAGTTGGCCTTACAAGTGGGACCGCAATTAAGGAAACCGACTATCGGCAAACCCCCACCTCGCTTCATTGCCATGATGGCTGAGTTAGAGAAATGATGAGGTTGAAGAGATTGCTCTAGCACGGACTCCAAGAAATATGATGTCAGATGGAAGTCGTGCTGGTGGCATGTGCCGTACTCCTGGACGTGAATGCTAGTTCTGGCCCATGCCACCCTACTACTCCTACTAGTTAGTACTACTATATAGTACTACTAGTAGTATCGAGGATTCAAGGTGCTGGTTACGTAGTACAGTATGGCTACAGTAAAAACACCCGCACGACGCCAAGAAGCATGTGAAGCTAGTACAAATAGTGTACTACTATTGTTGATTGGCCCCATCCGATAACCTGTTGCAATGCACGACAATTATGTATTCGAAAATATATATTTTTCCTCGTCGCACCACTCACTCACGTATAACTTCGAAAGCCATTCATAAATTTAGTAAAATTATCACAGACATATCATTTTATTACATACAACAGGTCATCAACCCACATCGACAACGAGGATACATTATAAATACTAAACTTTTCACCACACAACAAATAACAAGCAATGAAATGAACTTCAACTCAACCATTCATCGGCCTTGGAAACGCTTGCTTTGAACCACAAGTGATTCTCTGGGACGGGCCATCCATTGTCGATCCGAGACCAACGAGGGACTGATCATCCAGTCAAGCGGCCTACTATATCTCGATGCCGTGGTAGGGAACCACCCAAATGTCCGAGGTATAGACACGCTTGCTTCTCATAAATGGTAGTAACGTTGTGTCAACAGCAGTTGGATCGCCTTTCACCATCATTGGATAGTTTTGTCCAAGGAAGAGCGAAGTTTTCTCCAAGAATATCAATTTCGCATGCAGGAGAAGGAGTTGGCGCTAGCACACTAGTATCCATCTCGAATACCATGCAACGGGTGTTGGAATAGGTCCGGAGAGTGCGACCATGGGAGACTACACCGCTTCCTTAGCAAGAACATCATCGATGGGCTGTATACACACGAGAAGAGGTGATCCATCGAATTAGTTGCCAGGCACCAAATAGTGTATGGGAGCTGCTCGTCCTCATGCTCGTGATCATCACCATCATCATCTCCGCCTTGGTTATAAAAATATTCAAGTATAGGTGGTGGAATGTTCACAGGACCTTGGAAACACAAGAAGAAGGTTGGATGCATGTGGATGAAAAAATTATAATTACGGTGGAAGACAAACGTACTGAAACAACGAGGATGCCATGCAAAAACAAAGGCCACGAGTGGTGGCAGCAAACACAAGGCCCTCAGATTGAATTGCATCACAAGACTTCATCCGTGGTACGTAAACTGATTTTTGAGCAATATCCATCCAGTCAAACCACTGACGACGGCAACGAGCTTGTCGAAGATGGCAACAACTTCATAGTTGTTTTAATTCCAAGAGCGGTTGGGGACTCGAGAAATTGCTATCTTCCGTAGAAGACAGTCACCATGATTGTATTTGAACATGTGTACAATACCGGTGTGCTCAACCTCTGGGCAGTACCATCGAGATTTTTGAAGTGGAACCCGTCACGAGTGTACACATTCACAAGTTCCCACTCGCAGTTGGACCCAATGTAAACAACCCAATCTCCATTTGCGCCTGCCCAAGCCTTGCCCTCAAGCGATGGCATCTTAACATCATACGTATCATTATCAAGCGGCATCAACTTTCACAGGTCGAGGCCTCCGTCGTGACGGCACCAGTCATCAGGGTCACGGCGAAGAAAATAGGGGAGATCAAACCGCTCCTTGACTCTTGGGTTCCTTGTAATCATGTTATTAGTTGAGTCGAGAATGGGCTTGAACGAACCTGCCATGCTAGCCGAGGTGATGACATCGCACCGATCAATGAGTTCCTCCACCATGTCATCTTTCAGATCGGGGCAAGAATAACAGGGTCGTTTCCGTCCTGTTCCCTCCACGGAGAAGACAATCGAACAATGGCAGAAGAAAGGGTGAAGGGCTGAAGGAAAATGGACGAGGGAGAGGAAAAGCGTGCGACAACAGTTCCAAATAGAGAGGCAAAGGCGAAGAGTCGGTGGACGGTTGCCAGTTTGCCACGGTTCATGAAGGGGCGCCCCGGCCTACACGTCGGTTCGGAAATACTCCTACTACTCGTCGTCGTCTCACTGATATGTGGATCTGTACCACATGTCAACGAGACATGGTGTGTAATTTCTCGTGCAAAATGCGATCTGGCCGCGTTGGCCCGAGGTGCCGCACTAGTTATTGGCCTTTATTTTTTTAAGGAGCGCGTTCAGTTTTGAAGCACGACTAACTGGTACTGTACGCAAAGAAAATATAAACTACTCTACCACTACTCCACCTCCAAAGATTAGTAGTATAAAAGAAGATATATAGGCCGGAGCTTCAGCTTTCTTGCCAAGGGCTGCCCACTTGCTTCTCACACTACCACCCTCTCTCCGAGATCTAAAAAGACGGCCCCTCTCTCCTCCTCACCGTGGTCACAGATCCGCCGGGAAGAAAAGGACGGCAGCGTTGATGCACTCGTCGTCGGGCGAGCGAGGTCACGACCGATGACAAGGCTGTCCTCTCGAGACCTAAGCGCCCAAGGCGGGATCGCTGCCGTGAGTGTGTGCGGAGGACGAGCGACCACGAGCGAAGCCACTTCCGCCGACCCTCGTGTATGCTACCTCTTTTGAACCATACCCTTGTTCTATTGCCCCATCCGCACGCCGTTGCATGTGGATCTTTTTCCACTCCACCATCTTCCCAATTTGCTATCTTCTCGCTCACCGCCACGCAGCATTTAAAAACCATAATTTGCACTATTAAAGGAAACCCTACTTCATGCGGACTAATGAATGTCCTGGGTTGAATAAGGAAAGGAAGGGAGACTGCTCTGGCCCAAGAGAGTAGGCATCGAACCCGCATCTAGGTTGAAAAGGGAAAAATCAGTAGCTAAGGAACGAGTCTCGAGTCTCTTGGTTGAAGAAGGGTAGAAAGGCATGACAACGCAATAGAGAATGACCAGGTCGATCGGTTTGTTGTCCTCACATAGGAAAAAGGTGGCTAAAGAGAACAAAAATGGGATGTAATCCACATATCTTTGTCAGGATATTTGTTGCTCGGGCAACCATACCTCCCTCACCACTCAAGGTCTGCGGAGGTACATCGCATTGGTGCCCCCACCGTCCTAATGGGCCTCCCATGCTCTTATTGCCACTTTTTTTGCTGTTAATATAACGCCAAAGAATCAAGTCAAGCAATGCTATCGCTAAAGTGATGCCACATTTAACTAATGCCGCTCTTAGTCTAATGCTACAGATAAATTTAAGCAAAGTGCAATTTAATGTCATCGGATCATTTCTGTGGTTACCCGTTGATTGTGGATGTATTAAAGATTTTTCAGCTAAGGCATTCTAATGCTATTGCACAGCCAAGATACCAACGATGAAACTTGTTACTACCTTCATATTTTTGCAATCATTAATGCTTATAGATTACATACCTCACTTTCATGAGATAAGTTAATTTTTTTGTACAGTGTCACCAAAATGCCAAGGCTACTGATGTCATTTTATTTTGGTTAAACCGCATGCATACAATTATGAAGACAAGAGGAAAGGTCAAGAGTGGGCACCTCCTCCTCCGGCTGTTCTCTTGATTATCAAGAGGAAAGATCAAGATTTTATGTTTGATCGATTATCAAGGTTGGGATAGCAATTTTTAAGGTCCCCCGAGTTCGAAATGATATTTACCTTGGAGGTACATGGTTTGCAATTTTTTATACTGTCATTAGTTAATAATGCTAGTTACCTTCAGACTGTTGTATTTGGTTTAATGCTCATGCACAGCTAGTATACCAATGCTGAAACTTGTTACCTTTACATTTTGTAATGTTAATTCTTATAGAAACCTTCTAGTGCTAGAGTTTATTGAAATCTGTTCAGTAAAACCATTGTACTGTACCCTATAATAAACTAACTACTCTAATGTTGCACTAGCCACTGGATTAGTGTATATTTTTAGTATTCGAATGGTGTTGCATTAGCGTATGGAAATAAATAAAGTGTGGCAAGCTTTCCCAGATATGTGCTCAAGAAAACTACTACCTGTTTTTCTAAATACTAGACGTTTGGGTACTTTAAATTGAACCGCGAAAACGTCTTATATTAAGGAACAGAGGGTGTGGAGTTCACTCAAATTATCCCGGTAAAGCTAGTCACACCTTTGTTAAAACTAATGTTCATTATGTTATCGGAGAAGGTCTGTATGTTTGTCTCTACTACATACCCGACATCATGATGTAATGTTAAGTCATTTCCTTTTGTACAGTGTAACTAAATTGTCAAGGCGGTGATGGCATTTTATTTTAGTAGAACTGCACAAAATTTGCTTAAAAGAACAGGAAAGGTCAGGAATGGCTCAGTTTTCAGAAAAAAAAAACTATGTATGCCTTCCTGACATCAGCCGTTGTTGCTTTATTTATTCCTTCAAACAGGTGGTTAGAAATAGTCTTGCTACCTTTTCCCATTAAGAAATTGGAATGCTTATATTTGTGAGTCTATGCTTCAACTAGTGCCACTTTTATAGTAATCACACTTTCAATATCTATGCAAACAGGGATGCTCATTTTTAGTGGCGCTGCACAAAAAGTCCAACTGGTTCAACATTAGGAGCATGTTTTTTTTTCAAACCTTTATATCCAATTGGTGGCACTGTGAGCTGTTCATTACGAAGGTACATGGTTTGCTAATATCTTGCTACTCTTTTTGTACTGTCATTAGATAGTAATACTAGTGGTTTGCATGTGAATTTATTGGCAGGGTGGACCTACATAGGAGGTGCAGGACAGGATTCAATGATTGGATGCTCAATTTCGGTTGTATCAATTTCACCTCTTCCATCACAGCGAACATGGTGTGGTATATGTTTACTAGCTGCTTGATATTTGTGCAGGCAGAGATTTCTGCCCGTTGCTATTTGGCAAACAAACAAAATGTCCGCAATTTGGTTGAACTGCACAAGAGAATAGTATAGTCACTGCATTCAGTGCCATTTGAAAATAGACACAAAGATTGGATAGTCACTTCACGGATCGCGTAAAAGTAGTACTTGTACTATTTATCGCCAACACTTGGTGCTTCATTGCTTTGGTCTGATTATATAATGGGCATCATTTTCCCTAAGTTAAAGTTTGTATTCAAAATAGTCTCAAGGTGTGATCGAGAGAAGAACAAATCATATTGCAAAGGATGTTCCTCCATCATGTGTGGTTCATTCTCATGGTTCCAAATTGTTGGTGAAACCACTTACGCTTGCAAGAGGAATTGTAGACTTCACAAACAAATTTGTCTTTCAAATTGCATCAATGTTGCCAAGAGAAGCATCCATGTTAGTAGGAAGAACATATGTTTTTTCTAGATCTTTGCTTTTGGAGCTACATATTTGTATATGATCTGTGAATCATTGAGATGCATTAACATGTTGATCTTATGTATGGGAATCGCATTAGTTAGCTTTAGTTACACGCAAGATCCGAAGTGGCTGATCTTTGCTTTTGGAGCTACATATTTGTATATGATCCGTGAATCATTGAGATGCATTAACAGCATTTATTTCTGTTCGCTCGGTGTTTACAAGTTCTTGACCGATCACTAGCTAGCCTACAAATGTGCACTGGCAGTTTTATTTATGACGCGAAGATGCGGTTGCAGTTTTTGAATAAAAATGCCTACCTCTGAAGAAACTGACAAGCTACACTATCGATCCTACACGGATAAAAATGCCTACCTCTGAAGAAACTGACAAGCTACACTATCGATCCTACACGGATAAATAGCATAGCACGCACGTACTACCTCCTTTCCGGTTTGCAGGGCCCAATTCAAGAAACGACCTACTCGATCCTACACAAATAAATAGCAGATCACACACGTATTAGTACCTCCTTTCCGGTTTGCAGGGCTTAATTCAAACCTCTCACCAACCAAGGCACTCCCTCCGTCCGGGTTTATTAGTCCCGTGAGCAAAGCAGCAAGACCAAGGCATGGCAATAATTAACGGCATGCAGAAGTTTAAGCCTAATTAATTCTAGCGATTTAAGTGGCTGCATGCGTACCCTCGGCTGCGACTCGTTGCATGCTGCTTCGCTGCATCGCTGCGAGCGATTTCCGAGTGCCTGCATGCAGTCGGCCGTAATTAAGGCAGCTAACTGATGCGAAGAAAGATACGCTTTAATTGTTGCGGGCTTTTTAAATCCGTGAAATCATTATTGACAAGGAGGGAGATGATTCGAGTGCACTCGTTTGACTGCCATGCCGGCGTGCGACCTAGACGGGACGGGACGGCACAGTCATAATTTCAGTTTCCCAAGTTTTCCACGGCAAGCTGGCGCGCTAAGCCATTATGCATTGAATTCCGATGACCGTCGCGCTACCTTCCCCCTATAAGTATTGTTTCCCGGCATTCTCCAGTGCCATCGTGACCCAACTCGTCGTATCCTCATAAGCCCCCACCAGCCCAACGTTGCTCGCCACGTCCGCCATGCCCCCGCCCGTCCGCGGTAGGCGACGCCGGAGGCGGTCACCGCCGGAACTAGTGTTCGGTTTTTCACCGGAAGGCGCATTTAAGGGAGGAGGCATTCTATCTGTCTTTAGATGGCAATGCGCAGATCGAGGAGTTGTTGAGCGCGACCGCATGGCGGAGGAGCAGGAGTTGTTGAGCGCGACCGCTGGCGGAGGAGCAGCAGAACGCCGATTTGCGCCGCCAGCCGACATGGAGCAGCAGCCCACCGACGCTTTGAGTCGCGAGCAGAGCGCCTAAGAATCGGGCCGACTACATGGAGGCCGGGCGCCAAAGAATAGCCACAGATCTTGCCGGGCACGCACGCTGTCATGACGCCAATTTTACTACCAGCTCGTCAAGTGGGTTTCTGCTTGAAACCGAAGCTTGATGGACCACGCCGGCATGGAAAGGGCCAACGCGCGAGCAACGTGCCCTATCGCACCTCCGCAAGTCCGAGGCGAGGCGCAGACGCCATGCCGGGCGTTTAGCGTGTACCGCGGCATCGCCTAGTTAGCTAAGAGTGTTAGTACTTGTCTAGTGGGAGTAGATAGTTGTTGGCTATGATGGTTGTCAACGTGGAAGTTCAAGAGTCTATATGTGGATCGGACACTGTTACTTTGCTCTGAATGTTGAACTTTCCATTTGAACGTATGGAATGGGCTGTTATTTTTAAAATGGGTTGTATTTGTCCTCCACGGCTTTAGAGGCTGACTTGTGGGCCTCGTAAGTTGACGCGCATACACAATCGGGAGATGATTGTACGTGGAGAGGATGACGAGGGACCCGCCAAGGTCATGGCAAGACGCAAGCAAGTGCCTCCTTATTTCAAGCCAATAAAAAATGGCTCCTCCTAGTGGATTTCGACATCCGGGTCCCATGCCATTGTCAACGTAGTCAATAAACGAGAGAATTGCACAACGAGCGGCTAACACCAGTGGACCCAAAGAGCTCGCCCAGCTTATTTTTGTTTTGGGTTAATTTGATAAACGCCCGAGAAATGCCACTGCAATTTCCAAACTTTGAAAATGCCATTTCATGCCATTTCTAGTGGCATTTTTGAAGTCCGGAGTGGCGTTTTTCAAAGTTTGCAAACCGCCGTATGCTTTCTCAAAGTTTGCAAAAATTGCGGGCATTTTTCAAAGTTTGGAAATTGCAGTGGCATTTTATGAATCGCCATAATTGGAGTGGCATTTATCTAATATGTTTTTGAGACGGAAGGTGGTGTCAACTGGGCTTTGCGGGACACTCGCCTATCTAGACAGCCTTTTCTTTTTATGTTTACCATGCATCAGCCCAGTAGTTTTTTTTCTTCTTGAAAATGGCTAGCCCAGTTTTTTTGTGATTTCTCAAGTAAGTCACTTTATCAGGCCTGTTGGGCTAGACGAGGAGAGCTTCATTCGGCTGGACGAGAAAATGGCCCATCAATAATGAAAAATGGGTTGTACATTTTTAAAACACATCAAACCGGCAATTAGTTTCAAATATCTTTTTTTCATTTCGAGATTTTAAATTGCATTGGTTTTTATGCATGGACAATTTATTGCATTTTATATTGATATACATTTATTTTTAAAATCAGTCTGAATGTGACTCGAAATTTCGGGATTAAAAACAGTTCAGACCGCACCGACATATGCAAAATTTCGTATAATTTTTTAATCGTGGCCACAATATGGGCTGTAATGCTAACAAAAAGAACATGGGCTCCAAAAAAACCCGTAAGAATTAGCAAATGGGTTGTAAACTATTTGAAATGATGGCAGATGGGTTGTATGTCGCTTTTCCACAGATTTGAGGCTTTCCACAGATGGCTCAGATAATCGTTGGATGTCCATCCGGCCGTCGTGCTTCTTCAATCCTCGCTCTTCCTGCTCCGGCCGCTCAAACAAGCGCCAAGCGGACTGCTCGCTTCCTCCTTCCTCGCGGCGGTTGTCTTGCCGCCAAGACAGCCTCACCGCCCCACCGTACTCCCATCGCTGGCCTGCTATCCCTCTACTCGCCTCGGTCCCACACATCTTTGTTATTCTCCGGCGATGGCGCATTTAACCAAGAAACCTCGTACTCCTCCTCGTGGGAAACAACTGCCTAGTATTCCTCGGCTCCGTGTCGTTCCTTCCTAGGCCTCGCCATCGCCCATCGCCTTCGCGTTCTCGGCGCGGCTCGGTCAACGTGGTCAATGAACGACATCCATCGGCGGATCAGACGTGGAGAGGCCGATACCGGGTCCCGCAAGGAAATGCCTCCTTATTACGCGCAAAATAATGATTCCTCCACCTGACATCTAGGACCCACCGAAAGGGCCTAAGTATTTCGCAAAAAACGTTATCACTACCGTTTCGGACCCACCAGCTATATCTTCGCACGCAAGGAAGTGCCTCCTTATTACGGCCAAAAAAAAGAATACCCCCCTGCTAGCTGGGACCCAGTATAGTGGCCTACTAAGTTGATGGGGACGAAGGGCTTTGTCAACTTAGTCAACATGCACGATTCTAGCTCGACTGACCGTACGATGTCCATCCAACGGCCGTAGTGCTTCTTCAACCTCTGGTCTTCTTGCTCCAGCCGCCCAATGCAATGGCCGGTCGTGCCGCTGCCTCCTGCCTCCCATGGCCGGATGTTGCCGCTGGAGGCCTCACCGCCCCATACCACTCCCACCGCTGGCTAGGCTATCCCTCCACTCCACTCACCCACACCCTCGTTATTCTGCGGCAACGGCAACAAGAATCAACCAAAGTGAACCCTCGTATTCCTCTCCGCGTGGGCATCCACTCCCGCGTCTTCCCCGGCTCCGCGTCGTTCCCTTCCTAGGCCTCACCGTCGTCCACCGCCGTGGTGCTCTCGATGCGGCGTGGTCAATGTGGTCAACGACCGAATTCCATCGGAAGAATACTGTACGTGGAGAGGCTGATAGCTGGGTCCACGGCAGCCGCAAGGAAGTGCCTCCTTATTACGTGGAAAATAATTATTCCTCCACCGACAAAGGGACCCACCGGACGGGCCACCAGTATTTCGTGAAAAAAACGTTTGCCCCTGACTGCTGGGACCCACAGGACGGGCCACCGTATTTCGCGAAAAAAATGTTCCCCCCGCTGTCAGCTCGGACCCACCGGAAGTGCCTCCTTATTACGCACAAAAAATGAATACCCCCTGCTAGCTGGGACCAACCTTGGTGGGAGGCTGACTTGTGGGCCTACTAAGTTGACGGGGACGGAGGGCTTTGTCAACTTAGTCAATATAAACGATTCTAGCTCCAGTGACCGTACGATGTCCATCCAACGGCCATAGTGCTTCTTCAACCTCTGGTCTTCTTGCTCGAGCCGCCCAAAGCAGCGCCGGTCGTGCCGCATGCTCCTGCCTCCCGTGGCCGGATGTGCTGCCGCGGAGGCCTCACCGCCCCATACTATTCCCACCGCTAGCCAGTGCCCTCAAGGGCGACGGCAGCCTCACACCGCCGAACCCGGTGAACCTCGTACTCCTCTCGGGCAGGGCTTCCAGCCGCTGTCTTCCCGGCTCCCCATCGTCCCCTTCCTAGGCCTCGCCGTCGTCCACCGCCCTGGTGCTCTCGGCGCGGCATGGTCAACGTGGTCAAGGAACGATTTTCATCGAACGTGGACTGTATGTGGAGAGGCTCACAGCTGGGTCCACGACCGCAGCAAGGAAGTGCCTCCTTATTACGCGCAAAATAATTATTCCTCCACCTGACAGCGGGGACCCACAGGACGGGCCACCGTATTTAGCAAAAAAAAAGTTTCCCCCTATCTGCTGGGACCCACCAATTACATCTTCGCACGCAAGGAAGTGCGTCCAAAAAAATGATTCGCTTCTGCATCGCTGGGACCCACCAGCTACATCGTCGCACGCAAGGAAGTGCCTGACAATTGGGACCCACCTGGTCGAAGCGTACGTAGCGTTGTCATTCTGGTCGCGAACGTGTACGTACATACTGGTCGATGTAGAGGCGCGCACGTGTCGTAGATGTAGAGGTGCGCACGTGTCGTAGTAGAGGCGCGCACGTAGCATGTACACGTACGTACAGCGGCGAGGGTGCAAGAAAGAAAATACGACCACGTATGTACATACGGGCAGGGTCTCGAACGCCTACTCACGCATACGTACATGGTTGCGTCGGAACGGAGAAACAGCGTCATCGTCGTGTTTATGGGGAGCCAACCGGCTGGGTCGAAACGGAATGCGTTGTCGTGTTCATCGGGAGGGCATGGATAGAACAGGCGATGGAAACGAGGCCTGGCATACCGCACAATGGAGGAAACGGCCTTGTGTTCGACCGCCACGCTCAAACAGGTCCCGTTGATCGAGAGGGCTGGCGCATCGCAAAAGCGGAGGAAACGGACCTCCTACGGCCGAAAACAGGGTCCCGTTGATCGGGAGGGGTGTGGCGCATCGCAAAAGCGGAGGAAACGGACCTCCCACGATCAAACGGGGTCATGTTGATCGGGAGGGGTGTGGCGACCGCAAAAGCGGATGAAACGGACTTGTGTTGGAGCGCCACGGTCGAAAACGGGGAGGGTGTGGCGTACCGCAAAATGGGACTCCACGGGATACTGTTCATCTCCACCGTCGACCTCCTCCAGCCTCCACGGGCTCCTGTTCATCCAGCCTCCACCGCGCGCTACTCCACAGGCTACTATTCAACCACCCCTCTCCACGGGCACCCCTCCACCGTCTACTGTTCATCCAGCCCTCCACACCACGGGGTCATGTTCAACCACCCTCCACAGCCACCCCTCCACCGCTTCATCGCTCATTCAGCCCTCCACACCACGGGTTCCTGCTCATCCAGAGGCAACGCCACCGCCATCGCTCATCCAACCCCCCGCATAACGCCACTGCTCATCCCAGAGGCAAGATCGATCGGCTTCAGCTTAGCAACAGCAAGAAAAGGAATCGCTTCCATCGGGTTCGATTAACAACCATCGATCGATCGCTCGGGTTGAACGCAGCCTCGCAAAGGTAATCGCTTGGGTTCGATTAGAGCCAACGCCGCACACATCGCCACAGACGACGGAGAGAACGCGCATCGCTTCCGCTTCGACCTCCCACCGTAACCGGCGACTCCCGAAATTTCCTCCCCTCGCTTCTACCATGGTTTTTCCGTCATGGACGGCCCAAAGAATGTCATGCGGTTGTGTCTCCGCCCGCCTGTGATGAAAAGCCCATTTTCTGTCATGATTTTTTGTCATAGAAGTAGGAGCCCACCACATCTATGATGATACCCGGTTTTGTCACAATTATCGTCATAGAAGTGTCATATGTATGACAGAAAAAAAATTCGTTTGGCCCAAAATGTCACGGATGTGTCTTTTTTTGTAGTGCTACCTTTCAAAGATTCATGATGGTTATATTCTCTGACTTTTGTGAAAAGATTTGTGAGGTTTTCATGGACGAATTTTCCGTCTATGGATCTTCTTTTGATGATTGCTTGAGCAGTCTTGATCGAGTTTTGCAGAGATGTGAAGAAACTAATCTTGTCTTGAATTGGGAAAAGTGCCACTTTATGGTTAATGAAGGTATTGTTCTGGGGCATAAAGTTTCTGAAAGAGGTATTGAAGTTGATAAAGCCAAGGTTGATGCTATTGAAAAGATGCCATGTCCGAAGGACATCAAAGGTATAAGAAGTTTCCTTGGTCACGCCGGATTTCATAGGAGGTTCAATAAGGACTTCTCAAAAATTTCTCGGCCTCTGACTAATCTACTACAAAAAGATATACCATTTGTCTTTGATGATGATTGTGTAGAAGCATTTGAAATACTTCAGAAAGCATTAGTCTCTGCACCTGTTGTTCAGCCACCTGATTGGAATTTACCCTTTGAAATTATGTGTGACACTAGTGATTATGTTGTAGGTGCTGTTCTAGGGCAAAGAGTTGATAAGAAATTAAATGTTATCCATTATGCTAGTAAGACTCTAGACAATGCTCAAAGAAATTATGCTACTACCGAAAAGGAACTTTTAGCAGTTGTATTTGCTTGTGATAAGTTTAGACCTTATATTGTTGATTCTAAAGTAACTATTCACACTGATCATGCTGCTATTAAATATCTTATGGAAAAAAGATGCTAAACCTAGACTTATTAGATGGGTTCTCTTGCTACAAGAATTTGATTTGCATATTGTTGATAGAAAAGGAGCCGAGAACCCCATTGCAGACAACTTATCTAGGTTAGAGAATGTTCTTGACGACCCACTACCTATTGATGATAGCTTTCCTGATGAACAATTAAATGTCATAAGTACTTCTCGTAGCACTCCATGGTATGCTGATTATGCTAATTATATTGTTGCTAAATTTATACCACCTAGCTTCACATACCAACAAAAGAAAAAGATCTTCTATGATTTGAGACATTAATTTTGGGATGACCCACATCTTTATAAAGAAGGGGTAGATGCTGTTATTAGACGTTGTGTACCTGAGCATGAATAGGAACAGATCCTACGCAAGTGTCATTCTGAAGCTTATGGTGGACACCACGCTGGAGATAGAACTGCACATAAGGTATTGCAATCCGGTTTTTATTGGCCTACTCTCTTCAAGGATGCCCGTAAGTTTGTCTTGTCTTGTGATGAATGCCAAAGAATTGGTAATATTAGTAGACGTCAAGAAATGCCTATGAATTATTCACTTGTTATTGAACCATTTGATGTTTGGGGTTTTGATTATATGGGACCTTTTCCTGCCTCTAATGGATATACACATATTTTAGTTGATGTTGATTACGTTACTAAGTGGGTAGAAGCTATTCCAACTAGTAGTGCTAATCATAACACTTCTATTAAAATGCATAAGGAAGTTATTTTTTCGAGGTTTGCAGTCCCTAGATATATAATGACTGATGGTGGTTCACACTTTATTCATGGTGCTTTCCGTAAAATGCTTGCTAAATATGACGTCAATCATAGAATTGCATCACCTTATCACCCACAGTCTAGTGGTCAAGTAGAATTGAGAAACAGAGAACTCAAATTAATTTTGCAAAAGACTGTCAATAGGTCTAGGAAGAATTGGTCTAAGAAACTTGATGATGCATTATGGGCTTATAGAACTGCATATAAAATCCAATGGGTATGTCTCCGTATAAAATGGTATATGGAAAAGCATGTCACTTACCTCTCGAACTAGAACATAAGGCATATTGGGCTATTAAAGAGCTCAACTATGATTTCAAACTTGTCGATGAGAAGAGGTTATTTGATATTAGCTCACTTGATGAATGGAGAACCCAAGAGAACCCAAGCTTATGAAAATGCCAAGTTATTTAAAGAAAAAGTTAAAAGATGGCATGAAAAAAGGATACAAAAGCGTGAGTTCAATGTAGGTGATTATGTATTGCTATACAACTCTCGTTTAAGATTTTTTGCAAGAAAACTTCTCTCTAAATGGGAAGGCCCTTACGTTATCGAGGAGGTCTATCTTTCCGGTGCCATAAAAATCAACAACTTTGAAGGCACAAATCCGAAGGTGGTAAACGGTCAAAGAATTAAACATTATATCTCAGGTAATCCCATAAATGTTGAAACCAATGTTATTGAAACCATAACCCCGGAGGAATACATAAGAGACACTTTCCAGAACGTTTCAGACTCCAAAAAGGAATAGGTATGTGGTACGGTAAGTAAACCGACTCCAAAACAATTTTTAAGGCAATATTTCTCCGTTTTGGAATATTTAGAAAAATAGAAAAATTAGTAGCAGTCCGGGAAGGACACGAGGGCCCCACGAGGGTGGTGGGCGCGCCCTACCCCCTAGGGCGCGCCCCCTACCTCGTGAGCACCTCGTGTGCCTTCCTTACTCCGTTTTCTTGCACGATACATATCTTGGTCGGTAAAAATTCATTATATATTCTCCCGAAGGTTTTGACCACCGTATCACGCAAATATCCTCTGTTTTTGTTTCGAGCTGTCCCACTGCAGATTAGATCAACATGTCGTCCCAGGATTCGGAAGGAGAAAGCTATGTGGACGATTACTTAGCAAATCCCAAGGTCTATGGAGATGTAGAACACAATGGTTGGACCACGGAGGAAGAGGAGGACTATGAACCCAAGGAGGAGGAGATGAGCTCAGATCAAGATGAAGCCCCATTACCTCAACCTGGGGACATGCACGTGGACTTCAGAAAGTAAAGTCTCCCGGATAGGGTAAAGAAAACAAAGTTCGAGTTTATCCCTTTTCGTCTCTTGCAGGAAAATAAGCAAGACCTATGCAAAAAGATATTAGCTTGGAGTGGGAGATTGATGATCTGAGGGATCAAAATATCGTCCTCAAACGCAAATTAAGGGAGAAGTCTGTGCCATCAACTAAGCCAACGATACCTCCAACCTCTTCACCAACAAAGGAGATATAATCACATGGGTATGGGCACTCCCCTGGGCAACTGCCAAGCTTGGGGGAGGTTCCCCGGTATCGTATCACCATCACACTCCTATCTTTACCGTTTTTCTTAGTTCGATCCTATTAGTAGTATTTTGATCTAGTAGAATAAAGTTGATGGCATGATTTAGTTTTGAGTTTTGCTATATGATCTCTCTATGTAATCGAGTCCGTGAGTTATATAATAAAGATTAGTGTTCAGTCAAGGGCTTTATTATTATGCCATATCTTGAGTGGATAAAAGAAAAGGGAAAAAGAATAAAAAGAACAAAAGTTCATATTGATCTTATTAAGAGTAATGACACATAGAAAGAGTATGATGATTAAAAGCTGTTGGGAGTCGGCAGACATAGCCTTGGTCATCGTTGCAATTAATAGGAAGTAATAAGGAAAGAGAGGTCTCACATATAGATATATTATCATTGACATCTTTTATGATTGGGAGCACTCATTAAAATATGACATGCTAAAGAGTTGACGTTGGACAAGGAAGACAACATAATGAGTGACGTTTTCTTATATCTGAGATAAAGTATGTTGTCAGGGATCCTCTAACATGTTGAGCTTGCCTTTCCCCCTCATGCTAGCCAAATTCTTAGCACCAAGTAGAGATACTACTTGTGCTTCCAAATACCCTTAAACCAGTTTTGCCATGAGAGTCCACCATATCTACCTATGGATTGAGTAAGATCCTTCAAGTAAGTTGTCATCGGTGCAAAGCAATAAAAATTGCTCTAAATATGTATGATTGATTGGTGTGGGAGAAATAAGCTTTATACGATATTGTGATGTGGAAGTAATAAAAGCGACAGACTGCATAATAAAGGTTCATATCACAAGGGGCAATAGAAAGTGACGTTCTTTCGCATTGAGATTTTGTGCATCCAACCATAAAAGCGCATGGCAACCTCTGCTTCCCTCCGTGAAGGGCCTATCTCACATTATTATCTTCTACCTTATGCAAGAGACATGGTGATAATCACCTTTCCTTTTCATTTTATCCTTTGGCAAGCACTGACATGTTGGAAAGAGTCTGATATATGTACCTAATTGGATGTAGGGGAGCATGAGTTATTATTGTTGACATTACCCTTGAGGTAAAAAGTTGTGGGGCGAAACTATAAGCCCCTATCTTTCTCTGTGTCCTATTAAAACTCCGTAACCACAAGTATTGCGTGAGTGTTAGCAATTATGAAGGACTAGATGATAGTTGAGTATGTGGACTTGCTATTAAGCTCTGACATAGACTCTTTCTGAAGTTATGACAAATTGCAATTGCTTCAATGACTGAGATTATAGTTTGTTGGTCCTCAATGAAGTTTTTGATTCATACTTTTGCATTGTGAATAGATCATCACTTGAACATAAGTAATCATATGACAATATGTATATATGTTGTTGTTATAGGAATAATCATGATGCCTTCATGTCCGTATTTTATTTTTGTCAAAGCCTCTACCTCTAAACATGGGGACATATTTATCATTATCGGCTTCCGCTTGAGGACAAGCGAGGTCTAAGCTTGGGGGAGTTGATACGTCCATTTTGCATCATGCTTTTATATCGATATTTATTGCATTATGGGATGTTATTTCACGTTATGTCACAATACTTATGGCTATTCTCTCTTATTTTACAAGGTTTACATAAGGAGGAGAATGCTTAAATGGAATTTTGGGTGGAAAAGGAGCAAATATTAGAGGCCTATTCTCACAAGCAACTCCAAAAGTCCTGAAACTCCATGAAATACCTTACAATAAATAATAAAAAATCCTCGCCAAAGTTGAAGGCCAGGGGGCCACACCCTGTCCACGAGGGTGGGGCGCCCCCCTCTAGGGTGCGCCTCACCGTGGGCCCTCGGTGGCTCCCCAACGTCCATCTTCTCGCTATATGAAGTCTTTCGATGAGAAAAAACAGCAAGCAACCTTTCGATTTAAACTCCGCCGCCACGAGGCGGAACCAATCTAGGGCTCCGGCAGAGCTGTTCATTGGGACACTTCCCCTCCGGGAGGGAAATCAACGCCATCGTCATCACCAACGCCTCCTCTCATCGGGAGAGGGCAATCTCCATCAACATCTTCACCAAAGACCATCTCATCTCCAAACCCTAGTTCATCTATTGTATCCAATTCTTGTCTCCAAGTCCGGGATTGGTGCTAGAAGGTTGCTAGTAGTGTTGATTACTCCTTGTAGTTGATTCTAGTTGGTTTACTTGGTGGAAGATCATATGTTCAGATCCTTTATGCATATTATTACCCCTCTGATTATGAACATGAATATGCTTTGTGAGTAGTTACGCTTTGTTCCTGAGGACAAGGGAGAAGTCTTGCAGTTAGTAGTCATGTGAATTTGGTATTCGTTCGATATTTTGATGAGATGTATGTTGTCTAGCCTCTAGTGGTGTTATGTGAACGTCGACTACATAACACTTCACCATTATTTAGGCCTAGAGGAAGGCATTGGGAAGTAATAAGTAGATGATGGGTTGCTAGAGTGATGTAAGCTTAAACCCTAGTTTATGCGTTGCTTTGTGAGGGGCTGATTTGGATCCATATGTTTCATCCTATGGTTAGGTTTACCTTAATACTGTTGTTGTAGTTGCGGATGCTTGCAATAGAGGTTAATCATAAGTGGGATCCTTGTTCAAGTAAGAACAGCACCCAAGCACCGGTCCACCCGCATATCAAATTATCAAAGCACCGAACGTGAATCATATGAACGTGATGAAAACTAGCTTGATGATAATTCCCATGTGTCCTCGGGAGCGCTTTTCCTTATATAAGAGTTTGTTCCGGCTTGTCCTTTGCTACAAAAAGGATTGGGCCATCTTGCTGCACTTTATTTACTTTTGTTACTTGTTGCTCGTTACAAATTATCTTACCACAAAACTATCTGTCACCTATTGTTTCAAAGATTTCTGCAGAGAATACCTTGCTGAAAACCGCTTATCATTTCCTTCTGCTCCTCGTTGGGTTCGACACTCTTACTTATCGAAAGGACTACGATAGATCCCCTATACTTGTGGGTCATCAAGAGCGTGTGTGTTTTTGTGTGAGAAACTTTTAGGACGGGGTAGAAAGACGAATTCTAACCTTGATGGAGGGATAAAAATACACGAAGTGCGCGTGTGTGATTCTGATGCCCACGGGGAAATGAGATATGTATGCGTGTGAGAGAGATTGCACAACTCATTCACTTATCACTATCTAGCGATCGTGGTCGTGCATCGCTTGAACATAAATCAATATCTACTTTGTATCGTGGCCAAAGGTACAATATCGATTCAACGCTATAAAGATTGGACACTCACATATCACATTTTTCTATCTAAATAAACCTTTTCAATTGCGCATGTCAAAGTTACAGTGATGTTTCTTCAAACAACCTATGTAGCTATCATGTACATGCACCATTGTTACTCTTGCATTCAAATTCATTAGTCTTGGATGATTTAAGGATCTATTATGAAGTAATATATGTAATATCATATATGAATTCAACGGTGCATAATTTATGAAATGGAGGCTATGTAATCATATGAGGTGACAATTTTAAGTAGCGGACTACAATATCCATTTCTTTTGTGAGACTACAATATCAATTTCTTTTTGTGCGCCTCTACACCAACACGTCAATGCGTTATGTTTAAAGTGAATAACCAATGGCACAAAATTATCTATTTACACGAGAAATACATAGGCTGAGCGTCTGATCCCTTTTTTTGTGATGCGCCTCTACACCGGTACGATTGGCTGCGCCTGTGTGAACCTCCAAGTTATCGGCGCATCATCCCGAGTTATTGTCTTTTTTTCTGGGGTGGACTTGACACCAGTTAATAACTGCTGACGCGTGCCCCGTGAACACAGTCTCGCATGATCTTCCCGCTAGCACGGTCCAAAATTAGTTGAAACTGGATACGAACGATCCCGCGGGCGGCAAAATCTCCCGCCTCCTTCTAAAATTTCCGCCACCTAGTCTTTAGCATGCGAAATTCCCCTTTTGTCCTTGGTGAATGGAGAACAACATTTACATTACCGCCCTCATCTACATAATAAGTCAAGGCTGCTTTGGTAACTTCCGGTTCCCCCCACCAAACGGCACCCCCATTTCCTCTCCCCCTCCCGCAAACACGACTAACTCCACAGCACGAGAGCATCTTACATCACGCCGTCTGTACTTCATCGGCCTTTCTATCCCTCCCCTCTCGAAACCCTAGACTGCTCATCCACTAGCGTACCAGAGCCCATTCATCGCCAACAAGGCCCACCTCACCAGATCGTCATGGACGCATCTACCCCTCGCACCTCCACTAGAAACAAGTAGACTGCTCATCCACCATCGTACCATAGCCCATTCAAGGTCGGCCTTGTCCACGGCGGCCGATCTGCTACGCCGTACTCCCGGTTAACTGCAGCGCATCTTGATGACTCATTCAGACTTCCCCGGAGACGCTTTGTCCACACCCCCCGAAGCCGCCCCACCGATGCCCCCGTCGATGGCCTCTGCTCCTCTTCGCCGACACCATCCTCAACACTACCGGAGCCGCTTCGCCGACACCCTCGTCAACCCTACCGGAATAGCTACGCCCATACCATTCTCAACCCTACCAGGGCCGCTTTGCCAACTCACTAGTCCACGGCCATAGATACGCTTTGTCGCACCCTCATCCAACCTACCGGAGCAGCTTCTGACGCCCCGTCCACGGCCGCAGATCTGCATCGTCGACACCATCCTTAACCCAACCATCGGAGCAGCTTCACCGACGCCCTCGTCCACGGCCACAGATCCGCTTCGCCCACACCATACTCCACCCTACTGGAGCCGCTCCACAAACACCCTACTCGATGGTTCTAGATCTCCTTACCTGACCCCGACAGCAAGCACAGCGTGAGGGAGTCCTGGATTAGGGGTCCTTGGACAGCCGGACTGTTGGACTATGAAGATACAAGATTGAAGACTTCGTCCCGTGTCCGGATGGGACTCTCCTTGGCGTGGAAGGCAAGCTTGGCAAATCGGATCTCTAGATCTCCTCCCTTGTAACCGACTCTGTGTAACCCTAGCCCCCTCCGGTGTCTATATAAATCGGAGGGTTTAGTCCGTAGGACAACAACAATCATAATCATAGGCTAGCTTCTAGGGTTTAGCCTCTATGATCTCGTGGTAGATCAACTCTTGTAATACTCATATCATCAAGATCAATCCAGCAGGAAGTAGGGTATTACCTCCATCGAGAGGGCCCAAACCTGGTTAAACATTGTGTCCCCCGCTTCCTGTTACCATCCGCCTTAGACGCACAGTTCGGGACCCCCAACCCGAGATCTTCCGGTTTTGACACCGACATTGGTGCTTTCATTGAGAGTTCCACTGTGATGTCACCATAAGGCTTGATGGCTCGTCTTGTTGTCAAGGACAACATCACCTCTGGGGGAGCACTAGCTGTAGGCCAAACTCTCCGACTAGGCGGCTTCATCATGACCGCCCATTCGGCTGCTGCGCCGACGATGACTTCTCGGGTCATCAAAAACAGCCTCCACGTCGGCTCGGGATTCACCGAGCAGATGGATCCAATGGAGCTCTCCTCCTTGAACAAGCTCTTGGATCGCATCGCCGCCTTGGGAGTCGCTACGGACTATGATCGGATCGGGCTTAAACCCGACCAAAGGGAGATTAACTCTCCACCGGTCACCCATCAGATAGCGGTGGTGGAGGAGCAACGCAGCGATTCTTCCTCTATCTGAGGACGAACTATGTCCAGATTCCCGAGCTCTCCGAGCCGGATACCCGTCTACGGGGGACATGGCCCAAGCTTTGAACCTAGAATCAGACAGCGGGCCAGACATATTGGGCAACATCCCGGAGCCCAAGCTTCCAAGATCGAAAACTCCTCCGCCCCTGGGTCTCAGATCGGGTCAGGGTTCGGACCTAAATCTACCCACCCACCCAGATATAAATGATCTTTCCCACATTAGACAAGAGCCATAAGAGACAGTACATCACTATTGGGCCAGATTCCTCCTCGTAATGATCAAGGTTAAGGATTGTCGCGAGGAAGATGCAATTTCATTATTTTGCAAAAATTGCACGGACAAGGGAATCCTCAACGCCATAAGTCGCCGTGACATAGCACGCTTCGCTGACTTGGCGGCCATAGTACAGAAGTACTGTGCGATGGAAAGCGCCTGGAAAACCCAAACAAACTTCTGGGATCCTCCGGCTCTCACTGAACCCCCCGTTCGAGCTAAAAGGGTGTACTCTCGCAAGTTACCCGATCCAATTGCAAAGAAACAAAAGCCCACTACAGGGCGTGGAACCGTATTGGAGGGATGGCTCAATGGGCCATGCAAAATTCACAGTACATCGGATACCATGCCAACACATAGCCTTAGAGCATGTTGGGTCCTCCGGTAGGTGGCCAAGAGCGGCGAGGATATCCTCATCAACAATGCAACAGAGCACCATTCCGGGGAAAATAACAATACAGTATTGACAGTCTTCGAGACCTTTGCCTCAAATAATAGGCGTAAGCGAGCACTCCGCAGCCTTGCCGAAGTCTGCCACGTGGCAGCAATAAATCCATGGAGCGATACGGCTATCACCTTCAACGCCAGTGACGAACCTAAATTCTGAATAGCCCGAGTACCAGCCGCCTTGGTCCTTAGTACAATCATGGACGGCTTCCGGCTTACTAAAGTGCTCATGGACGGCGGCAGCGGATTAAACCTCATCTATGGGGAGACTCTTCGAAAAATGGAAATAGACAAAAGCCACATTGATCAAAGCAGCACGACCTTCAGAGGAATCATCCCTAGTCGGGAAGCACGCCAGCGGGAAAAATCACACTAGATGTGGTATTGACGCATTTGGAGAATTATAGGTCCGAAGAAATCACATTCCAAGTGGCCCTGCTCAAGAGTGGATACCACGCCCTTTTAGGGCGGGAGGCATTCATGATCTTCCAAACTATACCCCATTACGGGTACATGAAGCTCAAAATGCCCGGGCCCAATGGAATCATCACTCTAGCTAGTGATCCGGACATAGCCCTCCGCGCCGAAAATAAAACTGTCTCACTAGCCTCGAGGCGTTATCCGAAGCCTTCGCGGCCGAAGAACTAACGGCGTTGCGCTCCAAAGTGGACAGGGACGACGTGATACTCGACAAAAGATCCAAGTCCACCTCTTTTAAACCAGCGGATGAAATAATCAAATTCCAAGTCCATCCAACGGACCCTACAAAAACAGCATCCATCGGGGCCGCGATTTAAAACCCACAAGAGACACCGTGACCACGGGAGTTCTTGCGCGAGAATTGGGACATCTTCGCCTGGCATCCTTCAGACATGCCAGGAATCCCACGTAGGCTGGCCGAGCATAGCCTTAACATTCTAAAGGCGTTCAGGTCGGTCAAGCAAACTCTTCGGCATTTCTCTGAGCCTAAATGACAAGCCATGGGAGAGGAGCTAGCCAAGTTACTTGAGCCCGGATTCATTAGAGAAATAAAACATCCGGACTGGCTAGCAAACCTGGTGATGGTACCAAAGAAGGACAAATCATGGCGCCTATGTGTCAATTTCAAAGACCTTCACAAGGCTTGCCCCAAGGATCCCTTCCCCCTCCCCCGCATCGATCAAATTATCGACGCTACCGCAGGACACGACTCATAGCGTTTCCTCGACGCATACTCAGGATACCACCAAATTAAGATGGCGGAGTCCGATCAAGCCGCAACGGCATTTATCACTCCATACGGCCCCTTCTGTTTTAACACCATGCCTTTCGGGCTTAAAAATGCCGGTGCAACCTATCAACGCATGATCCAGACATGCCTGGAAACACAGATCGGCAAAACAGTGGAGGCATACGTAGACGATGTGGTCATTAAAACCAGACACGTCGAATCCCTAAGAGACGACGTGAGGCTCACATTCGACAATCTCTGAACATACGACATCAAGCTCAATCCGGAAAAATGCATTTTCGGCGTGCCTGCTGGAAAGCTCCTGGGCTTCATCGTCTCTAGTAGAGGAATTGAAGCAAATCTGGCTAAAATCCGAGCTCTATCACAGTTGGCTATCCCAAAAGACCTCAAGCAAATCCAGAAATTAACTGGATGTGTGGCTGCCTTAAGCCGCTTTATCTCCTGATTAGAAGAAAAGGCACTACCCCTTTATCGCCTTCTCCGGCGCACTGAACACTTCGAGTGGACGGATGCAGCCACGGCCGGATTGGAAGAAATAAAAGCCATCCTGGCCACCAACCCAATCTTGGCCGCACCAAATGTTGGCGAACCAATGCTGTTATATATAGCAGCAACACACCAAGTTGTAAGCGCAGAGCTTGTCGTCGAACGAGAGACGGAAGGGCATAAGTTCCCACTTCAAAAGCTGGTATACTATGTATCCACTGTCCTCACTCCATGAAAATCACGGTACCCACATTATCAAGATAGCATACGCGGTATTCATGGCATCCCGGAAATTACGACACTACTTTCAAGAGTGTTCAATTACAGTGGCCTCGGAAGTACCACTCAATGACATAATAAATAACCGCGATGCCACGGGCTGGATTGCTAAATGAGCTATCGAGCTCCTCCCGTTCGACATAACATATAAACCACAGCGAGCCATTAAGTTGCAAGTACTGGCCGATTTCGTCGCCGAATGGACGGAAGCCGAACTCCCTAAAGAGTACGACACATACTCCAATTGGATCATGCACTTTGACAGTTCAAAGATGTTGGCCGTTCTGGGGGCAGGCGTCGTCCTGACATCCCCCACCGGAGATACAGTCCAATACGTACTACAAATATTATACACAGACTCCAACAATGCAGCAGAATATGAGGCCCTATTGCATGGTCTCCGGCTAGCAGTCTCCATGGGCATACAACGCCTAGAGGTGCGTCGGGATTCGAACCTCGCAATATCTTAAATAAAAGGAGACTTTGACGCCAAGGACCCAAAAATGGCGGCTTACCGCAACGCCGTCCTAGAAATGTGAGCTCGGTTCGAGGGGCTTCAATTTCACCATGTGGTCCGGGAAAACAATCAAGCGGCGGATATCCTCGCCCGCATCGACACCAAGCACGACCCTGTCCCACCTAATATCTTCTTAGAAAGGTTGTTTAAGCCATCCGTGGTATGGGAAGGAGAGACCGGCAACAACAGTCCGGACCTGGCCACAACACCAGATACCGAACACTCTAACATAATCGGAGGCCCTGCCACCGAAATAACGCCTTCAGCCCACGTTATTATGGCTATCATCGCCTCGTGGACAGAACCCTTCTTGGCCTACCTAACTAGGCAAGAACTCCCTGAGGACCCAAACAAGGCGCGCTGCATTGTGCGGCGGTCCAAACCCTACAAGGTCCACGAGGGAGAGCTTTATAAGAAAAGCGCTACCGTAGTACTTCAACGGTGCATCTCCGAAGAGGAAGGGCGACAACTTTTGGCAGAAATTCATGTTGGACTTGGCGGCCACCACGCCGCAGCTCGGGCCCTTGTAAGCAAGGCCTTCCGTACAGGTTTTTACTGGCCGACGACCCGAGCAGACGCACATGACCTTTTCCAACGTTGTGTCGGTTGCCAGCTTTTTGCAAACCAAAGCCAAATGCAACCTACCGCTCTCCAAACAATCCCCATCACTTGGCCCTTTGCGGTCTGGGGGCTTGATATGGTCGGACCCCTTAAAGGGGAAGCCATAAGAAAAATACCTATTGGTCATGGTGGATAAATTCACCAAATGGATAGAGGCCAAACCAATTAAAACGGCCGAGTCCGGACCAGTGATAGACTTCATATCCGAGGTTGTGCACCATTACGGCGTCCCCCACAGCATCATCACTGATAACGGCTCGAACTTTACAGCCGACGAGGTAAAACTCTGGTGCAGCAACATGGGCATTAAGCTCGATTATGCTTCTGTCTATCACCCGCAAACTACCGGTCAAGTCGAGCGAGCAAATGGTCTTATCATGAGCGGCATTAAACCCAGATTAGTGCGATCCTTGAATGAATCAAATACACACTGGGTAGAGGAGCTCGACTCCGTACTATGGGGGATGTGGACCACGCCGAATCGCACTACCGGATACACACCGTTCCTTATGGTGTACGGCGCAGAGGCGGTACTGCCCTGCGGCATAATTCATGACTCACCTCGAGTGCGCATGTACGAAGAGAAAGAAGCCGAGCTTGATCGGCAAGACAGTTTGGACGCCCTGGAGGAGGAGCGTCACGTGGCAAAAGCCCGTTCCGCATTCTATCAGCAACATGCTCGAAGGTATCAAAGCAGAGAAGTACGGGCCAAAACTTACAATGTTGGCGAACTCGTTCTACGCCTACCGGAGAAGAAAAAGAACAAGCTCAAGCCCAAATGGGAGGGTCCCTTTATTATTGACCAATTTCTGACCGGTGGAGCATACCGTCTGCGGGATGCATCGGACAATCGACTCGAGCCAAACCCATGGAACGCATCCAGACTCCGAAGGTTCTACGCCTAGTGTCGGACTGTATGTTCGTCTCCTTACCTCCATCAATTTTTTATATATCTGTTATCTGTCTTTTCTTTCTTTCTTTCTTCCTTTTTCTTCAAGGCCTTAAAATGCTAAAACGGGTCTTGACTACACAATCTGGACGCGCTAGGCGTCGTCATTATAACTGGGGGCTTCTTATACATAAGCTTAATATAGCTATGTTTCGAGCTCTATGCCCTTCGCACATGTGTTACTTTTCCATATGTACCTTTTCTTCGCCATTATATGCATCGATATGACTTAAGTTTTGGCCAAGCTGGGTTGCCTGGCTCTTGTGTTTATGCCCTACGTTCCAGTTAATTCGGTTATGGCATAAGGGGAGCACCTCTGCGATTATTCTTGCCGGTCACCGGATGTGTACCTCAGACTGGGTGAAGCCGAAAGCTAGCGTTCTTAAGGGAATATTCGGTCGGTGAACAAACGATGACTTTTATTTATTGTAATACATGCCCCCAGATGTTTATATCATGCGTCTCTTTTCACAGTTCGGACATGCACATTCATGCATGCGCATCTGTGGAAAGGAACCCCAATGTAACTATTCTCCTCGAAGATGTTTCTTACTACCCATGTAATATAACATAGCTAGTTGGGTACTTGTCTGTTCAAGCACTTATGACCCCTACGCCTGGTTTCCACGCGTACCCCGGTTTCTACATAACTGAGCGGGTATTCGGATACACTACGGACTGTCGGGTCCGGAGGTTGAAGCGAAAAGGTCCGCCATGACAAATGATTTACAATCCGGCTAGGGACAATATATGTCAATTGAAGTGCAAAGTCACTTAGACTGACTAAATTTTTCTTCTATACCATCCAACAGGCTGTCTAGCCTACAATCCTGTTGGGAATACTTTGCGGCTAATTTCACCTGGTCATACACCAAGCTGACGAGGATTTCTTTCCCATCAGACCCCACAGGTCCGACCTCGGCCATGTGATTCGGGTCAGCCTTGGTATATCGCGTCTTCACCATGGCCCACGCTTCCCTTGCACCTTCTCGGCAGGCTGATATCTTCCATAATCGGAAGCGCCGCCGCGCTCCCTTGAGCTTCTCTACAAGCTCCCCCATGCCTCCGAGCAGGGAGGCGGATGGCCACAAGGCTTGGGCAATGCCCTGCATCACCTGCCAAACTTGTTCGTGCAGTAGTGAGAGCTCTGGGAGAAGATCGCCTGTAGACCCGGGCATCTCCTCCATGGGACGACCTGTCAACATACCTATAGATATAACTCTGTTAGCTGGTTTCTTCGCCGAACCCTATAAAAGTTCGTTCAAGACCTTACTAAAAATGCCGCGTCAAAGCCGCTTATTCTCCTTTACGGAGTCAGCAAGCTGGGCTCGAACATCTTTTAGTTCAACGCCCAGCCGGGTATTGGCGTCTTGGAGATCGTTTTCTCCAACCTAACCTGCGTAAGCACGCGCTCGTCAGCCTTTAGCTGTCGTTGAGCATGTTGCTCATTCCCTCACACGACCTCCGGATTCACTTCGGGATCACCTGCGGAATCTATTGTTAGATTTGTAGGTATGCAGAATACTAAATGGTACATGTTATTCTTTTCAATAGAAACAAGTGTTACCAGAGGGGGCCTTCTCAGATTCCGTCATTGCGGCAACTGCAGCCCGTAGCTAGGCTTTGCATTCCTCCAGCTCTCGAGACAACTGAGTATTCTTCTCAGTAAGAACATATGCAAACAATGATTCTTAAATCAATTGTGCCAACTGTTTCAAGTCTCAGGGGCTACTGATATACATAATTATCAGATTTTCTTACCCATATATTTTTTACATACTGGTGTTGGGGAACGTAGTAATTTCAAAAAAAAATTCCTACGCACACGCAAGACCATGGTGATGGCATAGCAACGAGAGGGGAGAGTGTCTGTCCACGCACTTCGTGAGACCGAAAGCGGAAGCGTTATAACAACGCTGTTGATGTAGTCAGACGCCTTCACGATCCGACCGATCCAAGTACCGAACGCACGGCACCTCCCGAGTTCTCGCACACGCTCAGCTCGATGACGATCCCGGACTCCGATCCAGCAAAGTGTCGGGATGAGTTCCACAAGACGACGGGCGTGCAGGACGATGATGATGCTCCACCGACGAGGGCTTCGCCTAAGCTCCGCGACGATATGACTTCTCCGGCGCAGGCTTCGCTTAAGCTCCGCGACGATATGACCGAAGTGGAATATGGTGGAGGGGGCACCAGACACGGCTAAGGAACGATCCGTAGATCAACTTGTGTGTCATGGGGTGCCCCCTGCCCCGAGATATAAAGGAGCAAGGAGGAGGTGGCCGCCTAGGGAGGAGGCGCAAGGGGGAGTCCTACTCCCACCGGAGTAGGACTCCTCCTTTCCTAGTAGGAGTAGGAGAGAAGGAAGGGAAGGGAGGAAGGGTGCGGCCCCTCCCTAGTCCAATTCGGACTAGGCCTTGGGGGCGCGCGCCTGCCCCACGCAGCCCCTCTCTCTTTCCCGCAGGGCCCAATAAGGCCCAATACTTCTCCCGGCGAATTCCCGTAACTCTCGGTACTCAAAAATACCCGAATCATTCGAACCTTTCCGAACTCGAATATAGTCGTCCAATATATCGATCTTTACGTCTCGACCATTTCGAGACTCCTCGTCATGTCCCCGATCTCATCCGGGACTCCGAACTCCTTCGGTACATCAAAACTCATAAACTCATGATAAAACTGTCATCGTAACCTTAAGCGTGCGGACCCTACGGGTTCGAGAGCTATGTAGACATGACCTAGAACTATTCTCGGTCAATAACCAATAGCGGGACCTGGATGCCCATATTGGGTCCTACATATTCTATGAAGATCTTTATCGGTCAAACCGCATAACAACATACGTTGTTCCCTTTGTCATCGGTATGTTACTTGCCCGAGATTCGATCGTCGGTATCCAATACCTAGTTCAATCTCGTTACCAGCAAGTCTCTTTACTCGTTACGTAATGCATCATTCCGTAACTAACTCATTAGCTGCATTGCTTGCAAGGCTTATAGTGATGTGCATTACCGAGAGGGCCCAGAGATACCTCTCCGACAATCGGAGTGACAAAACCTAATCTCGAAATACGCCAACCCAACATGTACCTTTGGAGACACCTGTAGTACTCCTTTATAATCACCCGATTACGTTGTGACGCTTTGGTAGCACCCAAAGTGTTCCTCCGGTAAACGGGAGTTGCATAATCTCATAGTTACAGGAACATGTATAAGTCATGAAGAAAGCAATAGCAGCATACTAAACGATCAAGTGCTAGGCTAACGGAATGGGTCATGTCAATCACATCATTCTCCTAATGATGTGATCCCGTTAATCAAATGACAACTCATGTCTATGGTTAGGAAACATAACCATCTTCGATTAACGAGCTAGTCAAGTAGAGGCATACTAGTGACACTCTATTTGTCTATGTATTCACACATGTATTATGTTTCCGGTTAATACAATTCTAGCATGAATAATAAACATTTATCATGATATAAGGAAATAAATAATAACTTTATTATTGCCTCTAGGGCATATTTCCTTCAGTCTCCCACTTGCACTAGAGTCAATAATCTAGTTCACATCGCCATGTGATTTAACATCAATAGTTCACATCTATATGTGGTTAACACCCATAGGGTTTACTAGAGTCAGTAATCTAGTTCACATCGCTATGTGATTAACACCCAAAGAGTACTAAGGTGTGATCATGTTTTGCTTGTGAGATAATTTTAGTCAACGGTCTCAGTTACATTGAGCCGTGAGTATTTTGCAAATTTCTATATCTACAATGCTCGCACGGAGCTACTCTAGCTAATTGCTCCCACTTTCAATATGTATCCAGATTGAGATTCAGAGTCATCTAGATTAGTGTTAAAACTTGCATCGACGTAACCCTTTACGATGGGCTCTTTTATCACCTCCATAATCGAGAAATATTTCCTTAGTCCTCACTAAGGATGTTGAAAGGACATGCGGTGCCCCCATGTGTGGTTTTGGTAATTGATGACATTGTCTATGGACTAATGGTTGCCTTGAGTTTATTTGAAGGTTTTGTCCATAGGCTTTTCTTGGAGTACATGTGTTGGTTTCAAGGAGAGTTTTGTGTCGACCAAGGTGCTATTCAAGGAATTATCCAAAGATTGGTCATGTGAGTGTTGAGCTTATTGCAAGCATGTCTTGAAGAATAAGATTGTGTGATCATTCATGTCCACCTTCAAGACATCATCCAAATGAAGAGAGTTGGAAAGATTCAAGGTTGATCAAGACTAAGTCAAGAGTGAATCAAGTTGATCAACTCACAAAGCGTAGAAGATGTACCGAGAGGGATCAAGTGATCCCATGGTATGGTAAGCATTGTTCATTACGCTTTGTGTGCTAACCCATGTCTTCGTGAGAGTTCTTTGTGGGGTTAAGTTGCAGTGTGCAAGTTCAAGTGATGCATCACGAAGAGATCAAGTGCTTGAAGCTTGCCGTCCATTGTGGTGACAATGGACTTGTGAAGATGAGCGGAAGAGAGGCTCACCCACAGAGAGTATGGGGGAGCAATCAACTAGTCTTCATCCCGCCAATGCAATCAAGAAAGGTGGTCCAACTTGAGGGAGTCAAGATCGTCATCATCTAGCTCAAGTGGACCATGTGCAAGGCAAAGGTTTGCCCTTGATAGGTTTTCTATTTTACCGGTCTCATGGTAGTTGGGAGACCGGGTTATAGGATCGATTGTCAGTACTATCAAGGGGCTCTCGATGAGTAGCTTGATCGTATCATTCAGAGAGAGCTCAAACCATTGCATCCTTGCATCATCTTTATTGGTTCTTGTTTGGTTCTTCTCCTTGTGAGATTTGGAGCTTATGGTCATTTTATGACAAGCTCGAGTTCATCAAAACGGAGTTCTCATGCATCTTCTATGATGTTTTCGATGTTGGAGGGTATGCCGGTTCTTCTCGGTTGGAGGTTTCACTCCTTTGTTTGCTAAGCATACCTCCCATGCCTCTTCTTACTATAACCAGTCGCTGTTTTGATGCTACTCGTTGTCTTGTTTCAAACAAGCTTGAGTTTGCTCAATTCGAGCTCATATGAAAAGTTATGGCAGTTCTGGTTTTCTTGGAGTATTCTTTGCTTTCGTGGTTGTGGCTTAAGGCTGGTGCGGCGGTAGTACCGTGACCCTCGGCGGTAGTACTGAAGCTCGCAGCGGTAGTACCGCTCTCCGAGCAGTAGTACCGCTTGGGAGTTTCGGCCGTAATACTGCTGGCGTCTGGGCTACTTCCGCCTCGATTCTCGAACGAAGTTTTTCGTGTCGGGTTTGCTGGCACTAGTAGCGGCGATGAGAAGCGGTAGTACCGCTCTGAGCGGTAGTACCGCTCTTCCCTAAGCGGTAGTACCGCCTGGGGCTGTGGCCTTGACCTTCTCTTCAAGCGGTAGTACCGGCTGGATAGGAGCGGTAATCTTGCCCTCGGTAGTAATGCCGCCCTTCCTAAGCGGTAGTACCGCTCTGTGCGGGGATTTTCAGTGGGGTAACGGTTGGATTTTCCCCCTCCTATAAAAGGGGGTCTTCTTCCCCATTGAACCTTATCCTTCGAGCTCGTGTTCTTCCCCCATTGTTGACCTTCTCCGAGCTTGCTATCTCTCAATCCCTCCATGGTTTCTTGCTAGTTTTTGGGGGAAAGAGAGGAGATCTAGATCCACATTTCCACCAATCACTTTCTCCTCTATGTGAGGGGAACCCCTTGGATCTAGTTCTTGGAGTTCTTGGTGTTCTCCTCCTTGTTCTTCCTCTCATTTTCCTCCCTAGCATTAGTTGCTTTGGTGGGATTTGAGAGAGAAGGACTTGGGCACTCCGTGTGCCCTTGCCATTGCATTTGGTGCATCGGTTTGAGTTCTCCACGGTGATACGTGGAAGTTACAAGTTGAGAAGCTTATTACTCTTGGGTGCTTGGTGCCCTTGAGCTTGTTCCTCTTGGGTGCTTGGGCGTCCCTAGGCGGTTGGTAGTGTTCGGAGCTCAATCATTGTGGTGTAAAGCTCCAGACAGCGTCGAGGTCTCCAATTAGGTTGTGGAGATCGCCTGAGCAATTTGACGGGTTCGGTGACCGCCCCCAAGGGTTGCCAAAGTGTCTGGGTTCGGTGACCGCCCCAAGGGTTGCCATTTATGCAGGTTCGGTGACCGCCCTCAAGGGTCCCTTTGTGGAATCACGGCATCTTGCATTGTGCGAGGGCGTGAGGAGATTACGGTGGCCCTAGTGGCTTCTTGGGGAGCATTGTGCCTCCACACCGCTCCAAGCGGAGACTAGCATCCGCAAGGTGCGAACTTCGGGATACATCGTCGTCTCCGCGTGCCTCGGTTATCTCTTACCCGAGCCCTTTACTTATGCACTTTACTTTGTGATAGCCATTTTGTTCTTGTCATATATCTTGCTATCACATAGTTGCTTATCTTGCTTAGCATAAGTTGTTGGTGCACATAGGTGAGCCTAGTTGTTGTAGGTTTTGTGCTTGACAAATTAACCGCTAGGTTTATTCCGCATTTGTTCAAGCCTCAACCGTAATTATTTTAAAGCGGCTATTCACCCCCCCCCTCTAGGCGACATCCACGATCTTTCAGATGTCTTTGACCAATGTCCAGTGATCTACTCCTAGATCACTATTGTACTCCCTTGCCAAATTCGGAGCAAGGTATACAATAGGTCTGGTACATAGCATAGCATACTTTATAGAACCTATGACTGAGGCATAGGGAATGACTTTCATTCTCTTTTCTATTTCTGCCGTGGTCGGGATTTGAGTCTTACTCAATTTCATACGTTTTGCAACACAGGCAAGAACTTTTCTTTGACTGTTCCATTTTGAACTACTTCAAAATCTTGACAAGGTATGTACTTATTGAAAAACTTATCAAGCGTCTTGATCTATCTCTATAGATCTTGATGCTCAATATGTAAGCAGCTTCACCGAGGTCCTTCTTTGAAAAACTCCTTTCAAATACTCCTTTATGCTTTGCGAGAATAATTCTACATTATTTCCGATCAACAATATGTCATTCACATATACTTATCGGAAATGTTGTAGTGCTCCCACTCACTTTCTTGTAAATCTGAGCTTCTCCAAAAGTCTGTATAAAACCATATGCTTTGATCACACTATCAAAGCGTTTATTCCAACTCCGAGATGCTTGCACCGGTCCATAGATGGATCATTTGGAGCTTGCACATTTTGTTAGCTCCTTTAGGATTGACAAAACCTTACGGTTGCATCATATACAACTCTTCTTTAATAAATCCATTAAAGAATGTAGTTTTGACATCCATTTGCCGATTTCATAAAATGTGGCAATTGCTAACATGATTCGGACAGACTTAAGAATCGCTACAGTTTGAGAAAATCTCATTGTAGTCAACACCTTGAACTTGTCGAAAACCTTTTGTGACAAGTCGAGCTTTGTAGATAGTAACACTACTATCAATGTCCGTCTTCCTCTTGAAGATCCATTTATTTAACATGGCTTGCTGATCATCGAGCAAGTCAATCAAAGTCCATACTTTGTTCTCATACATGGATCCTATCTCAGATTTCATGGCCTCAAGCCATTTCGCGGAATCTGGGCTCATCATCGCTTCCTCATAGTCCGTAGGTTCATCATGGTCTAGTAACATGACTTCCGAACACGATTACCATACCACTGCAGTGCGGATTTTGCTCTGGAAGACCCACGAGGTTTGGTAGCAACTTGATCTGAAGTTTCATGATCATCATCATTAACTTCCTCACTAATTGGTGTAGGAATCACTTTGGAACTGATTTACGTGATGAACTACTTTCCAATAAGGGAGAAGGTACAATTACCTCATCAAGTTCTACTTTCCTCCCACTCACTTCTTTCGAGAGAAACTTCTTCTCTAGAAAGGATCCATCTTAGCAACGAAAAACTTGTCTTCGGATCTGTGATAGAAGGTGTACCCAATAGTTACCTTTGGGTATTCTATGAAGACGCACTTCTCCGATTTGGGTTTGAGCTTATCAGGTGAAAACTTTTTCACATAAGTATCAAAACTCCAAACTTTTAAGAAACGATGACTTAGGTTTCTTGTTAAACCATAGTTCATATGGTGTCGTCTCAACGGATTTAGATGGTGCCCTATTAAACGTGAATGCATTTGTCTCTAATGCATAACCCCAAAAGCGATATTGGTAAATCGGTAAGAGACATCATTGATCGCACCATATCAAAATAAAATCTGATTCTGACGTTCGGACACACCATAACGTTGTGGTGTTCCGGTGGCGTGAGCTGTGAAACTATTCCCCTTTGTTTTAATTGAAGACCAAACTCGTAACTCAAATATTCATCTCCACGATCAGATCGCAGAAACTTTATTTTCTTGTTACGATGATTTTCTACTTCACTCTGAAATTCTTTGAACTTTTCAAATGTTTCAGATTTGTGTTTCATTAAGAAGATATACGCATATCTGCTCAAATCATCTGTGAAGGTCAGAAAATAATGATACTTGCCACGAGCATCAACACTCATTGAATCGCATACATCGGTATGTATTATTTCCAATAAGTCAGTAGCTTGTTCCATTGTTCCGGAGAAGCGGAGTTTTAGTCATCTTGCCCAAAAGGCACGGTTCGCAAGCATCAAATGATTCATAATCAAGTGATTCCAAAAGTCCATCGACATGGAGTTTTCTTCATGCGCTTTACACCAATATGACCTAAACGGCGATTGCCACAAATAAGTTGCACTATCATTATTAACTTTGCATCTTTTGGTTTCAATATTATGAATATGTGTATCACTATGATCGAGATCCAATGAACCATTTTCATTGGGTGTGTAACCATATAAGGTTTTATTCATGTAAACAGAACAACAATTTATTCTCTTACTTAAAGGAATAACCGTATTGCAATAAACATGATCAAATCATATTTATGCTCAACACCAAATAACACTTATTTAGGTTCCACACTAATCCCGAAAGTATAGGGAGTGTGCGATGATGATCATATCAATCTTGGAACTACTTCCAACACTCATCGTCACTTCCCCTTCAACTAGTTTCTGTTCATTATGCAACTCCCGTTTCTAGTTACTACTCTTAGCTACTGAACCCGATTATCAAATACCGAGGGGTTGCTACGAACACTAGTAAAATACACATCAATAATCTGTATATCAAATATACCTTTGTTCACTTTGCCATCCTTCTTATCCGCCAAATACTTGGGGTAGTTCTGCTTCTAGTGACCAGTTCCATTGCGGCAAAAAGCACTTAGTCTCAGGCTTAGGTCCAGACTTGGGCTTCTTCACTCGAGCAGCAACTTGCTTGCCGTTCTTCTTGAAGTTCCCCTTCTTCCCTTTGCCCTTTTCCTTGAGACTAGTGGTCTTGTCAATCATCAACACTTGATGCTCTTTCTTGATTTCTACCTTCGTCGATTTCAACATCACGAAGAGCTCGGGAATCGTTTTCGTCATCCCTTGCATACTATAGTTCATCACGAAGTTCTAGTAACTTAGTGATGGTGACTAGAGAATTCTGTCAATCACTATCTTATACGGAAGATTAACTCCCACTTGATTCAAGCGATTGAAGTACCGGACAATCTGAGAACATGCTCACTAGTTGAGCGATTCTCTTCCATCTTTTAGCTATAGAACTTGTTGGAGACTTCATATCTCTCAACTCGGGTATTTGCTTGAAATATTAACTTCAATTCCTGGAACATCTCATATGGTCCATGACGTTCAAAACGCCTTTGAAGTCCCGATTCTAAGCCGTTAAGTATGGTGCACTAAACTATCAAGTAGTCATCATATTGAGCTAGCCAAACGTTCATAACGTCTGCATTTGCTCCTGTAATAGGTCTGTCACCTAGCGGTGCATTACGGACATAATTCTTCTGTGCGGCAATGAGGATAAACCTCAGATCACGGATCCAATCCGCATCATTGCTACTAACATTTTTCAATACAATTTTCTCTAGGAACACATATAAAAACATAGGGAAGCAACAACGCGAGCTATTGATCTACAACATAATTTGCAAAATACTACCGGGACTAAGTTCATGATAAATTAAAGTTCAATTAATCATATTACTTAAGAACTCCCACTTAGATAGACATCTCTCTAGTCATCTAAGTGATTACGTGATCCAAATCAACTAAACCATGTCCGATCATCACGTGAGATGGAGTAGTTTCAATGGTGAACATCACTATGTCGATCATATCTACTATATGATTCACGCTCGGCCTTCGGTCTCTCGTGTTCCGAGGCCATATCTGTTATATGCTAGGCTCGTCAAGTTTAACTTGAGTACTCCGGCGTGTGCAACTGTTTTGCACCCGTTGTATTTGAACGTAGAGCCTATCACACCCGATCATCACGTGGTGTCTCAGCCACGAAGAACTTTCATAGCGGTGCATACTCGGGAGAACACTTCTTGATAATTTTAGTGAGAGATCATCTTATAATGCTACCGTCAATCAAAGCAAGATAAGATGCATAAAGGATAAACATCACATGCAATCAATATAAGTGATATGATATGGTCATCATCATCTTGTGCTTGTGATCTCCATCGCCGAAGCACCGTCATGATCACCACCGTCACCGGCGCGACACCTTGATCTCCATCGTAGCATTTTTGTCGTTTCGCCAACTATTGCTTCTACGACTATCGCTACCGCTTAGTGATAAAGTAAAGCAATTACATGGCGTTTGCATTTCATACAATAAAGCGACAACCATATGGCTCCTGCCGATTGCCGATAACTTGGTTACAAAACATGATCATCTCATACAATAAAATATAGCATCACGTCTTGACCACATCACATCACAACATGCCTGCAAAAACAAGTTAGGCGTCCTCTACTTTGTTGTTGCAAGTTTTACGTGGCTGCTACGGGCTGAGCAAGAACCGTTCTTACCTACGCATCAAAACCACAACGATAGTTTGTCAAGTTGGTGATGTTTTAACCTTCGCAAGGACCGGGCGTAGCCACACTCGGTTCAACTAAAGTGAGAGAGACAGACACCCGCCAGTCACCTTTAAGCAACGAGTGCTCGGAGCGGTGAAACCAGTCTCGCGTAAGCGTACGCGTAATGTCGGTCCGGGCCGCTTCATCTCACAATACCGCTGAACCAAAGTATGACATGCTGGTAAGCAGTATGACTTATATCGCCCACAACTCACTTGTGTTCTACTCGTGCATATGACATCAACGCATAAAACCAGGCTCGGATGCCACTGTTGGGGAACGTAGTAATTTCAAAAAAATTCCTACGCACACGCAAGACCATGGTGATGGCATAGCAACGAGAGGGGAGAGTGTCTGTCCACGTACCCTCGTAGACCGAAAGCGGAAGCGTTATAACAACGCGGTTGATGTAGTCGTACGTCTTCACGATCCGACCGATCCAAGTACCGAACGTCACGGCACCTCCGAGTTACGCACATCGTTCAGCTCGATGGCGATCCCGGACTCCGATCCAGCAAAGTGTCGGGATGAGTTCCACAAGACGACGGCGTGGTGACGATGATAATGCTCCACCGACGCAGGCCTTCGCCTAAGCTCCGCGACGATATGACTTCTCCGGCGTAGGGCTTCGCCTAAGCTCCGCGACGATATGACCGAAGTGGGATATGGTGGAGGGGGGCACCGCACACGGCTAAGGAACGATCCGTAGATCAACTTGTGTGTCATGGGGTGCCCCCTGCCTCAGATATAAAGGAGCAAGGAGGAGGTGGCGGCCTAGGGAGGAGGCGCACAAGGGGGAGTCCTACTCCCACCGGAGTAGGACTCCTCCTTTCCTAGTAGGAGTAGGAGAGAAGGAAGGGAAGGGAGGAAGGGGTGCAGCCTCCCCCTAGTCCAATTCGGACTAGGCCTTGGGCGCGCGGCCTGCCCTAGGCAGCCCCTCTCTTTCCGCGGGCCCAATAAGGCCCAATACTTCTCCCCGGCGAATTCCCGTAACTCTCCGGTACTCCGAAAAATACCCGAATCATTCGGAACCTTTCCGAACTCCGAATATAGTCGTCCAATATATCGATCTTTACGTCTCGACCATTTTGAGACTCCTCGTCATGTCCCCGATCTTATCCGGGACTCCGAACTCCTTCGGTACATCAAAACTCATAAACTCATGATAAAACTGTCATCGTAACCTTAAGCGTGCGGACCCTACGGGTTCGAGAGCTATGTAGACATGACCTAGAACTATTCTCGGTCAATAACCAATAGCGGGACCTGGATGCCCATATTGGCTCCTACATATTCTATGAAGATCTTTATCGGTCAAACCGCATAACAACATACGTTGTTCCCTTTGTCATCGGTATGTTACTTGCCCGAGATTCGATCGTCGGTATCCAATACCTAGTTCAATCTCGTTACCGGCAAGTCTCTTTACTCGTTACGTAATGCATCATTCCGTAACTAACTCATTAGCTGCATTGCTTGCAAGGCTTATAGTGATGTGCATTACCGAGAGGGCCCAGAGATACCTCTCCGACAATCGGAGTGACAAAACCTAATCTCGAAATACGCCAACCCAACATGTACCTTTGGAGACACCTGTAGTACTCCTTTATAATCACCCAGTTATGTTGTGACGTTTGGTAGCACCCAAAGTGTTCCTCACAGTAAACGGGAGTTGCATAATCTCATAGTTACAGGAACATGTATAAGTCATGAAGAAAGCAATAGCAAGCATACTAAGCGATCAAGTGCTAGGCTAACGGAATGGGTCATGTCAATCACATCATTCTCCTAATGATGTGATCCCGTTAATCAAATGACAACTCATGTCTATGGTTAGGAAACATAACCATCTTCGATTAACGAGCTAGTCAAGTAGAGGCATACTAGTGACACTCTATTTGTCTATGTATTCACACATGTATTATGTTTCCGGTTAATACAATTCTAGCATGAATAATAAACATTTATCATGATATAAGGAAATAAATAATAACTTTATTATTGCCTCTAGGGCATATTTCCTTCAACTGGTCCATGGCTCTGGCAAGACCATTTTGAGCAGCTCGGATATACGCGTCTCCTGAGTTGAAGGCATCAAACGCCTCTTGGGAGAAACAAGCGTCACGGAGTACGGCCCGACGACGCCTGTGATTCATGGCACTCTCCACTTTGGAATTCGTAGCGGGCAGCCTATCTGCATCCTCTGTAGGAGGAACATCCGGTGTTGGCCCCATGTTAACGTCCGCCTCTAAGTCCGGCTCTGGGGCCCGACTGCTGGAGGCGTGGCCGGCAACCTCTCCAGATATAGTCCGGCGAGCGTTTTTCCTACTAGGAAACATGGGCGTTATTATATTTTAAAAGACGACGACCATGGAGCGGGGTTCTTTTTCATACCTCTACGACAGCGTCTCAGTCCTGACCGCCTTCCTTTTAAGCCTACCCGGCTTTGGTGCTCCTTGTTGGTGAGTCACTGCGGGTTCGGCACGGCGTCCCGAGGGCCTTCCCTGTAAGACACCACATGTGTGCGGTAGGTGAAGTGCAGAAAAAGGGATCCTTCTCAGAAGTTGGGACTCCGGTTTTACTTACATGTGATGCAGGGAGTAGTCCAGGATAATCGGCTCTGATGGCCACCATGGCACCGTCGCAGCTTAATTGATAGAACGTTCTGTTAATAAGCTCCACAAATGTGTCCGGATCTTCTTCGAGTCCGGGGTCGAGAGCCCGGCCAGGGTCCTCTGGTTGTGGAGGCGGGTTGTGGACCTCCCTCACAGCTTTTCGCAGTTCCTGCTATGAAATGGCAAGGTAAATACTTATGACAAAGAATGTTGGAAGGTTTGGAGGAAAAAGTAGCAGCTCACCCAGCTTGGGGGTTGTACATGGAGAATCCATCCCGTGGCTTAATGCGGATGAACTCCTCTTCCTCTTCTTTGTACGAATTGGACCGAATTTTCGCTAAAGCAGCGACTGAGTCCGGTCCCTTACGACCGCAGCGGGTGGCATCGTCTTCTCCATTGAAGTGCCACATGGGTTGCCCCCGATATTGAAGTGGCTACACCCCCGCATTATACATATTGACATAACCTCGATTATTGTCAATCCTGATTGGGCCAGCGTCTTTATCTGGCCCATCAGGTAAAGGACTTCTCCGTTATCTTCCTCCTGGGGGCTCCGAGGGGGCCAGCTGCGGCTTTTCTTCATGGGGGCGTTGTCGAACTCAGGAAGACCCATCCGAATAGGTTCCGGAAGGGGGACGTCCTCCATGTAAAACCATTCAAGGCCAGTCTTGGATGCCTTTTGGAGTACGGACAGTATTGATCCGGCGATGCGCCATATCTCGGCTCCGCCCACTTGATATATTGACCCCTCCTGTGTATGGGGTACGAGGCAGAATAGCCTCTTCCATAGCTCGAAATGAGCTTCTCAGCCCAAAACCAGCTTGCAAAGGGCGACATAGCCAGCGATATGTAATATAGAGGCAGGAGTAAAGTTATGCAGCTGGAGGACGTAGAACTCCAGGAGCCCGTGCAGGAACGGGTGGATTGGAAATCCAAGCCCCCTTAATAAATAAGGAACGAGGCATACCCGCTCCCCCATGGATGGGTTGGGAAAGCTCTCCGCTTGCTCCCCGTCATTGTAGGTGGCGAGTCCGGCTCGAACGGGGACCATATACGCTGGAGGGAGAAATCCACAGGTCTCAGAACTCTACTAATTGGCTGTGAGGGACAGAACACTTCTTCCAATTGCTTGGCTTAGGGCTACGGGAGTGAGAGGAGGAGCTGCGATAGCCGGTCATGGTGGGATGGACTTTTCCGGGCGCGCTCCGATGGATACTCGCTGTGGGAGGATGGTGTGATCTGGATCTGAGGATCCCCGTATCTTTAAATTAAACGATTTATTTACATGGTTAGGGTGGCAAATGTAAAAATGCCCCGACTTCTCACATTCACTCGACATGTGGAGGATAGCCATTATTAGGCGCAGAAGCCAAGGAGTCAACGTTCATGGGAAGCCGGACACTACTTAATATGTACTCAGAATTCGGAGAAGAACCCGCCTTGCAATGCCGAAGACAATCTGCGCGCCGGACTCATCGTCGTTCAAGCCTGGTTCGGGGGCTACTGAGGGAGTCCTGGATTAGGGGGTCCTCGGACAGCCGGACTATATCCTTTGGCCGGACTACTGGACTATGAAGATACAAGATTGAAGACTTCGTCCCGGGTCCGGATGGGACTCTCCTTGGCGTGGAAGGCAAGCTTGGCAAATCGGATCTGTAGATCTCCTCCCTTGTAACTGACTCTGTGTAACCCTAGCCCCCTCTGGTGTCAATATAAACCAGAGGATTTAGTCCGTAGGACAACAACAATCATAATCATAGGCTAGCTTCTAGGGTTTAGCCTCTACGATCTAGTGGTAGATCAACTCTTGTAATACTCATATCATCAAGATCAATCAAGCAGGAAGTAGGGTATTACCTCCATCGAGAGGGCTCAAACCTGGGTAAACATTAAGTCCCTCGCCTCCTGTTACCATCCGCCATAGATGCATAGTTCGGGACCCCCTACCCGAGATTCGCCGGTTTTGACACCGACACAACGTCATCACCCTTGATGTTTATAACCTGATTCCCGTCGTGTGGCAAGATGCCAAGCACCCGCCACGGCCTAGGCACTTCACCTTTAAGCCCGTCCAACATCACCTGCCCGATGTACTTCAGATATACTAGCATGTCGTTGTTACCTGTTATGCAGCTGGCAAAAACTACAAGGACGATGTTTCTTCTGGACTAACATCTTGGACAACCAAGATCCTGGACTGAGGCATTGCTATGATCTTGTAAGTGCGTCTCACTCTCTTGTATTGTTGTGTGCCTGCCAGCGTGCTTTGTTAGGATTTTCGACCAATAATCCCTTTGTGTAGACAATGATTTCTACTACTGGCTGCTAAATTAGATATGTAGATGTCATACATGATACTACCTTGTACCTCCGTTCCTAAATATAAGTCTTTCTAGAGATTCCACTATAGGCTACATACAGACCAAAATGAGTGAATCTACACTCAAAAATGCATCTATATACATCTGTATGTGGTCCATACTGGAATCTCTACAAAGACATATATTTAGGAACAGAGGTAGTACATTAAACAAAATCGTAGGTGGCATGTAGGAATTCCGGTGCACTACACTAGGCTCCCTTAGAGTGCCTGCTAGTCCAGCACACAGAGTCATGGCTAGTTTATGCTATGCACACAATCGTTAATTGGTGGTATAAATATGCATAAGGGATATGCAATGTATTATCATGTAGAGATGTACGAAATTAGTCGTGTCAACTTGCGTATAGGGTTACACAATGAAAAAGTACAAGATGTATGTGGCAATTTCATGGAACATCACAAAAAAGGAGAGGCAGCGGTGAGCCTATACAGTGTGCTATGGTAGGTCACTCCTCCATTGCAATCATTGTGACATGTTATTTGTATGTCAGTTCTATTGGCCAAGTTTCTTAGGGACAGTTATTACGAGTTATCCTAAGAAAATAAGCACATGTGAATATAAGCTCAAGGTAATAAGCCAACCAGTTCTTTTCATTGCCTTCCTTTTCAGCTTATCTTTGGTATGCTCTGTGAAAAGTCTAGATTGCATTATATTTTTTCATTTTTCTGCCCATATGAAAATTAATTTGACTTGCAAACATCACAAATATAACCCACTGCAGTAATTAATATGATAGGAAAACAGACATCACTTTTTTTTCAAAATGCAAATGCAAAGATACCATCTACTTGGCACAATCAACTTTGGTCAATGTCTTCCATAGAGATATCATTGCCTAATTTAAACGAAGAACGCATGACCCACATTTAAGTGGAGAACTATTATTTATTGAAATTTGATGGTCCAAGTGGCTGGTTATTATCATATAGCAGCACCACCTGGAAGCATCATATAGCGGCAGTAGCAGCAGCTCATAGCAACTCATCATACAGCAGTAGCAGCAGTGTGCAATTCATCATATACCAACAGCAGCTCATAGCAATTCATCATATAGCAGCAGGAGGAGCAGCTCATAGCAATTCATCATATAGCAGTAGCAGAAGCAGCTCATAGAAATTCATCATATAGCAGCAGCAGGAGCAGCAGATAGCAACTCATCATATAGCAGCAGCAGCTCATAGAAATTCATCATATATCAGCAACAGGAGCAGCTCATAGCAATGCATCATACAGCAGCAGCAGAAGCAGCTCCTAGCAATTCATCGTATAGTGGATCGGAATGAAAATTTGGCAAAAAATCAGAGGAGATCCTCACCTTGTTGGATGAGCTAATCCTTCAACGGCACCTCAAGGCCACGGCCTGGGAGGAGGGGAGGGGGAATAAGGTGCCTTCTGCCGCAGTGTGGCATCAGCCGTAGTTGTGCGGCGCCCGCCGTAGTAGTGCGTTGGACGGACCACGGTGGAGCAGCTGCTGGAGACCATGAGAATGAGGGGCGACACCAGAGGGAGGAGGAGCTGGGAAGATTTTGCCCTACCTGCCAGCCATGTAGTCTAGATGGACATAGCATAGTCGAGGACGAGGCTAGATGGGACCAGTGGCGACGGCTCGCTGGAGGAACCCTAGCGCTGCAGGCAGGGGATCGAGGTAGAGGAAAAGGGGAGAGGAGATGCAAGCTGGCAGGGCAATTGCATTTTGAGTTTAATATAGGCACACAACAAAGTCATTTCACTATTCCCCTTCCCTTCAATTTTTAGTGAGCTTCTACCCGAAACACCCCCCCTCCAAAGTGAAATAAGTTAAGCCCAAGTCCATAACTCAAAAAATGACTTCTTTACATATTTTATGGCTTACTAGAACAATATGCACGTGCATTGCAACGGGATATAAATATTCTAGTACGTTAGGTTGTGATTTACTTGTCAATAATAATGCAATTGTGTAAATAAATGTTCATCAAATTATGACTAAATTACCTAATATTTAGATTAGAAGTTTGACAAGTAAATTAAAGTGGAACTGGTTCAGAAGGTAAGTAAATTAAGGTGATTGATTATCATGTACATGGAAGGTTGGACGAAGGGATGGTGGAAAGAAAGGTGAAATGGGAATATTACGTTCTTTTTAAGTAGTAGAGATTTTGAAAATAAGCTCTGAAAAGGCGGAATAGAACTGGCCCTTAACCTGCAATTCAATTGTGCGTGCAATGATGAATCACTCCTGCCTGCTACATTTAGGAATCATCATACATGGCATAACCTAATACATGTGCATTCCATTGTAGAATCTGGAATATGCAATGTTTATGTTAGTTCATACGTTGCACATGATGTTTAAATGCCCCTTAAATCTGGTCAGTCAAGTGATGGTCTTTAAGCCTCCTTCTTCGCTTCTTTTCTTGATACATCTGTTCAATTGCTTGTTTGCATCAGCCAGCCATACCAGAACTGTTTGCTTTGATTACTTGTTGTTCTTGACCTAACACTCTAACAGAGCTTGTCAACGATTTAAACACTAAGGGCTGCTATAGTGGGGGCTTGTCTAACTCATAGGTGACATAAAGGTTTGGTTGTACACTAAAGTAGGCTCTCCAAGAGTACCTGAAGATCCAGTTCGAAGATATGCCTAGTTTTTACATAGTGCACACATAGTAAATGCTCATTTCATTGTGTGCAAGTGCAAGAGATGTGGCATGTTTCATTATGTGGTGTTGTTTTGTTATAATCTCATCCTTTTGTGTTGTTCGCAGACTGGAAAGTATGCATACTTATCTTCCAAGGAGACGAGTAACTAGTTTGTGTCACCTTGCAGAGGGGGTGCAATGAAGATAAGATTGAGGATTTCCAAGTACAAAATGTTAGGAAGGAGCCTTGCAAGAGAAGTAAGAGCAGTGCTGAGCTTGTTCAACCAGTTAAGGTAAGTCATTGTATCCAACTCAACAGTTCAATTCCTTGTTTGTTTCAGGCATAGTTAATTTACTCTTTCCAATTGCTTTATTTGTCCTCAGTTAATGAAATGCCCAAACAATGATGCCTGATGTTGGGTACTTGTATAACTATTAGTTGACATAATTAAAGGCCTTACCATTTAATTACTCTGGCGAAGTGTGCCTGAAGCTTTGAAGTCTATTAACCAACTATTACTGCATGAGGCTCACAATCTAGTTTATACTAGGCTGATGATTGCATAGCTTTGCTTGTTCATTATGCTCCCTAAGACTTTAATTGAGCTACAGAATGGCCAACTGCTTGCTTCCTTATACGCAACGTGTTGTCTAAATTTGTAACTTGTCTGTGTTTTAGATTTGGCCCCAACATCATGCTCCTGTGGTGAGCTAAGAGAGATTTTTGTATGCAGGCTGCAGAGACTACCATTTTTATAATTTTTATAATATCACCTGCTTATGTTCCATGACGTGTAACATTACTGTTAGTCATGTTTTGCCATGTACAAAATAGTCTGTCTTACTCGCTTCACTGTTATAACTATACTTTTTCCCTAGTCATGTGTACTTACAGAAACATTCCAGGATGAAGTGACATCAACACAAAGATCTGCGAGCAGTGCAGCATGATTGTTAATGAATTATTATGGGTTGGAATTGGAATGTGTTGATGTTCTCGAGCATCAACTAGAGGTGGCAAGATAATGTGTACATGATTCTCAACGTACAATCAACAAGTTGAGACTGGACATGCAGGTATTAGATGCAGGAGTCAAAAAAATGAAACAAGACACTGAGGTAACCACGAAGGAATTGGAGATTTTGCAGACTAAAATTTGTGATATCTGAATCTGGCCAATCCTATTTCCTGAAGAGATTATAGTTCAAATGGTAAGTTCTGTTGATGCAAGTCCATGATGTATGAGTTTTATTTGTCCAGTGTATGTAATTTGTTGTTTGTTTACGCTTTATTATCACTGGTGCCGAACAATAATGCCCAATGGGTATATTCGGCTGTAATTTCTTTATTCTATAGTGTAGGATTATTCGACGCTTCTATGCCTTAATCTTTTTATTGTATAGTGTATGTTTTTTAGAGGCGATAGTATAGAGTAGGATAATTCTTGAATATGTAGTATCATTGAAACGGGGGCCAACACGCCCAAACATTTCCTGGACGCCATACAAACAGACAATCATGTGTAGTCAAAGCGGGCCTTAATTGGGCTGGTCAAAATAATATTAAGTGAATCCCAAATGATGTGGCCCATCGTAACAATGACTCTTAGCAGGTCGTTAACAGGCCAAAAGCTCGATAGGGCCGTAAAAATAAAATGGGCCGCGGGCCTCTAGCAGGCCGAAATAGATGTCAATTTTGTCTCGGCACTTCTACTTTACGGGCTAGTAAGAGGCCGAAAGTGTTATGGGGCAGAGGAGGCCTGAGGGAGTCCTGGACTAGGGGGTGTCCGGATAGCCGAATTATCATCTTTGGCCGGACTCCTAGACTATGAAGATACAAGATTGAAGACTTCGTCCCGTGTTCGGATGGGACTTTCCTTGGCGTGGAAGGCAAGCTTGGCGATACGGATATGTAGATCTCCTACCATTGTAACCGACTACTGTAACCCTAACCCTATCCGGTGTCTATATAAACCGGAGGGTTTTAGTCCATAGGACTAACAACAATCATACCATAGGCTAGCTTCTAGGGTTTAGCCTCTACGATCTTGTGGTAGATCTACTCTTGTACTACCCATATCATCAATATTAATCAAGCGAGGTAGGGTATTACCTCCATCGAGAGGGCCCAACCGGGTAAAAACATCGTGTCCCTTGTCTCCTGTTACCATCCGCCTAGACGCACAGTTCGGGACCGCCTACCCGAGATCCGTCGGTTTTGACACCGACATTGGTGCTTTCATTGAGAGTTCCTCTGTGTCGTCACCGATAGGCCCGATGGCTCCTTCGATCATCAACAACGATGCGGTCCAGGGTGAGACCTTTCTCCTTGGACAGATCTTTGTATTCGGCGGCTTTGCACTGCGGGCCAATTCGCTTGGCCATCTGGAGCAGATCGAAAGCTACGCCCCTGGCCATCATGTCAGGTTTGGAAGTTTAAACTACACGGCCGACATCCGCGGAGACTTGATCTTCGACGGATTCGAGCCGCAGCCGAGCGTGCCGCACTATCTCGATGGGCATGATCTAACTCTGCCGCCGAACAGTGTCCTGGAGGCCGCACTAGTGTCCCCTCCGACCATTGATTCCGAGCCGATCTCGCCGATCGAGGATGGTTGGTTGGACACCACCTCGGGGGCTGAAATCTCTACGGCGATCGAGCCGAACACCACCCCTGTCCGTCATGGCTTCGTGACTCCAGTGTGCCGGACTCCTCTCCGGACTCAACCTTCCGCCCGTGCGGTCGAATCCGATTGGGCGCCGGTTATGGAATTCATCATCGTGGACATCTTTCAAGACTTTCGCCTTTCGGGCGATATCACGAACTCATCAAGTCTCTCTCTTTATCGGAGAGCCTGGCCGGACTATAGTCAGGAAGGTTGGGATTCGGACGACGAGGAAATTCAACGCCCACCCACCACCCACTTCGTAGCCACTGTCGATGATTTAACCGACATGCTCGACTTCGACTCCGAAGACATCGACGGTATGGACGACGATGTCAGAGACGACCAAGAACCAGCACCTACAGGGCACTGGAAGGCCACCACAACTCATGATGTGTGCATGGTGGATACACCCAAGGGAAGCGATAGCAAGGAGCAACGGGACACTGCGAAAAGTAATCCTCCTGAAAAGCAGTCAAAACGGCGACGTAAGCGTCGCTCAAAACCCCACCTCGACAAAGACAAATACCACAGACCTAGCCATAGAGCAGGCGAGCCGCCCATGACGAACATGCCATGGAGCAACCATCCGAACAGGATAACTTGGATAAACAACTTTGTCCCGGCAGAACGACAGTCCGGACAATCTCTCGCCGGACATATCATTGGAGCAGAAGAACCTCCACAGAGAGCTCGTCGCCACCGCACGTAGCCTAAAAAAGCAAAAACGAAAGCTCAAAACAGCGGAAGACGCACTCCGAATGAGATGAAGCAAAGTACTCAACACCACAGACAAATATGGCGATAGCCACCGAACAAAGAGCTACCCAAAGCGCAAACTACTGCCCGAATTCGACGAGGAGGCCGTAGAGCCCCCACGATCAAAGAACAAAGAGGCCGGCCGGTCGGATAGACGACCACGTGGCAAACATAGAGTGGCAAGCGGCGCCGCACACAAGCCGGCACGCGATCCGCATAAGGAATCGCACCAAAAGAATGGCCCAGTCAGGTCTATCTACGGGCCAAGAAAGCAAGCTCTAGAAAGCAACACAGCATGTCGAGTATTCGAACACCACGGCACACCCAAATACAGGGGTGCCGCACATCCCCTATGTTTCACTGATGAGGTGCTGGATCACGAATTTCCAGCAGGATTCAAACCCGTAAACATAGAGGCATACGATGGAACAACAAACCACGAGTGCGGATCGAGGATTACATCCTGCACATACACATGGCCAGAGGAGATGACCTCCACACCATAAAATACTTACCCCTCAAACTCAAAGGGCCAGCTCGGCATTGGCTTAAAAGCCTTCCCGAAAACACCATTGGAAGTTGGGAAGAGCTCGAGGATGCGTTCCGGGCAAATTTTTAGGGGACCTATGTCCTCCCTCCGGATGCAGACGATCTAAGTCACATAACTCAACAGCCCGGAGAGTCAGCCCGGAAATTCTGGAACAGCTTCCTTACCAAAAAGAACCAAATAGTCGACTGTCCGGACGCCGAAGCCTTAGCAGCCTTCAAACACAACGTCCGAGACGAATGGCTCGCTAGACACCTCGGCCAAGAAAAGCCGAGAACAATGGCCGCATTAACAAGCCTCATGACCCGCTTTTGCGCGGGAGAGGATAGCTGGCTAGCAAGATGCAGCACCAGCGACCCAAGTACATCCGAGGTCAGGGATGGAAATGGGAAACCACGACGCAACAAGGACCAGCGCCGGACCAGGGGAAACAGTCCGAAGAGCACGACAGTCAATGCCGTATTCAAAAGCTCTCGGCAGAACAATAAAAAACTGCCCCGTAAGGATCATAGCGGCGAGCTATCCAACTTAAACAAAATCTTGGACAAGATATGTCAGATCCACAGTACTCCCGGGAAGCCTGCAAACCATACCCATAGAGATTGTTGGGTCTTCAAGCAGTCCGGCAGACTCAACGCCGAACACAAGGGGCTCGACACACCAAGTGAGGATGATGACGAACCCCACAAGCAGAGCACCAGAAAACAAAAGAATTTCCCACAAGAGGTTAAAACAGTAAACTCACTTCACGTGACAAAAGGGAAAAATAGAGCGGCGCCCACTAAAATGCGCGCTGCACAGACTACCCTAGCGGAGTACCAACACTGGTTGTCAAAAACAATCACCTTCGACCATCAGGACTACTCCGAAAGTATCCGGAACGCAGGATGGACTGCCTTGATATTGGATCCTATAATCGACGGATTCCAATTTACACAAGTCCTCATGGACGGCGGCAAGTGACATAAACACGATATATCAGGACACAATCCGCAGGATGGGGATAGACCCAACCAAAATTAGCCATAGCAACACTTCCTTTAAAGGGATAATGCCAGGCACATATGCCAATTGTACGGGCTCCCTAACATTAGAAGTTATGTTCGGTTCATCCGACAACTTCCGTCGCGAAAAGTTAGTCTTCCATGTCGCCCCATTTAAAAGTAGCCATCAAGCACTATTGGGACGCGAAGCTTTCGCCCGCTTTAACGCAATTCCGCATTATGCATCTCTTACACTTAAAATGCCCGGTCCACGAGGCATCATCTCATTAAAGGGAAACTCCGAGTATTCCTCGAATACGGAAAAATGTGAGACTGCCTTAACAGCCTCACACTAATCCGGCCTTGCTGGCCAAAATCATCTAAAGCAGGTCGTTCAGACCCCGGACACGGTTAGGCGAGTCCGGCATAAATAAACATGATGCTTACTAGCCGCTGCACTTCTTACAAGGGGCTCCACGCATGTACAACAAGAGACAATAAAGCTCAATTTTACTCATTTTTGAATCATACTCTATTTTATTTCCAATTACATTTTAGCGTGATCTTTTTCAAACTAAGTTCCTCTCTTTTACAGATGAACGCCGTGCTATACCCGTCCAGGATACGGCACAACGGAGACATGGGCGCAGACATGCAGCAGGGACCCGTTGCAAGGATTCTTTTCAGATTAAGACCCTGTGTAAACCTTTTTCACTGTCTCTTGTTGTTACTCATCCCCCGGTCTCTTATTATAACCGAGGAGGAGGCTGGCGTTTTGGCATCGGCCGTGTCGGAAGTTTGCACGTACCTGGACGCCAGGGGCTTGTTACCAAGGGCATTGTTCGGCCCGCTTTATAAAAGACCGAATACCTTAGGAAGTGTTCGGCGTCTAAAGTTAGGCCTTATATGCATCAGCTCCGAATCATGTCTTTGGTCAAATGTTGGGTTTGGCCGGCTCCTGTGTTTTGCTGCCTTACGTTCCGTTCTATCGGCTAACGCGGCACAGGAGAACTCTGCGATTGTGCGGCTCGCCAAAGCGAGCACCTCGAGAGAAAGCCAAAACTGACTGTCATGATATAGCGAGAGACCGGTCAACCACTCGATGACCCACCGGAATGTTTAGAATTCTCTCAGATTAACGAAGGACCGCTTTCCGGTCAGTATATACGCACTCGAATTCGGGAGAGTGCGGTGCTGTGGGCTATATAGTAGCCCCACCATCGAACTCCTATGGCTAACTAAAAGTGATAAAGCACTATAGTCCTGTTGCCTAGTTTGCTACGCTACCACCTCCTTAACAGGACCAAGATGTTGGATTAAGTGTGAAAAAGCGCCTTCTTTGCAAACACCCCCGCACTATGTGCGTGGGGAAGTCAAGCCTGCCATCTTTCGAGTTATATATACATATACATCAACGGCCGACAGGAGTAGTTTACTACTTGAACGCACAAGTATAAAAAGCTCTTATATTATATTGAAACGTTGTTTCATAAGTTACACATGTCATTCAAACATAACATCCTTCGAACGCATCTCTATTAAACGGCGTGGAAGAACTTCCTCAAAATAGCGCTCGACTGGTACTCGGCTTCCGTCCGAATCTGGGGACGCAACGTCGGTGGCCTTCATTTCTGCCCAGCATGTCTTGACACGGGCAAGAGCCATCCGCGCACCCTCAATGCACGCCGACCGCTTCATTGCATCGATACGCGGTACCGCACCAAGGAACTGCTGCACTATGCCAAAATAACTCTTCGGCTGAGGTTTCCCCGGCCACAAATGAGTCACAACATGCTCCATGGCAAGTCCGGACAATCGATTCAGCTTGGCCCATTCGGCCAACCGATCGGTTAACGGAAGAGTACGCTGGACTATGGAATCGCGACCAAAACAGCTCTTCCCTTACGTGCCCCTTTCCGCCTCGGAAGTGCTCGATCGCGTCCATGCACTCGCCGCTAAATCCAGATAAGCATCCTCCGTACTCCACAACCGGTCCAATCGAGCATACTTCGGATCCGTGAACTTCCTCCGTAGCGTAAAAGGCTTTCCAAAGAAGCAACATCCACTGACGCTGGCTCCTCCTTTGCAGCTCTCATTGCGGAGCTGGCATCCTTGGCTTCGGCGGTGGCCTTTTCAGGTCCTCTTGCTCCGCTTGATGTTCTTTTTCAAGAACCCGCGGTGGTCGGTAGCATTCTTCAACTTTATGGCCATATCGGCCATTTCCTCTTCTTCGGGCGATGAGCAGCCCGTTTGGCTTTTAGCTCTTGGCTGCCTTAAAGCGTCAGATTACTATTTCTGGCTTGCTCTTTAGCTCGGGCGAGTTCCGCCCGCAGCTCCTCCACAGCAGCGGCACCACCTGCATTAAGCATACATGTAGTAAGGCACGGGCGTCAAGCTCCCTTACCAGGCATCCGCGAAAAAATCGCATACCTTGTGACTCGTCAAATCGCTTATTGACAAGCGCGATGTCCGCATCTGCCTCGTCAAGTTGCCTCTTTAGTTCGGCAAATTCATCAGTCCGGCTTTGCCGGACGCCCGCCACCTATTTAGGAGCGGCGATATGTTATAATCTGAGATTATGATCCTCGACGCGCTGTCAATTTTGACAACATACCGAGTCTCAGGGGCTACTATCTATCTGAGCGCATTCTATATGCATAAGCGCCGGAAGGTACATCATTTTTGCGTACCTCGAACCCCGTCAAGAAGCTTCGACGGCTTCATGCAATCCGCTCTCGGCGGATGCAATTCTTTCAATCACCGTACCCATTAGAGCACGGTGATCTTCTCGAGATAGCCGCCGCCCGGCAGATCCTTCACTCCTCCGATCAGACGCCCGGTTGGCGCGGACCTTCCGGCCCCGCCGGACTGGGAAACCCTCATAGCGACACCTCGTGGTCGTCCGCCTCGCATGAAGGTGCGACAGGTGGAGGCGTTTCGCTCTCCATCATCTCCGGAAGAAGATCCTCAAGACGAGCTCACTGAGAAGGCCGAGATCCGAACTACAAGGTATAATTTCGGTTATCTTCAAAAATAAATACTGAGGATGTCCCTTATTACAAGACCCCTTCTTTTTACTTACGGCTCATTGGAGGGCTGATCCTCGGGAAATAGTGCTGGGGGTACTTCCTAGAGCCGGACTCTCGACGAAGATTTCTTTCCCTCTTTGAGGCCTTGACCTCCGGGTCTTCCGGCGGTCCTCTTCTCTCCTTGGAGGGTGGGACTTTGATCCCTCCTTCCTTGAAAGCCTCCTTCGTGGAGGCGGTTGCTTCCCGCTCCCCTTCGCCTTCTTCAAAAGGCGCCGTCACAAGATCTTGGTCAAGACGGGATCCGGCGTGGTCTCTGGGAGGGAGCCGGACACCTTATCAACTTTGCCTTCGCTTATCCACTCATGTTCAAGAAACAGCTCATTTAAGGGCAAGTTTATGATAAATGAGCAGACTGCTGTCCAAGATGCAGGACTACTTACTTGAGTATCTGGGCGATTGCAGCTTAGTCATGCGTCCTCCCAGTCCGGACACTTCTCTTGTGATCCAAGAACAGTTTATACATCTCCACAGGCGTCGTACCCATAAATTGTTGGAGAGCTCGTGGTCCCTCCGGATTAAATTCCCACAGACGGAGGGGGCGGCGTTTGCAGGCGGCGCCCGAATCAACATAACCTGCGCCACTACGACCAGATTGATCTCTCTTTCTAGGAGGTCTCGAATACGGCCCTGCAACAAAGGAACGTCCTTGGACGGCCCCAGTCGAGCCCCTTGTTGACCCATGACGCCAGCCGCTGTGGTGGACCTGAGCGGAAGGCGGGAGGCGCAACCCATTTGGTGCCCCTGGGAGCGATGATATAGAACCACTCCCGTTGCCACAAACCAAGCTCCACCGGAAAAGAGCCCTCGGGCCACGGAGCATCAGCGCACTTGCTTATGATAGCCCCTCTGCACTCTGCCTGTTGCCCCATGATCATCTTCGGCTCCACCTTAAAAGTCTTGAGCCACAATCCGAAGTGAGGGGTAATGCGGAGAAAGGCTTCACATACGACAATGAATGACGAGATGTGGAGGATGGACTCCGGATTCAAGTCATGGAAATCCAGCCCATAATAAAACATGAGCCCTCAAGACAAAGGGATCCGTCGGGAAGCCTAAACCCGAAGGAAGTGAGACACGAACACCACGCTCGCCGGGCGCGGAGTGGGAATGACCTGCCACGAGCAGGCAGCCTATCGCGAAATCTCGCCCGGTTAGATACCGGGCGTCGCACTTTTAGCACGTCTTCTTCTGTGACGGAAGAAGACATCCATCGGCCAAGCTGGTCGGAGCCGGACATCGTCGAAGGTCCGAAGCGCCTAAATCGGAAGCTTTGGGTGTTAGAACTCGAAGCGCGAGGCGAATTCAATGGAGGGTGGAAAAAAGAAGAGGGCCTTGATCTCATTATAAAGAGATTGAATACCAAGAGCCCTCCCCGTGGTCGATTGGGACTCACCTTCGATAGAGGAGGCGTGCCAACGGGCACGGTTGGGTTACCCACGTCCATATTGATGAGAATCCTAGAATAAGGGGGCACGATCTACGCTTTGATAAGACGTGCCAAGGAAACCGCCTCGCTAAACGCGCTGAGGTGGGACAGTAAAAAACGATCTGAATAAAGGCCTGGCCGTGGTGTGATGTCACGCCGCGGAATACATCGGCAGATCTGTGCAAAAATTATTCTCTCTACGGTGGTATGTGGAACTTGTTTTGCAGAGCCGGACACTATCCTTGTGTTCAAAACCTTCTATGAAGTATTCGGAGGAGGAACCCGCCTTGCAATGCCGAAGACAATATGCGCGTCGGACTCGTCGTCATTGAAGCCTAGTTCAGGGGCTACTGAGGGAGTCCTGGACTAGGGGGTGTCCGGATAGCCAAACTATAATCTTTGGCTGGACTCCTAGACTATGAAGATACAAGATTGAAGACTTCGTCCCGTGTCCGGATGGGACTTTCCTTGGCGTGGAAGGCAAGCTTGGCGATACGGATATGTAGATCTCCTACCATTGTAACCGACCTTTGTGTAACCCTAACCCTATCCGGCGTCTATATAAACCGGAGGGTTTTAGTCCGTAGGACGAACAACAATCATACCATAGGCTAGCTTCTAGGGTTTAGCCTCTCTGATATCGTGGTAGATATACTCTTGTACTACCCATATCATCAATATTAATCAAGCAGGAGTAGGGTATTACCTCCATCGAGAGGGCCCGAACGTGGGTAAAAACATCGTGTCCCTTGTCTCCTGTTACCATCCGCCTAGACGCACAGTTCGGGACCCCCTACCCGAGATCCGCCGGTTTTGACACCGACAAGGCCCAATTTGCAAACTAGGCTTTTAACAAGACGAAAGTCGCGCTGGGCTGAAATGATGCCCTGCGGAAGGTGGGCCCCTAATGGACCTAAAGTCAAAGGCCCAACTGTTGTGCGGACCGTTAACAGGGCGAGAGACAAAATGGGCTAGGAGTTGGCCCATTTACCGAATGGGCCGAGTACAGTCCTAAAGTCACAGCGAGCTAGAATTGGCCCAACTGCAGAATGGGCCGAGAAAAAGCCGAAAGACGTTCCGGGCCGTTAACGGGCTGGAACTGACGATGGGCCGCTAACAGGACGAAAGAAGCTCGGGCCGCAATTGGGCCCAAAGACGTAGCGGGCCTTTAACGGGCTAAAACTGATGATGGGCTGGAAATTGTCGAATGTAGAACGGGCCTTTGATGGGCCGATTCTATGTAACTTGTATGGGTCGTGCTTGTAAATGGGCCTGACAAGTCGGCCGCTAATGGGCCGGCCCGCTTATTTTGACAGGCCCGACCTTTTAACCTGAATGGGCCACTGTTGGGCCGGTCCACGTGTCGACATATCATAGGCACATCTCGCCCATTGGATGAGTGACACCTGTGCCAACACGGAGCTGACATGTGGTTCCGTCAGCCAATGAGAATTTTACACGTGGAAAATCGGCATTGGTCGTTGCTATTAGCGGGTTATCGGATCCAAAACCGGACCCGATAGCTTAACAGCGACCCGTTACAGTGGATGCCACGTGTCGGTCAGCCTTAACGAAAGCACTTCCATGACGCAGCATTTATCGTCATGGAAGTGAACACTTCTATGATGTTAATTTTCGTAATGTCTAATGTCATGGAACACTTCTATGACAGCACCGGTATGACTATCTAGATTCTGTCATAAAATCGTCATGGATGTACATGCATGACAGAAAACGTGACCTACTGTGACAAACACGTATCATCACGGAAGTGTCTTTTTTTTGTAGTGCCCCCCTGATATTCGTGCAGGCAGTTGATCTTCTGCTCAATAAAGCCATGTCAAATCACCTGATTGAATCCCCACTGAGGCACCAATCATGCCTGGACTTTCCGGTCATTCAATATGCTGATGATACCCTATTGGTTTTACCGGCTACTCCCACCCAACACACTGTTGTTCCACTATGCTACTTACACTCGGCTCAAGGTCAACTATTCCAAATCCACCCTGCTTGCTATAAACACACGAGATGATAAGATGACTACCTTATCAAACTTGCTAGGCTGCCAGATTGGACAATGGCCCATCAAATACCTGGGACTTCCTGTATGCCATTCTAGCCCAAAGTGGACGACTTCTCCCCCTTGCTGAAAAGGATTACCACCAGGCTATCAGGATGTAACACCCTGCTCTCTACTCGGGACAAGCCCACCTTAGTCAAATCGGTATTTTCAAGCATGCCAATCTTCTACATGTCCACACTAATGATCCCAATAACAATGCTCAACCAAATTAACTCATACCTGAAACACTGCCTTTGGAGGAAATATGGTTCCGAGGAGAAGGGGATGGCTATGATTGCATGGGAGAAAGCTTGTCAGCCAAAATCACACGAAGGCATTGGAATACTTGATGCTGGAATCCACAACCAAGCGCTCCTTATGAAATTTCTACACAAATTCTTGAATAAGGAAGACATCTCATGGGTCAAAATCATTTGGGAATCATATTACAGCCAGCATCTACCACATATCAGAAATGTAGGTCCTTTTTGGTGGAAAGCTATTCTCAAACTTATACCAACTTACAAGAGGCTTGCACTATGCATACCAAGTCAAAGCGATACAATTGACTTTTGGAGGGATAAATGGCAAGGACAAGAACTCTAAATTAGCTACCCACACCTTTTTTCCTTCTGCCAAGACACATAAATCACACTGCAAGAGGCCATTGCTCAAGATAACATTGAAGATATGTTTCAACTGCCCTTCTCAACACAAGCATACCAACAACTCTCGCTAATCAAGTCAATTTTGCGAAATAGAGCACACTCAAATGAGAAAGATAAATGGATATGCAAAGGTAACCAGAGGAGTTATTCGGCAATCAAGATGTATAAAGCCCTTATGGGCCCAGTTCTGCACACAATATTTTCCAATCACTCTGGAAATGTGCAGCATTTTGAGATACAAATTCTTCTTTTGGCTGTTGCTACATGATAGAATTGACACCAGAAATCTCCTACTCATAAGGTCCATGTATCTGCCAGACTACCATTGTGCCCTATGCCACGATCAAACTAAAAAAACGCTTATTCATCTATTTTGGGTTTGCAATTTCACCTATGACTGTTGGGATAACATCATGCCTAATAGAGTTAGAGGCATCACAAGTTACGAGGAGATCCACATCAGACTTCTTGAGCTACCACATAATTTGGCACCAGACATCATCATTGCAGACTGTTGGAGCACCTGGTCGGTTAGAAATGATAAAATCTTTAGAAATGCAGCGCCACATACCATGAGTTGGACGCACTATTTGAAAGAAACGTTGAAGACTACTATTCATAGAGCTAAAGCAGCAAAGGCACAACAGTTATAGTCTTGGATTGATTCTCATTTATAATTTTTCATGATGTTGCCTAGAGCTGGTATTGGGTAATTTGGTTTTTTTGTTATTTTGAGAGGAGAGACTTTGTGAATATTTATACTTTTATTAATATAATTAACCTTGGAACAATTGGTCTACGGTGCAGGCTTAAAAAAAGAAAAAACACGCACGCATCTGCTGTCGATCGATCGATGGCCTGTGGCTGTGAAGTTTTGACTAGTGTCCAAAGCTGCCAATATTGCCCCAGGCCCATGCATGTGGCTGTCAAGTTAATCCGTCTAGCTCCGTTTCTGTTTTCCAAGTGGAGTAGTAGTAGTAATAGCTAGTGTGTGCTCGAGCACATGTGGCCTGCTGTTTTGTCACACAACTTTCCGTGAACACCAAGAGCCACGCAGCGGATTAACAACTTGGGCAGCACTACTTGGCGATTAAACATCTCTCTGCATTGCTTCCTCATTCGGCAAGGGTTGAAGGAAAAATCGGGCTAAGATTTGTCGAATTCACAACTTCCACTTTGCTGCAAGGAGTATAGATATCTTAGGCGGCGATCTCGACTCATGTACTTCCACCGTCTTAAAATAAGTGTTTCAGTTTTGTATTAAAGCTAAGACATTTATTTTAAAACGGAGAAAGTAGTTTAATTTACCTGAAATCTATCAACTAATCGTATTTCTATTTTGCCTTCTCAAAAATTATGGAGTGATCATTTTTGGACCTTGCTATACACACTACGCTTTTTAGCCGATTCTTGCACGATGCTTGAGATCCAACCATACATGCGTGGGACAAAGCACAACACTACTGCTGGATTAAGAATCGTTGGAGGATCGTGCAAGAGTTGTTGTCTACACAGTAGTTTTGATCATTTTTTTATTGGAGACACTCTTGACTATATACTCTTCTACGGAGTAATGAGAAGCCGAAAGTACGAGTTTAAGCACCTTTCGAAGAAAGAAATGCGGAAGCATCTAAAGTATACGTTCTTCTCCAATTTCAGTTCTGGTAGAGATTCACGAGGCATAGTGTTGATCCCACCAGTGCCTTCCTTGATCCAGCTTTTTTCCAGCCCGCTTTCGAACCCCTTCAAACGTTTACTTTTACATTTAACAGGAGAAATCTCTTATAATGCCACTCAAAAGGTATATTTGTCTGCAATGGAGTATGATGGTGCAACTTGTTTTTCCAACTCTTTTCCACGCTTTGGTAGGCAGACAAATTTGTGCGACCTAGCTTCAAACAGGGCATACCCTAATATTTGTAAAGCTGAGCACAGAATCTCGGCGGATATTCAAGAGATAATATGGCAGACTTATGGACTTTGACTAGCAGACTTATTTGTCCTGCCTGAAGCATCGTTTGTGTCAAGCTGTCATCACACAGAATCTAGCTAGTACTAGCGAGGTTCGAGTCTAGTCTTATAGACGACGAGCACACTAGTGGTAGTTAGGGTATGTTTAGTTTTAAATAAGTCATCAACTTATAAGTCGAAAAATGAAAAAAGTGACTGATTTTGCCAAACAAACCCAATTTATAAGTCACCTCAACTTAAGTTATAAGTTGCCCCACCCCAACTTAAAACTTATAAGTCACTCACTTTTGCGTGGGTCCCATCACCTTTACATAAAAAACAAGATGAGAAGGTATGGTCAGGTGACTTATAAGTCAGATGACAACTAAACAGCCGTGACTTATAAGTCACTGATTTTAAATCATCTGACTTATAAGTCAGGTGACTTATTGAAACCAAACAGTCTTTTAGATTTTACACTTAAGTCATTTGCAGTCTAATTAATTAACTAGCGATGAACAGTCCCACATCGTGCGGCAGTGTGTAGGTCTACGAAATGTATGCCAGGTGGTATGCTTGATTTATTTATTTAGTCTTCCTAGCAAATCACCCTCACGTTCGCATGGCAGTTGAGAATTCAGAAACGACAAGGGCTTTCGTGCGAAACACCCATGCTGCGGGTGCCCGGGAAGGAAGACCCACGGAAAATGACCCAACAGACTCCGAGATCCGAGCCACGGTCAGCCCGGTCTCTATCTCTATCTCTCTGTCTCAATAAACATTAGCAGAAGCGCAGGGTTGACTATAGCAGCCCTCCTCCTGTGCTCCATACGCATTGCAGGTTACAGATATTGGGCGTGTTTGGTTAGGCCAACTCCACCGCACGACCCCATTTTGTCCGGCTCAGTCCGTTTAAGGGAAAAAAACAAACCGGTCGGCCAAGCACGTGACGGTCCGGGCCCATTTGATCCGTTTTGTGTCCGGGCTGACCCATTTCAAGCGCAAACATCCACCAGGTTTGGATCGCGGCAGATACCAAACAGACGTGTCGCTTGTCCGAGTTGGGGCCGCGTGGCAGGCGGCCACCTAGCTCCCACCCACCCACATCAATGCGCACGCGCGGGGGGCCCCGCCTGTCATCCGGCCAGCCTAACTGTCGCGGTCCTTCTTAAATGGGGAAGCCGTGGACCGGTCGTCGTCCATACTCCCACTCCGCCCCGCGGCCTGCTCAAAACCCGACAACACCAAACCCTAGCCTTGAACTCGCCGGCCGGCCGCCTCGCCGCCATGGGCTTCTGGAACCACGGCCGCAAGGGGAAGCACGACCGCGAGGCCGGCTCCTCCTCGGGACGCCGTCACGGCTCCGTGAAACAGGAGGCCGCTTCGCCGCCGCGTCGGGCCCCCGCGCCTGCCCCTTTCCCCATCACCCCTAGGGCGCCGCTGGCGCAGCCAGCGATACTGTCTGTGGGCGTATCTGCGGCGCTTATCGGGAAACGAGGACGCCGATCCCGTGGAGCGACGTCCACCTCCCCAACAATTGGCACCTCTCTGCCGACCGGGTCCCGATCCCGCCGGTGCCGATGAGCGGCGTGCGCGGCGCGATGAGATCGAGCGCCGCCGCCGCCTCCTCCCCGACGACCTCTACTACGACGAGAGGTACGCCCCCGACTCCGTGCTCTAGGACACGTGGCCCAGGATTTAACACGGCGTGGGCGCGGCCCTACTTTGCCGCAAGACGCAGATCGGGTCATGGCGGCCACGTCGGGAGGTGCACGGCCTCACGCCCACGCCGTCGCCTTCCCGTCTCCGTCACCACCTCCACCTCCTCGCATGACAGTGGAGGAGGAGGCCCGTCTCATGGCGCGTGTCATGGAGGACTCCATGCGCATGCACGATGAGCGCCAATGGGAGGGCCTCGATGAAAGGATGAGATATGGTTGACTAGAGGGGGGGTGAATAGGCAACTAACAATTTTTAAGCTTTTCTTTACCAATTTAAACTTTGCAATAATATAGGTTGTCTAGATGTGCAACTATGTGAGCAACCTATATGATGCACCGACAACTAACACACAAGCAAGCAAGGATATAATACAAGAAGCTTGCAAAAGCAAAGGCACGAAATAACCAAGAGTGGAGCCGGTGGAGACGAGGATGTGTTACCGAAGTTCCTTCCTTTTAAAGGGAAGTTTGTCTCCGTTAGAGCAGTGTGGAGGCACAATGCTCCCCAAGAAGCCACTAGGGCCACCGTATTCTCCTCACGCCCTCACACAATGCGAGATACCGTGATTCCACTATTGGTGCCCTTGAAGGCGGCGACCGAACCTTTACAAGCAAGGTTGGGGCAATCTCCACAACAATTGGAGGCTCCCAACAACACCACGAAGCTTCACCACAATGGATTATGGCTTTGAGGTGACCTCAACCGTCTAGGGTGCTCAACAACCAAGAGTAACAAGATCCTCTAGGGATAAATGGGGGAATCAAATTTCTCTTGGTGGAAGTGTAGATCGGGGCCTTCTCAACCAATCCCGAGCAAATCAACAAGTTTGATTGGCTAGGGAGAGAGATCGGGCGAAAATGGAGCTTGGAGCAACAATGGAGCTTTGGGGAAAGAGGTAGGTCAACTTTGGGGAAGAAGACACCTATTTATAGTGGGGGAACCAATCCAACCGTTACCCACCAACCAGCCCCGCACAGAGCGGTACTACCGCTTGGGCAGGATGGTACTACCGCTTATAAGCGGTACTACCACACCCTCCCAAAGAAGATCGCCACCGACAAGGGAAACAGGCCTGTCCCCGAAGGTACTATCATGAAGTGCAGTAGTACTACCACTTGAGCGGCATCGCCGCCTCATCGCCGCAACTAGTATCGTAAAACCCGACACGAGAAAAAGCAGTCGAGAATCGAGGCGGTAGTAGCCCGGAACCACTGCGGTACTACGGCCGAAGCTTACAAGCGGTACTACCGCTCGGGGAGCGGTACTACCGCTTGACGAGCTTCGGCGGTACTATCACGAGGACCATGTACTACATTTGAGACCGACAGGTGGGCACAGATAAAGGAAAGATAGCTCCAATGAAGCGGAAAAAGGCAACGGGTGTGATAGGGATGTGTACGTGTTGATTCCACCCTAGCCGAACCAAAGCGGATCCCCTCTTGATAGTACAGTGACTCCTACGAAACTAGACCACCAACATAGAAACGAAGGAGCTACACCATCTTGAATAAAACACCGAGGGGAAGTAATCGTCTCGTGCCAAAGGATGAATCTCTGAAAGAACTCAATGCACACGATTAGTCATAAAAGCATTGTCATCAATCACCAAAAACCTTGGGGATAAATATGCCCTTACAATCTCCCCTTTTGGTGGATTGATGACAATACGGATTTGCTCAAACATGAAAGTTATAGGATCACAAGAAAGCCCCACCGTCCTAAAATGTAGAAGGGCTCCCCACGGATGTGTCTTGTCTAGATAAGTGCTTTGGACTGCATGGCATGATACCGGGATCAACGCTCCCCTACATTTTAGAGACCAACTACCTAAGCATGATATATGAGAGCAATACAGATAACAGGATAAGCATGCAACTCATAAGCTAGATAGACATAGATAAAGATATTCGAAGGATAAGGTAGCATATATCTCACACCATATGACTAGAACTTAGGTCTCACTAACACAAACCAGGCACAAACCAAACCAGGCAAATGCGAGAAAACACAAACGACGCGAGGAAACACACAAATCCCTAAACTCTCTCCCCCTTTGGCATCGAGACACCAAAAAGGAGAGGGAGTGTGGCTACAGCTCCAGGTGAGAGCAAGAGAATCAGATCTCAGCGGGAACGTCTGCGCCACCATTGTCGGTCGGGAAGTGCTCGGCATCAGAATCGGTCCACGGGCAGTGCTGTTGAATCCACTCCTCCTCCTCAGTAAGCTGGTCCTCAGATCCACTGTTAACTGTGGCACCCAACTGGCGCATGAGCTCCTTGTGATGACGACGGGCCTTCTTCTCACCCACATGAGTCATGTACTGACCGTGAGCCTCCATGCAGAACAACTTCTTCATCTTGAGCTTGAGCTTCTTTGCCCAAGAGGGCTCTGCCGTAGAAGGCACGTAGTCATCATCCTCCTCGGTCTCCATGGCAGTGGCAGACGAAGGAACTCCAGATTTAGGGACCTGAAAGCCCCAGTTGTCCTTCTTCCTCAGACGCTTGACGTCGTGAGAAACCAACTCCCCGGTCTCTAGCATCACCTTGGGATAGACACGACCCAGGCCTGCTCAATAAGCAGCATGATGAACGGGCCATAAATCGGGCACTTGCGCTCGGAGATAGCAGATAACAGCTCAGACCACATAACATGAGAAATATCCAGTGACTCTCCGGTGTTTTGCTCCTTCTCACGCTGGCAGAAGAGAAGCATGTCCACGAGATAAGAGTGAACCATATCCAGATTCCTGACGCGAGGGAAAAGAGTCTCACGGAAGACACGGTGAAGAATGTCCAGAAGGCGTGAAGCTCATATGTTTCCTTCTTCGTCTCGTGGTTGACCTTCAAAGTGCGAGGGGCCATAGAGCTTGCTTGTGAGTGGCGGAGTTTTTTGCGGTGTGGACAAAAGCCGATGGAGACTCAAGCCCTCGATCTTCCACCCCAATCAAATTCATGAACGCCTTCCACTTGACTGAAAGCAACTTGCCATTGGTCATCCAAGTCAGTGTCCTGTCCTCATCAGTCCCGAGATGAACCGTGGCATAGAATTTGGCCACAATATCAGCATCATAATCTTTGTTGAATTGCATGACACCAAGAATGTTCAGCTGAGTGCACATCTGAAGAGCTTCACTAAAATAATCCGGATCCTTCTCCATATGGTCGGTGTCGATGGAGTGCACGTTAACATAGAGGTTCTTCTTGGCCTTGAGAACATCAAAGAAGATAGCAAATCAAACCTGTTCGAGCGGACGGTTGACCATAGTGGGATCTTGGTCCGCCTCATAGGGGTTATGGCGACGTCGTGCCCGTAACTCCTTAGCCGGCATTTACGCACGCTTTTGCTCGGCTTCGGCTTGACACTCAGGCGTCTTACGGAGTTGGGGTGGAGGAGCGGCACTTGAGGAACCTCCTGCAGATTGGGGTGGAAGAGCGACTTGAGGAACCTCCTGCGGAACTTCGGTTATGCGGTACCGCTTGGACGTGGCACGGCCGGGGTTGACACGCCAAGCCTGATGTTCAGGAAGCTTATCACCTGGAACCACACACACGAAAACGCAAACAACCAGAAAGAACGAGCATAAGCCACCAAACAAAGCTAAAACTGATCACTGATTAGTAGAAGTATGGTGGAAACTGGTAGAGGGCGGTAGTACCGCGACCTGAGAGCGGTAGTACCGCTCCAAGCGGTAGTACCGCTCCAAGGGGAGCGGCAGTACCGCTTGAGACGGGAAACAGCAGCTTCTCATCGCTGTGGTCGATCCGGTACTACCGTCCTACCAAATTCAAAAATACTCCTACCAAACACCAATCCAAACTGCCTAGAGGCCTTCTCCATCCTACTCAAGCCTAGATTTGGCCAAAAATCTAGAGATGCAACTACTATTAACCCTAGGATGCTAGATTGGAAATCTAGACAAGAAGAAAGAGGGAACGGAGGCAATACCGACATCCATGGCAAGAGGACAAGGTGGGGATCGACTCCACCGAAGGGAATGGAGAGGAGCGCCGGAGAGAGGGAGATCCACGGAGCCCTCATGGCGCCGGTTCTCGGAGAGACGAACAGGGACGTGGGGGCGAGCGAATGGGTATGGGGGAGAAGAAAACTCCCCCTGCCCCCAACATAACCCCCTGCCCCCGCCTCGCAGCAATAGTACCGCGCACCACCAGCGGTAGTACCGCTCAGCAACCACAGGCCTCTAAACACACGGCTTAAGCTCAAAGAAAACGTGAAAACTCAGCCAAGAGAAAGGAAGAACCAACAAGGCTACAAACACACAAACACCGGACCAGAACACGCCTCTTCAAAAGAGGGTGGTGGCCGAGGCCACCTATGTTTGAGTCAAGAGGTATGGCGTCGCGAAGATTTTAACCTTGGACCCATGACCAAAACTTGTCCTTGAAGCACTAGTACCATACAAATATGGTTAAAGTGAAAGACTAGATCAATTTGTGCATAATGGGGGGAGGGAGAGTTCGTTGAGAGAACAACACTCCCCCTATGCCCATGCCTACATCTAAACTAGACAACAAGTTGAGTGTGGTGGGGGGTGCACGGGTTCAAGTCACATTGCTCAAATCAATGATATTTAGCTCATGCCTTAACTCGCGAAATCTTGCTTCATCCAAGGGCTTCGTGAAAATATCTGCAAGGTTATCATGAGTGTTGACATACTTGAGCTCGATCTCCCCTCGCCCAATGTGATCCCGGATGAAGTGATACGGAATCTCAATGTGCTTCATCTTGAAGTGTTGCACCGGGTTGAGAGAAATCTTGATGGCACTTTCATTATCACACCAAAGAGGCACTTTGTCACAAATGACACCATACTCCTTTAAAGTTTGCCTCATCCATAGGAGTTGAGCACAACAACTATCGGCCGCCACATATTCCGCTTCGGTGGACGAGAGAGACACACAACTTTGCTTCTTGGAAGACCAACTTACCAAAGAGCAACCAAGAAATTGGCACCCTCCGGAGGTGGACTTCCTATCCACTTTGTCTCCCGCCCAATCGGAATCCGTAAATCCTTCAAGCTTGAAGTTTTCCCCTCTTGGGTACCATAAGCCAAAGTTTGGGGTATGAGCCAAATATCGAAAGATCCGCTTGACCGCCACATAGTGACTTTCCTTCGGTGCGGCTTGAAACCGTGCACACATTCCCACACTTAACATGATGTCCGGTCTAGATGCACAAAGGTAAAGCAAGGAGCCAATCATGGAGCGATATACCTTTTGATCCACCGCTTTACCATTGGGATCAATGTCAAGTTGGCACTTGGTAGGCATTGGTGTAGTAGCCGGCTTGACATCACTTAGCTTGAATCTTTTGAGCATGTCTTGAGTGTATTCGGCTTGGTTGATGAAGATTCCTTCTCTTCTTTGTTTGATATCAAAACCAAGGAAGAACTTCAACTCTCCCATAGAAGACATCTTGAACTTGGAGGTCATGAGAGCGGCAAATTCCTCGTTGAAAGCTTTGTTAGGGGAACCAAAGATAATATCTTCAACATATAGTTGGCATACAAACAACTCCCCATTGACCTTCTTAGTAAAAAGAGTGGGATTGATTTGCCCCACCTCAAATCCACGATCTTGTAGCAACTCGGTAAGGTGGTCATACCACGCATGTGGGGCTTGTTTAAGGCCATAGAGTGCCTTATCGAGTTGATACACATGATCCAGGAAGTAGGGGTCCTCGAACCCGGGGGGTTGCTTGACATAGACCAACTCATTAATAGGACCATTAAGAAAAGAACTTTTTACATCCATTTGTTGCAACTTAAAGTTGTGATGGGAAGCATAAGCAATCAACAAACGAATGGATTCAAGGCGAGCAACTGGAGCAAAGGTTTCACCGTAGTCGATACCCTCGACTTGGGAGTAGCCTTGTGCTACCAATCTTGCCTTGTTGCGAATGATGTTCCCATGAGCATCTTGCTTGTTATTGAAGACCCACTTGGTTCCAATGACGTTGTGGTTCCTCGATGGCCTTGGCACCAATCTCCACACCTTGTTGTACTCGAAGTTGTTGAGCTCTTCATGCATGGCATTGAGCCAATCCAAGTCTTCGAGCGCCTCATAGACCTTTTGGGGTTCAACACAAGAGACAAACGCGCGATGTTCACAATAGTTTTCTAACTGTCTACGAGTGCTTACCCCTTTTCTTAGGCTTCCAACCACATTCTCCATGAGATGGCCTTTGGTGGTGAGTTTGGACGCAATGTTGGCGGCGCGACGCTCTAATTCCTCCTCGGAGGTGAGGTGAGGAGGGGTCACTTGATCATCTTGAGCGCCGTCTTGAGCATGTTCTTGATCTTGAGCATGCTCGGGGGAGAGAACTTGACCTTGGGCATCATTTGGTGTGTCACCATCGTCTTGAGCATGATCCTGCCCTTGGTCTTGTTCAAGAGGTTGAGGGCCTTCACTTTGTTCTTCGGAAGCGTGTGGGTCTTGAGTAGGTGATGGCTCCACTTGAGTGGAGCATTGTCCTTCTCCTTTGGCCACAAGGGGTTCCTCAATGGGTAGAATATGACCAATACCCATTCTTCTTATGGCTTGGGGAGGAATTTCATCACCTACATCACAAGTACCACTTTGCTCCACTTGGGAGCCGTTATTCTCATCAAACTTCACTTTACACGTCTCCCCAATAAGTCCCGTGGATTTATTGAGGACACGGTAAGCATGAGAGTTTGTAGCATAACCAACAAATATGCCCTCATGAGCTCTAGCTTCAAATTTAGACAAACGAACACCTTTCTTGAGAATGAAACACTTACACCCGAACACCCGGAAGTACTTGAGATTGGTCTTGTTTCCGGTGAGTATCTCATAAGGAGTCTTGTTCAAGCCTTTGCGGAGATAGAGCCGATTGGATGCATGACATGCGGTGTTGATGGCTTCGGCCCAAAAGTTGTATGGAGACTTGAACTCCGCCATCATGGTCCTTGCCGCATCCATCAACGTCCGGTTCTTCCTCTCCGCAACACCATTTTGTTGAGGGGTATATGGTGCTGAATATTGATGCTTGATCCCCTCGTCACTAAGAAACTCATCCAAGGTGTAGTTCTTGAACTCGGTGCCATTGTCACTTCTTATTGTCAAGATCTTTGCATTATGTTGACGTTGAGCTTCATTTGCAAATTCGATGACAGTTTGTTGAGTCTCACTCATCCTCTTGAAGAAGTATACCCAAGTGTATCTTGAATAATCATCCACAATCACCAAGCAATACTTTCTACCCCCAAGACTGTCAAAGGATGGAGGTCCAAAGAGGTCCATGTGCAGGAGCTCCAAGGGTCTCTTCGAGTAGATGATAGTCGTGGGAGGGTGAGCTGCTTCATGAAGCTTTCCTTCGATACAAGCACTTGCAAGCACGATCTTTGGCAAAACTAACATTTGTTAGTCCACGGACATGGTCCCCTTGAAAAGACTTTGCAAAGATCTCATATTGACGTGGGCTAAACGGCGATGCCAAAGCCATCCCACGTCAACTTTAGCCATTAGGCATGTCGCGGTCTTAGTGGGTCGCTCCGAAAAGTTTATCACATAGAGACCGTTCTCGACATGCCCAAAAAAGTCTACTTTAAGAGTGTTGCTCCACAAGAGGGCCACAGTATCAATGTCAAAGAAGGTGGCAAAGCCCATGAGTGCAAGTTGACGAACGGAAAGCAAATTGTATGCAAGGGACTCAACAAGCATGACTTTCTCGATCGTTAGATCATGAGAAACGACAACCTTGCCAAGACCCAATACCTTAGAATGTGAGGCATCACCTCACTCTACATTGGTGGGCATAGATGGGATCTTTTGCACGTCCACCACCAAGTCCTTGCTCCCGGTCATATGATTTGTTGCTCCACTATCGAGCAACCATGATCCCCCACCGGAAGCAAACACCTACAAGAGATCAATGCTTGGTTTTAGGTACCCATTTAGTAATGGGTCCTTTGATGTTAGTAACGAGGGTCTTAGGAACCCAAATAGACCATTCAATGTATTCATGAGGAGAACCAACAAATTTGGCATAAACATGCCCATCACTAGCGCGCCATAACACATAAGAAGGATTAAAGTCGCCGGCTATGTTCGGAGGGTGGCGTTTCCCTTCTTGGCATTGCCACCCTTTGCATGGTTCTTCTTCTTCTTGAAGCACCCTCTCCCTCCCTCACAAAAGTTTGCTTGAGAGTAGGAGGTTGCTTGGTCTTGTCATTCTTCTTCTTGTTCTTGGGCTTAAAAGTAACCCAATCCCTCCTTAGCCACAACTTCCTTTTGATTACTCAAAAGGTCGTTAAGGTTCTCCTCACCTTGTATGCATGTGACAAGGCCTTTTTCAAGTTGCTCCTTCAACTTAGCATTCTCCTCAACAAGATGCACATGCTCACAACAAGGGTTAGTAGCATTTGCATTATCAATCAATACCATATGAGGAAAGGTAGCTTTCTCCTTGGTTAGCTTCACTTGGAGTTGATCATGAGACTCTTTGAGACTAGCATGAGCACCCTTCAAGACTTTGTGAGCCTTGTCAAGAATGTCAAACTCCTCATTGAGTCTAGCAAGATCAACTCCAAGTTTTGCCTTCTCGGAGCTTAGCACACGAGACACAACAAGAGCATGATCAAGGTCTTTCTTTAATTTAGCATGATCATCGTTGTATGGCTCCTCAAGAGCCAAACGAAGACCACGCTCTTCCTCAAGAGCATTGTAAAGATCTGAAATCTCATCGTCATAGTAACGACTATGCCCTTCCATCTTAGAGATGGTTTCGTCATGAGCCTCGATCATGTCATTGGCTTCACCAAGTTGTTCCAAGAGAGCAACGAAGTGCTTCTTGGATTTGCCCTTGAGTTTACCCATAAAGGTCTCAAACTCATTCTCCTCCACATTAGTCCCCTCATGTTCAACAGTGCAATCCGTCAAAGAAGAATGATTGATGATGGTAGTTTTGATGTTTGGGGTTACCTTGTTGGTGGATTTAGCCATGAGGCACTTGGCGGTGATGCTTTCATTAGGTGAGTCGAAAAGAGACACCCGAGGAGTCGTCGCAATGGCAACGGAGACCATGGCAACCGACTCACCATCTTCATCATCATCATCATCCTCATTGTACTCTTCTTGAACCACCAAAGCTTTGTGAGGAGCCTTCTTGGTGAAGTTGCTCTTGTTGGGGAAAGACTTGGCCTTGTCCTTACGGATGAGCTTGCCACCATTGTCTTCCCTCTTCTCATATGGGCACTCCATAACAAAGTGACTCACATTGCCACAATTGAAGCAAGTCCTCACTCGTTTCTTGCCCTTTGCGCCACTTGAGTTGCTCTTGTTGAAGTTGGGCCTTGAGTTCTTCTTGCTCCAAAATTGCCTTGAAGCAAGGGCCATGTGTTCATGATAGTCATACTTCTTATCTTCGAGGTTGCTCTCTTCTTCTTCCTCCTCTCCTTCTTCTTCGACACAAACCTTGGCCTTCAAAGCGAGGTTGGGCTTCTTTGCTCTTTGGGAGCGAAGCACCGCATTGTCGGCGGTCTTGTCCAATATGCTCATAGCCAAAAACTCATCCAACACATCACTTGAGGACAGGGTGTGGAAATCCGGCCTTTGACGGATGATGGAGGACATGGCTTTGTGGTAGGGCATCATTGCCTTGAGGAATTTGCGCTTGATCCAGTTGTCATGCGTGTCCTTACTTCCATGATCCCGGAGGGAGACCGCGAGCTTGGTAACTCTCCGATAGAGCTCACGAGGTTCTTCATCTTCTTTCATTGCAAACTCATCGGCTTCATCTTGCACCACTTCATAGTTGGAACGTTGAATGCTTGCGCTTCCTCGATAAAGGGAAACCACCTTGTGCCAAGCATCTTTGGCAAGGGAGTAGGGCCAGAGATGAGGGAGGTCTTCGGGAAGGATTGCTTCTTGGATGATGAAGAAAGCATTCTCATTGAATTGATGGTCCACGACCTCTCTAGGAGAGAAGTTGCTCGGGTCATGCGGATAGAAACCTTCTTCAATGATTCTCCAAAGGTTAGTGTTCACATGATTTAAATGACGCTTAAAACGATAAACCCAAGAATCGAAATCCTCCTTTTTATCAATCTTAGGAGGTGGACCAGCATGATTCAAATGAGTAGAAGGAATCGGTCCTCCATAAACGAGAGGAGGTTGCACATGGGCGAAGATGCCGGTGCCAATCTTACCACTAGACGATGGGGCTTTCTCACTAGTAGCTTCCCCCTTATCGGAGTTAGCATCCGTCCCCGTGTTGGCGGGACCACCCACTTTCATGGGTGCGGTGGAAAGTTTAAGCCCTTCTAGGAATTCCTTAAACATGTCCTTGACCTCGGTCGTCATGGAGGTTTTCAATTTGTCCAACGCCACATTGAATTCCTCACGAGAGATCGAGGTACCCCCATCTCCCATAGATGATATCGGATTCGCACCGGAGTGCTCTCCCACATCATCTACGATGTCAACCATACTCTTCGGACGGTAAAGTCCTTAAAAGAGACGAGGCTCGATACCAATTGAAAGGATCGATATGGTTGACTAGAGGGGGTGAATAGGCAACTAACAATTTTTAAGCTTTTCTTTACCAATTTAAACTTTGCAATAATATAGGTTGTCTAGATGTGCAACTATGTGAGCAACCTATATGATGCAATGACAACTAACACACAAGCAAGCAAGGATATAATACAATAAGCTTGCAAAAGCAAAGGCACGAAATAACCAAGAGTGGAGCCGGTGGAGACGAGGATGTGTTACCAAAGTTCCTTCCTTTTAAAGGGAAGTACGTCTCCGTTAGAGCGGTGTGGAGGCACAATGCTCCCCAAGAAGCCACTAGGGCCATCGTATTCTCCTCACGCCCTCACACAATGCGAGATGCCGCGATTCCACTATTGGTGCCCTTGAAGGCGGCGACTGAACCTTTACAAGCAAGGTTGGGGCAATCTCCACAACAATTGGAGGCTCCCAACAACACCAGGAAGCTTCACCACAATGGAATATGGCTTCAAGGTGACCTCAACCGTCTAGGGTGCTCAACACCCAAGGGTAACAAGATCCGCTAGGGATAAGTGGGGGGAATCAAATTTCTCTTGGTGGAAGTGTAGATCGGGGCCTTCTCAACCAATCCCGAGCAAATCAACAAGTTTGATTGGCTAGGGAGAGAGATCGGGCGAAAATGGAGCTTGGAGCAACAATGGAGCTTGGAGCAACAATGGAGCTTTGGGGGAAAGAGGTAGGTCAACTTTGGGGAAGAAGACACCTATTTATAGTGGGGGAACCAATCCAACCGTTACCCACCAACCAACCTCAAGACAGAGCGGTACTCATCATTAGGACGGTACTACGCTTATAAGCGGTACTCATCAAGACCTCCCATTGCAGTATCACACGACAAGGGAAACAGGGCCCTGTCCCCCGAGCGGTACTACCGCGGAAGTATAGGCGGTACTACCGCTTGGAGCGGGACTACCGCCCCTACTGTCGCAACTAGTACCGTAAAACCCGACACGAGAAAAAGCAGTCGAGAATCGAGGCGGTAGTAGCCCGGAACCACTGCGGTACTACGGACGAATCTTACAAGCGGTACTACCGCTCAGGAAGCGGTACTACCGCTTGACGAGCTTCGGCGGTACTATCACGAGGACCGCTACCATTACCGGGACAGGACAAAGCACAGATAAAGGAAAGATAGATCCAATGAGGCGGAAAAAGGCAACGGGTGTGATAGGGATGTGTACGTGTTGACTCCACCCTAGCCTAACCAAAGCAGATCCCCTCTTGACAGTACGGTGACTCCTACGGAACTAGACCACCAGCATAGAAACGAAGGAGCTACACCATCTTGAATAAAACACCGAGGGGAAGTAATCGTCTCGTGCCAAAGGATGAATCTCTGAAAGAACTCAACGCACACGATTAGTCCGCAAAAGCATTGTCATCAATCACCAAAACACCTTGGGGATAAATATGCCCTTACACTCGAGGAGATGGCGGCCCTCTCCGCGGCCGGCGACGTCGCCATCCCCGAGCTGGAGATGGTGGCGGCGAAGGAGGTGATGGAGGAGGCGCCAGCGGCGTTCCACCCGGACCTGGTGGGCCAGCACTGGAGCAGGTCGTGCACGGCTCCAGAGATGGCACATGCCGTGGGGGCGTGAACTGGTGCCCCACGCCGCTGCGGTCATCGAAGCGGGACGCGTCGCCACGGGAGGAGGTGGTGCAAGCACCTGCCACCTTCCAGCCTGCCCCGGCGCACCACGGACCGCCGGCCCACCTCTGGACGCCGCCGGACTACGTCGACCTTGTGAGCGATGACGACGACACCGGCGTCCAGTGAAGACAGCAACGGTCACGGCATCGACGGGCGCGGGCCGGCGTTTTTTATTTTGTTTTTATGTTACTTATGGCACTGGGCCGTTAATAGAACGTGAAACTGGGTCGTTTTGTGGCCATGGCCTTTAATATATGTTTGACGTTTTTTTAACTGTGTTTATTTACTTTTTAAAGTCATATTATTTTAGTTTTTCTTTTTTTATCACGTCCAACACGGACATGATTTGGGATGCGGCCGCGCGCTGGGCGCACCCACGACCCAACGGACAGAGGCGGACATGGGCGAACCCATTGCCGCCCCAAAGGGACAAAATCCGGTCAAACCAGACGTCCATTTGGGGTCATGCGGTGGAGTTGGCCTTGGTTTCTCCACCGGGCCTGGCTAGGAGAGCAAAAACGAGCCAGACTAAGCAGGGTCTGGGTAAGAAAAATAGGGCAAAAAACGTGGATGACCTGTTGATTGGTTGCCTGCATTAGGGGTCTTATCATCGAGATGCAATTTTCATCTGGCGTTTGGTTGCATGCATGCATATGATTAGGAATTAACAACAAACCTTAACACCCACCAGGTTTGGCATCTCATTTCGTCGAACACGTTCAGTGCACCGGAGCTTCCTCTGCCCATCATGTCCACCGCCAGCTCCCGACGACCATGGGCGCGCTCGGCACCTTGACTCCTCCGCACCAGCCCCAGCTGCCGCGTCCTGTTCGCCGTGTTCCAAGAGCACGCCCGTGTGTGGCTGGGCTTCGACGAGCACAACGTCTGGTTCATATCGCGCATGCTCGAGCGTTGGGGCCTCGAGTCCTCCCGCCCCGAGGTCGAGCTCATCGTCTTCTCCACCATCAACGACTTGCTCGCCAAGACCAAGCTCGCCCCAGAGCACATCGACATCCTCATCGTCAACTGCAGCCTCTTCGCCCCGACGCCGTCCTTTGCCGACATGATCGTCGAGCGCCACAACCTCCCACAAGAACGTGCGCAACGTGCACGTTGACGGGATGGGCTGCAGCGCCGGGCTTGTCTTTGTGGGACTCGCTAGGAACCTGCTCCAGGTCGCTCCCAGGGCTCGAACGCGCTGGTGGTGTCCATGTTGACCATCACACCCAACTATTACATGGACAAGGAGCGCGCCATGCTCCTGCCCAACTGCCTCTTTCGCATGGGCGGTGCCGCGTTCTCTCCACCAACGGCGCCAACGCGCGGTTCTAGCTGGCGCCCGTGCTGCGGACGCTGACCGGCGCCTACGACGGCGCGTACCACTGCGTGTACCAGGAGGAGGACGACCGCGGCAACATGAGGACGACCGCGCCATGCGACTACTGCAGCCTCTTCGCCCTGACGCCGTCCTTCGCGTGAACTCCACGCGGTGCGCGGACGCGGCAGGGCACACTGACCTGGACGCAGAAGGCGTCCACCATGCCGTCGTTAGGCTTCTTGCTCGGTGCCGAGTGATGACGACATGTACCTAGGGTAGGGTCATAGGCCTGACCTAGACACCCTCCCCAAGGATATGTACCTAAAGTCAGAAGCATTCAGGGGATACCATCATACACTCGACCAGAAACATTCCACTCGAAAGACTCAAGTTCATTCGACCAGAAAGTACTCACTCGACCGTAACAAGAATCACTCGACGGATAGAAGATCTAGAGCCACTCTGGATGGCAACAGTCAGGCGTTACTCTGTAGACTTAATGTCATTCATGTAGCTTTATTGTTGGCGTTATCAGTAACGCCCTACCTTTATGTACCTTAAACCCTGTGTAACTGGGGGCCGGAGGGGTCTGGCGAACTCTATATAAGCCACCCCCCTCCTCAGGGACAAGGGTTCGCACCCCCTGTAACTCCACACACATAATCCAATCGACCGAGCTCCCGAGCACCGAGACGTAGGGCTGTTACTTCCACCGTGAAGCGCCTGAACTCGTAAATCTTGTGTGTACAACTTCACCATAGCTAGGATCTTGCCTCCTCATACCTACCCCACATTCTACTTTCAGTCTTAGAACCACGACAGTTGGCGCCCACCGTGGGGCAGGTGTCTTAGCGACTTTTTGGTGAGGTTGCGATTTTTCCGATTCCCATCATCATGGTTTCCGGCGATGGATTGGCTGAGGGTCGTGAGATCCGTCTTGGCGCACTCATCTTCGTCGCCGATGACTCCGCCTGGATCCAGGAAGCTCCCCTTGATGTCGAGACACTCCCCGTCCGCGGGGCAACAAACTTTCGCGCGTGCGTTCGCGGCGTCCTTCTCCGACAGCCGTCGACCCAGTATCGGTCGGCTCTCATGGTGTGCCCCTCCCCGCTGTTCGCCGGCGCAAGCGATCCGGTCAGTCACGGCTTCAGCGGTGGGTGAAGCATGCGGTGGCTCATCAGTCGGCCACCCCACAAGTCGCGGGAATCGAGCCCGACGAAACTCTCTACGGCCTGTTCGACTGGCTCCGTCGAGACCGCATCCGAGTGTGATAGCAGCGATCCTGCAGCTAAAGTCTTGATGGTCGACTGTCCATGAAGTCCGCCTGGTTTCCATCGCTACGGTGGCGGTGATGGTGGCGGCGATCCGTCGCGCGTATACGAGGAGTACCACCCTGAAACACTTTCTTCGCAGCAGAGGGAAGAGCTTCACCGCTGCAACATGGAGGCGCTCCACACACACCCATCGTTGGGGAAACCTCTGAGGCTCGGGCCTTGGAGGAGGCGCGCCTGGCCAATTTGGCCGAGCGCACTCGACTAGAGAACCTTCAGCATGCACTCGATGAGCGTGCTCGACAGCGGATCCCTGAGTCCAATCGACGACAGCGACAACTTTTCCCGCCTCAGCCTCAGGTATACCGCACTCCAATTCAAAATCTCACAGCTACGGCCCGTATAGCGGAGTCAATCCAGCCTTCTCAGTAGGAGGCTGGTAGAGGTTTGATGCAGATCCGGGCCTTACTCCGGGCAGCAGGAGAGCAGAACACAATGGTGTCTCAGTCGCAGAACAGGATTCATAGCAGATCCATGATGGCAGATACAGTTCAGTCGGCCCACAGCCCAAGATCGCCCCACGGCGTGAGGGACATGGGCACCGGCAGGATCAGTACATGGGACGGAACCATGAGCAGTATAATCACTGACTCGGCCGCGATGACCGTCGTCAAGTGCCCACACCTCCTCCGACGAGTGGATCATATGTGCCCCGGCAATATGATGACAGACGCCCACACAGTGGCGAGCGAAGTATACCAGTCGACCCAAGTGAGCCAGGCTTTGATGCAAGATCTATTCTCGTTCAGGGTCTGGTCGACAGGAACAGAGCACACAGAGAGGGCCTTTGATAGAGATCGCCTGACTGGCAGCAGAGTTCATGTTTCACGTCCAGAGTGTTTCAGCAGAGCCATCAGGGCTGCAGAGATTCCTCCCAACTTTAGGTTGGCGACTAGAGTGAGCAAGTTCACTGGTGAGTCCAAGCCCGACACTTGGCTTGAGGACTACCGAGTGGCTGTGCAGATTGGTGGCGGCAATGATGAAGTGGCCATGAAGCATCTTCCTCTGATGTTGGAAGGTTCGGCAAAAGCATGGCTGAATCAATTAATCCCAGGCAGTATATTCAGTTGGGAGGAGCTTGCCGGAGTGTTTGTCGGAACTTTTGACGGTACTTGCAAGCGGCCAGCAAGATTGACGGAATTGCAACATTGCGTGCAAAAACCGAATGAGACTTTAAGGGATTACATTCAGAGGTGGACCACTTTGCATCACACAGTGGAAAATGTATCCCAACATCAAGCAGTTTGTGCCTTCAAGGAGGGCGTTCGATATCGAGAGCTTAACCTGAAATTCAGTCAGACAGGAGACATGTCTCTGACTCGGATGATGGAAATAGCCACTCGGTATGCTAATGGAGAAAAAGAGGATCGACTCCGCGGCTATCACATTCGACCAATCTGATCATCCTGCACGCGTTGCCACTCCAGGGAGGCAAGCGCTGGTAGTCGACCCAGTTGTTGGAGGCACTGGCTGACCAAAGTATTGATGGATGGTAGTAGCGGCCTGAATATTCTTTACGCTGAGACCTTGAAGGGGATGGGCATTCCGATGTCCAAGCTTAGCGAGAGCATCATGAGTTTCTATGGCGTTATCCCTGGAAAGAAAGCCGAATCACTCGGTCAAATCTCTCTTGACGTGGTTTTTGGTGATTCAAAGAATTACCGTAAGGAAAAGTTGACATTTGAAGTAGTGGATTTCCAGAGTGCTTATCATGCTATTTTGGGTAGGCGTGCATATGCACGTTTTATGGCTCGACCATGTTACGTGTACCTCAAATTGAAAATGCCCGGTCCCAGAGGAGTGATCACGGTCACTGGCAATCGGCAGAAGGCACAAGAGTGCCTCCAGAAAGGTTCAAAATTTGCCGATGCACAAATGGCAGCAGTTGAAATGCAAGAATACCACAAGAATGCAGATCCGAGTGATTTGTTGCGAGCCAAGAAGCCTGCCACAGATTCTGCATTTCAGTTGTCCGGTGAAACGAAGTCGGTTCATATTCATCCGACCAATCCTAATGCTGCTCCTACTCATATCTCAACATCACTCGACAGCAAATAGGAAGAAGCGCTCATCCAGTTCCTCCGTGAGAACTGGGACATCTTTGCATGGAAACCTTCTGACATGCCGGGTGTACCTGTGGGATCGGGCCGCGCCGCTTATGAAGTCGACCCAAAAGTGAAACCAGTCAAAGAGCATCTTCGACGGTCCACCATACAGAAGAGAAAGGCAATTGGCGAGGAAGTGGCTCGGCTTCTCGCAGCTGAGTTCATCCGAGAGATTTACCACTCCGAGTGGCTCGCCAATGTTGCCATGGTCCCCAAGAAGGACAATTCACTTCGTATGTGTATTGACTTCAACCATATCAATTGGGCCTGCCCGAAAGACCATTTCCCTCTTCCCCGCATCGACCAAATCGTCGAATCAACTGCGGGGTGTGAGCGTTTGTCTTTTCTGGACGCATATTCCGGGTATCATCAGATCCGACTGTATGGACCCGATGAAATAAAAATAGCTTTCATCACCCCATTCGGGTGCTTTTGCTATGTCACCATGCCATTCGGTCTCAAGAACGCTGGTGCCACATTTATGAGGATGATTCAGAAGTGCCTGCTCACTCAAATCAGTCGGAATGTGGAAGCATATATGGATGACATTATGGTCAAGTCGCGTAAGGGTTCCGACCTGCTGACTGACCTCGCTGAAACCTTTGCCAACCTAAGAAGGTATGATATCAAGCTTAATCCGTCGAAGTGCACATTCGGAGTTCCAGGTGGAAAGTTACTCGGTTTCCTCGTTTTTGAACGAGGGATCGACGCGAATCCAGAGAAAGTTGGGGCCATACTCCGGATGAAACACCCTCTGCGTGTGCATGACGTTCAGAAGCTTATTAGTGGTTTGGCCGCCTTGGGTCGATTCATCTCTCGCCTCGATGAAAAGGCATTGCCTTTTTACCAACTGATGAAGAAATCTGATAAGTTCGAGTGGACTCCACGAAGGCGGCCTTGGCGTTATGAGCTCAAAGCCTTGCTTTCCACCCGGTAGGTGCTTTCGCTGCCCCAATCAGCAAAGAGCCTTTACTGCTTTATATTGTAGCTACTGGACAAGTTGTCAGTACAGTACTCACGGTCAAGCGGGAAGAAGAAGGAAAAGCCTATAAAGTTCAGCACCCAGTATACTATATTTCTGAAGTCTTGACTCCGTCCAAGCAGAGATATCCGCATTATCAGAAGCTTGTTTATGGAATTTACATGACCACGAAGAAGGTTGCACATTATTTTTCAGATCATTCCATTACAGTCGTCAGCGACGCACCATTGTCAGAAATTCTGAACAACAGAGATGCAACTGGTCGAGTGGCAAAGTGGGCGATTGAACTCCTTCCGTTAGATATCAAGTTTGAGGCAAAGAAAGCTATCAAGTCCCAAGCACTAGCAGATTTCCTCGCCGAGTGGGTTGAGCAGCAACAACCGACTCGTGATTCACTTTCGAGCATTGGACCATGTTCTTTGATGGGTCCAAGATGTTGAATGGTTACGTGTCTTTGGGGTGGTATTGGTATCCCCGAGGTGACAGACTTCGACTATATGTTCTTCAGATTCATTTTGATTCCTCCAACAATGAAGCTGAATATGAAGCACTTCTGTACGGGTTGCGTATGGCCATTTCACTCGGCGTCCGTCGCCTAATGGTCTATGGCGACTCAGATTTTGTGGTTAATCAAGTAATGAAGGAGTGGGACGTCAGGAGCCCGACTATGACTGGCTATTGTAATGCAGTGAGAAAGTCAGAAAAGAAGTTTGAGGGGTTAGAGCTTCATCATATACCCTGACTATAAAATCAAGCAGCTGATGAGTTGGCAAAGATAGGTTCCAAGCGTGAGCCTATTCCAAGTAATGTGTTCTTGGAACATCTTCACACGCCGTCTGTCCAAGAGGATCCCTTCACGGAAGAGCCCCCACAACCTAAAAGCCCTACTGATCCGACTGAAGTTGAAATCCCAGCCGTGGTCGACTTGATCATGGAAGTTTTGGTCGTCATACCCGATTGGACAGTGACGTACATCGCATATATTCTCACGAAAGAACTCCTAGAGGATGAAGAAGAGGCCCGTCAGATTGTCCGTCGATCTAAAGCTTTCACAGTAATGGGTGGACAGCTTTACAGAGAAAGTGTTATCGGAGTCGCTCAGAAGTGCATAACACCGGAAGAAGGTCGAGTGATCCTCAACGACATCCACTCGGGGACCTATGGTCACCATGCGTCCTCTCGAACCATTGTGTCCAAAGCATACCGAGCGGGATTTTATTGGCCACGAGCGAATGAAATGGCAAAAGACATAGTCGACAAATGTGAAGGTTGCCAGTTCTACTCCAACATGTCCCACAAGCCTCAAGATCGCCCCAAGACCATTCCACTGCCCCGGCCTTTTGTCAACATGTCTGGGGATTAGATATGGTTGGACCTGTGAGGACTGGCAGGAGTGGCTTCACCCATGTGCCACTACAAGGATACCCTCTATAAAGCAGCAAGTATTCTACAACGTTTTGACTATGCGTTGCAAAATTCACAAGAGATACGCATATAAAGCATTGTAGCATATGCGTTGTAGAATTGCAGACTTGCAACTGGTGATCCCATTTTAGTACAGAGATTGGGACCGGCCACAACTCCAAGTAAAGCCCAATGCAGCCTATTTTCTAGCCCAGCCCAAGTTGGCTTTCTGGATAATCTTAGGTCACTCGCAGTCCCTAGCCTCCCCTGTTCCTCTCCTGACCTGCCACGCCGGCCGCCGCCCCTCGTCAGTTGCCGCACATCACCACTCCCGTGTGATCCCTCTCCCGGCGTGCCGTCCGTCTCCACTCCCTTGCGACCCTCTGTCCCGGCACGCTGCCCCTCAACACTCCCCTGCGAACCTCCATCCAGGCACGCCGTCCCTCATCTCAACTCCCCGGCGACCCTGCATCCCGGCGCGCCATCCCTCGTGACCGCTCCCCTGCGACCAACGGTGAATCCAAGGTACGACGCGCCTCCCTTCTTCACCACTCCCCTGTCACCCTGCATCCCGGCGCGCTGCCCATCGTCACCGCTCCCCTGTGACCCTGCATCCCAGCGCACCGCCCCTCGTCACCGCTCCCCTGCGACAACGGCGAATCCAAGGTACGACCATGAACATGCTCAGATTCTCCTTTTGCCCAGCTGTATATCGTATCATTGATGGCGAAGTGTTGAGAGACCAGGGGTGAGAGTAATTCTGCTAAGGTTCCAATCGCGAGATAATTACTATGGGAGATTTTGATTGTGTGACGAGTTTCTTTGAACATAAACGTGACGCATAGGCATGTGTTCTCACACAACAGGTCTCAAACAACCGGCTTAGCCCTCTTTTCATAGTATTAAGTTCGTTTCCATGTCTATTTTTGTTTCTTGTTGTTTAATTTCGTTTACAATTTGAGCATACTGGAAAAAGTCCAGATTACCAGGAAAAAAAGAGTCGAGATTCATGCTATTGTAGTTATGGTTGATACACTAGAAGAAAATGAATTTGAACCTTCACACACTTTGTGAATTATCTGACTTTTATAAACGAGACTCCTAATCCATCTAAGTGCTGGCAAATGTTTTTCAGGTGGCTTATATAGCGTCAATGAATATGGTGTCAGTAAGAGGTTTATGGCGTTGTTTGGCAGTAGGTTTTATTGGTGTCGTGTTCCTGCTCTTCGATTCAAACAATCTTCTCAATTATTGGATGACACAAGGATTGAGTCCTGCTTGCACTTATGATGTGGGATGATGGTTATGCGTGTAGCCCTGACCAAACTCTGGCCCCTCCAAAGTCAGGTGCAGGAGTTCAGGTTCATTCTTCATCAGTTTTAATGCCAAGGAATCATATTTGGATGATACTTCCTGATCAACGGGTGAGTTATTTGGTGCATACTATTAATGGATCAGCACTTGGATGGTTGGATTGTGATGTGGACATATTATTGAATAGGTCCAATATATAAAAATAGGAGTAAGCATAAGATCATTTCCTACAGGTTTGTATTCGGTCAGAACATGCATATACACCATTTGCGCCAATTGCTTTCTTCATGCAATTATGCAACTGTTGACATTTCACTGATGTTGCGATATTATAAGGGAATTTAACTGAATTTAATCTGCTTGTCTGATTTATGTAAATATTATTTTTTAAAGATGGAGCTACGTAATTGTTCATTGGTGATTGACCTCAACAATCTGGCGTTTCCAATATGTTGGTGTTTGATCGAGGTACAAACAGAATTTTGATTGTGTAGTTTCAGCAGCCTTACTTAGGACTATTCTTGTTTCATCTTCCATATGGAGGGACTATAATAGCATTTATGAAGCTTTTGTAATTCCTTTACGAGTTCTTTCCTTTCGTTCCATTGATAACTTTGATTTTCTTTAACATGCATGATCTAAAGTATTCCTGAAGAGCCTGGAAAATCATAACGGAGACATATCTCTTGCTACTATTGTAAGTTGTGTTCTTAAATTTGAACTTGATGGTGTTGAACTTACAAATGAATTCTGGGAAGTGCATGTCAATATGGCACTTGTGAAGACTTGATGTAGACAAAACAAAGATTGCATGGCCTTCAACCTTTGTACTTGACTAATATCATGCCTCTATTACTACTTGCATCATGTCAATTCGTTTTGTGTTAACAATTCATTTTGTTTTTGTGTTCGTAGATGCAAAAGATAAATAGATGATTATATGGGTGCATGGCAAGTATACTTCAATGATGATGAAGATGGATGCTTACAGTTTTAGTTAAGTTGTAGGGATGATGTTCTTCGGTTAGGTTTTAGTTAAGTTGTATGGATGTTGATGGATGCTTTCAGTTTAACTTTTGCTGTCAGGAAAATAATTGGATTATGCATCACATTTGGATGATGTTCTCCTGTAATATCCACTATTGTAATCCAACATTTTTATCCAATATATGATTTGTTCCTCCCATGAGTATATTCTGTTATATTTTGTTCACTTGAAATAAATAATCATCACCATTGCATGGGAGAATTAACTTAATTGTTAGCAATTTAATTATTAACTCTTGAAGTGTTGGAAAATTGGTTCCTGTACATTAAGCAACAACACATAAAAGTGTTGTAGAAATCCGTTTTATGTGTTGTAGTCTTGCAACTGTCCCTTTTACCAACGAAATTATAAGTGTTGCATTATGTGCTAGCAACACCGGATAAGTCTACGCATCCCAATCCGTTGGTAAAGGCATAGCAACGCATATATAGACTTTTAGATACGGAAAATTGCGTTGCTATAGGAGGGGTCATGTTGTAGTGTGCTCGTAGCAGGAGTTCACCAAATGGATTGAAGCCAAGCCTATCAAAAGCCTCGAAGCCAGTACTGCTGTCATCTTCATCAGAGAATTCAGATAAGGTGTTCCGTAGAGCATCATCACTGATAATGGGTCGAACTTCAATTCTGATGAGTTCAGAGCCTTCTGCGCTTCCCAAGGCACTCGGGTCGACTATGTTTGATCGCCCATCCTCAAATGAATGGGCAAAATTTGAAAGAGCAAACGGATTGATTCTCAAAGGACTGAAACCCCGATTGATGCGTGACCTCAAGCATGCGGCAGGCGCTTGGGTCGATGAACTTCCATCAGTGCTTTGGGGATTGAGGACAACTCTTAATTGGTCGACTGGTCAAACTCCATTCTTCTTAGTCTATGGGGCTGAAGTTGTGCTTCTGAGTGACTTGCTTCACAATGCACCCTGAGTCGAACTTTTCTCAGAAGATGAAGCAGAACAGGCTCAGCAAGATGCAGTTGATCTCCTGGAAGAGGAAAGAGAGATGGCTCTGATCCGATCGACCATTTATCAGCAAGACCTGCGTCGATTCCACGCCAGAAACGTGAGAGGTCGAGCATTTCAAGAGGGTGACTTGGTTCTTCGAGTGGATCAGAAGCGACCACACAAGCTCGCTCTTGCTTGGGAAGGCCCCTTCATCATCACCAAAGTGCTCCACAATGGAGCATATCGCCTCTACAATGTGGAGCACAACAAAGACGAGCCACGCGCTTGGAATGCGGAGCTGCTCCACCCCTTCTATACTTAAGCATTCAGACTGTTGAGATGTAATAAGAGATACCTCCTAGTTTGATTATCAAAGGCACAGTTTTACAGTCTCATAAATGATTGTTTTCCTTTTTTTATGTGTTCTAAATCCCCCTGTGGGTGCCTTAGCTGCGAATCCGCTTCGCCTAAGTTCTAAAAAAGAAAATCCTGCCGAGTGAAGAGCAAGCCTCTCACTCGGGGGCTTAGCTGCGAATCCGTTTCGCCTAAGTTTGAAAAAATCCCACCGAGTGGTGAGCAAGCCTCTCACTAAGGGGCTAGCTGCGGTCCAGTACTCGCCTAAGTTTGAAAAATCCCACCGAGTGAAGAGCAACCCTCTCACTCGGGGGCTTAGCTGCAGTCTAGTACTCGCCTAAGTTTGAAAAATCCCACCGAGTGAAGAGCAATCCTCTCACTCGGGGGCTTAGTTGCAGTTCAGTACTCGCCTAAGTTTAAAAAATCCCACCGAGTGGTGAGCAAGCCTCTCACTCGAGGGGCTTAGCTGTAGTCCAGTAATCGCCTAAGTTTGAAAAATCCCATGGAGTGGTGAGCAAGCCTCTCACTCGGGGGCTTAGCTGCAGTCCAGTACTCGCCTAAGTTTGAAAAATCCTACCGAGTGAAGAGCAACCCTCTCACTCGGGGGGCTTAAGCTGATCCGATGCTAGCCTAAGTTTAAAAAATCCCACCGAGTGGTGAGTGACCCTCTCACTCGGGGGCTTAGCTGCAGTCCAGTACTCACCTAAGTTTGAAAAAATCCTACCGAGTGAAAAGCAACACTCTCACTCAGGGGCTTAACTGCAGTCCAGTACTTGGCTAAGTTTAAAAAATCGCACCGAGTGGTGAGCAAGCCTCTCATTCGGGGGCTTAGCCGCAGTCCAGTACTCGCCTAAGTATAAAACACATTCCGAATGAGGACTAATCTTCTCCTCAGAGTTGCGCCATAAGTACAATGTGCGCTCCGTCCCGATCCGCAAGGACGACGAGGTACAGGTCGACTGCAACCTTCTCCTCAGAGCTACGCCATAAGTACAATGTGCGCTCCATCCCCGATCCGCAAGGACGACGAGGTGCAGGTCGACTGCGACATTCTCCTCCGAGCTGCACCATAAATACAATGCGCGCTTCGTCCCGATCTGCAAAAACGACGAGGTACAGGTCGACTACGACCTTCTCCTCAGAGCCGCACCATAAATACAATGTGCTCTCTGTTCTGATCCGCAAGGATGACGAGGTGCAGGTCGACTGCCACATTCTCCTTGGAGCTGCATCACAAATACAAAGACTATTCCGAGTGAAGAAACAAGTTCCAATCGAAGGCAAACACCAGCATATTCAGAGATAAACCAAGTTCGGATAAATCCTAAGGTTCCAGACCATAGATTAAAGTACTTGGGCATCAGGCCCGAAGGAGTTTAACGGTTACAAAATCACTCGGCATTCTGAGGCAAATTTAAGGCAAGGCATAAAGTTTGTTCACTCCACAGGAAGAGGGCTAGCAGGCTCGACGAACTAGTCCAGGTCGACTCCGTCAGCAATCCGAGTGGCAGCAGCAATGAAGGTTTCCATGAAGGATTGGAAGTCGTGCTTTTTGGTATTGGCAACCTTGATCGCCGCTAGCTTCTCTTCTCGCGCTTCCTTGCAGTGGACACGAACCAGAGAGCCACGCCAAGACCGCATCGAGCGTAAAACTTCTTCCATTCTCGCACTCGACTGTGGACCTCATTGTGTCGAGCCATCGAGACTCGAGGTCGCTTTTGGAGCGCCGCCTCGGTCGAGTGTCAGGTCGATTCGCGATACCGCAACTTTTAGCCGAGCAAGGTAGTCGACAAAACCAGCGACACGAGATTCCAGTCAGAGCATGTTCATGGCAGGTTCGTCCTTAACAGGAGAGAGGATGGGATCCAAGCCCATCTCAATTCGCCCAGTCTCTTCCTCGAAGTTCTGGCAAAATTCTGCACACGCAATACAATGATGAGTCAATAGCAATATATCGAGTCGACAACAACAAGTCAGTCGGACAAAGCAAAGCACCTTCAATCATGACGAACAACTTCTTGGCAAGTCCTCCCAGATAATTCTCCAGGTCATCTCTCTTGCGGGCAATGTCTTCCACTTTGTCGGTGAGGGCCCTCTTGTCCTTCTTCAGACGAGTCGCTTCCTTGTTGGCTTCATCAAGGGCAGTTTTCACCATGCGTTCTCTTCCTCCGGTTTGCCGATTGAAGCCGACTCGGTCGACGAGTGCAGTTTTCTCTTCGGCTGCTTTCTACGTGGCTGCAAGGTCCAGATCCTTCTTCGCCAGAGCCTGGTTCATTGTTTCTGAAAGAAATAGCGCTTGGTTCAAAAAAAAGCAAATAACACCCGGTTCAGGAACAAATCAGTCGACAAGTTTTTCGTACCAGCGGCTTCGTCCTTGGCCTTCTGCAAGTTTGTCTTGGCTAGCTCCGGATCGAGATTGAGCTGAATCGCTTCGCCTGTGTCAAGAAAGCGAGCTCCAAGTTCCCGTGGATTTACGTAATCAAAGGACGGTCAATCGATGATGATTAGATTGGTTACTTGAGCAATACAAAGTGATAAATTCAACAAGTTCTAAGACTACTGCCGAATCAAACATCCAACAGTAGTCTCGGGGACTACACCCAGTGGGTGCACTTAGCGTGCCCCCACTGGTTCAGTTTCCACTCGACATGGCCCGTCCAGGCCGAGTGTAAAAAAATAGGAAGGTTGTTCTCAGACCACAGTCGACTGCCCGTAGTCGACTACGGTCTCGGGGACTACACCCAGTGGGTGCACTCTGCGTGCCCCCACTGGTTCAGGTTCCACCCGACGTGATCCGTTCAGACCGAGTGAGAAAGTTCTGATTCTAAGACAATAGTCCACTGCCCCTAGTCAACTATGGTCTCGGGGACTACACCCAGTGGGTGCACTCAGCGTGCCCCCACTGGTTCAAAGACTCAATCGACACAACCTAGTTGACTCAAGAAGCAAAACTATTCAGTAGTAAACTAAACACCTAGTGGGTGTACAAATGCAAAATGCAGACTGACGAAAAGATGCACAAGGAAAATTTTCAGGTAGCATATCCTAACAGGACCTGGACGTTGCTCTGGAGAGCTGAGCTGGCGTCATAAGAAGCTTGACTGGCCTTCCGAACCACCTTCATCTGCTCCATCATGATGCCTGCCTGGCGTATAGCTTCCTTGGCAGCACCCACTTGGTCCTCCGGGACGTGATGTGCAGCGAAGAGTGAAGACGGGATATCGGTTGGAATCTGTCACTACAAAAAAATACACTTCCGTGATGATACGTGTTTGTCACAGTAGGTCACCTTTTTTGTCATGCATGTACATCCATGACAAATTTATGACAGAATCAAGATAGTCATACATGTGCTGTCGTAGAAGTGTTCCATGACACCAAAATTATCATCACGGAAGTGTCCACTTCCATGACGATAAATCCCGGCGTCACGTAAGTGCTTTTCGTCAAGGGTGACCGACACGTGGCATCCACCGTAATCGAACGCCGTTAAGCTATCGGGTCGGATTTTGGATCCAATAACCCGTTAATGTACCACCACCAATGCCAATTTTCCACGTAAAATTCTCATTGGTCGACGGATCCATGTGTCACTCCGCTTTGGCATGTGTGTCACTCATCCAACGGTCGAGATGGGCCTATGATATGTTGACACGTGGACCGCCCAAAAGTGGCCCACAAAGTTTAAATGGGCCGCCCAACCGAAGGCCCATAAGATTTAGCGGACCATAATGGGTCGCCCATTTAAAGGCCACAAAATTTAGTGGACCATAATGGGCGGGCTCAAATAAAGGCCCACAAGATTTTGCGGACCACAATGGGCCTACCAAATAAAGGCCCACAAGATTCTGCAGACCATAATGGGCCGACCTAGCTAAAGGCCCAACATTCTCTGTTAATTCGCCCACAACGGCCTGGTCTAAAGTTGTCATCAATGCGCCCATGGTCACTTCGCCCGCTAACGATTCCGCTAAGTAATTGGGCTGAATTACGGGGTGTATTTCTCGGCCCGTTAAAGGTCCGGTTTCATTTGGGCCCATTTATAGGCCATCAAAACTTTCAGCCCATAAACGACCGTGAAGGATTTGGGTCATATTCGCCATGTTCGCTATTCGCCCGTTAGAGGCCCACTATAGATTTGGCCCACTTTCGGCCGTTTGTCATTTTCGGCCCGTTAACGCCGGACGTAAACCATGGGCCATATGTGGCCCAACGTCATATCGGTCCCATTAATGGCCCATACAAAAATGACGATAATCTAGCCCGACCGAAGTTCCGGCCTATTAAAGGCCCGTGTATTAGGTCAACAGATTTACTACCCGTAAATTTCGGCCTGTCAAATATTCGCATGGTAAATGGGCCACCATTTCGGCCTGCTAAGTCCAGTGGGTTATTTGGCACAATCAGGGCCCAATCTCACTTTCGGTCTATGAAAGTCCCATGTTTTTATGGGCTCGACATATTTACACCTGTAAACGGCCTACTTTTACTATGGGCCCAAATTATGTTTAGGCCTGTTAAAGGCCCACTATGGGCACAGGCCTACCAGAAAACTTTGAAAGCTTATGCTAATTTAAGCCCAGATATTTTTAGTGGGCTACATGCCAATTTCGACCCGTAATCGTTTTTAGCCTAATTGGAATGGGCCCGACGAATGTTGGCATGTTGGGCTCCTACGAAACTTTCGTCCGAATACATTACTAAGATAAACCTACACTATACAAAAATAGCGTCATAATTATCGCACTGTGGCAAAGATCATAAATGTTGTATCACAACAAAATAAATTCCAATCATACAACAAAAGGCCTGTTGGCATAAAGTTTACTGATCCTTCCAGATAAAAGCACCATCGGATGTATAGAAGCACGCATCATTTGACCTGAGTGCTAATGTTTCAGTCAGAGAATCGATGGAGCAAAGACGATCTCCACCTTTTTCCGCCATTGCTCTTCAACAACGTAAGTGAATGTCCGATAGTCTGGTTTCAAAACCATTCATATCTTGACGGCATTTCTCAACCACTATTCTTGTTTCGAAACAACGCCCATTAGGGATTGGACTTGTGTCCGGAGCACAGATATATCACTGCCTAGCAGGAAGATTTTGTTCAAGAGGGCGATTTGGACGAGGTTACCTTGACAACCAACCCGTAATTACGCAGAAGGTGCTTTTTGCACTATTAGTGGAGAGATCTTGACGACTGCAGCAAGAGGTGACATTGTGCTGTAGTAGCCTCATCACCTTCGTGTGGTTGTGGCTGTTCAATCATTTGTTCCATAGCTTCCTGAAAGTTTGAACTTGTAGATTAGTGTACCAGTGAGTTACTAATGAGATAAAAACAAACAAAGTAGGTTAAACATTTATACATAACTTATTTTGGTGAACTACTGTAATACATTAGCATGTATTGTAGTGCCAACTACATAATAAAATCACTTTGAACATATGTCCATGTAGCATGCCTCTTGTATTGTCTATTTCCTCACATTCGTTGACATCTAAGGATAAAGAGACATGGTTTAAAGTAGGATGAACATAGTATGACATCATTCATATCATGGGCAAACAGATATAAAACAAACAGGCTATTTTATCATTGTGTGCGCACGTGAACATAACAACTAGCTTACAGATCAAGACCAAAATAATATCCTTCATCTCTTTTAAACCATGTAAGGTGAAATGATACCTTAAGACAACTGTGTATAAAAGTGAACAGAGTAACTGACATTTGCTGCAAACCAAGTAGTTAAATGAACACATCACAATACCAATCAGTTCAAGGCAGGAGGAGTAAGGACTTACAACAATGGGCTTGAACCGGTGTGCTCATGCCCTTCATCTTGCCGGGTGTGGCAATCCTTGAAGATTTGCACTACATTCGGTTCGTGTTCTTTTGGTCCGCACGGGCTCTCTCTCTGTATTTGGAACAAGTCAATATAGATATGATAATATGGCACAAAAAAGAAGGAAGTAGCAGCTATTTACAAGAGCCTCAGAAGGTGCAATATAGCTACGAGATCCTCGTTGTCTCGTTGGAATTTCACTTTAGAACGGTTGGTTTTGTTCTTCAAACAGTTAGCCTATAAGAAGATACACTTGTAAGGCACATACATAAATACAAGTTTAATATGTGGTCTGATCAAATACATATAGCCTACCTGATACTTTGGATCGGACCGGTTTAACGAGGATGTCCAGTCTTCATCGTAATATATTCCACCGGAGATGTTCGGCGATTTCATTGTTAGCCTTGCCTTCAAAGTGAGATTTTCTAAGGTGGTACCGACATCGTCCGCAGAGCAAACTGAAAAACATGAGTGCATGCTTGTTTAGTTGCATCATCTTTCGGATCCAACTTGAACCTCATGTGTTGAAAAAGAATGTGAGTCTTATTAGGAGGAAGCTAGAAAGTATGGGATGAGCAAGACAATATTACTAATTGCAATGAATAACATTACTTACAGATAAATGGTCAAGGAAGGTGTTAAACTGGGTATTGTCTTTCTCATTCCTGTCTTTGGATCCTCGTTGGAAGGATACGCGATGACACCTAACGGCAACGGCTGCCTCTGATACTAACTTGGCTGACTCTGTAGCATCACTTGGCCTTTTTAAACCTGCCTCAAAATGGATCTCCATTCTTCCTCCTTTAGATTTTGTTAATCTGTCAAGCATTAACCCCGATGTCTGTTTCCGCTTGCGCCGTGGTGCTAGTTCAACAACTCTTTTCACTAATCTCAGTTGGAAAACACTATTTCTCTCACATGCATATATACACATGCATGGTCTCTACTAGCCCTCTATACGCACATATATGTGCCTACGTGTCTCCCGCCCGCACATTATCTTTAGGCCTCTCTCGCATACCTTGCCCCCCGACACCCCTCTCTAATAGTAGTTGGCAGATATGATTTCATCATATCATTCGGTAGGATATCACTGGCTGTTAGGCTGGATGGTAATACGATGCAAAGTTTTACCCTAGTTCGGATCGGACCCTTGCAGTTGAAGAAAGAGCCTACTCCTGGTATTGTATATTAGTGTTAGGGTGTGTACAAAGTACACGTGAATACCAGGCATTGTGCGTGTGTGTATACTATCGACGAACTAGCCCCCAAGCTTGTATAACATACTAAGGGCCTAGGGTTCCAAATCATATATAGTCGGCTTATCACCAGTGGGGATAGAGTCCTCCGCAACTCTGGTAGCTTTGTGTTGTACGCCGAGTCCTCCACGTGGGTCTCCATATAACACGTCTCGGTCCAACCTATATGTGGCGCAGGATGGAACCGACCCATGAGTCTTCATGTTGACCCACCACAACTAGAAATGATGTTCCCACCACACCACACACGCAATCGGCCACTAAGAAAATAAGCATATACAATAGTACAACGGTATCTAGCTCACGATACGTCTCCATATTTTGTTGATGACACTGGCGGACTTTGCATTTGATGCGTGCTCCATATTTTGTTGACGACACTTACGGTCATTGTATTTGAAGCGAAAGCACGATATGGTCACTGGACTTCAGAATAAGCTCATCAGGATCACCACATACATTTTTTCATGCTAACCAACATGTGGTTGGATGGTTAGAGGACAGTGGTTTCTCGAGCCCACCAAGGTTAAAGTCCCGGTGCTCGCATTTATCTTGTGTTAATTTCAGTATTTTCCGGCGATGTAATGCTCATGGGAGGAGACGTTCCACTCGACCACGAGGCACCTATGGTGACTTCATAAAATCTCAAGATCATATATGCTGGCCCACTCTCGAAGGTGCAGCGCGGACCGGGCGGTGGGGAGTGGTTTCGGGAGGCGGGCGGCCGCGGCGGGGCGGGCGGTTCCCGGTGGTGGTTGGCGGCTCGGGGGTGGAGTTTGATGATAAACCGGAGGCCCTTGATTTCGTATCCAACGGCCGGAAAATCTAATGACCAGAGATGAAAAAGTCACCGACCGACGTAGCCTCACCTCAAGACGCATACATGCACGCATGCAAGACACGCACGCATGTAGGCGTGCAACATCGACACGCATACATAACATACACACGCCGCGCATGCCGGCATGCAACATTGACACGCATACATGCACTCACGAACACACGACGCACGCACTCATGCATGCAACACTGAAACGCACCCTTGCACGTACGCACCCATGCATGCAACACTAAAACGCACCCTTGCACGCACGCAACACTCGCACGCCTGCATGCACACAGCACACGACGCAAGACACACGCTTACCTACATGAAAAAGATGACGTCACACTCAATGAACAATCATCGGTTTATGAAATGGCCGCTTCGACCGCCTCGCCCACCAAAGGTTCCTTCCGCCAGGCGCTGCTGCGTGGTCACCGACATGCAGGCCATGCACCCAAAGAACCCACACGTCAGTGGAAGAACGGCGCGGTGTCCTAGGTCAGAGTCAAGGGCGCCACTCGCGGCATGCCCGCCTGAACACGCCTCCGTGCCGCATTCAAACGCCTCCATGAAACCCGCCCGTGTGGAACCCGAGAAACCCACTCTGGACACACGTTCGTTCATGACCGGGCCGGCGTTAAACGCAACGCCGGCCGAGCTCCTCCCGTCCACCGTCTATTTAATATCCTATTTAAACGAGGCCAAATGCCGGCCAAGAATCGCACACCTCCGCCGCTCCCCTATGCCCTCCACCATCTTGTCCACTCTTACAATGGCTTACGAAGAGTAGTTATTCCGCATCCAAGCCGGCTGGGTAGCCCGCGGATACGAAGCTATGCCGCTCGCTGATCCACCTCCCTCCCCTCGCCACGGAGCGATTTGCCGCCTAAGCCGGCGCAGTTCAAAGAACTTCGCCGCTCGAGCCAGCTCGAAGGAAGCGGCGCCACGGCGTCGTTGCTGCCGTCCACACCGCCGCCTCGTACCGCGTCTCCCGTTTCTGTGGCCGAGACTCCCATGCCGGTGGCCGCGCCATGCAAGCAGCGACAGAAGCCGGGTGCGTGGAGAGCAACGAGCCGGTGGCCAGCGCCTCCGCGTCCGCCGCCATCATCGAGGAGAAGTAGAACACGGGAGGCCGCCGCCGCTTGGGTCCCACGAAGGCCACCGCGGCGACGTCGGCATACACAGCAGGTGTCTTGCCGGATCCTTTTGTTGCGAGGACCTTCGTCGACCCCGCATGGGCTCCACGGAATAGGTCAATGTTAGGATGAACTCGAGCTGGTGCCGGCCATGGCGAAGTAGTGGCCGGTGATGAACTCGAATCAAAGGTCGACCACCATCATCTTGGCACCACCAATGATATCAGTTAGGCGATGGGGAAGCGAGCCGTCCTTTGCGCTTAAAGCATATACCTTCGGCTCGGCAGTCTGGTGATCGTCTTTGCTGGACATGAGGAACACAAATCGATCGGTGGGCGACCATTTAGGCCATGTATTATATACCTGTCGCCCGTAACTAGCACCGCGTAGTTCATTTGAATGTAATGAAATCCGTCATGTTTGTGTGAAAATCTGGTATTTTATATGATTTTCGTCGTTGTTTATATGAAATACTCCGGTGGTTGCGTGAATGACTATTAGTTTGTCTACGTGTTTGAGTGAATTTCGTCCGGTTGGTTGAGTTGCTGTGTGCGGCTACGGTTGGATGGCGTAATTTGCGGGTCGCTGGTCGGTCTGCGGGCGGCTCGGGCGGCGTTGTGGGACAAAAAAACACAGCTCGTGCGAGCTCGTCTCCAACGTGCACACTGAAGGATGCATGACAGCATGAGCACCCGAGCCGTTCCTCATTCATCGGTGGCAAAGGCACCGGTGGACAAAAGGGTCGCCAATATTTTGGCTACCCCGGGCAAGATCCAAACAGCCCCTCCCAACAGATTCAAATCCCTCGCTCGCCGTGGAATTTTGCCATGTGTTGTTTTCATGGACTAGCAAGATGCCCGTGCATTGCGGAACATCAAGATGCATTTTTACAAACTCCGCATGCATGCAAGGGATAATTAATGTCCTCCTTTGCTAGTACCACGAGGCAAACACCAATAATATTGCATCGATTAGTGTTAGTGGCCTTGTATATCTGCAAATTGATTTTGATAGTGGCCCCTTGTATATAAAAATGGAGGGAGAAATATGAGAGATAAGGTGAGGAGGAGTGGGGCGTGGTGCCGTCTTTGGTGTGGTGGTGGTCTGAGGCGGAGGCATGGGGATGGACGGCATGACATGTCTAGGTTTCTATCTCTCTCACACACACCCACGTAGGTGGGGGACGTGCATGAAGAGAAGAGGTGCACGCATGGCGCACGTACTCCCGTCTCTTTCCCAACCACACCCGCGCGGGTACACGGTGGAGCTCATTTCTGTAAGAAAAAGGCAGCCCACGTGGTAATTTGGCACGTGTACTAGTTGTCCACTTGGTGGAGGGAGGATCGTCTACCACGGGTGAACAAACTCTACCACGGGTGAACAAACAAATTGCGACTTGACGCGTTATGTTAAATTAAAAAAAGAGGCAAACCATGTGCAACCGGGTCGACGTGTCAAGCACCAAATAACAGTGCAGAACAGCAGGGGGACGACCCCACCGTATCGCCCAAAGGTTAGTAATGAGCAATGGGACGTCAAATCACAATGCCGCACCTTCCCAGACGGATGAAGCAACCATTATTTCACACTTCGGTTCGACATCATCTCAAACCATGTACTAGTATTGCTTCTTCCTCAAGCGAGACACGCGCATCGCCTTGGTACATCATGACACATGGGACCGCATGACACGCCATGCTCCTCACCGATCGCTGGGTAAAATCACCTCATTTTACTATACTTCCTCGGATCGGTTTACTACATGGCATGGACGCTGCTCTAGGTTGAGAATTTAGCGGCTATATATATATATATATATATATATATATATATATATGATGAACAAGACGCTAGCCTTTTTAAAAATGTATACTTGTGTACAGTAGTACTCCACTATCGATGGATTGCGTCATGGAGCAAAAATTGAAATTTTTAAAAAAGGTGGTACATATAGAGAGCGCTCGTCGCCAAATTATGCATATAGTACTATTAAAAAAGCTAGTACGTGCTTAATTGGGGTGCTAAATTCTATTAAAGAAATACTAGTACTAGTATGTACATATTGAAGAGTAAAAGTAAAGAGAAGAAACATAACTTAGTTCTGCTTTGGGGCTCAAAGACAACACACCCTCAAATTAAACTAAGCACACCTGAAATTAAACTATGCAACTAATCCGTAGACACCTTTGCATTAGAAGTTTAGAACCGCCATGAGCAACGACATCGGCACCTTACTCGAGTCCTCGTCCACGTCCTCGACTTCGTCCTTGTCCCTCTTCCTCTTGGCCGATACTTCTTTGCTTGAACCGCCAACTTGGCTGTTGCTCTTCATCCAAACCTTGTAGATATTGAAACAAAGGTAGCCATCCATTGCAGCGTAGTGGATGTGGTCTATATCTAGTACATTCCATCGCCATGCATGACGATGAAACGTGTAATGAGGTTTCTCCGGTTATGCGGTGCGAAGGATGAACCATGGCTCCTCGCCAAGGTCAACATTGAGGGTCGACGAGAGGGCACCAGCCGATTCTTCTGGAGGTCGAAGGGGTTGCCTACAACGAGGCCTATCCGACGCAGGACTTCTTTGTCGTTCTTAAAGTCTACAGTAACGAATTTGACTATTTTGCCCTCGAGGAAGTTCTTAAAACCCTGGCACTCAACGTCGGCATGGCATATGTGGTAGACCAAGCAAATGTTATGTACGCAAACCTAGATCATGGCGGGCTTCTTCCTCTCTTCGTCCTTTAGATCCTTCTCTTGTCCCACGACTGTGGTTCACTCAACATCTAGCCCAGCGACCCACTCATCATGTGAGTTTTCGAACATGCGTCTGAAGCGAGAAAGGCATCCTTTCACCGTCGCGGAAGTACGGGTGTAGATGACATCGAACTCATCGCCGGTGATGGTTCTAACCTTGTACTCACCGCTGATCGGGGAGATTTGGGACGCCATGGATTTGGGAGGAGGGTTAGGATTAGTGGAACTTCCGTAATGTGAATGGACGGGACGACTAGGAGCGAACCGCCGTAGTATTAAAGGACGTGCGGGAAAGAGTAGGAGCAAACTGCCAGCGTGCGAACGGCAGGGTAGTGGCTTTCCATTCTCCCATGATACGGGCTTCCGAGAGCCCTTGGATCTGAGATCGAACGGTTGCATGGCGTGATTCTAGACCTATGGGTGAATATCCTATCCTGGAGGGTTATTCTTAAAATTTTCAGCAACTTAGCATGCGATCGCTTGATCTCAGATCCAAGGGCTGCCAAAGAGTTCAGATCATGGTCGCGCCTACCACGACCGTCGCTTCGCTCGCGTGGTCGCGCCCTTGGAGATTTAACATGGTGCGTTAGGCTATCTGATGTTGGCATGTCATACATAGTCGGAGATTTAACACGGTGCGTTAGGCTATCTGATGTTGGCATGTCATACATAGTCATCACTTAGTCACTCATACTACAACAAGGTTGGCTATAAGTGTATTTTTTTTACTCCTCTCTATCTCTTTCAGATTTCTCCATCCCATAATATAAGAACGTTTTTGACACTAGCTAGTGTAGTGTCAAAAACGTTCTTATATAATGGGACACAGGGAGTACTAGTATTTATTGCATTTGCCAAGGAGTGACCTCTTCCAATGAAATGGTGTTGCTAAGTGTGCTTCATTTAATTAACTACAGACTCAAAATTGTCTCTTCACCTAGGTACACGCGCTTAGCACCGTTTCTTCCTTGGGTCACCAAACTAGTCTCTCTCTTCTTGATTAACTTGCCACATCAGACTTTATGCCTATGTGGCAAGCTTAAGCACCTATAGGAGCAAGTAAGTACAATAGTGCGCTTTACATGGCATTTTTGCATACGTGGACGAAAGAGAGGCAAGGAAAAAGTGGAGAAGTGGGCTCTCACGCAAGAGCCAGCCTCTACTACTACATGGTGGAGCATTGGGAGAGGCACCTGTATGGAGGTGGTCAGGAATCGGGAGACTCACGCCGGTCGTAGCGCCGCAGATTAAAATGATAATGGCAAGTCAAATCACGGGCCCCACCTGTCCAAAGAAGTACCTGTTGTCAAATCACACAGCCCTACGTTTGCAGCAGCCTACTCCCTCGTCTTCTCGTGTCTCTGTCGAACCGACTAGGCGGAATCGCCCCGCCTACAAGCAGAAAAGCCCCGCCTCGACTTTTAAATATAACTACTCCCTCCGTCGGATGCGTTTGGTTGAAGGTATCATATGAATGGATTGGGACCATTCAATTCTTTTGGGATTGAACCATTCAATTCATGTGTTTGGCTGAATATAAGAGATGAGCTAATTATTTAAGACGGGACCACCAGTCATGCTCACATAGTCATGCATGCAAAGGGTGGCCATTTGATTCGAATGATTTGGTTGGGGGAATGGTTCAAAGATCTTCAAGGCATATTCTCTTTTTGACTCGAACCATTCATGTGCTTTATAACCAAACATGTCTATTTTCCGAATGATCCCAACCCATTCATGACCACCCTTGCAACCAAACGCACGTCATCTTACGAAAACCAAATAATCCCACAATACTAAGGCGGTGCATTAACTTCTACCTCGCTTCTTGTTTCTTCACATATCAACCAATAAGAATCCATGATATACTTTTTGTGACATAGTAACTCATATTTAGTTAGTCAAATGGATGACCTAGAACTACATGCAGCCCTATAAACCGAGACACCTACAAATAAAAAACCGAGACGGAGAGGGTAGTTCAAAGACGTATCTTTTTACATCAATATAGTCGGGATTCACCAAGGAGCAAAACCAAGTGATAGGCTGCTCTGCCGTGTTGGCGTAGCAACTCAAGCAGTGGTCACCTGCACACGAAATGGCGACACACTTAACAGACCCCTTTGGCGGACATGTGGCTCATCCACCGCCTTGTTCCATGTGCGATGCACCAAATTACAGTTCGGAGCAGCGGTTGAATTGGAGGCACCCGTCGTAGTGCCGTAGTAGTAGAAAATGAGCGATGAGGGTCGATCACAAAGCCCCACCTTTCCGCATTAAGCTGGACGGACGAAGCAACCATCATTTCACTCTAGCGCCGCAAGAGCATAAAGAAAAGAGAAAACAATGATGCGTGCGGCAGCTACCTAGGGCACCCTAGGGTAGGGGTCTCCACTACGCATCCTTTTTTAAGCGCCTCCACTACAAATCGGCTTCTCCCTCGTCCTCTTGAAGAAAACCGATGATGAGTGCGGCGGTAGGGTTTGTAGGAGTACTATGGCGCATGGGCCACGTCGTAGTAAACGGGTTCGAGTCAATGCCTTAAATATGTGTGGGCCGCTTGGTTTTACGGAACGAGGCAGCATTTTGGGTTCGGGGACGGTGGAGATATAGCACGCATAAAAAAATTATGGACGAGATTCGACCGAAGGCAATGATGCATGGGCCCTGCATTTTGATATACCCGGGTCATGTGAAATTTGCTACTCTACTCAAAACTAGTAAGGTACACATGTATTGAACGCATGAGATTTTGAAACCAAATTATGAATAAATACACACTATACCATGTAAAACTTTGAGTCATATATGCATGATGTAGATGTTCGTTTAGTTCTTATAGTTCATCTCATTCAAAATCAATTAGTTTTATAAAAATGTTAAGATTCATGGGGTTGTGCATTGTAAATCATAAAGTAAAAAACAAATAATGGCAATTCATTTAGAAAAAATAATCAATTATGATACAGAAGATTCTAGAACAAAGGATAAGTGCTTGTGTTTTGAGGTTTGTGCATTATGCTTAAGTTCAACCATGAAGTCTTCTAAATTGTACATGTGGCAGATCTGGTGGAATGTTGATGATATCCAACGGCCAGTAGTGCTCGGATTTTCCCATCTCACCTTGTCGGGTTAGCTTCATCCAAATGACCATTTCAAAGTTCTTGGCACACTATATAGTTCTTCTGCCATAGTTGCATGTTTTGGAAAAAAGCTACTAGTGGGTTGTTCTATCTATTTAGGAATAGAAGATGCATACGTGGAAGTTGTAGGGAAAGAGATGACATGGAGAATCTCAATTCCTATGAGTAGGGATTGAAAAGAGATGTCATTTGGTTCACATCATAGGAACTTTTCTGTTGAATCTAGAGATGACATGTATCTCAATTCCTATGAGGAGGGATTAGTAAAGAGATGTAATTTGGTTCATATCATAGGAACTTTTCTATTGAATATACGCTAATGTTTATTTTCCTTTGAAATTAAGGGAGTATAGGAATCCATTCATATGAACCAAGTGGCTCTAAAGCTATAGAAATGATATCATGTTTATTTCCTTTGAAATGTAGAGTATAAGAATCTATTCCTATGAACCAATTGGCTCTAAAGGAAAAAAATCCTATAAAAATCATATCATATAGAGTTCCTATGATATTCCTCGACACTAAAGGATGGTTGAAATTGCTGCAGGTGATAGGATGGTCTTTCTTTGTAGACTCCTCACCCATCTTTATAGTTACCTATCGAAGATGAATGAAATGATATATACAGGGTATTCTACATGTGCAATTTGGTACACGAAAACTCGGTAAAAGTTTGCGAGGTTCTAATTTTCAATAAAGCTATATGCACTGCATTTGAACGGAGGGAGCATACGGCAGTTGCTAACACTCACGTGGAAGATTTGTGTGTAGGAGGAGTGGCTGTTACATTAAATGACATGGCAAACCGACAATCAGAGGATGCCAATCTAACGGTTCTTACGGGCGCTCGTCAGAAAAGGCTTGTGACGAACATTTGTCGGATAATGATTTACGGACACATGCATTGCATTGATACATGCCCCTCTCTCACAAGACACGCACCCTCACGAGTCACGACTCTCCCGAGTCCTCTCGCAGACTCGCACGTCGCACCCATCCTCTAGCTGCAGGTAGACGTCACGCACATATGTGCTCTTCACACCCTACCCTCAGAACTTCTAAAAAACAAAAGACGACACGCACATTTTATTTTAGCTCAGACGTCACACACTTATACTATTACTCTTGCAGCGAACATTCTTTGGGCATAGTATATATTGTACTCTCACGAAGAGAAGCGGTGCACCCACGCACTAGTTCTCTCACACCCACTCATGGTACACGAGGGAGCCGCATTTTTTGAAGCCGGTATAACAAAATCACTCCACTATATATAAAAGCAGGAGCCTTAGCGCTTGCTTTACTAGGGTTCCTCTCGTGCACTCTCTCATGCTCTCCAGATCTAAGCAAGACATAGGTGGCCACACTCTCTCTCTCAGCTCACGGCTGGTCACAAATCCGGCCGGACAACCTCGACCGGGGCAGGGGGTGTAGGTGCATCGTTCACATTGTCGTCGGCGGTGAGGGAGGAGACCAACGGCTGCCCGCGCGTCCCGATCGGCGGCCGTGTCGTTCTCTCCGAGAGAGCGCCGGCTCGGGAGGGCCTCCGACCCCTTCTTCCTCCCTGCGGTATTGTGGCCAAGATGCGGCCTCCCGACGACGTGTTTGCCACATGCCGACGACCCTCAGGTATATATTCCTTTGAAACCTGCCTTGCTCTACTACCCCAGCTCTTCCCCCTTCGTGTGGATCCTTTTCTACTTTCGTCCGTTGTTACAAAGCCACCTAGACTTCTACTATTATTAGAAGTAAAGCTAGTTCATACAGTGAACTCAAAGCGTTGGTTCAAACAGGGAAGAAAGTGGGAAAGCTGTAGCATGAATCTAGGACTTGGTTCTGAGAGGAAACGGGGGGAAGTAGTAATATGTGTCACTGTTTAAATTACCGTATTTTGTATTTGCGCAAACAGTGATGTATGTCTCCATATCGATTCGGGATGTCTATCTCCGTATCGTTTCTATCCGCACAATCAAAAGCACACACCTCAGTTTTAGTAAAACTGCACAAAATGAGATGGCTATCCCTCGTTGTCGTCGTCTAACCTCCCGTCTTCAAGGTATCCCTACATTGGTAGTAACTAAGGTAGAATGACCAATGCAATCTAAAAGAAGCTGATTCAGACGCTTTTACTTCCCGATTGCGGTGGACGAGCTTAAAAAACAACTCCATCCTAGTCCGAATGCACTTTCTACCAGTTCATCCATGGACCGAGGACTAGCCGGGCACGGCTGCACGGGCGGTTTTTGGACAAAAGCAGCGGACAAGAGGCATTGTGGTCTGCTTATTTACGCAAATAGCGGTGCTTAAATTTAGTGGAATGCACAAGCATTTCAGCTGGTCAAGACATCGCATGGTTCGATTCAGCATTCCAAATTGAGACCACAATTATAACTGGTTATTCGGAATGAGAGAACCTAACCCTGAATGGTGGCAACAAGAAAAAACCAGAGTGAACTCCAGAAATTTAAGCTCGCCGGGAGGCCCTTTGCTCAGAGAAGCCTTGCTTGTTTTTTCTGATTTGTAAACCTTCTCACAGCTTTGTCTTTTGCTGTGAACTAGTATATGTTTGTTATGTTCTATGAATCATTGAGATGTATAAAATTGCTTAACTTATGCTTTTCAAGATTTTTATGAAGATGAGTTTAATTGTGAGTGTTCCACATGAGCTACCGGAGTAGCGTAGAACGTTTGGAATTTATTACATTGTGGCCTCAATTAACTGCATGAACCATTATAACAAGATACACAGTAGTTGCTTATATGTCAGACAGCAGATTGTTGATTGTTAGCTGGCCGATAGCCTAGTGTTGAAGCGAGCTGAGCCAATGTGCCGTGTTTTGCACAACTGCTTACAAGTGGGGTAGCACCAACAGTGTTTACAAGTACTTATGTATACGTCACGGTTCTCGAACGCAGTGCTCTATTTCATCAAAACACACACTCGTATGATAAACCGTGACAACTTATGTCTTACCATGCCATATTCATGAAAAAACTAGTGAGGATGCATCTGCTTTACGGCAACAATTACGATGGTTCTCACATGATTCACGGGCACACAAAAGTAGCAGCAGTTCCCATAGACGGATTCAAACAGAGCACTAGCCCTAGAGGGGTCGATAACAGGCACGGTTCGGATAATTAGACACAATCCAAACTACTATTAAATACTAGCTGGGGCAACTATTTCATGCCTCGATCTAATTTGGGCTGGACACAAGACAGACCTTGCCATGAACATCATCGAGGACGCCCCGCAGCAGCTCAACTCGTGAACCTTCATGAAGACAACCTTGTGGCCTTGCCATCGATAAACTTGTTTGTGGAGGCATGCCACGTCATCTTCCTGCGTAAGCTTGACAAGAACAGTATGCCTCACAAACGAAGGAGTAGCTTTGAACTTCTTGTGCTTCAGTACACCCTGGACAACAGGCCTGACAACAGTGAGGCTGGAATACAACTCTTCATTGGTATAACGCAAATGGCTTCCAGGATCCAACAGCCTAAGAACTCTATTTTCCTAGTGCGTATATTCAGGTCGTCCGCCTCATAGCGAGTGACATGTACAACCACACAATCCTTATGCGCATCAGGGCTCTAATTGAAATGTAAACAAATTCTGAATTACTTTTCAAAGATAAGAACCACAAGTTATTTAAACCACTATGTATAGCATGGCATCGAAGCTAATAAAATTTTGCATTATTAATCACCACATACTTCCTTCTCTAAAAAATCACCACATACTTAGATGAAAAACCACAATCGAGATCGGCAAAGAAGAAAATCACCTTGGGCAGCTCAATGGGGACATATCCTCGAAGGGGGAAAACTGCTCCTGCAGTGCCACGGGGGTTGTAACCTCAAACGGGGCGTTGACCATCTCAGTAGTGGCCGTGAGCGTATCTTGGGTCGGCTCGGTGGTTTCCTCCATCTTCTTGGAGCTCTCTGTTTCGTGGGGATCAGCCTCCCGCGTCTGCTCCAATATCGGCAGATCTTTGCCTGGTTCTCCTTGGTCCATCATGAAACTGACGAATACTAGGAGACCACTGAAAGCAAAACACAATCGCAATGACAATGAAACAAAAAAGAGAGTTAGGATCGGTTATCGCTTTGCAAAATTTCTTTTTCTCTCGAGCGAAAATATACCAACATCACGGATCCGCTTACCTTCCCTTCGTTGGGAGAGAAGAACAGTGGCAGATGCGAGGGTTGCCTTTCTTGAAGACGGTGAGGGAGAAGGGGATTCAGCGAGGAGTGAAATGATGGTTGCTTCATCCGACAAACTTAGACTGCGGGGAGGTGGGGTTTTGTAATACGACGGCTCGTTACTGCCGCCCTACGACCGGGGTGACTCTCCGCCTGCATACTGCCTGCTAATTTGGTGGATGGCATTCGGGGTCACAAGGCTGCATGGCCCGCATGTCGGTGAACAAAAGTATAACGGCATTCAGTAGAGGGAGACGTTTCAATGACCTAGGAGGAGCCAGAAGCGGTAGATTGTCTCCACTGTACTAGTAGTAATTGTTTTTCTGGGTCGCTGTAGAGTGTCTCCACTGTACTAGTAGTAATTGTTTCTTTGGGCCCAAGACAAAATAGCCAATCCACACTACTAAATAGTAAAATCAATTCAAAAGGCGCTACCCACACCCAAAGACACCGCCCTCCCCACAAAAAAACCCGGGTGCTCTTCTTCCTCCTCGCTCCCACCCACCTCACGCCACCGCCCACTGCACTCCCCCAAATTCCTCACCTCACTCCTACAGAAAACCCCAGCTCCCCTTCTTCCTCACTCCTACAGTAAACCCCCAGCTCCCCTTCTTCTTCGCTAGCACTACAAGTAGGCTCGTCATTCGTTACTCTGCTCAAATCCGTGAGCGCGACGCGACGCCCTCGAGGAAAATGGAGTCGGCTGACCCCAGCGCCAAGAAGATGAGGCTCCCGCCAGCGGCAACACCTGTTGTAGATCCCGCACCCGCAGCTGGGAGAAGTGGCGACCCGCCCCACCGGATCCCAGGAACTCAGAGAATCTCGGGTGGACCGTGATCAGCGATCTCCTGGACGCCGTCCTTGGGGAGATCATCTCGCTTCTCCCCACCAAGGATTGCTGCCGCACCCAAGTCCTCTCAATTCGGTGGCGCCCTCTATGGCGCGCCGTGCCCCTTAATATCGACTGTCGTCAGCTATCTCTCTTCAATGATTTTGAAATCCCCAGAGCCATCATCTCCTCCCACTAGGGCTCCGTTCAAAGCCTCTGCATCCCGGCCATGCTACTCGAGCAAGCATACCATGCCTCGTGACCTTGTGGACACCTAGCTGAAATCCCACGAATTCACGTAACTACAAATGCTTGAGTTCTACTATTCCCCGAAATCACATACCACATCTGAGAATGCCATGAACTTGTGCCCTCAAAGACCAATGTCCATCTCATGGTTTTCCTCCTCTCTCCACACCGCCACCTTTGCACTGTGCTACCTTCCGGACAATCTGTACTAAACCTTCGACTCCCATTTCTCAAGAAACTTTCACTTGTGCGGGTTCAGATATCGGAGGCCTCATTGCACAAAGATCATCCACTCCAGCTTGCCTGCTTATTTGGAGTGCTTGGTGCTTGTTTTCACTGATTAGAATCGGTTGTCTCCAAATAAAGTCGCCTAACCTTGTAAGAATTGGAATTTCTTTTGACGGAAGGCAGCTCATCATCCAAGATGCCCCTTCACTTCAAAGGTTGATCCTTGATTCTAGTTATTCACCGTTGCAAATAACCGTCCTCTCTGCGCCTAAACTAGAGACCCTGGGTGTAATACATGATCTCTGTGCTCATTTCAATATGGTGTTTGGCTCCACAGTTCTTCAAGAACTTTATATTATCATCTACACTTGTAACCATATGCTGCATTTTAAATTTCTGCGCATAATTTATATATCATCTTGGAGTACACATTTTGTACTAATATTATGTTCTATGCTCAATGAAGAGTTTCTCCATGGATGGTCTATCAATGGTGTTGGATTCTGTCAAGATCTTATATATCCAAATGAATAGTTTTGATCTGAACAAGATTATTGGCTTGCTGCAATGCTTTCCATGTCTGGAGAAGTTGTATATAAAGGTGATAATTTCACGCACATTGGAAGCCCGCATATAGTGTACTATAATTAACCGCTCAAATTGTTGCTCTTCGACACTCTTCTTTTAGAACGAATCGCTTTTCAATTTTCATGTCTATTTAGGCAACAGGATGGGGTAAGAAAGTTATAACCAATCGGTGGATTCGTAAGCATCGGGATTTTCTCACTTCTCATGAGATTCGATTGAAGACAATAACGCTAGAACGATATGTAGCCAACCGTGCAAACACAAGATTTGTCACATTCTTCCTATCAATGCGAGGTTACTATTGTCCATCGTGCTTAAGTTTATCGCATGGTTTTGACGGATGGGTATGCGAAGAGCAAAAAAAAAGGAGTTTCGTGGGGAAAAGAGCTTACGAACGTGCCGGGCTTCTATTTACAACATATTGTGGTCATAATCCAAAGAAATTTTACGATCCAGATGTTCATTCTATGGACCGACCGATCCATTTGATCGTGATTGCCAAAACAAAGGCTGGAGTTAGATGTTGTTGCCCTTTTCAATTTGGGTTTTTGTAAACACGATGAACAATTAACCTCGTGCTTTTGTACAGTTTGTAAGTTGGAGTTAGATGTTCCTGCCCTTTTCAACTCGGTCGTGGATCGTCATATTTTATTTGAAACAAGGCAAATGGCTTGCCATTCGCTTAATTTAGAGTGAAATATTGTAACAAATCACAACCAAGGGAAATAACATCACCACGCCGGCTGCTTGAGCTCACTTGTGCATTATGAAGCCAAGTGACTAGCCCCCACCACCCCCACCACCAACCTCAGATTCTCCTCCGCTGCGATGGACCGGCGCATCTTCAACGGCTCCTGGTCGTTCCGTCCGAGGCCTCACCGTCATCCTCCGCATTGCGGCCTTGGTTCGCTCGCCGTGCGCGGTGTGCCGCCCTCTTGGATTGTCAACGTTGTCAACAACCGAGAGGAACAAGGAGATGCCTATACGTGGAGAGGATGACAGTAGGGACCCACCAGCGTCATGGCATTACGCAAGCAAGTGCCTCTATAGTACAAGCCCAAAAATATGGTTCCTCCTAATGGTTGGACATCTGGGGCTCCCGCCATCGTCAACGTAGTCAATAAACGAGAGAATTACACTACGAGCGGCTGACACTAGGGACCCAACAAGTCGCGCAGTTTTTTTTTTGAGGAACAAGCAGTTTTTTTGAGACAATGAGGAACAAGCAGTTGTTATTTATACTTGTTTTAGCGACGGATCGTAGTAACAAATGGGTTGTGGCCCGCCCAGCTGTGGTTTTATTTATGTTTACCACATGATGAGCCCAGTTGTGTTTTTTTCTTGATGAAAATGGCTAGCCCAGTTCTATTTTTTTTTAAAAATACCCAAACAAGGCCTACTTGCTTTATCGGCCCTGCTGGGCTGCAAATGTTTCAAGAACGAGGAGAGTTTCATTCGGTTTGCCCAGAAATGGCATGTACATTTTTAAAATACATCAAACCGGGAATTAGTTTCATTTTTTTCATTACAAGATCTTAAATTCCATAGATTTTTATGCGTGGACAATTATTTTGATTTTATATTTATATAAATTATTTTTCAAAATAGTTTGAATGTGAATCGATATTTCTGGATTAAAAACAGTTGACCGCACCGAAATATGCAAAATTTCGTATACTTTTTAACCGTGGCCACAATATAGGGTGTAATGCTAACAATAAGAAGATGGGCTCCAAAAAATCTTAAGAACTAGCAAATGGGTTGTACATTATTAGAAATAATGGCAGATGGGTTGTATGCTGTTTTCCACAGATTTGAGGCTGACTTGTGCGCCTACTACAGGTTGACGCGTATGCTTTCATAAAAAAAGGTTGACGCACACACAACGCCCTGTCAACTTAGTCAACACATGAGAGCAAAGGATCGTTGGATATCCATCCAACGGCCGTCGTGCTTCTTCAATCTCTCGCTCTTCATGCTCCACGCTCAAACAAGCGGGCCAAGGGACTGCTCGCTTCCTCCTCCCATGATCGGCTATCTGCTGGCTGGCCTCACGGCCCCACCAGTACTCCCATCGCTGGCCTAGCCATCCCTCTACTCACCCACACATGATGTTATTCTCCGGCGACGACAGACGAACCAAGAAACCCTCAGATTCTCCGCGTGGGAAACAACCGCCGAGTATTCCTCGGCTCCGTGTCGTTTCCTTCCTAGGCCTCGCCGTCGTCTACCGCCTGGTGCTCTCGGCGCGACCTGGTCAACATGGTCAATGAACGACATCCATCGAAAGTGGATCAGACGTGGAGAGGTCGACAGTTGGGTCCACGGCCGCACGCAAGGAAATGCCTCCTTATTACGCCAAGAAAATAATGATTCCTCCACCTAACAGCTAGGACCCACAGGAAGGGCCTTTGTATTTTACGAAAAATGTTCCCCCGGCTGTGTCGGACCCACCAGCCTATATCTTCGCACGCAAGGAAGTGCCTCCTTATTACGCCCAAAAAATGAATACCCCTCGCTAGCTGGGACCCACCATATTGTTGGGCTGACTTAGGGCCTACTAAGTTGACGGGGACGGAGGGCTTTGTCAACTTAGTCAATACTCCAAAGTGACCCTATGATGTCCATCCAACGGCCATACGGCTTCTTCAACATCTCGGTCTTCTTGCTCCACCGGCCAAAGCAAAGGCTTGGCCGGTCGTCACCGCTTCCCCGCCTCCGTGGTCAAGGTTGTGCTACCGCCTCCTCGCCTCCGTGGCCCGTCTCGCGTCGTCCCCTTCCTAGGCTCGCCGTCGCCCACCGCCGTGGTGCTCTCGTGGCGTGGTCAATGTGGTCAACGACCGACTTCCATCGGAAGAGTATCAGACGTGGAGAGGCCGACACCGGGTCCACGGCAGCCGCAAGGAAGTGCCTCCTTATTACGCGGAAAATAATTATTCCTCCACCTGACAGCGGGGACCCACCAGACGGGCCACCAGTATTTTGCGAAATAAATCGTTTCCCCCTGACAGCTCGGACCCACCGGACGGGCCACCGTATTTTGCGAAAAAAACATTCCCTCCGCTGTCAGCTCGGACCCACCGGAAGTGCCTCCTTATTACGCACAAAAAAATGAATACTCCCCCGGCTAGCTGGGACCCACCTTGGTGGGAGGCTGTCTTGTGAGCCTACTAAGTTGACGGGGCCGAAGGGCTTTGTCAACTTAGTCAATATGAACGATTCTAGGTCCAGTGACCGTACGATGTCCATCCAATGGCCGTAGTGCTTCTTCAACCTCTGATATTCTTGCTCCAGCCGCCCAAAGCAGCACCGGTCGTGTCGCATGCTCCTGCCTGCCATGGTCCGGGTCAGGCCGCCATGAGACCTCACAACCCCTACTATTCCCACATGGCTGTGCCCCTGCGGCGACGGAAGCCTCACACCGCAGCCGAACCGGTGAACTCACAGATTCTCTCCGCTGCTGGCTTCCACCGCCGCGTCTTCCCGGCTCGCGTCGTCCCCTTCCTAGGCCTTCGCTGCCGCCCACCATTGTGGTGCTCTCCGCGCGGCGTGGTCAACTTGGTCAAGGAACGACTTCCATCGGAAGAGTACTCTACGTGGAGAGGCTGACAGCTGGATCCACGGCCACAACCCAGTTTTTTTGTGATTTGCCAATTAAGTCGCTTTGTCAGGCCTGTTGGGCTGCAAATCTTTCAAGACGAGGAGAGCTTTTCATTCGGCTGGCCGAGAAAATGGCCCATCAAGAATGAGAAATGGGCTGTACATTTTAAAACACATCAAACCGGCAATTAGTTTCAAATAGTTTTTTTCATTTCGAGATTTTAAATTACATTAATTTTTATGCGTGGAGAATTTGTTGGATTTTATATTGATATACATTTATTTTTAATATCAGTTTGAATGTGAGTCGAAATTTCGGGATTAAAAACAGTTCGGACCGCACCGAAATATGCCAAATTTCGTATAATTTTTTAACCGTGGCCACAATATGGGCTGTAATGCTAACAAAAAGAATATGGGCTCAAAAAAAACCTTAAGAATTAGCAAATGGGCTGTAAATTATTAGAAACAATGGCAGATGGGTTGTATGTCGCTTTTCCACAGATTTGAGGCTTTCCTAAAAAAGGTTGACGTGACAGCAAAGGATTTGGTTGGATGTCCATCCAACGGCCGTCGTGCTTCTTCAATCTCTGCTCTTCCTACTCCACCGCTCAAACAAGCACCGCGGGACTGCATGCTCCCTCCTCCTCAAGGGCCGTCAGGCTTTGCCACAGCCTCACCGCCCCATCGTACTCCCATCACCGGCCTAGCCATCCCTCTACTCACCCACACTGCCGTTATTCTCCGACGACGGCAGACGAACCAAGAAACCCTCGCTCGCCGTACTCTCCGCGTGGAAACAATTGCTGAGTCTTCCTCGCCTCCGTGTCGTTCCTTCCTAGGCCTCGCCGTCGTCCACCGCTTCGGTGCTCTCGGCGCGGCCTGGTCAACGTGGTCAACGAATCGACATGCATCTGAAGTGGATCGTACATGGAGAGGCCGATAGCTGGGTTCACGGCCGCACGCAAGGAAATGCCTCCTTATTACGCTGCAAAATAATGATTCGGCCCACGACATCGTGGACCCACCGAAAGGGCCTCAATATTTCGTGAAAAACATTACCGTCACGACAGCTCGGACCCACCGACTATATCTTCGCACGCAAGGAAGTGCCTCCTTATTACACAAAAAAATGAATACTCCCTCGTTAGCTGGAACCCAAAGATAGTGGCAGGCTGACTTAGGGGCCTACTAAGTTGACGGGGACGGAGGGCTTTGTCAACTTAGTCAATATGCACGATTCTAGCTCCAAAGGACAGACGATGTCCATCCAACGGCCGTAGTGCTTCTTCAACCTCTGGTCTTCTTGCTCCGTACCGCCCAAACCAGCGTCACGGCCGTGGCCTCGTGCTCCTGCCTCCCGTGGGTCGATCGCGATGCGGCAGAGGCCTCACCGCTTCTACTACTCCCACCGCTGGCCAGTCCATCCCTCTACTCACCCACACCCCTCGTTATTCCATGGCGATGGCAGCCTCACACCGCAGTCGAACCAGTTGAACCCTCAGACTTTCACGCTGGCATCCATCGCCGCGTCTTCCCGGCTCGCGTCGTCCCCTTCCTAGGCCTCGCCGTCGTCCACCGTTTGGTGCTCGGCGCCGTGGCGTGGTCAACGTGGTCAAGGAACGGCTTCCATCGGACGTGGATCAGACGTGGACAGCCGATACCGGGTCCACTACCGCAGCAAGGAAGTGCCTCCTTATTACGTGCAAAATAATTATTCCTCCACCTGACAGCGGGGACCCATCGGACGGGCCACCATATTTCGTGAAAAAAACATTTCCCCCCTGACTACTGGGACCCACCAGCTACACCTTCGCACGCAAGGAAGTGCGTCCGGGCAAAAAAAAGAATCCCCCCTGGCTGCTGGGCCCCACCCGCTACCTCTTCGCACGCAAGGAAGAGCGTCCGGGCAAAAACCAAAACGATTCACCCTCGACCGCTGGGACCCACCAGCTACATCTTCGCACGCAAGGAAGTGCTTCGATACCGGGACCCACCTGGTCGAAGCGTGCACGAAGCGTTGACATTCTCGGGTCGCGAACGTACGTACATATATATATACCGGTGGATGTAGAGGCGCCAAGACGCAGTCGTAGTAGAGCCGAGACGTAGCATGTACACGCACGCATAGCGCGAGGGTGCAAGAAAGAAAATACGGCCACATACGTACATACGGGCAGGGTCTCTAACGCCTATCACGCATACGTACATGGCTGGGTCGGAACGGAGAAACATCATCGTCGTCGTGTTCATGGGGAGCCAACCGGCTGGGTCGGAAGGAAATGTGTGGTCGTGTTCATCGGGAGGGCTTGGACGAAACAGGCGATGGAAACAAGGCCTGGCGTACCGCACAACGGAGGAAACGGCCTTGTGTTCGACCGGCCACGTTCGAAACGGGGTCCTGTTGATTGGGAGGGGCCTGGCGTACCGCAAAACGGAGGAAACGGACCTCCTACGATCAAAACGGGGATCCTGTTGATCGGGAGGGGTGTGGCGTACCGCAAAACGGACAAAACGGACTTGTGTTGGAGCGCTACGGTCGAAATGGGGGTCCTGTTCATCGGGAGGGGTGTGGCGTATCGCAAAACGGACGATACAGACTTGTGTTGGAGCGCTATACGGTCAAAACGGGGAGGTGTGGCATCGCAAAATGGGACTCCACGGGATACTGTTCATCTCCATCGTCGACCTCCTCCGGCCTCCACGGGCTCCTGTTCATCCAGCCTCCACCGCCGCTACTCCACCCCTGGCCATCGCTCAACCACCCTCCACGGGCACCCCTCCACCGCTTCATCGCTCATCCAGCCCTCCACACCACGGGGTCTGTTCAACCACCCATCCATGGCCACCCCTCCACCGTCTCATCGCTCATCCAGCCCTCCACACCACGGGTTCCCTGTTCATCTAGAGGCAACACCACCGCCACTTTTCATCCCAGAGGCAAGATCGATCGGCTTCGCTAGCGGCAGAGCGGCGAATCGCTCCATCGGGTTCAGCTAACAGCCATCGATCGATCGCTCGGGTTCGATGAATGCGAGTTCGCAAAGGCAATCGCCGGGTTCGATTAGAGCCCAACGCTTCGCTCGGCTTCAGTTAGAGCCAACACCTCGCACACACGCGCGTACGCAAGAGAGAAACGCGCATCGCTCGGCCCCCGACCTCCCACTATAACCGGCAACTCCCTGAAATTTTCCTCCCCCTCGCTTCTACCACGGTTTTTTCCGTCATGGACGGCACAAAGAATGTCATGCAGCTGCGTCTCCGGCCCGCCCAGGACGAAAAGCCCATTTTTTGTCATGATTTTTTTTCATAGAAGTAGGAGCCCACCACATCTATGATGATACCGGGTTTTGTCACAATTATCGTCATAGAAGTGTCATATGTATGACAGAAAAAATTTCGTTCGGCCCAAAATGTCATGGATGTGTCTTTTTTTTGTAGTGTGTGCAGTCGACGTTGAAGGCTGGGCACTCGACAATGGTACAGCAAATGTCACAGAAGCCCGGTTGGCATCGCCGGTCTCCTCGATAACTGGCTCCATCACTGGCGTCGACTGAGGCACCTTGCCAGTTGATGTCTTCCTGCTTCTCCTTCCCATGGGCCTCAGCAGCACATCCTCGTCGTCAACTGAAGAACAATGACATTGGGTGGAGCTGCAAAAAGAATCAATCACCAGAATTCAGTCGACCAACAAAATGGCTGAGAAAGCAAAGACAAGATTGCAAAAGTCATACCCGGGTTAGAAGTAACCGCGTCTTCCATATCCTCGTCGCCATCCCTGTAAGCAGAATTCCCAGAAGTACCAGCTCTGCAAGTTTCAAGATTCACTCGGTCAAATCAGGAAGAGAGTCGGCAGCACAAGTCCTTGAGCAAGAAGTGAGGACAAGACACTTAGGCAGAAGCGACGGGGACATCGATCTTGATCTTGGGCAGGGTCTTCCGACACTTTGATGCTACAACTTTAGGATGCTTTGGAGCCTTCTCAGTCAGCACAGGGGAAGAGGTCTGAGTGCGCTTGGAAGTCTGTCCGGTCGGCTTAGTCACTTTGCCACAGATACTTGCTGGGTCGTGCTTATGCTTAGAACGCCTTTCATTGCGAGGTGGTGACTCGACTTCTTCGCCACTGCTCGAGTCCTTGCTTTCCTCCTCCTCATCTCCTCCATCAGACTGCCAATCCATGCTCTCGCCTCCGCTTTCTTCTCCTTCCTGATCGCTCTTGCTCCCTGCTCGCATTGAGCAGGTCTACGTATAGATCTGTGAAGCAAAAGAGGTGAACAAGGGATGGTCGACTCAATAAACAACTACAAGTCAGAATGAAAAACACTCGGAAATAAAGGATAGACCTGGTCTGGTTGGTTGTTGGCGTCGAATGGTAAAACTCCTCGGGACCCCCTGGGGTTATCCTTGTTTCCTGTGATGCCTTGCACCCAATGCGCCACCGTCTTCTCATCAACGTACTCCGTGTGGATCCGAGTGGAATCTTCAATCCCCGAGTACATCCACATGGAGTGATCACGAGCCTGGAAAGGCTAGATATGCCGACGAAGGAATATCTCGAGAAGATCCATACCAGTCACACCCTCATGGATCCGCTGAACTACTCGCTCCATCAACATGGTCACCTCCACCTTCTCTGTTGGAGTCACTCTCAAGGTAGTGGGTTTCTGGACTCGCTCCAAGGAAAAGGGAGGGAGACCGGTCAAATGACCAGGGGTCGACTTGTCTTTGCAATAAAACCAAGTCGACTGCCACCCTCTAACCGAGTCAGGGAGAGTCATCGCGGGAAAAGCACTCTTCCCCCTCATCTGAATACCTAAGCCCCCACACATCTGGATCACCTTGGTTTTCTCGTCACTCGGGCTAGCTTTTTTCACAGTCTGCGAGCGGCATGTGAAGATGTGCTTAAACAGGCCCCAGTGCGGTCGGCAGCCCAGGAAATTCTCACACAGGGAGACAAAGGCAACAAGATACTGATAGTGTTGGGAGAGAAATGGTGGAGTTGAGCTCCGAAGAAGTTCAAAAAGGCACGGAAAAAGGGATGTGGGGGCAAGGAAAAACCGCGGTCGACGTGAGTGGCGAGTAAGACGCACTCGCCCTCCTGAGGCTGCTGTCGTGGTTCTAAGTCTGACAGTAGAATAGGGGGGTAGGAATGTAGAGGCAAGATCTCAGCTATGGAGGAGTTGTACACGCAAAGTTTACGAGTTCAGGCCCTTCACGGAGGAAGTAATAGCCCTACGTCTCGGAGCCCGGAGGCGGTCGACTGGATTATATGCGTGTGAGTTACACGGGGTGCGAACCCTTGTCCCAGAGGGGGGTGGGTGGCTTATATAGAGTGCGCCAGGACCCCAGCTCCCCTCCGTTACATAGGATTCAATGTACATAAAAGGGTGGCGTTACAGGTGACGCCTGTATTAAAGTGCTATAAATGCTTATTAAAGGTATGAGTAAATGTCCAACCGTTGCTGCGCAGAGCGGCTCTAGGTCTTCTTTTGGTTGAGTGGTTCGATAGTCGAGTGATCTGGATGGTAAGTCGAGTGGATGGTAGGTCGAGTAGACTTCACTCGACACCTTTGTTGGAATCCTCCTACTGACTCTCGAGCTTCTTCATGCTTAGGACAGGGACCTTGGGTAGGATGTGTAGGTCAGGCCCATTACCCTACCCTAGGTTTATGTCCACATCATTAGCCTCCGAATGGATCGAGGTTTGAGTGAAAAAGAAGGATGGAGTTGACCTTGCTTTTAATCTGGATTGTCTTGTTTTTGTTTTCAAATGGAGGTCAGCTGTTAAGGATTTCAGCTTCGTTTCAGTCGCCTTGATCCATTCAGAAGTTGCCGACTGGTCTGTATCACTGTATCTGTCGAGTGATCTTTCTGACATGAAATCTTTGACGTGGTCGGTTGCAAAGGATCCCGGGCTCTTAGGGATTCGAAATTTTGGTGGAAGCGCGCCGGGCGGAGCGTCCCGCGGTTAGTGGAGTAGATAAATATGACTTCTCGATTTCCGTGCCACCTTTTTTGCCACGTATCCCGTGTGCGACTGTTGGGGAGATTTGACAGGATCGCTCGGGCCCACGCGTCAGCTACTCGGAAGTGGGCCTTTAAAAGTGGCGAGGCCGAAGTGCTTTCACTGTGCGTGCCCATTTCCCTTCTCCTTCCTCTCGCATCTCCGCCTCCCTCAGACCAGCCGCTCTCGACGCAGTCGCTCCGCCGCCATGGGAAAGGACAAAACGGCGGTGTTGGAGCGTGCGAAGAAGGCGACGGGGGCGGCGAAGAGCAAGAAAATGAATCGGGGCTCGTCGTCGCGCTCGGAGTTGCCGTCGGGTTGGATCCAAGGAGATTGGATCCGATCTTCGCTTCGGCAAGAGGACTTGGATGATCTGGCCGAGCTAGGGCTGATCGTTCCCAAGTCCGCACGTCTGCCGAGAGGAGAAACGGAGCCACAGCCGGGCCCTGGTGAGTGCGTTCTGCTCGCCACCCACGTCGACCGCGGCTTTTCGCTTCCTCCGCATCCCTTCTTTCACGGGTTCTTGAATTTCTTTGGTGCCCAACTCCACCATTTCGCTCGGGTTCATCCGGAGGAGGTGGAGGCCAAAACTGTAGCCGAGTGGTTGATGGGTATTACTGGAAACAAGGACAACCCCAGGGGCGCTAGGAGAGTCGACCCCTTCCGTGACAGCAACCCGCCAGACAAGGTCTGGTAATCATAACTAGACTTTTGAATGTATTTACCGACTGATTGCTGTTCCGACTGACTGTTAATCAGTCTCTTGTTTTGCAGATCTACACGGAGATGTATTCGATGCCCAATGGTGAACGGGCCCTAGAGCAGGACCAGGAGGGCTAGGACAGCGCCGAGCAAAGCGGCGAGTGGGAGTCTCCAGATGATGATGATGATGACGAGAGCGATGAGTCGGCCGACGAGGAAGTAGCCGACTCACCGCCTCGCTCTGAACGTCGATCCAAGCAGTGCCACGATCCCGAGAGCAGGCACGGTAAAGTTGTGGCATCGGGCACCTCGTCTCATAAGCGCGCTCGGTCTCCAACTCCAGATTTGTCCGAGAAGATCACCAAGCAGACTAAAGCCAATCCTCCTAAGGCTCGGAAGACCTTGCCCCGGATCAAGATGGACGTCCCTGTTGCCTCTGGGTAAATGCTCTTCTTGCATCTTCTTGTTTCGATCGATTTTTACGTTCCGACCGGTTTTCTTACTCTGACCGAGTGGACGATGATCTTGCGTAGCCTGACCTCAGCTGCGACGGACATGGATATTGACAAGACTCCAGCTAACGAGGAAGCTGACGATGCCATTGCCTCCAAAGCTAGTAAGTCTGCCCGATCCGAATTCATTTGGTCGACTGAAAGGTTTATCAATTATCTTTATGGCTCCCTCTGTTCATTGCAGTTCCACAAGATGTTGTTGTGCTTCCAGATGACGAAGAAGAAGTACCGATGAGGGGAAGGAAAAAGAAGGACAAGGAACAGAGCAAGAAGGTGCCTGAAGTCAAGGCTCCCCAGTCGACTGTGGCGGTCGGGGTGACGGTCGAGCGATCAACAGATCCAGCTCGAGCTAACGTCACCTTCGCTGTTCCACTGTCGACTGATTGTCTCTCGGGATCAGCTATGCCGACCCATCTCCCTTCTTCGGATCCAACGGCTGCTCTGCCTTCATCACTATTCATTGCGTATCAAACTCCGGACGACCCGCTGGTCGCTGCTAAGGAAGCTCTTCTTCAGCTGAACCTTGTGATGGGACAGATGAAGGTGGTGCATGAGGCTAGTCAGGTAGCCTTCAATGCTGGAGCTGCTATGCAAGTCAATGTCCGGGTTAGTTGAACTTTCAATCGACTGTATTCTTTGTCTGACCATCCACTGGGGTGTGGTTGTTGCTTTGTCTTTCTTTATGTCGATTCGAACCGAATCTTTGCACTGGTGCGGGCACGCAGAGTGCACCCACTGGGTGTAGTCCCCGAGACCATAGTTGAATGCAGGCAGTCGACTGTGGTCTATGAATAGGAAATCTCTCTTTTTTTTGAACTCAAGCTGGGCATGCCACGCCGAGTGGAGTAAAAATCAGTGGGGGCACGCTGAGTGCACCCACTGGGTGTAGTCCCCGAGACCATAGTTGACTGCGGGCAGTCGACTGTGGTCTGAGAATTTTATGAAAGTCAGTCGGCTAACGACTGTAGTCTGGAAATCAGTGGGGGCACGGTATGTGCACCCACTGGGTGTAGTCCCCGAGACTGTCGTTGAATGTTTGATTCGGCGGTAGTCTTAGAGTAACTATCAATTTGATGTATTTTCATCTCTGTCGACTGATATGGTTGTAATTGCAGAAGTCTTGTGATCTTGGGGCCCAACTTTCTGCCATGAACAAACAGCAAATCAGCCTCAACCTTGATCTGGAATTGGCTAAGAAGAACCTTCAGACCGCTCGTGACGAAGTAGCTGCCATGGGAGGTAACTAATCGCCAACTTCATATACCAAGGCTGGCAACTTTACTTTCCATTTTTGAACCGAGTGGTTTCACTCGAGCAGATGTATGTAGTGAAAACCGTCAACTCCAAGCCCGTCTGAAGAACGTTATTTCTTTAGAGAAAATGAAGCAGTCCTTGGAGCAGAAGGATCTGGACCTTGGTGCAACACAAAAGAAGGCGCGCGAGAAGACAGCACTTGCCGACAAGAAGCTTGCTTCAGTCGGCAAGTTAGAAGAAGAAAACTCCAAGCTGAAGACGGTCGTCTCTGACGCCAACCAAGAGGTCGAGCGCCTGAAGAAGGACAAGGAGAAACTGACCGATGAACTTGGAAGTCTCAAGGCCAAGAATGGCGAGTTAGAGTCTTATCTGGGGCAACTTGCTGCGAAGCTGGTCTTGAAACTTGAAGGTACCGATCGATTTATCTTGTTTCTGTCGACTGACAAATCTAATCATGTTGTCGACTCATCATTCACTCGAATGTGCAGAATTTTGCCAGGACTTTGAAGCGGAAACTGGGCGAGTCGAGATGGGTCTTGACCCCATCCACTGTCCAGGCAAAGATGATGTTGCAATGAACGTGATGTGGTTGGAGTCTCGGATGGACAACGCGGTTGCTTATCTAGCTCGCTTGAAAGCTGCAATGACCCGAGTGGACGCTGAACTTTGGCCCCAGGTGGAGCTGTCCCAAGATCTCGAGTCCTTGATGGCTCGACTGAATCAAATCCCTGAGCGCGTGCAAGAATGGAAGAAGTCATCGGCTCGCTGCGGTGCTGACGTCGCTTTGTCTCTGGTCCGAGTGCACTGCAAGGATGTCAAGGAAGACAAACTGGTGGAGCTCAAGGTTGCTAACACAAAGAGGCACACTTTCCAGTCTTTCATGGACACCTTCCTTGACGCCGCCACTCATATCGCAGACAGCATTCACCTTGACAGTTTCTGCGATCCGGCCAGTCCTTCTCCTGATGCATGACTGAAAAACATTAAGCCTCACCTTTATTTGCCTCGGAGTGCCGAGTGATACTGTAACCGTGAAACTTCTTCGGGCTTGATGCTCGAATACTTTTGATCCGCCGTACGGAACCTTAGGATTTATCCGAACTCGGTTTATGCCCGAACATGCTTGCGCTTACCTTGTGTGGAATTTGTTCTCCATTCGGAATAATCTTTGAACTTTGAGATGCAGCTCCGCGGTGGAAAGTTCAGTTGACCAGTACTTCATCTCCCTTGCAGGTAGGGACAGAGCACATTTTGCAGTCGACCTTGCGGATGAGGACAGAGCGCACGTTGTATTTGTGGCGTAGCTCTGAAGGAGAAGGCTGCAGTCGACCTGCACCTCGTCGTCCTTGTGTATTGGAATAGAGCGCACGTTGTATTTGTGGCGTAGCTCCGAAGGAGAAGGCTGCAGTCGACCTGCACCTCGTCGTCCTTGTGGATCGGGATGGTTTTCAAACTTAGGCGAGTACTTGGACTACAGCTAAGCCTCCGAGTGGGAGGATTGCACTCCACTCGGTAGGATTTTTTTCAATCTTAGGCAAGTACTTGGACTGCAGCTAAGCCCCCGAGTGGGAGGATTGCTCTCCACTCGGTAGGATTTTTCAAACTTAGGCGAGTACTGGACTGCAGCTAAGCCCCCGAGTGGGAGGATTGCTCTCCACTCGGTAGGATTTTTCAAACTTAGGCGAGTACTGGACTGCAGCTAAGCCTCTGAGTGGGAGGATTGCTCTCCACTCGGTAGGATTTTTCAAACTTAGGCGAGTACTTGGACTGCAGCTAAGCCCCCGAGTGGGAGGATTGCTCTCCACTCGGTAGGATTTTTGAAACTTAGGCGAGTACTTGGACTGCAGCTAAGCCTCCAAGTGGGAGGATTGCTCTCCACTCGGTAGGATTTTTCAAACTTAGGCGAGTACTTGGACTGCAGCTAAGCCCCGAGTGGGAGGAGTGCTTTCCACTCGGTAGGATTTTTCAAACTTAGGCGAGTACTTGGACTGCAGCTAAGCCCCCGAGTGGGAGGATTGCTCTCCACTCGATGGATTTTTCAAAATTAGGCGAGTACTTGGACTGCAGCTAAGCCTCCGAGTGGGAGGATTGCTCTCCACTCGGTAGGATTTTTCAAACTTAGGCGAGTACTTGGACTGCAGCTAAGCCCCCGAGTGGGAGAATTGCTCTCCACTCAATAGGATTTTTGAAACTTAGGTGAGTACTTGGACTGCAGCTAAGCCTCCAAGTGGGAGGATTGCTCTCCACTCGGTAGGATTTTTCAAATTTAGGCGAGTACTTGGACTGCAGCTAAGCCCTCGAGTGGGAGAATTGCTCTCCACTCGGTAGGATTTTTCAAACTTAGGCGAGTACTTGGACTGCAGCTAAGCCTCCGAGTGGGAGGATTGCTCTCCACTCGGTAGGATTTTTCAAACTTAGGCGAGTACTTGGACTGCAGCTAAGCCCCCGAGTGGGAGAATTGCTCTCCACTCGGTAGGATTTTTGAAACTTAGGCGAAACGGATTCACAGCTAAGCCCCCGAGTGAGAGACTTGCTCTCCACTCGGTAGGATTTTTGAAACTTAGGCGAAACGGATTCGCGGCTAAGCCCCCGAGTGAGAGACTTGGCCATCACTCAGTAGGATTTTTCAAACTTAGGCGAAACGGATTCACGACTAAGTCCCCGAGTGAGAGGCTTGCTCACCACTCGGTAAGATTTTTTGAACTTAGGCGAAATGGATTCGCAGCTAAGTAAGTCACCCACTGGGGGGTTTCAGACTTTAAATAAAAGCGACAACAATAGTTTAGGAAAACTATAAAGCTCTTGTTTTCAGCAAACAAACTACAAAAGTATTTCTTATTACATCTCACCCGAGTGGGTACTTAAGTATAAAAGGGGCGGAGCAGGTCCGCGTTCCAAGCTCGTGGCTCGTCTCTCTGATGCTCGACATTGTAAAGATGGTATGCACCATTGTGTAGAACTTTGGTGATAATGAAGGGGCCTTCCCAAGCAGGGGCGAGCTTGTGTGGCTTCTGTTGATCCACTCGAAGAACTAAGTCCCCCTCTTGAAAGGCTCGACCCTTCACGTTTCTGGCGTAGAACCGACGCAAGTCTTGGTGATAAATGGTCGACCGGATCAAGGCCATCTCTCTTTCCTCTTCCAAGAGGTCGACTGAATCCTGTCGGGCCTGTTCTGCTTATTCTTCAGAAAAGAGCTCGACTCGGGGTGCATTGTGGAGCAGGTCACTTGGCAAGACAGCTTCAGCCCCATAGACCAAAAAGAAGGGAGCTCGTCCAGTCGACCGGTTGGGAATCGTCCTCAATCCCCAAAGAACTGATGGAAGTTCATCGACCCAGGCGCCTGCTGCGTGTTTGAGGTCACGCATCAGTCGGGGTTTCAGTCCTTTGAGAATTAGGCTGTTTGCCCTTTCTGCCTGTCCATTCGACTGCGGGTGAGCAACTGAAGCATAGTCGACTCGTGTGCCTTGAGAAGTGCAGAAAGCCTTAAACTCCTGAGAATCGAAGTTCGAACCGTTGTCAGTGATGATGTTGTATGGAACTCCATATCTGAATGTCAATTCTCTGATGAAACTGACAGCGGTGCTGGCTTCGAGATTCTTGATCGGTTTAGCTTCAATCCATTTGGTAAATTTGTCGACTGCTGCCAGCACATGAGTGAAGCCGCTCCTACTAGTTCTCAGCGGTCCAACCATATCTAACCCCCAAACAGCAAAGGGCCAGACAAGCGGAATGGTCTTCAGAGCTGACGCTGGCTTGTGAGACATATCAGAATAAAACTGGCAGCCCTCACATCTGTCGACTATATCTTTTGCCATCTCATTTTCTCGTGGCCAATAAAATCCGGCTCGGTATGCTTTAGCCACAATGGCCCGAGAGGACGCACGGTGACCACAGGTCCCCGAGTGGATGTCGTTGAGGATCATTCGACCTTATTCTGGCGTTATGCATTTCGATCGACCCTACCACACTTTCACGAACAATTGTCCCCTTATCACAGTAAAGGCTTTGGATCGACGGACGATCTGTCGAGCCTCTTCTTCATCCTCTAGGAGTTCTTTCCTAAGAATGTACGCGATGTAAGGTACTTTCCAGTCAGGAGTGGTGACCAGAACCTACTTGATTAGGTCAACCACAGCTGGGACCTCTACTTCAGTCGGATCTGTGGCACTCTTAGGCTGCGGGGGCTCTTCTGTGAAAGGATCTTCCTGAACTGACGGTGTGTGAATGTGTTCCAAAAACACATTGCTGGGAATGGCTTCTCTCTTCGAACCTATCTTTGCCAAATCATCAGCTGCTTGATTCTTCAGTCGGGGTATATGATGGAGCTCTAACCCCTCAAACTTCTTTTCCAACTTTCTTACCGCATTGCAGTAGCCAGTCATGGCTAGACTTCTGACGTCCCACTCTTTCATCACTTGATTGACCACCAATTCTGAGTCGCCATAGACCATGAGGCGACGGGCGCCGAGTGAAATGGCCATGCGCAACCCATACAAGAGTGCTCATATTCTGCTTCGTTATTGGAGGAATCAAAGTGAATCTGGACTACGTATCTGAGCTTGTCTCCTCGGGGGGACACCAAAACCACCCCAGCACCAGAACCGTTTAGCATCTTGGAACCGTCGAAGAACATGGTCCAGCGCTCCAAGTGAACTTGAGTCGGTAGTTGCTGTTCAATCCACTCGGCGAGAAAATCTGCTATTGCTTGGGACTTGATAGCTTTCTTTGCCTCAAACTTGATATCTAAGGGAAGGAGTTCAATCGCCCATTTTGCCACTCGACCAGTTGCATCCCTGTTGTGCAGAATCTCCGACAATGGAGCGTCGCTGACGACTGTAATAGAGTGGTCAGAGAAATAATGTGCGACCTTCTTCATGGTCATGTAAATGCCATACACGAGCTTCTGATAGTGCGGATATCTCTGCTTTGACGGAGTCAGAACTTCAGAAACATAATAAACTGGGCGCTGAACTTTATATGTTTTTCCTTCTTCTTCTCGCTCGACCGTAAGTACCGTACTGACGGCTTGTCCAGTGGCTGCAATATAAAGCAGCAAAGCCTCTTTGCTGATTGGAGCAGCAAGCACCGGCTGGGTGGAAAGCAGGGCTTTGAGCTCTGCAAATGTTGCATCGACCAGAGTCCACTCAAACTTATCTCGACTTCTTCATCAATCGGTAGAGAGGCGGTTGCCTTCTCACCGAGTCGAGAAATGAATCGACTTAGGCGGCCAAGCAACCAAGAAGCTTCGGACATCATGTACGCATTACGTATGCTTTCATTCAAAGTATAGCACCAACTTTCTCGGGGTTAGCGTCGATCCCTCGTTCGAAAACGAGAAAACTGAGTAATTTTCCTCCCGAAACTCCGAATGTGCACTTTGATGGATTAAGCTCGATATCGTACCTTCTGAGGTAGGAAAAGGTTTCAAAAAGGTCAGCCAGCAGGTCATAACCTTTACATGACTTGACCACAATGTCATCCATGTACGCTTCCACATTCCGATTGATTTGAGTGAGTAAACACTTCTGAATCATTCGCATGAACGTGGCTCCAGCATTCTTCAGACCAAATGGCATGGTGACATAACAGAAGCACCCAAATGGGGTGATGAAAGCTGTTTTAATCTCATCGGGTCCATACAGACGGATCTGATGATACCCGGAATAAGCGTCCAAAAAATACAAACGCTCACACCCCGCAGTCGAATCGACTATTTGGTCGATGCGAGGGAGAGGGAAGTGATCCTTCGGGCAGGCCCGATTGATATGTTTGAAGTCGATGCACATGCAAAGCGAGTCATCCTTCTTAGGGACCAGGATAACATTCGCTAACCACTCGGAGTGGTAAATCTCTCGGATAAACTCAGCCGCAAGGAACCGAGCCACTTCTTCACATATTGCTTTTCACTTCTGTACGGCGGACCGCCGAAGATGTTCCTTGACCGGTTTTATTTTCGGTCGACTTCAAGAACGATGCTCGGCCAGGTCCCCTCAGGAACACACGGCATGTCAGAATGTTTCCATGCAAAGATGTCCCAGTTCTCACGGAGGAACTGGATGAGTGCTTCTTGCTATTTGGAGTCGAGTGTTGTCGAAATGTGGGTCGGAGCAGCATTGGGATCAGTCGGATGGATATGAATCGGTTTTGTCTCACCGGACGACTGAAATGTTGAATCCATTGCAGGTTTCTTGGCTCGCAGCAAATCACTCGGGTCCATATTTTGCTGATACTCCCGTAATTCCACTACTGCCATCTGCGCATCGGCGATCTTTGAGCCCTTCTGGAAGCACTCGTCTGAAGGAAATATGCCCTAGAGGCAATAATAAAGTTATTATTTATTTCCTTATATCATGATAAATGTTTATTATTCATGCTAGAATTGTATTAACCGGAAACATAATACATGTGTGAATACATAGACAAGCAGTGTCACTAGTATGCCTCTACTTTACTAGCTCGTTAAATCAAAGATGGTTATGTTTCCTAACCATAGACATGAGTTGTCATTTGATTAACGGGATCACATCATTAGGAGAATGATGTGATTGACTTGACCCATTCCGTTAGCTTAGCACTTGATCGTTTAGTATGTCGCTTATGCCTTCTTCATGACTTATACAAAGTTCCTGCAACTATGAGATTATGCAACTCCCGTTTACCGGAGGAACACTTTGTGTGCTACCAAACGTCACAACGTAACTGGGTGATTATAAAGGTACTCTCATGATGTCTCCAAAAGTATATGTTGAGTTGGCATGAATCAAGATTAGGTTTTGTCACTCCGATTGTCGGAGAGGTATCTCTGGGCCATCTCGGTAATGCACATCACTATAAGCCTTGCAAGCAATGTGGCTAATGAGTTAGTTACGGAATGATGCATTACGGAACGAGTAAAGAGACTTGCCAATAACGAGATTGAACTAGGTATTGGATACCGACGATCGAATCTCGGGCAAGTAACATACCGATGACAAAGGGAACAACGTATGTTGTTATGCGGTCTCGACCGATAAAGATCTTCGTAGAAAATGTAGGAACCAATATGGGCATCCGTGTCCCGCTATTGGTTATTGACCGGAGATGTATCTCGGTCATGTCTACATTGTTCTCGAACCGTAGGGTCCGCACGCTTAAGGTTTCGATGACGGTTATATTATGAGTTTGTGTATTTTGATGTACCAAGGAGTTCGAGTCCGGATGTGATCATGGACATGACGAGGAGTCTCGAAATGATCGAGACATAAAGATTGATATATTGACGGCTATATTCGGACACGGAAAGGTTCGGAAGTTTCGGAGAAAGACGGAGTGCCGGATGGGTTACCGGAACCCCGGGAAGTAATGGGCCTTATTGGGCCAAGAGGGGAGAGAGAGGGCTGCGCCAGAGGTGGCGCGCCCCCCATGGGGAGTCCGACTGGACAAGGAGGGCGCGCCCCTTTCCCTCTCCCTCTCCCTCTCTTTCCTTCCCCTTCCTCCTTCCTAGTTGGACTAGGAAAGGGAGTCCTACTCCCACTAGGAGGAGGACTCCCCCTCCTGGCGCACCTCCTAGGGCCGGCCCGGCCCTCCCCTTGCTCCTTTATATCACGGGGCAGGGGGGCACCCTAGAACACACAAGTTGATCCTTGAGATCGTTCCTTAGCCGTGTGCGGTGCCCCCCTCCACCATATTCCACCTCGGTCATATCGTAGCGGTGCTTAGGTGAAGCCCTGCGTCGGTAGAACATCAAGATCGTCACCACGCCGTCGTGCTGACGGAACTCTCTCTCCCCGGAGCTTTCTGGATCGGAGCCCGAGGAGCGCCACCGAGCTGTCGTGTGCCAAGATCTCGGAGGTGCCGGATTACCGGTGCTTGGATCGGTTGGATCGCGAGGAGAACGTACGACTACTTCCTCTACGTTGTGATTGCTTCCGCTTCGGTCTACGAGGGTACGTAGACAACACTCTCCCCTCTCGTTGCTATGCATCACCATGATCTTGCGTGTGCGTAGGAAAAATTTGAAATTACTACGTTACCCAACATCTTCTGCCTTCTTTCGATTGCCAGTGATAGTGATCACACCCTTAGGACCAGGCATCTTCATTTTGAGGTACACATAGCATGGTCGAGCCATAAAACGTGCATATGCTGGCCTGCCCAGAATAGCATGATAAGCCTCTGGAAATCCACAACTTCAAATGTCAACTTCTCTTTGCGGTAATTCTTGGAATCACCGAAAACCACGTCAAGAGCAATCTGGCCGAGTGATTCGGCCTTCTTGCCTTGAATGACCCCATGGAAACTCATATTGCTTTCACTGAGTCTGGACATCGGAATGCCCATCCCTTTCAACATCTCTGCATACAGAATATTCAAGCCACTGCCACCATCCATCAGAACTTTGGTCAGTCGAGTGCCTTCGACAACTGGGTCGACCACCAAAGCTTGCCTCCCAGGGGTGGCTATGTGCGTTGGGTGATCGGACTGGTCGAATGTGATAGCTGTCTGAGACCATTTCAAATAACTGGGTGTCGCCGGAGCGACCATATTCACTTCTCTGTTGATAACTTTCAATCGACTCTTGCTCTCAACATCAGCAAAAATCATCAGAGTGGAATTGATGTGAGGGTAACCATCATCACTTTCCTCCCTGTCCTCAACCTTATCTGACTCTTTTTCTTTGTCTTTGGGCTATTTCTCTTGGAACTGCTGGATGAGGAGGCGACACTGCCGAGTGGTATGCTTCGGGTAAATGATTTTACCCTCTTCATCTTTCTTCGTGTGGACGTGACATGGCAAATATAGCACATCATTTCCATCCTGATCTTTTATTTTCTTAGGGTTCCATGGCCCCTTGGGCTTTCCTTTGGATTTTCCTGGAGTCACGGCCAAGGTTTCTCCAGGGGCAGCTGGCTCGGCTTTGCGCTTCTGCTTCCGACTAGAGTTTCCCCCTCCGGTTTCGTGGGCGACTGATTTGTGCTTGCCACTCCAGAGCCGATCCTCTTCTTCACCATTAGCATATTTGGTGGCAATCTCCATCATTCGACTCAGAGACATGTCTCCGGTCCGACCGAACTTCAGATTCAATTCTCTGTACTTAATGCCTTCCTTGAAGGCACAAACTGCTTGATGATCAGACACGTTCTACACCGTGTGATGCAACGTAATCCATCTCTGGATATAATCTCTCAAAGTTTCATTTGTCTTCTGCACGCAAGACTACAATTCTGTCAACCCTGTCGGTCGCTTGCAGGTTCCTTCAAACATTCTGACAAACACTCGGGCAAGATCTTCCCAAGTGTAAATGCTGCTGGGTGCTAATTGGTTTAGCCACGCTCTGGCCGAGCCCTACAACATAAGAGGCAGGTGTTTCATGGCCACTTCATCATTACCACCGCCAATCTGAACAGCCACTCGGTAATCCTCAAGCCAAGTATCAGGCTTGGACTCACCAGTGAACTTACTGACTCCAGTCGCCAACCTGAAGTTGGGAGAAATCACCGCGGCCCTGATGGCCCTGCTGAAGCACTCTGGATCTGAGACGTGCACCCTAATGCTAGTGGGTACATCTCTGTCATGCCCTTCCCGATGAGCTCTGTTCCGGTCGACCAAACCCTGAACGAGAATGGATCTCGCGTCAAAGCCTGGTTCTCTGGGGTCGACTGGAATTCTTCGCCCAACACTATGAGGGCGTGTGTCATCCTGCTGTCGAGGCATGTATGATCCACTCCTTGGGGGAGGCATGGGCATCCGATGGCGATCATCACGATCGAGTCGGCGATCATACTGCTCATGGTTCCTGTACTGGTCACCCCGGTCTCCATGTTCCTCACGCCTCGGGGGCGATCTTGGGCTATGAGCCGACTGGATCATATCCGCAACCACGGACCTGCTATGGATCCTATTCTGCGACTGTGACACAACTGTATTCTGTTCTCCTGCTGCCCGGAGTAAATCTCTAATCTGCATCAAGCCCCTGCCAGCTTCTGACTGGGAGGGCTGGATTGACTCTGCTATCCGAGCTGCAGCTGCAAGATTTTTGATCAGAGTTCGATATACCTGAGTCGGAGGTGGAAAGAGTTGACGTCGACTGGATTCTGGAACCCGTTGACGCGCACGTTCATCGAGTACTCGCTGGAGGTTCTCCAGCCGAGTGCACTCAGCCAGGTTGGCCAAGTGCGCGTTCTCCAAGGCCTGGGCCTCGGGCGATTCTCCAACGATAGGAGTGTGAAGGGCATCCATGTTCCGGCGGCGAAGTTCTTCTCTCTGCTGCGACGAGAGGGGTTCGGGGAGGTACTCCTCATGGGCATGTGACGGGTCGCCTCCGCCGTCGCCTCCGTCGGCGCGAGGGAAGCCGAGTGGACTGTGAGGTCCATTGACCATCAGGACCTCCGCCGCTGGATCACTGTTGTCGCACTCGGATGCAGTCTCTATGGAGCCAGTCGAACAGGCCGTAGAGAGATTCGTCGGGCTCGATTGCCGCAACTTAGGGGGTGGCCGACTAGTGAGCCACCGCGTGCCTCACCCACCGCTGAAGCCTTGACCAACCGGAGCACTTGCGCCGGCGGTCAACAGGGCGGGTGGAGGCCACAGGAGCCGCCGGTATTGGGTCGACGGCTGCCGCAGGAGGACGCCGCGAGCGCATGCACGAAAGTGCGTAGCCCCGCGGACGGGGAGCGCGTCGACGTCGAGTGGAGCCTCCTGAAGCCAAGCGGAGTCGTCGGTGATGAACACGAGCGCGCCGAGACGGATCTCGCGGCCCTCAGCCAAACCTCCACTTGGAACCATGATGAAGGGGATTGAAAGATTGCAACTTCTCCAACAAGTCGCTAAGACCCTGGCCCCAAGGTGGGCGCCAACTGTCGTGGTTCTAAGTCTGACAGTAGAATAGGGGGGTAGGAATGTAGAGGCAAGATCTCAGCTATGGAGGAGTTGTACACGCAAAGTTTATGAGTTCAGGCCCTTCACGGAGGAAGTAATAGCCCTACGTCTTGGAGCCCAAAGGCGGTCGACTGGATTATATGCGTGTGAGTTACACGGGGTGCGAACCCTTGTCCCAGAGGGGGGGGTGGCTTATATAGAGTGCGCCAGGACCCCAGCTCCCCTTCGTTACCTAGGATTCAATGTACATAAAAGGGTGGCGTTACAGGTAACGCCTGTATTAAAGTGCTATAAATGCTTATTAAAGGTATGAGTATATGTCCGACCATTGCTGCGCAGAGCGGCTCTAGGTCTTCTTTTGGTCGAGTGGTTCGATAGTCGAGTGATCTGGATGGTAGGTCGAGTGGATGGTAGGTCGAGTAGACTTCACTCGACACCTTTGTTGGAATCCTCCTACTGACTCTCGAGCTTCTTCATGCTTAGGACAGGGACCTTGGGTAGGATGTGTAGGTCAGGCCCATTACCCTACCCTAGGTTTATGTCCACATCAGCTGCGGCTCAGTTTCTTCCCCCGGGAGCCTCCACGAGCCATGCTCAATCAGCCAGATCTTGCAAGTCGTCCAGCTCGATTGTGGACTGGATCCAGTCGCCCTGAACCCAGCTGTGCGGCAAGCCAGATCTCGACGATGACCCGCTCCTGCCGGTCTTCTTCCCCTTCCCCTTCGCTGCCCCCTTCTTTGCACGCTCCAGCGCCGCTGTCTTGTCCTTCGCCATCGCAGCAAGAGGCACACGGACGGGAGGCAGCGTCGGAAGCAGAAGCGGTAGCGGTGGAGAAGAAGAGGAGGAAGAAAGAGAAATTGGGGCGCACTGTGCAAAATTCCCCAACCCAACGCCTTATATGGAGTCATTTTCGAGTGACTGACGGCTGGGCCCGGGAAATCCTGTCAAATCGCGCAACTATCGCTCTCTCGGTACGTGGCGAAAAAGGTGGCACGAAGATCGAGGCATCCTTGCCTAATCTGTCCCGATTACTGCGGCCTCCTTTGTCCCGCGCGCTTCCCAAAATTTCGAATCCCGCAAGATCCGGGAGCAGCAGAGCAGTCTGTCAGACTGAAGATTTTTTTCATATCAACACTCGAGACTTATCGCCAAAGTTCACTCGACAAACTAGGAATGGATCAAGGCGACTGAAAAAGAAGTTGAAGTCGTCACATGGTTCATTGATCTCAGCAAAACGCTTCCGAAGCGCAAGAATTGAGTCGGAATTACTTTCAACTCCTCTTCCACTCGAACCCTGAACCATTCGGGGGCTAATGATGACGACATGTACCTAGGATAGGGTCATAGGCCTGACCTAGACACCCTCCCTAAGGATATGTACCTAAAGTCAGAAGCATTCAAGGGATACCATCATCCACTCGACTAGAAACATTCCACTCGGAAGACTCAAGTTATTCGACCAGAAAGTACTCACTCGACCGTAACAAGAATCACTCGAAGGATAGAAGATCTAGAGCCACTCTGGATGGCAATGGTCAGGCGTTACTCTGTAGACTTGATGGTCATTCGTGCATCTTTATTGCTGGCGTTATCAGTAACGCCCTACCTTTATGTACCTTAAACCCTGTGTAAATGAGGGCCCGAGGGGTCTGGCGAACTCTATATAAGCCACCCCCCTCCTCATGGACAAGGGTTCGCACCCCCTGTAACTCCACACACATAATCCAATCCACCGAGCTCCCGAGCACCGAGACGTAGGGCTGTTACTTCCACCGTGAAGGGCCTGGACTCGTAAATCTTGTGTGTACAACTTCACCATAGCTAGGATCTTGCCTCCTCATACCTACCCCCATTCTACTGTCAGTCTTAGAACCACGACACCGGGGGCGCGGAGGACGACCCACCCACGGCCGCCTGCGCCTGGGGCGGAGGGGGCGGCGGGGCTGACTCCTCGCCGAGGACTCGGCCAGTAGCAGGCGGGACATCGGTGACGCCGGGACGTCCGGGCGCTTCTGCTGCATGTGCAGTGGGGACGGCATGAACTCGCCGCATCCGTCGAGCTCCCTCTGTGCCCGCTGATCCCGCCCTCGACGCCCTACTTTGCAAGCTGCAGCAACCCTCCCGGTGCAGCGCTCCGGCTCGGTATAGCTCGGGCGGACGAGATCACACTGGAGTAGTGGGAGAGAGAGGGGATTGAGGATTAGGGTGAGAGAAAGGGATTAACTCGAGACACACGTCTCCAGAGAGCCACCCACGCGCGCCTCGAAGCATCGCTCGGGCCTGGCTCTCGGGAACTGCTGATTCGGCCGTTCCCAACGGGCCAGACCCAGAGGTGCTTTAAGAATCGTGCTATGCGGGCTAAACAGTGTATGCAAGCAACCAAACAACCAAGGTCTAAAAAGATGTTGCACCGCACGGGCCTGGTTGGGTCGATGCAAGCAACCAAACTCGCCCATTGCAAACAAGGCCGCCCGTATTAACTGAACCGACTAGGCTATACAAGTGGCAGTACCAACATTAAGAAGAAGCACTTGCGCGTGTTCCTTGCAAACCCCTCGTCCGCACAACCCATCGACCGATCGACCACGAGTCAGTCCACGATCGCGGAGGGAACGACACGGCAACGTAGTACTACCACACACCGATTGGCGACTGCACTGCATGTGACCACTGGCTCTGGCGGCCACCGCGTCGGCGACAGACAGACCTCTGCTCTGCGGATTGCCAGAGAGACTTGACGGATGATTTTACTTGCGGGAGGGGCCGCGTGCGTCCCACGCGTGCCTACTAGCGTCGCTGCATTTCTCGTTGGCTCTCTCTCTCTGCTCCGTCCGTGGTCTCAAAAGTCAAGCTTGCCGCCCTGGATTTTTGTCCCCGGGTTCGTGCCTCTGTCTTCAACCCTCCCTCCTCCGGCGTGTGCGAGACGCTGCGACGGTGTGTTCCCCAAGGCACACGATGACACGACACAGCATTTGCATGTGCGGTGCATGCCGCTGTGGCAATTAACCAGCACGTCGCCGCTGCTTTTCTTTTGTATTGTTGGCCTCACGCGCGCGTGGCCGCAGAGGGAAACTTCTGGGAAGGGGCCGTGGGGACAGTGGTGAGTTGCAACAAAAGCCGCGTCAGTTTCAACCATGGAGCGGTAAAAATTACAGGAATCCCGCTGCTGCGATGCGAGGCTGCTATAGCTAGAGACAATTGTCGAACGAACGCGAGCAGTGAATCATGGCACGGCACATGCGAGCGTCCATCTGCCCAAGCGTCGTGGCACCCGAGAAACGGCATCCTTCCCTCCCTGGTTTTCTAGAAAGATTCCCGCCTAGGCACCTCCGTCCGTCCTCCCACAAAAACCTGTGACACACGTCTGAATGCGACTCTGGCCTCTCCTCTCATGGTCAAAATGTCCAACCAGGCTGATGACCCACATTCGGCAGCGCGCAATCGAGTAGTAGATGGGTGCGAGTGTCGGTCGACCCGGACCTACTACTCCATATAGTTCCAGTGCACTTCACACTACTAGTTCCATTGCAAACAGTGAGTATACATTGGCAATTTCCCCGCAAGAAAATACGTACTTGCAGTTTAGTAATACTACCAAGTTCTGTGTACCTACGGTACGAGCTCTGGCGCCAACTCGATGCAGAAAAAGAAAAAAGAAAAGGAGCTCTCCCTCAGGCGGCAGCAATATTAGGCGGCGAAGCGACCGAGGAGCGGGCCTTTATATCGGCAGCTTGTCCCCATGTCGCCGCATGCAGATTGTTATTGTTGCTGTCGAAACAGGCAAGCAGCAGCAGCAGCCCCCCTGCCCTCATCCCCTCAAGAGCCGTGTACGCCGCGTCTCTCTCTTTCCCTGTCTATCCGTACGTGGCGCCCATTGGAGTCGGCCAGTCGCTGACTCGGCCTGCCGCTGCTCGGTGGATCGCCTCACCTTTTTCTTTTCTTTTTTTGCGGGTGGATCGCCTCACCTCCTCACCATGCTTCCATCGTTTCTTGCGTGACAATACATGTAATATTTTGTGAAGAAAATTTGTATACTGGGAGTACTAGCACTTATTGCGATGCTCCGTTCGCCTGTACCGATGACTGTAATGTGGCACCGATTTGGACGCACGACAGCTGCGTGAAAGAGCTGCGCGTACCGACTGGACAGCAGAGTAGCAAATGCTGCTTCGACTAGCTGATTTCTTATTCCGGGGAAAAATAAATATATTCAGAAATTCCTCGGCCTGTAGAGCACTCCAGCCTCTACAATGCTGGACACAGTGAAAACTATTTACCGTCCCAGTTAAAAAAAAACTACTACTGTGAAGAAGGCTGTCCGTAGGTGACGGGTCGCATGCCATAGTCTACCATTCCTCAAGATTCCACTGGCGACCAGCCGTTGGCTTCCCTTGCTCTGGCCGGTCAAAGCCAACGAAACGCTCTGTTGGGTCCCGTAGCATCACCAACACGAAGATCCGTCGGTATGGTGTCTACGAGCTGCACGTCGTCTCGCGCGCAGTACCGATCACTTCAATAGATGAGCGCGGCCGCAAAATCTACCTCACCCTGAGCTGGAGGCCGGCGGCTAGGTCACAGCAGCAAGCTGGCAAAACCATAAGCCACTATACTAGTAGTAGTAGTACGAAATTGACGGCAATGTGTTGCACATGTCAAGGATCACGGCTTGCATTGCATGCGGCATGAATAAACAATCAACAACTAGGCGTGCAACTGGTTGCTCTGCGTGCGCTACTAATAGGAGTAGCTAGCAACCACCCACCAGGCTGGCAGGCCAGGCCAGGCCACCACCTGTACGATACGTGTTGTGTTGCTATCCACCCGGCGTGATGAACAGAATGCATTTGTTACAGGGACAGTGCATTTCTTTTTGTTTTCCTCGGATCTACTAGCAGCATTTCATCTTTTCTACTTACTCTACTGGCGATGGCGAGCATATATCCATCCCTGTAAAAGGCAGCTCTTCTGTTCTGCTGCTGATAAGATAAGTTTATCATATCATCTACAGCAGCAGATGTCTGTAGCGTGTGCATGCAATGCATGCGGCCATGGGCGCGTTCCATCCCTACCTGCAATAACATTGGCTCCGCACTGCACCGCTTCTCTTTCTCTTTCCAAACTTGGCTCATGCATGCACCTGGTGTGCTTAGCTACACAACAATCACATCACGTCTCAAGGTGTGCATATAAATACAAAAGGTGTATAAAAAGGCGCAAGAAATAAAGCTAGGTCAAAATGGATGCTAAATATCTAGATACTTCTAGTACTACCAAATAGGATATGCTTCAGTTTTTGACAAGGAAACTGAAGAGCTAGGCAGCATTCAAAATGTTATTATATGTTTCTTCTTCATCTTCGTCGTCGTCGGTTCAACGATCTAAGCTAGCCTTCTAGGGCTTCCTCAATTAGTATACATTTTTGGAAGGATAAGATTTACATCAGGGCATGCAACAACATGACAAATAAACAAACAAAGTTGATGATACCGACAAGGAACTAATTAAGCTAAGCTCTACCACCTGAATTACGCGAGCAAAAACCGCCGCTGCTAGCTGGAGAGAAGGGATCGATCGAGCTAATAGTTCCAACTCTACGCTAGCGCCAGCTCTATGCATTGCTTCTTGAACGCCACTTTCGGAGGCGGCGACTTCACCAAGTCTCTGGCCCTCTTGCACCCCGGCATCCCCTGCTCCGGCGACGCCGGCGCCGTGAGAAGGTCGACGCCGAAGAGTCTCACGGCCTTCTGCACGGGCGCCGGCTGGTCCACGGGGTCTGCGGGGGCGGGGCTGTTGGTGTTGGGCCGCTGCTTGCAGTCAATGAAGAGCTTGCTGTCCTCGCCGGCGGCGGAGCGGTAGAACCCGACGACGTCTCCGGCGCCGAGGCCCTTCTCCTTCACGAAGCGGCTCCAGCCCTTGGTGAGGACGTAGCTCTGGCTGCTGTTCCAGTACGAGTAGCGGAACCGCCACACCTTACCGGCGGCATCCTCGAAGTTCAGGAGCAGGCCCTTGCTCTCGCCGCCCGCGGCCGGGAGCTGCAGCGGGAAGTGCTTCTCCGCGTGCTGCTTCGGAATCACCAGCCTGTTGAGCTTGCCCACGTCGCTGGGTGTGACCGTCTTGTCGAACAGGTGCTCCCGCGCGGCGGCCGGGGATGGGGTCGAGGCGGCGCCGCTCGAGGTGGTGGGCGCGGAGAGCGCGGCCGAGGCGGCGAAGGCGCGCTTGCTCTGGGCGAGCTCGTCGAAGTAGGTGTGCTTGCGCAGCATGTCGACGACCTCGGCCTTGGAGCGCGCGGCGAGGAAGCGGAGCTCGGCGGCGGCGTCGGGGTCGGCGTCGGCGAGCGGGCGGAAGTTGGTGACGGCGTCGCGGCCGCGGAAGCGCTGCGCGGCGACGTCGTAGGCGCGTGCGGCGTCGGCCTCGCCGGCGAACGTGCCGAGCCACACGCGCTGGTGCCGCTCGTAGATCTGCGCGCCCCACCGCCCGTTGGGCTGCGGCACCACGCCCTTGAACCTGGACGACGGCAGCTTCCCCGCCGCCGCGCCGACGGCACCCGCACGGCCGCCAGAGTCGGCCTCGGAGCCCGGCTCGGCCACGTCGAGCACCGCGCTGGCGCCGCTGCCCATGCGCTCGAGCGGCTCCGCCGCGGCAGCCGCCGCGGCGGCCAGCGCCTTGAGCTTGTCCGTGGAGGCGCCGCCGCCGCTGCTGGTGTCGTCGGCGAGGCAGCTGGTGCTGTCCATTTCAGTAACGGCGCGACACTGGTAGCGCTGCTCAGCTGTGGAGTATGGCTGTCTCTTCTGTTGGTAACTGATGCTATGATGGGCAGTATCAATTGTAGGACGCTGAGGGGAGCGCGCGCAGGGGGATATATAGGAAGGAAGGATCCCAGCGGCAGGGTGGGTGTCGTGTATGGCATGGGTCGTACGGTGCCGCTGCCATGCCCATACCATGCTCCGCGTGGCTCTTCCCGTGGTTTGCTACCTGTATTTTGTTCTGTTGTTTTTAGGCTCGATTTTTTCCCCTCGCTTTCCGGTGAATGCAAACCATATAAAAATGCTGCTGCTGCTGTGTTGGACTTTGCCTTGACGTCACCCCCGTGGGCTGAGACATAGATACGTGGTCAGAGCGTGGCTCACCGATGGGCTGGTGTTGGTGTGGGTCAGTCAGCTCATGGGTTCGGTCGCTCAAGGCCTATCTATAGCTAGATGATGAAGGTAGATGGATAGATAGATAGATCGTAGCATGGTCTACGGACGGAAAAGATGGCTCTTGTTGCGGATGATGTGTGCCGGCTAGCTGGCCGCCATGTCACGCCGGATACCTTCTCCTTTCTATATGGCTTTGGTTTGGAGTGTCCCTTTTTTTCAGATGAGGCTTGTGGCGGAATTATTGTTGCTCACGCAAGTGGATTGGGCTTATGTTATGCGTGTTTTCAGATAGATAGATATGGATGCTGTGTGCTGGCTTGTCGCAGTGTGACATGGACTAGCGAGGAGAGGACCCTATTTCTGGAAGTTTTTGGAGGGCGGCTGGTCATGTACAACTTCACCATCCACAGGAAAATTCTTAGCCCGGGAAGGGAACGGTACAAACAAGAAACTACTAGCTAGAAACACCCATGCAAGGCAATTGTCCGTCCATACGTGACAAGGACATGATCCGGATCGACCGGACAGAAAAGTCCAGCACTTGTGGATAGCACACTTGGAACACTCTGTTGGCTTAATCATACAGAGACAACTAGCCAAGTTATTAAGCCGCTGCCTCCATGATAATGTTTTGTGCTACAACGGTGGTGATAAGTCGGCGCACGGCACGCAAAGCTGCTTAACCGGCCGGCAAGTGGGCTGTAGAGTTTTCCTGGGTGCGCTGTGCTCGATAAATCTGGTCAGATCTGTTCGATATGGCCGAGCCGGTCGTGCAAGTGGGCGGGCTACGAAACAGTAGAGCAATTGCAAATTTGCAACGGCGACACTCACCCGCAGTCACGGCTCGGGGAATTCCACATGCATTGCTTGTACAGTACAGTGTATAGACGAGAAGAAATGGAAACCGCGACGTGTGTAATTGGTGTTTATCTCTGCCGGAGACTTTGATCTCTGCGTGTTTTTCACGGTAGACAGCTGAAACTTGAAATGCATGGCGTGCCTGTTGCCAAGTTTCGGGCAGCTAGTCACACTAGACAATGGGAAGACTATGGGTAGAAGGAACTCACTGGGCACGCGTGCACAGGCTCTTCTCATTGGTTGTGTGGTTTGAGTTGCTCAGGTTCACCGGGTCATTGTCTTGGAGAAAAATATCTCATGTAATGGAACGGATTTAATTACATGCAGAATAGTACTAGTGTTGACCTGTTGGGTAAGGGTTGACTGACTTTGTTTTCCTTGTGTAGGATGTGAAGCTCTCCCACCCACGGATTGTTCGGCTTTGTGTTATCTTCTACAGTACGTACTGCTTGACTGACTTTGTGTTTCCTAAGCTCTTGAATAAACTGATAATTATTTTTCAAAAAGAGGACAGCCTTCAGTCTCCACGTCGATTGATGCATACAGGGTTACGAATTTCGTCAATTTCGTTGGGGGTCCAAAATAAAGGAATTACGGTCTAATTCGGCCAAAGAAATCAGCCATTCAAACAAATATTAATTATGAATATAAATTTGGAACTCCGTTTTGTAAAACAATTCGCTCCATCACAATGGAAAGAAACATTCAACTTGTTGCAGGACGTTGCGTGTTCAACTCCCACTCAAAGAAATATTCCTCCCCCTCTCCTTTGTTTGAAATTTAAGTCTAATTTCACACTATGATTTACAAATCCACACAAAATTCTGAAATATTGTTTGGACCTTTTTTTAAAAATTCAACCATAGAACAATTTTTCCACTGTATGTATTTTCATTAATAAATACTAAATGAGTATGGTACAAATAGGGGGGAGCAAAAGAGTAGAAACATATGAAAAACTACTCAAAAAAAGATTCATCCTATGGCAGCTCTAGGGAACATGCAAAACATGTTAAAAGTTTACAACAAACCACTCATGAAAACAAACAACATGTTTGCTCTGAATTCTATGAGCAAGAAGCTCCAAATCTACTTTAGGGCATGTGTCGAGGCTTGAATGGAATGATTAGTGTGCATGAAGATCTTTCATTTTTCTATATCCACATATTCCAATAGGCCAAAATAATAATCTCCATACTAAAAGCAAAAGGCACGACTTCCATAGCAAACAAAGTTTCATTATAAACCGAAGTGCCCCTCTTCCTACCAGGAGGGAATCCCAACAGTTCAAAGCAAAATCACAGTCCCATAAAAGATGCATTAAGGTTTCTTCAGTGTTCTAATTGCATAAAGGATAGTTGTATGTTTCCATGTGGAATCCTTTTCTTTTTAACAGAGACCCTGTGTCTACTATGATGAGCCAGCTAATAGAAGATTTTATGTTTGAGTCTGCTCACAATCTTCCAAATCTTCTCAAAGAGCCGAGGATAACACAACCCCGATTAACATCCTATAGACTCTCATGGAGGAGTATTTTGCAAAAGAACCAACACTACTCGAGATATCATTATTCAATTGATTGCGTGTTAGCAGTTGAGAGAGTTTTTTAGGAGATAAAAGGCTTGAGTAGAAAGTGGGAGATGGAAATGATCAGTTCTGGTTTGGATGGACAAGAAATTGTCCACTGAATTTTTTGCTATTCTTGGCAATTGAGAGAAGTTCAGAGAATTTGTGAAGCAGAGGCTCCTCAGTCTAGCTATCATGCCAAAAAAGAATGGAGGTACCATTACCTATGGTGTAAGAAGCCAAAGCCTTGAATTGGGGCAGAAGTTTCAGGTGAGATTTCCACCAATAGGAACACTCCATTTTATCAAGAGGTGGGTCCATGGAGTAGTACTTTATCAAGTGATGTTAATCCATGAAAAGATGATCTTTGTTAAGAAATTTGAACAAGTTCTATGTAAGAAGAGTCTTGTTATGCACAAGGATTGCCTAGTCTTCCTTGCGGCCTTGGCTTGCAAACGTCATCCCAAGAAATGAGGGCATGCCCTTGGTTTCCATGCCAAATTTCTCCCAAAGGCGGTGCCTAAGATACATGTTTAACTGATTGACCACTCAAACAAGGGAGAACGTGAAGAAAATGAGCATAGCAGAGAAAACTGATTTGGTCATTAATACGCTCCCATCATAAGAGAGCAAAGTGGAACATACGATAACGTTCTCTCATTTCTTTGCATAACGGGATTAAAGTCTTTAATTCTTGGCTTATTTATCCCCACAAAGAGCATCAAATAGGTGAATAGGAAAGATCCTTGAAGGCGGCCCTGGATGGAAAGATATCTTAGCATGTGATTGTCCATGACATTTATGGGGACCATGGCAGATTTGTGGCAATTTACTTTGAGACCACATACCAGTGAAAGCTGTGAAATGCGGAATGAGATTCTTCACATGGCTTAACTGCACCACATCAATTGGAAGCACTAAAATAGTATCATCTACATATTGTATTATGGGGAAATCAGTGCATGTTTGGAAGTGCATAGGAGCTTGAACAAATTGGTGTTGTTGTGCTTCATTGAAGATAGATAACACGGATAAAAAGGAGCGGAAAAAATGGGTCTCGTTATCTAACACCTCTCCTATAGTGAAAAAGCTTACCAGGCACTCCATTTAGCAGAACAAAAGGTGTGCCAGATGAGAGGATCATTTTAATCCATTGGATCCACTGTTGCGAACACCCCTAGGTTGTAGGATCTCTATGATTGTCTTGTGTTCAATAAGATCAAAGGTTTTCTCAAAGTCTAATTTAATAATTAGAGTTACTTCCTTGAGTGGTGGAACTGATGAAGATACTCAAAGCCGAAGCAAGTCAGTCTTGGATACACTACTAGGGAAAAGCCTAGCGATGGCGGGGGCCAGCGCGGCGTCTGGCCACAACTAACTTGTAGCGATAGCAAGTGTATAATCCTCGCCATCGCTAGTTACGATAGTAGTAGCGTGGTTGACGCCCGCGCTACTACTACTTAGCTGAAGCGCGGGTCAGGGCCCCGCGCTACTACTAACTAATTGGGAATTAAAAAAATAAAGTCCATCCATGGTTGCTACTGCTGGGTGTCATCGTCCTTTCCAACCATGGCTACTGTTGTTCCTGGAGGGGATGAAGTTGTCCATGGTGATGGTGGCTCCCCACCCAAATCTTTCCCGTACCTCTCATCTACTGCTGCTACAAAAGAAGAGAATATTATTTGAATGAGGAAGGGAGAGATAGAGAGGAGTAGGAGGAGGAACTCACTGGTGGCCGCCGAAGTTGGAGCCGACGCTCGAAACCTAGATGAAGCCCGGTGACCTGCTACTGCTTGTCGTAGGACCCTTGACCATGGTGCTCGCATGTCCTCGGGAGGCCTTGTCCCGGTAAGGAGGTGCCAGTGGCTGCATCCATGGTGGATCTGGCCGCCGCCATGGACGATGCTCTGCTGGTTTCTCTCTCCTTCCAGCAGCCGAGAAGGAGGAAGGAGGGACCGGGGAGGGGGCTGCGATGGGAGAGGAGGTCACCGAATTTGGGGAAGGCGCCAAGGTGTGAGATCGGCGGCGCCGGTGCGTGAGGATGGGAATCATGGGTGGGAGGAGAAGGGGAATGAGAGAGTGTGGGAGAGAGGAGGGATTCAGCCAATGACGAGGACATGTATTAGGGGTAGGGTAACAGGCCAGACCTAAAGACCCTACCCATGGACACCGTACACTTTTATACTGGGCCCCTGGGCCAGATCGCCGTCCAGATGTACCGCAACTTGAAAGTCACTCGGACGGCAACAACCACTCGGAGCATGGCACTCCACTCGACGAGCTCATTCCACTCGGCCATGTAACTCACTCGGATATGCGAAGACCAATAGTCAGCATGACGGTTTTGTTTTGGGCAGGCATTATGGCATTGATGCTCCACTTTGTAACATAGGAGGTGAGGGGCTGGCGCAATCTATATAAGCCACCCCCACCACTAGACTTGGGGGCTCTTTTCTGCCACCTCTCTCTCTCTTTTCACCATTAGTCTCAGGACTTAGCTCAGGCTGGGGATCCGTTCCTCGCTCACACACACATTGTAATCTCCGGATATATACTCAGATAAAACAAAGCCTCTCCGGAGCACGAGACGTAGGGTTGTTATCTCCACCGTGAGAGGCCCGAACTCGCTAAAACCACCATGTCACCCATATGCATCTCGATAGATCATGCTCCGTTACCCTATACCTTATTATTGTCGGAATCGTTCCCACGACAGTTGGCGCCCACCGTGGGGCATGGCGTCTGTCGAGTCATGATGCAGATGGTTTTTTCTACAATCGCCGGCAATAGACTAATTTCGGCAGGAAACCCAAGCTTTCTTGGGATGATCTCCCGAGATCAAACGATCATCACTACAAATTGACATTGGAGTCCCGGCCATCACACCATCAACAGGAGGACAACTCCTCATCATACGAAAGAATCAGGGAGTTGCTCATCTCATCTTGTCTCCTTTACAATCAGCAATTGATGTAACGATTGTATGTTCTTCTTGTAAGCACACGAGCTCATATTAATTGATGGATCGGCTCCAGGACGATGAAATGTTGTTGTCCGCCCGTCGTCATCTTCGGCCTCACCTACGAACGCCGTTGCCAAGCACTGATACACACACAGCCGCTAACGCTTGGCCTGGTTCCTCGACCGAAGAAGCACGACGACCGGCGGTCGACCCGACTCCTCGGGGACAAGACCCGGCTGCGCACGCATCGAAACGCGGCTCCGGCCGGTGCACAGCTCCGGCTCCCCCAAGCAGTGAAACGCGGCCACCAGTTCCCGCATCGATCTCGCCCTTGGCAGCGTCGGCCCGCGTTCCAGACCGGCCGTTTTCGCCGCAACGGAGCTCTCCTCCTGCGTCCGCACCAGGTCGTAATCTTTCTCTCCTCCTCTAATTAATACTCATCCACACACATACATGCATGCATAGTTTTTTTTTCTCTCGATCCGCTCGGCTGCAAGCTCACTGGATCGGTTCGGCACCCATGCCATTAACTGCGTATATAACGCGGCAGCCAATTCATGCCGTAACTCCGGCCAGCGCTGAAGCATCCATGCATGCATAGTATTTTCCTCAATCCTCTCTGTTGCATGTTCACTGGAACGGTTAGGCCCCCATGCCATTAACTGCGCCCATAACGCAGCAACGGATGCATGCATGCCATAACTGCAGCCGGTGCTGAATGGGAGCTTAATTTGTGGCATGCAAAACCGAAGCATGCAGTCCGGTGCAGCCATAATTGCATGCTAGTAATACCATTTGCTGTTACCAATCTTCAAAAGCACACATAGTTATCATTAATTTGTCGCCCTAATGTCTGAATAACATCCAGGATTCACTCGGAAGGAGCTGGCCATGCCTCCACATGCGGCGCATCTGTCCGGCGGAGCGGCCACGGTCAGGCTCATCATTCCTGTCAGCGCTGCCAAGTCCGTCGACGTGATGCACCACGCAGAGTGCGCCATCGAAGACCGCGATATCTGCAAGATCAACATCCCAAGCTGCTCTCCGGCACCGGTCAACGGTCTCGTTCACGTCAAGGCGTCAAGTCCATCGCCCACCAGGTTTACTCAGAAAACAATTGCATTCGGCACGCTCGACTAGGCATCCGTGCGCAGCGGCTCTTCTCTCCAAACAGCTGCTCGACGGCGGCCTTCTCGACGAAGACACGGGCCCAACACGGTGCTCGCACACGACGGCTGCTCCCCTGGGCAACAGCTACCCTGCAGCAGCACCCTCGGTGGCGGATACAAACCCGACGCAACTGGAGTCAGCATGAACACTCGGATGGGACTAGCTCACTCGGACCCAACCCGATCAAGCACTCGGCCGCCCGTGCGCCATCACTCGATTGGGCACGCGGTCACAATGCTGCTCGCGTCATCATCAACTTCCCCGACTCGGACGCCCCGTACGTTGCCACTCCGCGCGGGACGTGTCTACTTCACTCGAACGCCCTGACGCGTCGCCACTCCGTGGGACGCCTCTACTTCACTTGGAGGCCACACTCATTGTCACTCCACGGCACGCGTCTCTACTTCACCTGGACGCTCCGCGCATCGTCACTCCGTGGCACGCTTCTACATCACCCGGATGCTCCGCGCGTCGCCACTTCGCGGGACGCATCTACTCATCTCGGCCGCCCCGGGCGTCGCCACCGGTTGGTCACCTCATCACCACTCGGCCGCCCCGCGCGTCGCCATAGGTTGGTCACCTCATAACCACTCGGCCGCCCTGCGCGTCGCCATAGGTTGGTCACCTCATAACCACTCGGCCGCCCCGCGCGTCGCCATAAGGTTGGTCATCTCATAGCCACTCGGCCGCCCCGCGCGTCGCCATAGGTTGGTCACCTCATAACCACTCGGCCGCCCCGCGCGTCGCCATAGGTTGGTCACCTCATAACCACTCGGCCGCCCCGCGCGTCGCCATCGGTTGGTCACCTCATAACCACTCGGCCGCCCCGCGCGTCGCCATCGGTTGGTCACCTCATAACCACTCGGCCGCCACGCGTGTTGCCATGGGTTGGTCACCTCATAACCACTCGGCCGCCTGTGTCCGCCATCGGTTGGTCCCCTCATAACCACTCGGCCGCCCCGCGCATCGCCTCTCGGTTGGTCACCTCATCACCACTCGGCGGCCCCGCGCGTCGCCACTCGGTTGTTCACCTCATCACCACTTGGCCGCCCCGCGCGTCGCCATCGGTTGGTCACCTCATCACCACTCGGCCGCCCCGCGCGTCTGAAGGAAATATGCCCTAGAGGCAATAATAAAGTTATTATTTATTTCCTTATATCATGGTAAATTTTTATTATTCATGCTAGAATTGTATTAACCGGAAACATAATACATGTGAGAATACATAGACAAACATAGTGTCACTAGTATGCCTCTACTTGACTAGCTCGTTTACCAAAGATGGTTATGTTTCCTAACCATAGGCAAAAGAGTTGTCATTTGATTAACGGGATCACATCATTAGGAGAATGATGTGATTGACTTGACCCATTCCGTTAGCTTAGCACTTGATCGTTTAGTATGTTGCTATTGCTTTCTTCATGACTTATACATGTTCCCGTAACTATGAGATTATGCAACTCCGTTTACGGAGGAACACTTTGGTGCTACCAAACGTCACAACGAATCGGGTGATTATAAAGGAGTACTACAGGTGTCTCCAAAGGTACATGTTGGGTTGGCGTATTTCGAGATTAGGTTTTGTTACTCCGATTGTCGGAGAGGTATCTCTGGGCCCACTCGGTAATGCACATCACTATAAGCCTTGCAAGCATTGCAATTAATGAGTTAGTTGCGGAATGATGTATTACAGAACGAGTAAAGAGACTTGCCGGTAACGAGATTGAACTAGGTATTGAGATACCGACGGTCGAATCTCGGGCAAGTAACATATACCAATGACAAAGGGAACAACGTATGTTGTTATGCGGTTTGACCGATAAAGATCTTCGTAGAATATGTGGGAGCCAATATGAGCATCTAGGTTCCGCTATTGGTTATTACCCGGAGACGTGTCTCGGTCATGTCTACATTGTTCTCGAACCCGTAGGGTCCGCACGCTTAAGGTTTCGATGACAGTTATATTATGAGTTTACGAGTTTTGATGTACCGAAGGAGTTCGGAGTCCCGTATGAGATCGGGGACATGACGAGGAGTCTCTAAATGGTCGAGACGTAAAGATCGATATATTGGACGACTATATGCGGACTTCGGAAAGGTTCCGAGTGATTCGGGTATGTTTTGAAGTACCGGAGAGTTACGGGAATTCGCCGGGGAGTATATGGGCCTTATTGGGCCATACAGGAATAGAGGAGAGAGGCCAAAAAGAAGGAGGCCTGCGCCCACCCTCTGGTCCGAATTGGACAAGGGGGACAGCCCACTTTTCCTTCTCCCTCTCCTCCTCTTTCCTTCTCCAACAAGGAAAGGAGGAGTCCTACTCCTCCTCTTTCCTTCTCCTACAAGGAAAGGAGGAGTCCTACTCCCGGTGGGAGTAGGACTCCCCCTTGGCGCGCCTCCTCCATAGGTCGGCCGCCTCTCCCCTTGCTCCTATATATATGGGGGCAGGGGGGCACCCCAGAAACAACAACAATTGATCATTGAGATCTATTAGCCGTGTGCGGTGCCCCCCTCCACCATAGTCCTCCTCGATAATATTGTAGCGGTGCTTAGGCGAAGCCTGCTGACCAGTAGAACATCAAGATCGTCACCACGCCGTCGTCTTGACGGAACTCTCCTCGACACTTTCGGCTGGATCGGAGTTCGAGAGACGTCATCGAGCTGAACGTGTGCTAGAACTCGGAGGTGTCGTAGTTTCGGCGCTTGATCGGTCGGGCCGTGAAGACGTACGACTACATCAACCGCGTTGTTCTAACGCTTCCGCTTTTGGTCTACAAGGGTATGTGGACAACACTCTCCCCTCTCGTTGCTATGCATCACCATGATCTTGCGTGTGCGTAGGAAATTTTTGAAATTACTACGTTCCCCAACAGTGGCATACGAGCCTAGGTTTTATGCGTTGATGTTATATGCACGAGTAGAACACAAGTGAGTTGTGGGCGATACAAGTCATACTGCTTACCAGCATGTCACACTTTGGTTCGGCGGTATTGTTGGATGAAGCGGCCCGGACCGACATTACGCGTACGCTTACGCGACACTGGTTTTACCGCCGTGCTTTGCATAAGATGGTTGACACCCTATGGTTGTCTCTTTGTTGCATAAGATGCAAGTGCCAAATAATTGCTTTACTTTATTGCTATGTGAGGGAGTTCCGGACTAGGGGGTGTCCGGATAGCCGAACTATCATCATCGGCCGGACTCCAAGACTATGAAGATACAAGATTGAAGACTTCGTCCCGTGTCCGGATGGGACTTTCCTTGGCGTGGAAGGCAAGCTTGGCGATACGGATATGTAGATCTCCTACCATTGTAACCGACTCTGTGTAACCCTAGCCCTCTCGGGTGTCTATATAAACCGGATGGCTTTAGTCCATAGAACAACAATCATACCATAGGCTAGCTTCTAGGTTTAGCCTCTTTGATCTCGTGGTAGATCCACTCTTGTAACACACATCATCAATATTAAGCAAGCGGGACGTAGGGTTTTACCTCCATCAAGAGGGCCCGAACTCGGGTAAAACATCGTGTCCGTTGTCTCCTGTTACCATCCGCCTAGACGCACAATTCGGGACCCCCTACCCGAGATCCGCCGGTTTTGACACCGACATTGGTGCTCTCATTGAGAGTTCCTCCGTGTCGTCACCGATAGGCTCGATGGCTTCTTCGACCATCATCAACGACGCAGTCCAGGGTGAGACTTTTCTCCCCGGACAGATCTTCAGATTCGGGCCGCTTCGCGACGGGCCGATTCGCTTGGCCATCTGGAGCGGATCGAAAGCTACGCCCGGCCGTCGTCGATTTGGAAGTTTGAACTTCACGGCCGACATCCGCGGGGACTTGATCCTCGATGGAGTCGAGCCACAGCCGAAGCGTCTTTGCTGCTTTATCACGGCGAGCATGATTTTGCTCTGCAGCCGGACAAGACTGGAGGTCAGACTTTCGAACCCGCTCCGATCTTCAATTCGAGTCGGCTGCAGATCGGGACGGATGGCTAGACACCGCCTCGGGGGCTGCAACCTCTACGGCGATAGAGCCGAACACTGATCTTGTCCCTCATAAAGCTTGCGACTCAGAGGTGCCGGACTCCTTGCCGGACTTTGAACCTCCTGCGCCCCCTCCGATCGAATCCGATTGGGCGCCGGTCATGGAGTTCACCGCAGCGGACATCTTTCAACTCTCACCTTTTGGCGACATCTTGAGTTCGCTAAAGTACCTCTCGTTATCAGGAGAGCCTGGCGGACTACGGTCGGCGGTTGGGATGCGGACGACAAAGAAATTCAAAGCCCACCCACCACCCACTTGGTAGCCGCCGCCGACGATCTAACCGACATGCTAGACTACGACTCAAGACATCGACGGTATGGGCGGCGACGATACCGGGAGGCGAACAAGACCCAGCGCCTACTGAGGGCCTTTGGAAGACCACCTCGTCATACGACATATATATGGTGGACATCCCAAAAGATGGGAACGGCGATGGAACAACGGAGGATGACCCCTCCAAGAAGCAGCCCAAGCGCCGGCGTTAGCGGCGCCGCCCTAAATCCCGCCACAGCAAGAATGAAGATTCCGGCACCGGAGATAACAATACATCGGATAGTGCCGAAGACAATCCACTCCAGCAAGATCCAGCGCAGGAGGATGGAGACGCCAACCCTCACGAGAGAGCGGCAGAAGAAGAGGTGGAGGATTATATGCCTCCCTCCGGAGACGAAGCAAGCCTCGACGACGAGGAATTCGTCGTGCCTGAGGATCCCGTCGAACAAGAGCATTTTAGACGCAGGCTTATGGCCACGGCGAAAAGCCTCAAGAAAAAGCAGCAACAGCTTAGAGCTGATCAGGATCTGCTAGCCGAGCGGATGGATGAAGTCCTCGCGTCAAGAGCATGAGCTCAACGCCTCCAAAAGCACCCAAAACGCAAGATGCTCCCCGATTAGAGGAGGAGGCTTACGAACCCGCATCACCAGGGAGACAATACGGTGACCGACCACCCGTGGTCGCGGCGAAGAGGCCTCTAGGCCCTTCACTAGAACCGTACCCCGGCATCGCTCAAAAAGCACTCGGCCACAGGGGAACGCTCCGGACCTGCGACATATATTGGAGGACAAGGCACGACAATCAAGATCGATCTATGGATCGCGTGAGAGCCCCATGCACGGGCGACAACCGTCGCGCGGACACGATAAGTCCGGTCGGGCGAACAAAACAGACAAAGCTCTTTTGAGCTCCGTCGTGATATCGCCCGATGTAGGCGCCAAGACACCCACTATGCTTCATGCACGAAGTAATGGATCATCAAATTCGAAGGGTTTAAACCCGTCAATATTGAATCCTATGATGGCACAACAGACCCCGCGGTTTGGATCAAAGACTATCTCCTTCACATCCACATGGCCCGCGGTGACGATCTTCACGCCATCAAATACCTCCCCCTCAAGCTTAAAGGACCAGCCGACATTGGCTCAACAGCTTGCCAGCAGAGTCAATTGGGAGCTGGGAGGACCTGGAAGCCGCATTCCTCGATAACTTCCAGGGAACTTATGTCTGACCACCAGACGTTGATGACCTAAGCCACATAATTCAGCAGCCAGACGAATCGGCGGAGACAATTACGGACACGGTTCTTAACCAAGAAAAACCAAATCGCCGACCGTCCGGATGCGGAGGCCCTCGCGGCCTTCAAGCATAACATCCATGACGAGTGGCTTGCCCGGCACCTAGGACAGGAAAAGCCGAAATCCATGGCAGCCCTCACATCACTCATGACCCGGTTCTGCGGGTGAGGACAGGGCTAGCACGCAGCAACAACCTCAGCAAAAATTCTGGCAGTCCGGACTTCAAGGACCGAAATGGCAGGCCGCGTCGTAACAAAAACAAACGCCGCATTAACAGCGACAATATTGAGGATACGACAATCAATGCCGGATTCAGAGGCTCTAAACCCGGTCAGCGGAAAAAGCCATTCAAAAGAACTACTCCGGGTTCGTCCAATTTGGACCGAATACTCGACCGCTTGTGCCAGATACACGGCACCCCCGAAAAGCCAGCTAACCACACCAACAGGGACTGTTGGGTATTCAAGCAGGCAGGCAAGTTAATTGCCGAAAACAATGACAAGGGGCTGCAAAGCGATGACGAGGATGAGACCCAACCGCGAACAATAGAGGACGAAGGTTTCCCCACAGTGCGGACGGTGTGAACATGATATACGCAATGCACATACCCAAAAGGGAGCGGAAGCGTGGCCTCGAGGATGTCTACGCGATGGAGCGATTGCCCGAAGTTCAATCCATGGTCCTCCTGCCCGATCACTTTTGACCGAAGGACCACCCCACCAAAGCATCCGCCACGGCGGATTCGCCAGACCGGTCTTAGACCCAATCGTCGATGGATTTCACCTAACAAGAGTCCCGATGGACGGCGGCAGCACTGAACCTGCTTTACTGTGATACGGTCGCAAAATGGGCATAGACCCCTCAAGGATTAAACCTACCAAAACGACCTTTAAAGGCGTCATACCGGTGTAGAAGCCAAGCTGACAGGCTCAATTACATCGAAGTGGTCTTGGATCCCCGATAACTTCCGGCGAGGAGTTAATCTTCGACATAGTCCTGTTCATAGCGGCTATCATGCCTTGCTCGGACGCATCGCTGCTTTGCAAAGTTCAACGCGGTGCCGCACTACGCATACCTCAAGCTCAAGATGCCAGGCCCTCGAGGAGTCATCACAGTCAACGGAAACACTGAACGTTCTCTCCGCACGGAGGAACATACAACGGCTCTCGCGGCAGAAGTGCAATGCAGCCTCTTAAGGCAATTCTCGAGTCCGTAACTTACAACAAGACCACCTGGCACGTTCCGAGCACGCGTAGCAGTGCGGCCCCAAACCCAGCTCCTGCGAAACGTCAAAGCAGGTCCTTCGCGTACACCATTACGCTCTGAAGATACCATGCGCAAGGGGAGAGGGGCACGACCATGATAAACCTGCATCGGCTCAACCACACCAGGGCTCTCAAGTGTGTCGTTCCTTTTTCTTTTCTTTTTACCTTTTACTTTTTACCTAGAGGACTCCGTTTGTCGGAGGCCTCTGTCAAAGCAGACCTGCCGAACTCACGCGATGCAACAGCCAGGGAAGGATAAAGGCTACAACGAATATACAGGTGGTCTCCATTACGAGCATTTTATACACCAATCTGCAGCCTACCCCTGGAGGGGGACATGTTTAACAGTCCCATACCTTTCTTATCGCACTATTTGCATCGTTCTGCATTCGTACTAGCACTTATTGAATAAAACAATGCAGCACCTTTTTGCTTATAATTGCATTTCTTTTTCATACATATGTTCATTCACGGCATGTTGCATCCGTACACTTTGGTACGGCTAATATACACCAGGGGCTTATGTTTCCCGCATTATGGTATGATGAGTCCGAACACTTTCACAAGTGCGGCACCCGAACTTATAGCACTATATGCATCGGCTCGAATCATGTCTTGGGTCAATAGTTGGGTTTGCCCGGCTCCCATGTTTTCGTACCTTACGTTCCGTTATATCGGCTAAGGTAGCCTTGGGAGAACCATCGCGATTCCGCCCCAGTTGAGCTGGGTTAACGCCTCAGTGGAGAAAGCTAAAACTGACCGTCATGATGAGGCAAGAGCCGGTCGCTGTTCGAGAGGTTTTTTGCGAGTCCTCAAAGAATTATGCCGCTTAGAGCAAGGAGCCGGATACTGTCCGGCCAAGGCGTGGATAGCGCCCCAAATTCGGCCTTCCGAAGACTAGGGGCTTCGCCGAAATTTAAAATTATAGAATTCTATGGCTAAGTGAGAGTGTTCAAGCATTATAAGTCCGGTTGCCTTGTTCTCTATGTTGAGTGCCTCCCTAGATGGACCCAAATATGGGAACAAGAGCGCTCAAGTTTATCTCGAACACCCCAAAGACTTTCGTGGCATGGGGGTAAAGCCGACGACTTGCCATCTCTCGATTTGATAAACAGCCGCATAGAAGGTAATATTTTAAATTAACAAGCGTTGCTTAGCGCATATGAACTAAGTTTTCAGCGCACAGGATAACAAAATGCGAGTATACTCAAATATTACATCTTTGGAGCACTCACCCGCAATAGTGCGGGCGCCCTTGACACACTCTTATAATACATCTCGGGCGTGCGATGCTCCTTGCCCTCACGGTGGCGGGTCCGTCACAAGCTTACAGGCATCCATCTTGCCCCCAAAGGCACCTTTGGCGGGCAAGGGCCCGACAGGCACCCTCAATACAAGCGGAATGCTTGATGAGTTCTACCCACGGGCATGCATCCATCGGCCGCCGCACCAGGCGAAGTAGCTCCTGTGCATGGCCTCCTTAGGCCCGCAGTCGAACTATAAGGCCCTTCATGGCCTGTTCGGCCGCCTTGTGGAGCTCGACCAACCGCTAATTTGGTCGCTAAGGGCACGGATGTCCGGCCTCGACATCTTGAGACCGGAAGACCTTCTCCGTCGAGCTCCCTCCTCGGCCCGGTAGAATGCGGCTGACATCGGACACGCGAGGAAGATCTGCGAGCAGCTCTGGAGAGCTCTGGTCGGGTAAGCAACAGGTAATTAACACTCAAATGCTTACTTTATATGAAAAATGCCTTACCGCTGCTATTTTCTTCACCGCCTCAACCTCTGGAGGGCCTTGTAGGCTTGGCCTTAGCGGCTTTGGCACTCTCAAGAGCCGTTGCAAGCTCGAGACTCTCGAAGTCTTGAGTCACGCTCAAGCTCTCATGTTTTTCACGAGATCACGGAGCTCTTGCTTTGTACCTCCGCCACCCGCGCCTCCTGCTTCTCTCGCTCGGTGCGCTCATGGCCGCATTGCGTTCGGCCATGCCACCGCCTCCTTGAGTCGCCACCTCGTTAGTGGCCCCTACAATACCCACGTTATCCTTGTCATTTTCTTGCAACCAAATCCTTTTCTCATGAAGGTACAATTTTCATAAGGTATTACTCACCTTCTTTTCCTCGAGCTGCTTCTTGGCATGGCCGAGCTCGTTCTCGGACCACTCGAGGTTTTCCTTCAAAGTATTGACCTCCATGATCGGTCTTGGCGGAGGTCAGCAGACAACACTGCAATCCCATATTGACATATTTTTATGACTCCTGCGTTTATCTTTATATAGATCCTCGATCCGGCTTTTCTTTTGAACACCGAACCGAGCATCAAGGGCTACTCTTGTCTATGCGGTACCATTTTACATATATTGAAATTCTTACCTCAAAGCTTTGTTAGAAGGCTGCTGCGAGGCTTCAGTCAGCCCGCTCTTGGCGAGCTGAACCTTACGAATCACCGCACTCATAACAGTGCGGTGTTCCTCTTTGATGGAGGCGCCGTTGAGCGCCTCCGGCAAATATCCGCACCTCCGGTTGGGCCGGAGGCAGCCGGCGTCATGATCTTGCCCTTCTTCTGAAGGGTCGCCACGGACTCCGGAGCCACTTGTGGCCTCCGGCTGAGTCCGGTGCAAAGTCCGGAGGGTGTCTGTGACACCTCAGGGCCTCCTCCTCTGGCGGGTACCTTTACGGGATCCCACCTCGGCGTCGTCTGTGGCACGGGGGTGGAGGCGGTCGGAAGGAATCCATATCCGGCGCACCCAAGGACCCGCTCGGCAAAGCGGGAAGATCATCCTTGGGCGGACTGCAGGGTTGTATGCGGCATTAGAAAGACATTATGTGGCGAAAAGAAAAGACCTTGAAGTTATTCGGGAGTCCGGATACTTACGATCTTGCCAGGGGCTTGGCCCTTGGAGGCCAGTCCTCGTCGTCGTCACTGGCGTTGGCGGAGCAGTCCGGGGGAAGAGTTTTTTCCTTCTTGGACCCTTCGGCCTCCCTTGTTGGGGAGGCCTTCCTTTTCTTCCCTCCCCCCGCTGGGGGAGAGGCTTTCTTCTTCTCCTCCTCGCCATGGTGGGAGGAGTCAGCCTCGGATTCATCATCCGATAGCACCTGAAAACGGGAACTCTTCCGAGTCCCCGTGGCCGTCTTCTTGGCCTTCTTCTCCGGCACCACGTGGGGTGCCGAAGCCAGCAGCCCCGTTAGGCGGGCGTCCGCTGGGTCCTCTGGCAATGGGGCCGGACAGATAGTCCGTTCGGCCTTCGCCAGCCATTCCCGTCAAAGGTAAAGGGAGTTTAGATCCCGCATAGAGCCAAACTATGGAAAACAAGTGGTGAAATCACTTACCTCGTCAGCAGGACGCTTTGAGCGGAATCCGCGATCTTCGGTAGCGGATGCGGGAGCTTCGGCGCCCTTGAACAACACCTTCCAGACATCTTCGTGCGTAGTGTCGAAGAGCACCTTTCGAGTGCGGTGTTGCGCCGGATCAAACTCCCACATGTTGAAGCCCGTCGGCGCACGGGAGAATCCGGCGGATGAGCATGACCTGGACTACGTTGACAAGCTTGAGCTTCTTGTCCACCGGCTTACGGATACTGGCTTGGAGTCCGGTCGGCTCCTCCGAATCCCCCCAAATCCGGCCACTCTCTTTCCAGGAGGTGAGTCGTGTAGGGATGCCAGATCTGAATTCGGGGGCCGCTTCCCAATCAGGGTCACGCGGCTCGGTGATGTAGAACCACCCCGATTGCCATCCCTTGATGGTCTCCACGAAAGTGCCCTCCAGCCACGTAACGTGGGACATCCTACCCACCATGGCGCCTCCGCACTCCACTTGGCTGCCCTTCACAACCTTCGGCTTGACACTGAAGGTCTTGAGCCACAAGCTGAAGTGGGGCTGGATGCAGAGGAAGGCCTCGCACACGAGATAAACGCCGAGATGTTGAGGATGAAATTGAGGGCGGATCATGGAAATCTAGGCGTAGTAGAACATGAGCCCAGACAAAGGGATGAAGCGGGAAGCCCAATCCATGGAGGAAATTGGGAAGAAATACTACCCTCTCATGGGGCTGGGGTTGGGAACGAGGCTCTCCCTCGTCGGGGAGCCGATGCGCGATGTTCTGGACAAATATCCGGCGTCGCGCAGCTTCTGGATCCGCCCCTCATGACGGAGGAGGCCATCCACTTGCCTCCCGCTCCGGACATAGTTGGAGAAGGTTGAGGTGAGAAGTGCGGACTTGGTATTTGTAGCTCGAGTTCGCGGAGATGGATAAGCCAAGGAGGAAGAAGGCGCAGGTAAAAGGGTTGGATCTTTATCCCCTTATATGAGCGGACAAAAACATGTGTCCCCACCGGCCTAGTAAAACTCGCTTATCTCCCAAGCGTCACAATCAATGGCGCGGTTGGGTTAGCCACGTCCGTATTGATGGGAATCCGGAATAAGGGGAACACGATCCCTGCCGACAAGGCGTGCCAAGGAAACCGCTTTGCTAAACGCTACCGAGGTGGAACAATAAAACAATTTGAGTAAAGGCTTGGTAGTGGTGCGACGTCACGCCCACGTAACACGTCGCCAGATTGATCTTGTGTAATATTATTCTCTCTACGGTGGTATGTGGAATTTATTTTGCGAGCGGACACTATCTGGTGTTCACAATCTTCTATAAATTATTCGGAGGAAGAACCCGCCTTGCAATGCCGAAGACAACATGCGCGCGGACTCATCGTCATTGAAGCCTGGTTCGGGGGCTCTTGAGGAGTTAGGACTAGGGGTGTCCGGATAGCGAACTATCATCATCGGCGGACTCCAAGACTATGAAGATACAAGATTGAAGACTTCGTCCCGTGTCCGGATGGGACTTTCCTTGGCGTGGAAGGCAAGCTTGGCGATACGGATATGTAGATCTCGTACCATTGTAACCGACTCTGTGTAACCCTAGCCCTCTCCTATGTCTATATAAACCAGATGGCTTTAGTCCATAGGACGAACAACAATCATACCATAGGCTAGCTTCTAGGGTTTAGCCTCTTTGATCTCGTGGTAGATCCACTCTTGTAACACACATCATCAATATTAATCAAGCGGGGCGTAGGGTTTTACCTCCATCAAGAGGGCCCGAACCTGGGTAAAACATCGTGTCCCTTGTCTCCTGTTACCATCTGCCTAGACGCACAGTTCGGGACCCCCTACCCGAGATCCGCCGGTTTTGACACCGACACTATGCGATAGCAATAGTTGCAAGAGCAATAGTTGGCAAGACGACCATGTGATGACACATTGATGTAGATCAAGATGATGAAGATTATGGTGTCGTGCCGGTGACGATAGAGATCATGACAATACTTTGGAGATGGAGATCAAAGGCGCAAGATGATCATGGCCATATCATGTCACATATTTTGATTGCATATGATGTTTATCTGTTATACATCTTATTTTGCTTAGTTCGGCGGTAGCATTTTAAAGATGATCTCTCACCAATTATCAAGAAGTGTTCTCCACGAGTATGCACTGCTATGCGAAAGTTCTTCATGCTGAGACACCACGTGATGATCGGGTGTGATAGGCTCTACGTTCAAATACAATGGGTGCAAAACAGTTGCACAAGCGGAATACTTAGGTTAAAATTGACGAGCCTAGCATATAACAGATATGGCCTAGGAACACGGAGACCGAAAGGTCGAGCGTGAATCATATAGTAGATATGATCAACATATTGATGTTCACCGTTGAAACTACTCCATCTCACGTGACGATCGGACATGGTGTAGTTGATATGGATCACGTAATCACTTAGAAGATTAGAGGATGTCTATCTAAGTGGGAGTTCTTAAGTAATATGATTAATTGAACTTTAATTTATCATGAACTTAGTCTGGTAGTATTTTGCAAATTATGTTGTAGATCAATAGCTCGCGTTTTGCTTCCCTATGTTTTTATATGTGTTCTTAGAGAAAATTGTATTGAAAAATGTTAGTAGGAATGATGCGGATTGGATCCGTGATCCGAGGTTTATCCTCATTGCTACAGGAAGAATTATGTCCTTAATGCACCGCTAGGTGATGGACCTATTGCAGGAGCAAATGCGGGCGTTATGAATGTTTGGCTAGCTCAATATGATGACTACTTGATAGTTTAGTGCACCATACTTAACGGCTTAGAATCGGGAATTCAAAGGCGTTTTGAGCGTCATGGACCATATGAGATGTTCGAGGAGTTGAAGTTAATATTTCAAGCAAATACCCGAGTTGAGAGATATGAAGTCTCCAACAAGTTCTATAGCTAAAAGATGGAGGAGAATCGCTCAACTAGTGAGCATGTGCTCAGATTATGCAGGTACTTCAATCGCTTGAATCAAGTGGGAGTTAATCTTCCGAGATAAGATAGTGATTGACAGAATTCTCTAGTCACCATCACTAAGTTACTAGAACTTCGTGATGAACTATAGTATGCAAGGGATGACAAAAGCGATTCCCGAGCTCTTACGTGATGTTTAAATCAACGAAGGTAGAAATCAAGAAAGAGCATCAAGTGTTGATGATTGACAAGACCACTAGTTTCAAGAAAAGGGCAAAGGGAAAGAAAGGGAAACTTCAAGTAGAATGGCAAACAAGTTGTCACTCTCGTGAAGAAGACCAAAGCTGGACCAAAGCCTGAAACTGAGTGCTTACACTTCAAAGGAAATGGTCACTTGAAGCGGAAATGCCCTGAATATTTGGTGGATAAGAAGGATGGCAAAGTGAACAAGAGTATATTTGATATACAGGTTATTGATGTGTGCCTACTAGTGTTTATAGTAGCCCCTGAGTATTTGATACTTGTTTGGTTGCTAAGATTAGTAACTCGAAGCAGGAGTTACTGAGAATAAACAGAGACTAGTTGAAGGGAAGTGCCGATGAGTGTTGGAAGTAGTTCCAAGATTGATATGATCATCATCGCACACTCCCTATACTTTCGGGATTAGTGTTGAACCTAAATAAATGTTATTTGGCGTTTGCGTTGAGCATGAATATGATTTGATCATGTTTATTGCAATACGGTTATTCATGTAAGTTAGAGAATAATTATGGTTACATTACATGAATAAAACCTTCTATGGTCATACACCCAATGAAAATGGTTTGTTGGATCTCGATCGTGTGATACACATATTCACAATATTGAAACCAAAAGATGTAAAGTTAATAATGATAGTGCAACTTATTTGTGGCACTGCCGTTTAGGTCATATTGGTGTAAAGCGCATGAAGAAACTCCATAGTGATGGGCTTTTGGAATCACTTGATTATGAATCACTTGGTACTTGCGAACCGTGCCTCATGGGCAAGATGACTAAAACGTCGTTCTCCGGAACTATGGAGCGAGCAACTGATTTGTTGGAAATCATACATACTGATGTTTGTGGTCCAATAAATGTTGAGGCTCGCGGCGGGTATCGTTATTTTCTCACTTTCACAGATGATTTGAGGAGATATGGGTATATCTACTTGATGAAACATAAGTGTGAAACATTTGAAAAGTTCAAAGAATTTCAGAGTGAAGTGGAAAATCTTCGTAACAAGAAAAATAAAGTTTCTAAGATCTGATCATGGAGATGAATATTTGAGTTACGAGTTTGGTCTTCATTTGAAACAATGTGAAATAGTTTCGCAACTCACGCCATATGGAACACCACAGCATAATGGTGTGTTCAAAAGTCGTAACCACACTTTATTGGATATGGTGCGATCTATGATGTCTCTTATCGGTTTACCACTATCGTTTTGGGGTTATGCATTAGAGACATCTGCATTCACGTTTAATAGGGAACCATCTAAATCCGTTGAGACAACACCGTATGAACTATGGTTTAGCAAGAAACCAAAGTTGTCGTTTCTTAAAGTTTGGAGTTGTGATGCTTATGTGAAAAAGTTTTCACCTGATAAGCTCGAACCCAAATCGGAGAAGTGCATCTTCATAGAATACCCAAAGGTAACTATTGGTACACCTTCTATCACAGATCCGAAGGCAAGTTATTCATTGCTAAGATGGATCCTTTCTAGAGAAGAAGTTTCTCTTGAAAGAAGTGAGTGGGAGGAAAGTAGAACTTGATGAGGTAATTGTACCTTCTCCCTTATTGGAAAGTAGTTCATCACGTAAATCAGTCCGATGATTCCTACACCAATTAGTGAGGAAGATAATGATGATGATCATGAAGCTTGAGATCAAGTTACTACCGAACCTCGTAGGTCTTCTAGAATAAGATCCGCACCAAAGTGGTACGGTAATCCTATTCTAGAAGTCATGTTACTAGACCATGATGAACCTACGAACTATGAGGAAGCGATGATGAGCCCAGATTCCGCGAAATGGCTTGAGGCCATAAAATCTAAGATAGGATCCATATATAAGAACAAAGTGTGGACTTTGGTTGACCTGCTCGATGATCAGCAAGTCAAGTTAAATAAATGGATCTTCAAGAGGAAGACGGACAACGATAGTAGTGTTACTATCTACAAAGCTCGACTTGTTGCAAAAGGTTTTCGACAAGTTCAAGGTGTTGAATACGATGAGATTTTCTCACTCGTAATGATGCTTAAGTCTGTCCGAATCATGCTAGCAATCGCCACATTTTATGAAATCTGGCAAATGGATGTCAAAAACTGCATTCCTTAATGGATTTATTAAAGAAGAGTTGCATATGATGCAACCAGAAGGTTTTGTCAATCGTAAAAGATGCTAACAAAATGTGCAAGATCCAGTGATCCATCTATGGACTAGTGCAAGCATCTCAGAGTTGGAATACACGCTTTGATAAGTTGATCATAGCATATAGTTTTATACAGACTTGCGGTGAAGCCTGTATTTACAATAAAGTGAGTGGGAGCACTACCACCTTTACGATAAATATATGTGAGTAACATATTGTTGATCAAAAATGATGTAGAATTTTACGGAAAGCATAAAGGAGTATTTGAAAGGAGTTCTTTAAAAGAAAGACCTCGGTAAAGCTACTTACATATTGAGCATCAAGATCTATTGAGATAGATCAAGGCGGCTTGATAAGTTTTTTTAATAAGTACATACCTTGTCAAGATTTTGAAGTAGTTCAAAATGGAACAGTCAAAGAAAAGTTCTTGCCTATGTTGCAAAGATGTGAAATTGAGTAAGACTCAAATCCCGACCACGACAGAAAATAGAAAAGAGAATGAAAGTCATTCCCTATGCATCAGTCATAGGTTCTACAAAGTATGCTATGCGATGTACCAGACCTATTGTGTACCTTGCTCTGAATTTGGCAAGGGAGTACAATAGTGATCTAGGAGTAGATCACTGGACATTGGTCAAGAACATCCTTAGTGATGACTAAGGAAATATTTCTCGATTATGGTGGTGATAAAAGAGCCCGTCGTAAAGAGTTACATCGATGCAAGCTTTTTACACTGATCCAGATGACTCTAAGTCTCAATCTGGATACACATTGAAAGTGGGAGCAATTAGCTAGAGTAGCTCCGTGCAGAGCATTGTAGACATAGAATATTTGCAAAATACATACGGCTTTGAATGTGACAGACCCGTTGACTAAGCTTCTCTCACGAGCAAAACATGATCATACCTTAGTACTCTTTGGGTGTTAATCACATAGCGATGTGAACTAGATTATTGACTCTAGTAAACCCTTTTGGGTGTTGGTCACATGACGATGTGAACTATGGGTGTTAATCACATACAGATGTGAATATTGGTGTTGAATCACATGATGATGTGAACTAGCTTATTGACTCTAGTGCAAGTGGGAGACTGAAGGAAATATGCCCTAGAGGAAATAATAAAGTTATTATTTATTTCCTTATATCATGATAAATGTTTATTATTTATGCTAGAATTGTATTAACCGGAAACATAATACATGTGTGAATACATAGACAAACATAGTGTCACTAGTATGCCTCTACTTGACTAGCTCGTTTATCAAAGATGGTTATGTTTCCTAACCATAGACAAAAGAGTTGTCATTTGATTAACGGGATCACATCATTAGGAGAATGATGTGATTGACTTGACCCATTCCGTTAGCTTAGCACTTGATCCTTTAGTATGTTGCTATTGCTTTCTTCATGACTTATACATGTTCCTGTAACTATGAGATTATGCAACTCCCGTTTACCGGAGGAACACTTTGGGTGCTACCAAACATCACAACGTAACTGGGTCATTATAAAGGCGTACTATAGGTGTCTCCAAAGGTACATGTTGGGTTGGCGTATTTCGAGATTATGTTTTGTCACTCCGATTGTCGGAGAGGTATCTCTAGGCCCACTCGGTAATGCACATCACTATAAGCCTTGCAAGCATTGCAACTAATGAGTTAGTTGCGGGATGATGTATTATGAGCGAGTAAAGAGACTTGCTGCTTGAGATTGAACTAGGTATTGAGATACCGACGATCGAATCTCGGGCAAGTAACATACCAATGACAAAGGGAACAACGTATGTTGTTATGCGGTTTGACCGATAAAGATCTTACGTAGAATATGTAGGAGCCAATATGAGCATCCAGGTTCCGCTATTGGTTATTGACCGGAGACGTGTCTCGGTCATGTCTACATTGTTCTCGAACCCGTAGGGTCCGCACGCTTAAGGTTTCGAAGACAGTTACATTATGAGTTTATGAGTTTTGATGTACCGAAGGAGTTCGGAGTCCCGGATGAGATCGGGGACATGACGAGGAGTCTCGAAATGGTCGAGACGTAAAGATCGATATATTGGACGACTATATTCAGACTTCGGAAAGGTTCCAAGTGATTCGGGTATTTTTTTGAGTACCGGAGAGTTACGGGAATTCGCCGGGGAGTATATGGGCCTTATTGGGCCATACGGGAATAGAGGAGAGAGGCCAAAAGGAAGGAGGCCTGCGCCCACCTTCTGGTCCGAATTGGACAAGGGGGACAACCCACTTTTCCTTCTCCCTCTCCTCCTCTTTCCATCTCCAACAAGGAAAGGAGGATTCCCACTCCTCCTCTTTCCTTCTCCTACAAGGAAAGAAGGAGTCCTACTCCCGGTGGGAGTAGGACTCCCTCCTTGGCGCGCCTCCTCCATAGGCCGGGCGCCTCCCCCCTTGCTCCTATATATATGGGGGCAGGCGGGCACCCCAGAGACACAACAACAATTGATCCTTGAGATCTATTAGTCGTGTGCGGTGCCCTACTCCACCATAGTCCTCCTCGATAATATTGTAGCGGTGCTTAGGCAAAGCCCTGCGACGGTAGAATGTCAAGATCGTTACCACGCCGTCGTACTGACGGAACTCTCCCTCGACACTCGGCTGGATCGGAGTTCGAGGGACGTCATCGAGCTGAACGTGTGCTAGAACTCGGAGGTGCCGTAGTTTCGGCGCTTGATCGGTCATGCCGTGAAGATGTACGACTACATCAACCGCGGTGTTCTAACGCTTCCGCTTTCGGTCTAGAAGGGTATGTGGACAACACTCTCCCCTCTCGTTGCTATGCATCACCATGATCTTGCGTGTGCGTAGGAAATTTTTGAAATTACTACGTTCCCCAACAGCGTCGCCATTGGTTGGTCACCTCATCACCACTCGGCCGCCCCGCGCGTCGCCACTCGGTTGGTCACCTCATCATCCTTTGGGCCGCCCATGGCCCCCATCTGTTGGTCACCTCATCACCACTCGGCCGCCCCGCGCGTCGCCACTCGGTTGGTCACCTCATCACCACTCGGTCGCCCCGCGCGTCTCCATCGTTTGCTCACCTCATCACCACTCGGCCGCCCCGCGCGTCGCCACTCGGTTGGTCACCTCATTACCACTTGGCCGCCCCACGCGTCGCCATCGGTTGGTCACCTCATCACCACTCGGCCGCCCGACGCTCGTCATCGGTTGGTCACCTCATCACCACTCGGCCGCCCCGCGCGTCGCCACTCGGTTGGTCACCTCACCACCACACGGCCGCGCCGCGCCTCGCCACTCGGTTGGTCACCTCATCACCACTTGACCGCCCGCGCGTCGCCACTCGGTTGGTCACCTCATCACCACTCGGCCGCCCCGCGCGTCGCCACTCGGTTGGTCACCTCATCACGACTTGGCCGCCCTGCGCGTCGCCACTCGGTTGGTCACCTCATCACCACTCGCCCGCCCCGCGCGTCGCCATCGGTTGGTCACCTCATCACCACTCGGCCGCCCCGCGCGTCGCCACTCGATTGGTCACCTCATCACCACTCGGCCGCCCCGCGCGTCGCCACTCGGTTGGTCACCTCATCACCACTCGGCCGTCCCGCGCGTCGCCACTCGGTTGGTCACCTCATAACCACTCGGCCGCTTCGCGCATCGCCATTGGTTGGTCACCTCATCCACACTCGGCCGCCCCGCGCGTCGCCACTCGGTTGGTCGCCTCATCACCACTCGGCCACTCGCGCGCCTTCAGACAGCTAAGTCATTTTACATTATGTTACTTCCATCTTCCCGAGTACCCCGTAATTCACACATCACGTTCACTCGGACCGGGCGGACACGTGGTCCTTCACTCAGCCACTCCGCGCGTCACCACTTGGCTGGACACGTAGTCTTTCACTCGGCCACCTCGCGCAACCTCACTCGACTGTCCTGCACGTCGCCACTCGGTTGTGCACGTCTTCACCACTTGGCTGCTCCACGCGTCGCCTCTCGGTTGTGCATGCCTTCACCACATGGCCGCCCCGCGCGTCACCATTTGGCTTGACACGTAGTCCTTCACTCGGAGGCCACGCCACCGAGTGTACCTCTACACTCGGTTGTTTATTTTCACATACTTTCTTAGTACTGGTTATGTGACTCCCGAGTCCAACTTCCATTTTTTCGCATAGATCATTCACGAACACCATGTGTCATTCTTCATTTCGAATTTGCATCGGTCCTCCGGGACTACAACTCAGTCGAAACGCTACACTTCCGTTTTATTTGAGCCAGTATTCCAATGTGTTCAGTTGGATATGTCGTTTCGACAAGTTCGAACTGATCCTTCGCTCTTTCAGACTCTTGCTGGTTAACCAGCAAGCCCCTTGCACTCCCAGCGGCTGTCTATGGGTGTTATTCACACAAATCATTTCAGCACACATCAAATTTCCTCGAGAAATTATTTCGTTGGCTTGTGCCATTTTTTACACAAGTTACATGATCACTCGATGGCCCTATGCGCCAACTTCATCGCTGCTCGGACTCGGTCACCGCACCGGTCCTAGTGCACCACAACACCTACCTTGTCGCTCTGTTGACATCGAACACATCCGGCCAACCCCTCTATGGAATCATCTTCATCGTATCAGTGATATAGACCTCGTCAGGCATGAGACAGATAAGTCCCTTTTATAATCAAATTTCACACTTCACTCTTTTGCGAGTTTTCCTCTTTCGAGCATCACTTGGAAGATTCTCCTCATCTTTACCCGAGTCTAGCTCGATGAATTGCAAATCATCCATTCAAAACTACATTTCTCGTGTTCCGACATGTCCGTTGTCAAAGCCTGTAGTACGCTCGGGGGCTACGCCGCACTCGGGGGCTGCATCTCATTTGGAATGACACTCTCCTGAGTGGTCGACTACTTCATCACCTGGCAGATCCTTCACTTCAACAAATGCACCCGATCCGTCACTTCGACAAGTTTAGTAATCACCTAGACGCTCTGCACGCCATCTTCATTCCTACTCAGAATCAGTTGGCACACCGGTCTTCTCGCGCCGCACCCATGTTACACTGACCTCGTCACTACATAAGCTTCGAAAGCATTCGACTAACTCCTCCGAGGACCATTTTCGCCATCCGGTAGCACACGACTTTGCCTTAGCCGCCTCGCGCGCCGCCACTCGGTTGTGCATGTCTTCACCACTCGGCTGCCCCGCGCATCTTCACTTGGCTAGATATGTAGTCCTACATTCGACCACTTCACACGCCATCTCCATTCGGCCGCCCCACGCGTCGCCACTCGGTTGGGCACGTCTTCACCACGCGACCGCTCTGCGCGTCACCACTCGGTTGCGCGCGTCTTCACCACTCGACCGCCCCGTGCATCGTCACTCGGTTGTACACATCATCGCCCCTCTGCCGCCTCGCGCGTTACCATCAATTGGACATGTCTTTACCTCTACACCTCCAGCACGGGAACGACTAAGTTACTCATATGGTCAAACCTCATATCACACTCTGTAGCAAGCTTACCTCCTTCGAGCATCACTTGGGGGCTACGCACGACGGTTGGCCATGTCACCCTCAGGGGTTACGCCCATTTGGTCAACCTATTGATCACATCAGGAATATTCTTCTAACCATACATGCTCGGTTCGTCGAAGATCTATAAGTGAAGCACGTCCACTCGGACAAATACCCCTTTCATGCAAAAGGGTGAAAACAAAGCTCCTCTACGGATACAATATACTCTTGCAAATACCCCTTTCACGCAAAATCTAACAGTCAATGTAAGAAGTACTACTGGAATGATTACTCCACAGGTGTCCGGCTCTTTTCTGATCGGCGGTTTCAAAGCGAATTCATTCACCGTGCCGAGAAACACGAAGATTCACCTGCTTGACCGAGTTCCAGGCTGAATTTATTTACTGTGCCGAGTGCACGAAGATCAGTCCGACTGACTCAGCTCCAGGCTGAGCTTATTTACCACGTCAAGTGCCTGAAGATGCATCCGATTGACTCAATTTCAGGATTGACTCAATTTCAGACTAAAATGATATTTACTGTATCGACTGCGTGGAGGTTTACTAGGAGACTTAAACTCTCTGCCAGGCTCATCTAGTCCGACAGAGGCTCGGGGACTACACCCAGTGGGTGCACTCAGCGTGCCCCCACTGGAAGAGAACTCAGAAAGAAACATTTTGCTCGATGCAAAACCAGCTCCAAATCACTCCAAAAAAATTGCTATAAGGTGAGTTCAACGCTCCTTCACAGACCCGTTTGAGCTCATTTCACTCGGACACCATGCAGTCTGGAATCCGTCAAGGCAACACGCGGAGATAAGACCACCGGGTGACCAGAGGAAGCTCATAAGTGCCTCCGTAGCACTCGACTCATCTGGGAATACACCTCGACTCGACCCGCTCAACCTCGACCAATTCGGGGGCTAATGACGAGGACATGTATTAGGGGTAGGGTAACAGGCCAGACCTAAAGACCCTACCCATGGAGACCGTACACTTTATACTGGGCCCCTGGGCCAGATCACCGTCCAGATGTACTGCAACTTGAAAGTCACTCGGACGACAACAACCACTCGGAGCATGGCACTCCACTCGACGAGCTCATTCCACTCGGCCATGTAACTCACTCGGATATGCGAAGACCAATAGTCAACATGACAATTTTGTTGTGGGCAGGCATTATGGCATTGATGCTCCACTTTGTAACATAGGAGGTGAGGGGGTGGCGCACTCTATATAAGCCACCCCCACCACTAGACTTGGGGGCTCTTTTCTGCCACCTCTCTCTCTTTTCACCATTAGTCTCAGGACTTAGCTCAGGCATGGGGATCCGTTCCTCGCTCACACACACATTGTATTCTCCGGATATATACTCAGATAAAACAAAGCCTCTCTGGAGCACGAGACATAGGGTTGTTATCTCCACCGTGAGAGGCCCGAACTCGCTAAAACCACCATGTCACCCATATGCATCTCGATAGATCATGCTCCGTTACCCTATACCTTATTATTGTCGGAATTGTTCCCACGACAGCCGAGGATATGGGGACTTCACCTACCTTTTACCTAGTAGTAGCGAGGGGTATAAAACCGCGGTACTACGGTTCATACCCCTCGCTACTACTATGGCATGTCCCGGGGGGCATGGTAGAGACTGCTTAGTAGTAGCGAGGGGTAAAAACTCGTGCTACTACTATCAACTTAGTAGTAGCGAGGGGTAAAACTCACTCTATTAGTAAGTAGTAGTAGCGAGGGGTATAAACCCGCGCTACTAGTAAGCGTCTGCTTATAAGCTTTTCCCTAGTAATGATAGTTCTTGTTTAAATAAAACCAGACTGATTCTAACTCACAAGACTTAAGATAACCCTTAGCAGCCTATGGCCAGAAGCTTGGCGATGATTTTTATAGTATAGTTGAGTAGTTAAATTGGTCTAAAATCACTTGCAGTCAAGGGAGTGTCCTTCTTTGGGATTAAAGTGATGAAAGAAGAATTGCTACTCTCCGGGTTAACCTTGCCATGGTAAAAATATTCAATAAGCCTATAGAAATAATTGGAAATGATACCCCAACAAGATTTTATAAAAGCACCATTGAAGCCATCGTGTCTTCATGCTTTATCAATGGGTAGGTCTCCGCCACATCATCGATTTCTGTTTTGGAGGAAGGGATTTCAAGAAGATCAATATTATCTTGCCTTTGTCACATGAGAGAGCTCCAATAAATTGTTAGTCTGCATGGACTCACCAAGTCTTGTCTTAACTCTTAAAAGCTCTCCAAAGTAGAGCAGCTTCACTATTATGGTCAACATGTTCATCGCCATTTTTATCTTGTAGCATAGATATGTGATTATGTTTATATTCAATTGTGGCTTTTGCCTGGAAGAATTTAGAATTTCCATCTCACAACTTCACCTACCCAACGGTTGCTCCCTGCTTCCAGTAAATCCCGTGATGATGAATTAGCTTAAGCAAATGTTCTTTGAGGATTAATCTGTTATTTCTTCAAATTAGAGTGAGAGGCCTATATTCCTCAAAAACACCCCACATGAAGATGACAACATTGATTGCCTTGATGGTAGCGACAAGGTTGGAATAGTTTTTGACCAATGATTTAAACCTTTTCTCAGCCTCTTAAAATTCGAGTGATCTTTTTTTTATCTTGTGATCCAAATTCATATATAAGTATAAAGGCTAACTTCTTACGAGCGGAGCAAAGGCCCGTCGCCGGGCGGCTTGGGAAGGAGCGGATCAGTATTGACCTAGATCATCGCTTTTATATATACCCCTTGTAAGCCACCGCATGGGATAAGTTGATCAGTTTTAAATCCCTGGCGTTTATAACATCTCCTGACATAGTGAAGATTTGCTGGCTGGCCCCGTGGGTTTTTTCCAATTTATGTTGGAGGGTGAAAGTTGATAACCCACAAGTATAGGGGATCGCAACAGTTTTCGAGGGTAAAGTATTTAACCCAAATTTATAGATTCAACACAAGGGGAGCCAAAGAATATTTGAAGGTATTAGCAGCTGAGTTGTCAATTCAACCACACCTGGAGATTAATTATCTGCAGCAAAGTGATCAGTAGCATAGTAGTTTGATAGTTTTGATAGTAGAGACAACAACAATAGTAACATTAACAATGATAGTAGTGATTTTGTAGCAAGTGTAACAGTGATGATAGCAGTAGTAACACAGTAGAAACAATATAAGATAAATTCGTAGGCATTGGATCGGTGACTTGTTGGATGATATTCATCATGTGACAGTTATAACCTAGGGCGATACGACACTAGCTCCAGTTCATCGATATAATGTAGGCATGTATTCCGTAAATAGTCCCTGGCGCTTTATTAAAAGAACACGCATGACATCTTTTGTCCTACCCTCCCGTGGCAGGCCGGGTCCATATTGGAAACTAAGGGATATTAAGGCCTCCTTTTAATAGAGAACCGGAACAAAGCATTAACACATAGTGAGTACATGAACTCCTCAAACTACTGTCATCACCGAGAGTGGGCCCGGTTGTTGTCACTCTGGGGTTGTCAGATCATAACCGTAGTAGGTGACTATAACTTGCAAGATCGGATCTAAAACATGGATATAATGATGAATTCATAAACTGTTCAGATCTGAGTTCATGGCACCCGGGCCCAAAGTGACAAGCATTAAGCATAGCAAAGTCATAGCAACATCAATCTAAGAACATAGTGGATACTAAGGATCAGGCCCTAACAAAACTAACTCGATTACATGATGAATCTCATTCAACTCCTCACCGACCAGCGAGCCTACGAAGGAATTACTCACTCCCGGTGGGGAGCATCATGGAATTGGCAATGGAGATTGGTTGGTGATGATGAAGAACGAAGATTCCCCTCTTCGGAGCCCCAAACGGACTCCAGATCTGCTCTCCCGAGGAAGAACAGGGCTTGGCGGCGGCTCCGTCTCGTGGATCGCGATAATTCTTTTTCTCTGATTTTTTCTGGAAATATGTGATTTTATAGTATCAGGGGGTTGTCAGTGGGGCCACCAGGTGGGTACAACCCACCTGGGCGCGCCAGGAGGGGGGGGCGCGCCTTGGTGGGTTGTGCCCACCCAGGGGCCCCTCTCCGGTAGATCTTGGCTCTAGAAATTCTGCTTTATTATATAAAAAATCCTCACAAAGTTTCGTTCCATTCCGAGAACTTTTATTTCTGCACAAAAACAACACCATGGTAGTTCTATTGAAAACAACGTTAGTCTGGGGTTAGTTTCATTCAAATCATGCAAATTAGAGTCCAAAACAAGAGGAAAAGCGTGAGAAAAAGTAGATACATTGGAGACGTATCAACTCCCCCAAGCTTAAACCTTTGCTTGTCCTCAAGCAATTCAGTTGATAAACTGAAAGTGAAAAAGAAAAACTTTTACGAACTCTTTTGCTCTTGTTTGCATAAATAAGCTTAAACAACACCCAAGTTTTCAGCCAACATTATAACTAACCATGTCAACAATAACTCTTAAAGATTATAATGACTCATATCAATGACATAATCAGCTAGCGAGCAATAATAAGATATCTCAAATGGCAACATGTTGTCAAAACAACCATGATATAATATGACAATAGTGGTATCTCGCTAGCCATTTCTGAGAGCGCAAAACATAAATGCAAAGCACCTCCAAAGTTCAAGCAACGACTAAACATTGTAATTCATGGTAGAAAAGATCTAGTCATGATGCACCCAACATTAGCTACACACAATGCATAAATCATGACAGCTGTGCTCTAATCAGTTTCTGGCGCTTGTGTTTAGAAGGTGGTGACACAACATAAAAGTAAATAGATAGTCCCTTCGCAGAGGGAAGCAGTGATTTGCAGAGGTGCCAGAGCTCAATTTTTAAAACAGAGATAAATGATATTTTGAGACATGCACCCTTCTTATTCACTTCACGACCATCAGTTATCAACATCTTCCATGCTAAGCACGCTAGTGGAGGTTCCCAAGCGATAAAAGTAAAGGTTTTGACTCCATTGGGAGTTTTTGTTTGATTGATTCAGAGATGAACTCTTTTTCATGTTTGCAGTTTGGGACTGGGCATCCCTATTACCGCCCATTTTCTTGTGCGATGGCGAGTGAATAAACACTCGACCTGAGAATAACCTGCTTAGCACGGAAGATATCGACCACCTCCTTTTGTTCCATAAATGATCCAGGCACATAAAACGGATAATTTTTTAGAAGTTTTTAGAGGTGGCACAGGCAAATTTACTTAGGACGACAAGGTAATACCGTATATAGGTAGGTATGGTGGACTCGTCTGGAATAACTTTGGGTTCAAGGTTTTTGATGTACAAGCAGAATTCCCACTTAGTACAGGCGAAGGCTAGCAATTTAGATTGAGAAGTGGCCAGCTAGATAGCAACAACGATCATAACCATGCATTATGCATAAGTAAGATTAGACACTAGCATGAGGAGGATATGAACACCATGAACATAAATATCATAGAGGCTATGTTGGTTTTGATTCAACTACATGCATGAACATGTACCAAGTCAAGCCACTCAAACATTCAGAGGAGGATACCATATCATCATACTACATCACAATCATTTTAACGCTATGTTGATATCCAAGATAAATCATTATCAACTCCCAGCTACTTATGCATGGCATGAGAAACTATAATCTCTAATTGTCATTGCAAACATGTTTAATCATAATGGGCTGAAGCATGGATACTAGGTTAAACATATTTACATAGACAGAACAAGTCGAGTTCGTACCAGTTTCTCTCTGCCACGACCAGTGCATTGAATGTCGTCATTATTGCCTTTCACTTGCACGACCGAACGATATGAAAATAATAATAGTACAACAATACCATGGACTAAGCTGGAATCTGCAAACATTTTATTCAATAGGAGAAGACAAGGTAAAATGGGCTCTTTATTAGTTCAAAAATTATTCATATGAGAGCCACTCAACATTTTCATCATGGTCTTCTCCTCGGTACTCGAATAAAAAGAAAACAAATTCAGAGAAACACACTAAAATATTTTTGGAGTTTTTGGTTTTCTTGAACAAGCAAATAAAAGGGGAAAGCAAAAATGAGAAAAACTATTTACACGGGAAAGCTCCCAACAAGCAAAAGAAGAACAAGCAAATCTTTTTGGATTTTCTTTTAGTACTACTACTACTAAGCATGCATAGAAAGTAAATTACTACAACTATTTTTTTTGGTTTTCGAATGTTTTTCGAATACACAAGAAGAAAGCAAGAAAATAAATGTAAGCATGGATGATACAATGAAGAAGTGTGAGCATCGACAAGTAGAATGATATGAACATGAATGTAATGTCGGTGAGAACACATACTCCCCCAAGCTTAGGCTTTTGGCCAAAGTTGGTAATCGATCAGTAGCCTGGAGGGTAGTAGGGATCCTCAGGAGCAGGCATCAACTCATCCCACTGCTGAGGTACCTGTGCAGCCTCTGCAGCAGCGTGAGCATTCCAGTAGGCGATGATGTCTGTAGGCATAATTCTATATCCGCCCCTGGCAGCAGAATCAAACAAAGCAGGTGCAAGCAAAGGAATAACATCACGAGTTCTAACGCTATAGACCAGGTTATAAGGAATGGAAATATCAGTACGGTCATGTGCAATACAGTGATGGTGTTCCATGGCTGCTCGGTCTAGGTAAACCTTGGTCAGAGGGTAATCATGAGGGCGTATCTCAACCTCGAAGTGAGCCGCCAAACGAGTAGCAAAAATCCCACCATGTATTTTACCCTGGGATTTATTAAGATGAAGGCGACGAGCCACGATAGCTCCCAAGTTATACGCTTTGTCGCCCTCAAGTGCACGACGTAAAACAACAAGGTCTGGTGAACTAAGTGCACCCACCTTCTCCCTAGCAAGCAAGCATTTGGTAATAAAATATGCAAAGTAACGAACAGCAGGAAAATGTAAGTGTAGCGACCCGACCCGAATGGATCAAGTCTCTGTGCTTAAGTGTCATCCCTGGATCGGTATGCTGACACACACAGTACTCGAGGATTTATAACAGAGGTAAATCACATGTATAAATAACGTAAATACTATTACCTCAATCCAAATATAAGCGGAAGCTTAACAAGGTTGTGGATTCCCATCAACACCAACGACAAAGTTGAGTATAGAAATCGTAACCCTAACGTATCACTTACTGGTAAATGCGAAAAGTACGCAACATGAAAAGTTGCAGCCCGAAAACGGGTCAGCACATGGAATATGCTGGCAATGTAACACATAGAGAGTAATGAAAGAATAAGCTATACTACATGCATATATGGTTGGTGGAAAGCTCTATGGTTATAGTTTTTGCGAAAAGGCAATTTTTCCCTACTGCAAAGGAATAAATTTATTTAACTATCATGGTGGTTGTGAAACATTGAGAATGGTTGACAGCATCCTCAATCCCAATTAAAAGTACTCATTAACCCAAACAAATTATATTAAGTAATGTGATGAGTGTTGGGGAACATAGTAATTTCAAAAAATTTCCTACGCACACGCAAGATCATGGTGATGGCATAGCAACGAGAGGGGAGAGTATTGTCCATGTACCCTCGTAGACCGTAAGCGGAAGCGTTATGACAACGCGGTTGATGTAGTCGTCGTCTTCACGATCCGACCGATCCAAGTACCGAACATACGGCACCTCCGAGTTCAGCACACGTTCAGCTCGATGGCGATCCCGGACTCTGATCCAGCAAAGTGTCGGGGATGAGTTCCACAAGACGGCGTGGTGATGATGATGATGCTCTCCGGCGAGGGCTTCGCCTAAACTCCACGACGATATGACCGAGGTGGAATATGGTGGAGGGGGCACCGCCTGCGGCTAAGGAACGATCCGTAGATCAACTTGTGTCTCATGGGGTGCCCCCCCGTGATATAAAGGAGGGAGGGAGGTGCGGCCGGCCCCAAGGGTGCGCTGGAGGAGTCCTACTCCCACCGGGAGTAGGACTCCCCTCTTGCCTTGTTGGAGAAGGAAAGGTGGGAGGGAAGAGGAAGGGGGCGCCGCCTCTCCTTGTCCTATTCGGACTAGGGGAGGGGGCGCGGCCTGCCCTGGCCGCCCTCCTCTTCTCCCTCATGGCCCACTAAGGCCCATTATCCCCGGAGGGTTCCGTAACCCCGGTGTTCCTAAAAATCCCGATTTCCCGGAACCATTCCGATATCCAAATATAGGCTTCCAATATATCAATCTTTATGTCTCGACCATTTCGAGACTCCTCGTCACGTCGTGATCACATCGGGACTCCGAACAAACTTCGGTACTTCAAAACTTATAAACTCATAATAAAACTGTCATCATAACGTTAAGCGTGCGGACCCTACGGGTTCGAGAACTATGTAGACATGACCTAGAACTATTCTCGGTCAATAACCAATAGCGGAACCTGGATGCCCATATTGGTTCCTACATATTCTACGAAGATCTTTACCGATCAAACCGCATAACGACATACGTTGTTCCCTTTGTCATCGGTATGTTACTTGCCCGAGATTCGATCGTCGGTATCCAATACTTAGTTCAATCTCGTTACTGGCAAGTCTCTTTACTCGTTCCGTAATTCATCATCTCGCAACTAACTTATTAGTTGTAATGCTTGCAAGGCTTATGTGATGTGTATTACCGAGAGGGCCCAGAGATACCTCTCCGACAATCGGAGTGACAAAACCTAATCTCGAAATACGCCAACCCAACATGTACCTTTGGAGACACTGTAGTACTCCTTTATAATCACCCGATTACGTTGTGACGTTTGGTAGCACCAAAGTGTTCCTCCCAGAAGCAGGAGTTGCATAATCTCATAGTTACAGGAACATGTATAAGTCATGAAGAAAGCAATAGCAATATACTAAACGATCAAGTGCTAGGCTAACGGAATGGGTCATGTCAATCACATCATTCTCCTAGTGACACTATGTTTTGTCTATGGTTAGGAAACATAACCATCTTTTATAAACGAGCTAGTCAAGTAGAGGCATACTAGTGACACTATGTTTGTCTATGTATTCACACATGTATTATGTTTCCGGTTAATACAATTCTAGCATGAATAATAAACATTTATCATGAAATAAGGAAATAAATAATAACTTTATTATTGCCTCTAGGGCATATTTCCTTCAATGAGATCAACAGGATAATCCAAGAACTAGATACTCAAAATTGTCCATAACCGGGGACACGGCTAACCATGATTAGTTTATACACTCTGCAGAGGTTTGCGCACTTTTCCCCACAACACTCGATCGCCTCCGTTTGATTTCTCGCACTACATGGTGTTTGAGAGACGGATGACCGAGACATAGTCTTTCAGAAGCACTAGCACCTTACATGTGGGTAGACCGTACCAACCTACAACCCCTACATATGCTAGTCTACCCGTAAGAGTTCGCACAACTTAATCAACTATGCCAGAGCCCATAATGGCTTGTGGCTGCACACGGAAGTTTTTAGCATGAATAATCTTATGATCCCTTTGAGCCTGGGTGGCGGGCCGTAGGATGATCACACGGTATATCCACGGGATCTCCTAGGACAACACTGGTATATCCCCAGGTGTCCGGGCAAGTCCACTGGTATATCCCCAGGGTGCCCCTAGCAATCCACCCAGATGTGTATTTAAGTTTCCACCTTAAGTTGAGCCATCAAATAACAATCTCACATCTGTCATGGATTTCACTCATACCCAAACCACGTCTACGAGCATAGCATAGCAATATAAGCAACGCGTAGAAGTAACTCCCAAGGGTTTGATAGTAATAGGGCAATAGGTTCCTAGCTCAACTACTTCCCATAACAATTTAAATAGATCCTAACCATGCAAGTGTTTGAGGATAGATCTAATGCATAAAAACTGGGTATGAGAAGAAGTATGATCAAGGTGTTACTTGCCTGCAATGTTGATGAAGATGATTCACACTCAAAACTCTTGATAGGTCTACTCGTCACACTCCGGTCAATCTATCGTAAGCAATCAATAGTAACCACACATAAGCAATCACTCAAAAGATCGGAAAGAACGAAGAAACAATTCGAAAAACATCAAAACAAAACAAATAACTCTTGCAACATAAAAAAATTTCTAACAGTACCAAAATTATGTGAATTTGGCCTTATCAGAAAGTTTAGGTCAAGAGCTTCGATTTGCAAAAAGAATCAACTAAATCGGAGTTCTGAAACTCAAGTTATGATCAAAAGAAGTTTGAATACAAATCTGTTTGAATTCAAATTTTAAAAATTTCAAAAACATGTTTGAGTTGGATTACTGTATAGAGGAGATCATAATGAAGAAGTGGGCGTTGGTTTCGTTGAATTTGGATAAACGAGTAAAAAGTTATGAATGTTTGAAAATTGGGGACTAATCTGTAAAAATAAAACAACTACATCTAGGTCCCTGGCAGAAAAATAAAAATAAAAGAAAAAGACTAAATAGCGAACGTTCGCTGCAGAAACCTATAAGACGAAAACCGTTCGCTACAAATCCCAAACTAGCAACCGTCCACTAATTAACCTAACTAATAAATAAACCGGTCTTTAAAAAAAACCAAAGAAAAACTAAAAAAACAGCGAACCGGGGTCGGTTTTATACCGGTTTGCGGCGGTTCGGGGAAAACCGGTGGTTCGCGGACGGATCGGACCGGCGAGCTCCGGCGAGGCGGCTGGGCTTCAAGGGCGGCTCCGGCGTCGGAGGAGACGACGAGGCGACGGGAGAGTACAGGCGGCGGGCTACTGGGCGCATGGCCACGAGGCGGCGTGGGTGCGGTGAAGGGGCAGCGGCGGAGCGGCAACGGCGGCGGCGAGATGTGCGGCGAGGGGAGAGGAGAGAGAGGCGGGGCCCGGGGCTCCGGTTTATATAGAGGGGAAGGGCGGCGCGAAGCTTGGAGGAGGGGCACGGAGGCCGGGCGGACACGGCGCCGGCGAGGCGTGGCGGCGGCGGACTCCCTAGCGGAGTCCGCTCGGGGACGGTGGAGGCGAGCGGCGCGGGCTGGGCCGTGGCCTGGCGTGGGAGGTGGGCCGGCCCAGTTCGGCGGAGGGAACCCTTTTTTTAAACAAACAGAGAAAAAAATAATAAAACAAAATAAAATGAAAATATTATATAGGCATATAATATATTAAAATTTTCAGAAAAAGATTTCCTACAAGGTGAACATTTTTATAATGCCAAATAAAATCCACACAAATTCAGATAATTAAAAGAGTGCTACTGGTCTAATAAAATCCAACGAAAATCGTTTTAAAAATACCAAAATTAATTCAAATTTATTTCTCTCCATTTTTCTGATGTAGGGAATCATGTTACCCTATTTTCCATATATGTAAGTCATTTTATCTTCGCTCGTGAAAATCATTGAGTTGCATAAAGTTTCAGAATTGGAAATATTCTCAAATGAAATTCAAATATTTTCAACACCCTTGTCATTTAAATAAATGGAAGAAGTCATGTCATCTTCTCTCGGTGGTTTTGTGATGAAAAGAATTTGAATTCGAAGATCATAAAAGCAAAAAATGAAAGTTTGGGAAAGTCCTTTTATTCCCTCTCATTTAACTTTCAAAAAGTTTCAAATTCACTCACTTTCAGTCAATCAATCAAACAATCAGACAAAACTATCTATTTGTTTATAACATTCCAAAATTTAGAATTTTGGGATGTTACAGTAAGCCAGCGGCAGTGATGGCAGACACCCCTCTCTCATCATCCACAGTCAAAGTGCGATAAAAATTCTCAAACGCAGCCGGCCTAGGCTCACCCAAACTCCCATCAGAAGGGATCAATCATATGTCACAAAATTCAGTAAGTGCTATCTGATGGTTTTCAGCATATAAATCAAAGCTCACTTCAGGAGGATTATTCCTAGGCAAGAAAGTAAAGCTTTGAACAAAGATATTCGTGAGGATTTCGTGCTGGTCACACTCATCTGCAATGAAGTCGGTGAGGCCGACATTGGCAATATATTGCATGAACTCCTCATGAATTCCAGCCTCTTGCAGGAATGGGGTGTGCGGCCATTCGGATGGCCGTACTTCCGCCAACCTCCGAGGGTGGAGATCATTGTCAGAACACTAAGAATTCAACATGCAAGCACATCTACAGCAGCACCAAGAGTAGCTAATTATTCAGAGTATAAACCATTAAAACAAAAAACTAATTGAACAAATGGTGGAGTCACATACCAAGCAACAATCCCCCGAAACAGTTTCGGAAACGGAGCTTCGAGCAAAGAGATCGAAATCCGTAGGTTTGAGCTCAAGAACACGGGAGAGAGAGCAATGGGATTTTTTGTTTCTGGAGGTGAGTGATGATGTGGGCTAAAGAGATAAGTGAGCGGCCTACGTGGGGACCACAACCCACTAGGGCGTGCCTGGGGGTCCTGGCGCGGCCAGGTGCGTTGTGCCGACCTGGCGCACCTCCCTCTAGTATTATTTGCACAAAAAATTCTTAAATATTAAAAAAATCATATAAATTTTTCAGGGCATTCTGAGAACTTTTATTTTTAGGTCATTTTTTATTGCACGGAAAATTCAGAAAAGAGATAAAACATGGCATTTTATTTTATTTAACTAATAAAAACATAGAATAAAAGGTAGGGACATAAGGTAGTGCTTACTAAATTCATCAACTTCATACCACTCAAAAATGATCCATTAATAAGGTTGATCAAGTCTTATTAACAACCACTTTCAGTTAGCATGAAACCGAAGAACTTCCATAAATCACTAAGTTACCTCAATGGGGATATGCATTTCCCCAACAATAAGTATTTCATATTTCTTTTTGACAGTAGGTAGAGGTATTTGAAAACTTCCGATCGTGATTGTAGGAGACTTTTCAATAACATTAATACCATTCACTTGGAATTGTTTCTTCGAAAAATGCACCGTATGCTCATTACCATTAATATGAAAAGTGACCTTGCTTTTATTGCAATCAATAACAGCCCCTGCAGTATTCAAGAAGGGTCTACCAAGGATAATCGACATGTTGTCGTCCTCGGGCATCTCAAGTATAACAAAGTTAGTCAAAATAGTAACATTAGCAACAACAACGTGCACATCCTCATAGATACCGATAGGTATGGCAGTTGATTTGTCAGCCATTTGCAAAGATATTTCAGTAGGTGTGAGTTTATTCAAGTCAAGTCTTTTATATAAAGAGAAGGGCATAACACTAACACCAATTCCTAAATCACACAAAGCAGTTTTCACATAATTCTTTTTGATGGAGCAAGGCATAGTTGTTATTCCCGGATCTCCAAGTTTTTTAGGTACTCCATCTTTAAAAGTGTAATTAGCAAGCATAGTGGAGATTTCATCTTCGGTATTTTTCTCTTATTTGTGATGATGTCTTTCATATACTTTGCATAAGGAGGCATCTTCAAGATATCAGTCAAGCGAGTACACACAAAAGACTGGCCTCAGCATTTCAGCACAGCGTTCGAATTCTTCATCATCTTTCTTTTTAGTTGACTTGGGTGGAAAAGGTATAGGTTTTTGAACCCATGGTTCTCTTTCCTTACCGTGTTTCCTAGCAACAAAGTCTCTTTTGTCATATCTTTTATTATTAGGTTGTGGGTTATCAAGATCAACAGGTGGTTCTATCTCAACATCATTGTCTGGTTCTTTATCATTGGTTGGTTGAGAGTCCTCATGAACCTCATCATTATCTTTTTCATTATCAGTAGGTGAGTGTTCATTACCAGATTGAGTTTCAGCATCAGAGGTAGAAACTTTTCATTATCAGGAGGTTTCTCCATTTCAGGTTCACTAGAAGTATGCAAAGTCATGTCATTTTCTTCTTCTTTTTCTTTTTAGAAGGACTAGGTGCACTAGTGTTATTTCTTTGTGAATCTTGTTCAATTCTTTTTGGGTGTCCCTCAGGATAAAGTGGTTCCTGAGTCATTTTACCTCCTCTAGTTGCAACTCTAACAAAGAAAGTCATCCATATTATGATTCATTTAATCAAGTAATTCTCTTTGTGATTTAGCAACTTGTTCTAACTGAGTTTGAACCATAGAAGCATGTTTTCCAACACCTCTAACATCATTTGATATTCGAAATAACAAGTCACTCAAGCGAGCAATCATATCAGAATTATATTTCAATTGTTTCATAACATTTGCATTGAAGTGATCTTGTTTTCTTATATAGTTTTCAAACTCATAAAGGCATTGACTAGGATGCATATTGTGAGGATTATCATTATCATTGAACCTCATAAGAGAATTTACCTCTACCACCTTAGGCAGTGGTGGTGTATTAAGCCCATGTATTTCTTCAATAGGAGTTAAAATATTAACATCTTCAGCTTTAATACATTTTTCCTTCATAAATTTCTTTGCCTCTTGCATATCTTTAGGACTGAGATATAATATACCCTCTTCTTCGGAGTGGGTTTAGTTGGTGGTTCAGGAATAGTCTAATCATCATAGTTTTTCAATATGTTATTCAATAATTTTTCAGCTTGTCCAACAGTTCTTTCCTTGAAAACACAACCAGCACAACTATCTAGAAAGTCCCTAGAAGCATCGGTTAGTCCATTATAGAAGATAAAGTGTATTTCATTTTTCTTAAGAGGATGATCAGGAAAAGCATTAAGTAACTAGAAAAGCCTCCCCTAAGTTTGTGGGAGACTCTCTTCTTTAATTTGAGCAAAGTTAAATATTTCCTGTAAGGCAGCTTGTTTCTTATGAGCAGGAAAATATTTTTCAAAGAAGTAATAACTCATATCCTGGGGACTACGCACACAACCATGAGCAAAGGTATTGTACCAAGCTTTAGCATCACCCTTTAATGAGGAAGGAAATAATTTGAGAATAAAGTAATAGCGAGTTTTCTCATCATGACTAAAAAGGGTGGCTATGTCATTCAACTTAGTAAGATGTGCCACAAAAGTTTTGAGTTTCATAACCATAGAAAGGATCAGATTCAACCAAAGTAATTAACTCTGGGTCGACAGAGAATTCATAATCCTTATCATCAATAAAGATAGGTGAAGAAGCAAACTTAGGATCACATTTCATTCTAGCATTGAGAGATTTTTCTTTATACTTTTGTAGTAATTTCTCTAGATCATCTCTATCATTACAAGCAAGAATATCTCTAGTTGTTTCTTCACTCATAACATAACCTTCCGGTACCTTAGGCAATTCATGTCTAGGAAGGCTAGTTCTAGCAGGTGTTTCACGAGACTCAGTTTCAAGCTCATCATCAGATTCAACAACATCATGTTGTATTACTCTAGCAATGTGTTTATCAAGAAATTCACCAAGTGGCAAATCATCATTATGAAGCAAGGTACTAGCATCATCATAAGCATCATTCATAGTAGAAGTAGAATCATCAATAACTTGCGACATATCAGAATTGATAACATGTGGTGGTGTTGCAAGTTTACTCATAACAGAAGGTGAATCTAAAGCAGAATTGGATGGCAGTTCCATACCTCCCCTCATCTTTGAGGGTTAAATCTTAGCCTTACGATCATTCTGATTCTTCATAGTGATAATATGATAATAATCCCAAGTGGCTCAACAGATATAGCTATGCTCCCCGGCAACGGCGCCAGAAAAAGGTCTTGATAACCCACAAGTATAGGGGATCACAACAGTTTTCGAGGGTAAAGTATTTAACCCAAATTTAGAGATTCGACACAAGGGGTGCCAAAGAATATTAGAAGGTATTAGCAGCTGAGTTGTCAATTCAACCACACCTGGAGATTAATTATCTGCAACAAAGTGATCAGTAGCACAATAGTTTGATAGTTTTGATAGTAATGACAGCAGCAATAGTAACAATAATAAAGGATAGTAGTGATTTTGTAGCAAGTGTAACAGTGATGATAGCAGTAGTAATGCAGCAGAAACAATATAAGATAAATTCATAGGCATTGGATCGGCGACTTGTTGGATGATATTCATCATGTGACAGTTATAACCTAGGGCGATACGGCAGTAGCTCCAGTTCATCGATATAATGTAGGCATGTATTGCGTAAATAGTCATACGTGCTTTATTAAAAGAACTTGCATGGCATCTTTTGTCCTACCCTCCCATAGCAGCGGGGTCCATATTGGAAACTAAGGTATATTAAGGCCTCCTTTTAATAGAAAACCGGAACACAGCATTAACACATAGTGAATACATGAACTCCTCAAACTACGGCCATCACCAAGAGAGGGACCGGTTCTTGTCACTCCGGGGTTGTTGGATCATAACCATAGTAGGTGACTATAACTTGCAAGATCGGATCTAAAACATGGATATAATTATGAATTCATAAACGGTTCAGATCTGAGTTCATGGCACCCGGGCCCAAAGTGAAAAGCATTAAGCATAGCAAAGTCATAGCAAGATCAATCTAAGAACATAGTGGATACTAGGGATCAGGCCCTAACTAAACTAACTCGATTACATGATGAATCTCATCCAACTCCTCACCGACCAGCGAGCCTATGAAGGAATTACTCACTCCCGGTGGGGAGCATCATGGAATTGGCGATGGAGATGGGTTGGTGATGACGAAGAACGAAGATTCCCCTCTCCGAAGCCCCAAACAGACTCCAGATCTGCCCTCCCGAGGAAGAACAGGGCTTGGCGGCGGCTCCGTCTCGTGGTTTTATAGTATCAGGGGGTTGTCAGTGGGGCCACCAGGTGGGTACAACCCACCTGGGCGCGCTATGTGATTCTATAGTATCAGGGGGTTGTCAGCGGGGCCACCAGGTTGGTACAACCTACCTGGGCGCGCTATGTGATTTTATAGTATCAGGGGGTTGTCAGCGGGGCCACCAGGTGGGTACAACCCACCTGGGCGCGCCAGGAGAGGGGGGGCGCCCTGGTGGGTTGTGCGCACCCAGGGGCCCCTCTCCGGTAGATCTTGGCTCTAGAAATTCTGCTTTATTATTAAAAAATCCTCACAAAGTTTCGTTCCATTCCGAGAACTTTTATTTCTGCACAAAAACAACACCATGTTAGTTCAGCTGAAAACAATGTTAGTCCGGGGTTAGTTTCATTCAAATCATGCAAATTAGAGTCCAAAACAAGAGGAAAAGCGTGAGAAAAAGTTGATACGTTGGAGACGTTTAAAAAGTGTATGTTGCACTTGATTATATTTTGGTGGTATGACAGCATGATTAGTGGAACTAGTATCGAGCGCTAAAGTTTATCTCGTAATATTGATTCCATAAAGATCATGTTGGAGGCGATTGACCCCTCACCCCCTCCCCATTTGAAAAAGATCAAATGCGTGGTTTTCCGATGGCTCGATGGTGTTCGTTTTGGTTCGGTTTGAGTCATAGGAAAACCGCAATATTAAGAATGGTCATCGTGGATGAATTTCGTGTGGGAGCGCTTGAAAACTTATACACCGGCCCTCCTATGCTACCTCTTGAGCATGCATTGGTTTTCCCTTGAAGAGGAAAGGGTGATGCAGCAAAGTAGCGTAAGTATTTCCCTCTGTTTTTGAGAACCAAGGTATCAATCCAATAGGAGGTAACACGCAAGTCACCTAGTACCTACATAAACAATCAAGAACCTTGCAACCAACGCGATAAAGGGGTTGTCAATCCCTTCACGGTCACTCGCAAAAGTGAGATCTAATAAAGATAGTAAGATAATTTTTTTGGTATTTTTGTTGTATAGATTGGAAAGTAAAGATTGCAAAATAGTAAAACGAGATATGATGTAAATAAAAGAGATGCAATATAATAACAAAGACACCCGGGGGCCATAGGTTTCACTAGTAGCTTCTCTAAAGATAGCATGTATTACGGTGGGTGAACAAATTAGTGCCGAGCAATTGATAGAAAAGCGCATAGTTATGAGAATATCTAGGCAATTATCATGAATATAGGCATCACGTCCGTGTCAAGTAGACCAAAACGATTCTGCATCTACTACTATTACTCCATACATCGACCGCTATCCAGCATGCATCTAGAATATTAAGTTCATAAGAACAGAGTAACACATTAAGCAAGATAACATGATGTAGAGGGATAAACTCAAGCAATATGATATAAACCCCATCTTTTTATCCTTGATGGTAATAATACAATACGTTCCTTGCTGCCCCTACTGTCACTGGGAAAGGACACCGCAAGATTGAACCCGAAGCTAAGCACTTCTCCCATTGCAAGAAAGATCAATCTAGTAGGCCAAACTAAACCAATAATTCGAAGAGACTTGCAAAGATATCAAATCATGCATATAAGAATTCAGAGAAGAACCAAATAATATTCATAGATAATCTTGATCATAAATCCACAATTCATCGGATCTCGGAAAACACACCGCAAAAGAGTATTACATCGAATAGATCTCCAAGAACATCGAGGAGAACTTTGTATTGAGAACCAAAGAGAGAGAAGAAGCCATCTAGGTAATAACTATGGACCCAAAGATCTGTGGTAAACTACTCACACATCATCGGAGAGGCTATGGTGTTGATGTAGAAGCCCTCCATGATCGATTTCCCCTCCAGCAGATCGCCGGAAAAGGCCCCAAGATGGGATCTCACGGGTACAGAAGGTTGCGGCGGTGGATAAGTGGTTTCATTGCTCCCCCTGATGTTTTTAGGGTATAAGAGTATATATAGGCGAAAGAAGTACGTCGGTGGAGCTCCATGGGGCCCATGAGGGTGGGGGCGCGCATACCCCCCTGGGCACACCCTCCCGCCTCGTGGTCGCCTCGCGGAGTTCCAGACTTCAACTCTAAGTCTTCTGGATTGCGTTTGTTCCAAGAAAGATCATCGCGAAGGTTTCATTCCATTCGGATTCCATTTGGTATTCCTTTTCTGCAAAACACCGAAATAGGCAAACAAAAACATAAACTGGCACTGGGCCTTCGGTTAATAGGTTAGTCCCAAAAATAATATAAAAGAGCATATCATAGCCCATTAAACATCCAAAACAGATAATATAATAGCATGGAACAATCAAAATTATAGATACGTCGGAGACGTATCAAGCATCCCCAAGCTTAATTCCTGCTCGTCCTCGAGTAGGTAAATGATAAAAACAGAATTTTTGATGTGGAATGCTACCTAATGTAATTTTCAATGTAATTTTCTTTATTGTGGCATGAATGTTCAGATCCATAAGATTCAAAACAAAAGTTTAACATTGACAAAAAAAATAATACTTCAAGCATGCTAATAAAGCAATCATGTCTTCTCAAAATAACATGGCCAAAGAAAATTATCCCTACAAAATCTTATAGTCTGGCTATGCTCTATCTTCATCACACAAAGTATTTAAATCCTGCACAACCCCGATGACAAGCCAAGAAATTGTTTCATACTTTTGATGTTCTAAACCTTTTCAATTTTCACGCAATACATGAGCGTGAGCCAAGGACATAGCACTATAGGTGGAATAGAATGGTGGTTGTGGAGAAGACAAAAAGGAGAAGATAGTCTCACATCAACTAGGCGTATCAACGGGCTATGGAGATGCCCATCAATAGATATCAATGTGAGTGAGTAGGGATTGCCATGCAATGGATGCACTAGAGCTATAAGTGTATGAAAGCTCAACAAACTAAACTAAGTGGTTGTGCATCCAACTTTCTTGCTCACGAAGACCTAGGGCAATTTGAGGAAGCCCATCATTGGAATATACAAGCCGAGTTCTATAATGTAAAATTCCCACTAGTATAAAAGTGACAACATAGGAGACTCTCTATCATGGATATCATGGTGCTACTTTGAAGCACAAGTGTGGTAAAAGGATAGTAGCATTGTCCCTTCTCTCTTTTTCTCTCATTTTTTTATTTTTTTATTTGGGCCTTTCTCTTCCTTTCTTTTATGGCCTCTTTTTTTTTCGTCCGGAGTCTCATCCTGACTTGTGGGGGAATCATAGTCTCCATCATCCCTTCCTCACTGGGACAATGCTCTAATAATGATGATCATCACACTTTTATTTATTTACAACTCAAGAATTACAACTCAATACTTAGAACAAAATATGACTCTATGTGAACGCCTCCGGCGGTGTACCAGGATGTGCAATGCATCAAGAGTGACATGTATGAAAATCATGAATGGTGGCTTTGCCACAAATACGATGTCAACTACATGATCATGCAAAGCAATGTGACATTGATGGAGCGTGTCATAATAAACGGAACGGTGGAAATTTGCATGGCAATATATCTTGGAATGGCTATGGAAGTGCCATAATAGGTAGGTATGGTGGATGTTTTGAGGAAGGTATATGGTGGGTGTATGATACCGGCGAAAGGTGCACGGTATTAGAGAAGCTAGCAATGGTGGAAGGGTGAGAGTGCGTATAATCCATGGACTCAACATTAGTCATAAAGAACTCACATACTTATTGCAAAAATCTTTTAGTTATCAGAACGAAGTACTGATAACCCACAAGTATAGGGGATCGCAACAGCTTTCGAGGGTAGAGTATTCAACACAAATTTATTGATTCGACACAAGGGGAGCCAAAGAATATTCTCAAGTATTAGCAGCTGAGTTGTCAATTCAACCACACTTGGAAACTTAATATCTGCAGCAAAGTGTTTAGTAGCAAAGTAATATGATAGTGGTGGTAATGGTAACAAAAGTAAAGAAAGCAAAAGTAATATTTTTGGTATTTTGTAGTGATTGTAACAGTAGCAACGTGAAAGTAAATAAGCGTAAACCAGTATATGGAAAGCTCGTAGGCATTGGACCGGTGATGGATAATTATGTCGGATGCGGTTCATCATGTAACAGTCATAACATAGGGTGACATGTAACTAGCTCCAATTCATAAATGTAATGTAGGCATGTATTCCGAATATAGTCATACGTGCTTATGGAAAAGAACTTGCATGACATCTTTTGTCCTACCCTCTCGTGGCAGCGGGGTCCTAATGGAAACTAAGGGATATTAAGGCCTCCTTTTAATAGAGAACCGGAACAAAGCATTAGCACATAGTGAATACATGTCAAACTAAGGTCATCAGCGGGAGTGGTCCCGATTATTGTCACTTCGGGGCTGCCGGATCATAACACATAGTAGGTGACTATAGACTTGCAAGATAGGATCAAGAACTCACATATATTCATGAAAACATAATAGGTTCAGATCTAAAATCATGGCACTCGGGCCCTAGTGTCAAGCATTAACAATAGCAAAGTCATAGCAACATCAATCTCAGAACATAGTGGATACTAGGGATCAAACCCAAACAAAACTAACTCGATTACATGATAGATCTCATCCAACCCATCACCGTCCAGCAAGCCTACGATGGAATTACTCACACACGACGGTGAGCATCATGAAATTGGTGATGGATGATGGTTGATGATGACGACAACGACGAATCCTCCTCTCCGGAGCCCCGAACGGACTCCAGATCAGCCCTCCCGAGAGGTTTTAGGGCTTGGTGGCGGCTCTGTATCGTATAACGCGATGATTTCTTCTCCTCTATTTTTTACCCCCGAAAGCAAATATATAGAGTTGGAGTTGGCGTCGGAAGGTCTCCAGGGGGCCTACGAGGTAGGGGCGCCCTGGGGGCGCCCCACCCTCGTGGATGTGGTGTGGGCCTTGGTCTTCATCTTCGCGAGGATTTTTATTATTTTTATAAGATATTCCGTGGATTTTAGGTCATTCCGAGAACTTTTGTTTTCTCGCACATAAAACAACATCATGGCAATTCAGAGAAAAGCTGCGTCAGTCCGAGTTAGTTCCATTCAAATCATACAAGTTAGAGTCCAAAACAAGGGCAAAAGTGTTTGGAAAAGTAGATACGACGGAGACGTATCAACTCCCCCAAGCTTAAACCATTGCTTGTCCTCAAGCAATTTAGTTGACAAACTGAAAGAAATAAAGAAAAACTTTTACAAACGTTGTTTGCTCTTGTTGTTGTAAATATATCAAGCCAGCATTCAAGTTTTCAGCAAATACTATAACTAACCACATTTGCAATAATTCTCAGGTCTCATAATTACTCGTATCGATAGCATAATCAACTAGCGAGCCATAATAATAAATCTCGGATGACAACACTTTCTCAAAACAATCATAATACGATATAACAGGATGGTATCTCGCTAGCCCTTTCTGAGACCGCAAAACATAAATGCAGAGCACCTCTAAAGATCAAGGACTGACTAGACATTGTAATTCATGGTAAAAGAGATCCAGGCATAGTAATACCCAATATAAATTAACAGTAATGAATGCAAATGACAGCTGTGCTCTCCAGCTAGTGCTTTTAATAAGAGGGTGATGACTCAACATAAAAGTAAATAGATAGGACCTTCGCAGAGGGAAGCATGGATTTGTAGAGGTGCCAGAGCTCAGTTTTGAAATAGAGATAAATAATATTTTGAGTGGTATACTTTCATTGTCAACATAACTACTAAGAGATGGCGATATCTTACATGCCACACACATTATAGGCGGTTCCCAAACAGAATGGTAAAGTTTATACTCCCCCTCCACCAACAAGCATCAATCCATGGCTTGCTCGAAACAACGAGTGCCTCCAACTAACATCAGGTCCCAGGGGGAGTTTTGTTTGCAATTAATTTTGATTTAGTTTGCATAAAGCATGAGATTGGGCATCCCGGTGACCAGCCATTTTCTCGTGAGTGAAGAGCGGAGTCCACTCCTCTTGAGAATAACCCGCCTAACATGGAAGATAAGGGCAACCCTAGTTGATACATGAGCTATTCGAGCATACAAAACAAAATGTTTATTTGAAGATTTAGAGTTTGGCACATACAAATTTACTTGGAACGGCAGGTAGATACCGCATATAGGAAGGTATAGTGGACTCATCTGGAATAACTTTGGGGTTTAAGGGATTGGATGCACAAGCGGTATTCCCGCTTAGTACAAGTGAAGGCTAGCAAAAGACTGGGAATCGACCAACTAGAGAGCGACAACAACCATGTACATGCATTAAAATTAATAAACATTGGATGCAAGCATGAGTAGGATATAATCCACCATGAACATAAATATCGTGAAGGCTATGTTGATTTTGTTTCAACTACATGCGTGAACATGTGCCAAGTCGAGTCACTTAAATCATCCAAAGGAGGATACCATCCCACTATACCACATCATAACCATCTTAATAGCATGTTGGCATGCAAGGTGAATCATTATAACTCATAGCTAATCAAGCATGGCATAAGCAACTATGATCTCTAATTGTCATTGCAAACATGTTTATTCATAATAAGCTGAATCAAGAATGATGAACTCATCATATTTACAAAAACAAAAGAGGTCGAGTTCATACCAGCTTTTCTCATCTCAGTCAGTCCATCATATATCATCATAATTGCCTTTCACTTGCACGACCGAACGATGTGAATAATAATAAGAGTGCACGTGCATTGGACTAAGCTGGAATCTGCGAGCATTCAATAAACAGGAGAAGACAAGGCAATATGGGCTCTTGGTTAAATCAACTATTATGCATATAAGAGCCACTTCAACAATTTAATTATGGTCTTCTCCTATCGACCCCCAAAGAAAAGAAAAGAAATAAAACTATTTACACGGGAAAGCTCCCAACAAGCAAAAGAAGAACGTGAAATATTTTTGGGTTTTCTTTTTAATTACTACTGCTACAGCAGAAAAGTAAACTACTACTATCTTTTTTGTTTTTCTTAAGGTTTATCAAACACACAAGAAGAAAGCAGGAAACAGAAAATAAACTAGCATGGATATTACAATGAAAGAGTATGAGCACCGGCATATAGCAATGAGTGTGTGTGAACATAAATGTAATGTCGGTGAGAAATACGTACTCCCCCAAGCTTAGGCTTTTGGCCTAAGTTGGTTTATTGCCAGGGATAGCCTGGTGGATACACGTAGGTGTAGCTAGGGTCGCATCGCTTGACGAAGAATAGCTGGGTCGTCTTGTGATGAAGAAGACTCGATCGCCATTATCGACAGACCATCTCCGGATCCCAAGAATAAGCAGATCGTCGTGGAGGCTCATCTTGTGGTTCCGGTTCCGGGGCTGGTGCAGGATTCCGGTAGGCTTGGACGACATCCCACGTAACGAGATAAGGTCCTTCAAAATTGAACAAGGAAAGAGCAGGCAGGGTAATGGTTTCAGGATGGTGTTTATGAAATAATAGTTTATATTTGAGCTCTCCTTCCCTGCCCTTAACAACAAAATCATGCGCTACCATACTCTTATAATCTAAATAAGCACTAGGCAGAAATTTTTCTTCTTTCTAAGGAAGCCTAATAGGTATGTTAAAATGTGCAGTGAGGCGTGAAGCATAAATGCCTCCAAAGATGGGACCCTTAGTACGGTTCATACTTAACCGTTTAGCAATAATTCCGCCCATACTAACAGTATTATCGCAGTATAAACCATGGAACAAAATAATAATATCAGGAACACTAAGGTTTCCATAGTTTCCACGACCGATCAAGCAACGACTAGCAAATATGACAAAGTAGCGTAAAACAGGAAAATGTATGCTAGTGATTCTTGCATCAGAAACCTTCCTGGTTTCTCCCACAGTGATGGTGTTAATGAATGCTTCCACCTCTTTACGGTGTGGTTCCTCTAAGGTGCCCTCAGGGGGTATGTTGCAGACTTTGCAAAATTCAGCTAATGGCATCTTCTTAACAATGTCATATAAATGAAACTCTACTGAAGGAGGTGATTCCTTAGGGAAAAAGTAGAAGTTTTGCACAAAAGTATTTCTGAGTAAGAGATACTGATGACGTTGGTCGCGGAGGAAGTCGGTGAGGCCGGCATTCTCAATCAATGAATAGAAATCCTCATAAATCCCGGCATGTCTCAAGAAGTCATCGGAATGCCATTCACACAGCCGGACCTCCACGGTACGAGGCAAATTATATTTGGGCCTCTGTGCTTCTTCATTTTGTTTTTCCTTCGAACTTCGGCTCGATGAGCCCCTCAAAAGTCTCTTCATTATTTTCTGCAATATTCTGAAATTTTTAGTAACTTCAAACACAAGTGAACAAAACTCAACAAAATTGATAGCAACAACTCCTACAAGTGCCTAGAGCCTATATCTAGCATTAGAACTACTTGGAACCATATAAATTTGACATGCAAGCTCAAGAACATGGTCACCTATGCAGCCCAAATTTGCAAAGAATAAAGCACTAGAACAAAAACTAATTGGACCAATGGAGGAGTGACAAACCAAGGAACAATCTCCCCAAGCAGTTTTGCGAGAGGCGCTTTGAGCAAGGAGATCGAAAATCACAACAAAGTGAGCTAGAACTCGTGCTTGAACCAGATATTCATGTTTGTGGGAGGAAGAAGAAGAGGATGGGTGCAGGATTAAGTGAAGGAGGGCCACCGTGGGCCCACGAGGCAGGGGGCGCGCCCTGGGGGGTAGGGCGCGCCCTCCACCCTTGTGGCCAGGTGACAGCTCCCCCCGCAGTGATTTCAGTACCATAAATCCTCAAATATTTCCGAAAAAATCATATTAAATTGGCATGGCATTTGGAGGACTTTTATTTTCGGGATATTTTTATATTGCACGGATAAATCAGGAAACAGACAGAAAAATACTAATTTTACTTTATTTCAACTAAACAACAGAAAGTATAAAAGGGGTACGGAAGGTTGTGCCTTCTAGTTTCATCCATCTCATGTTCATCAAAAGGAATCCACTAACAAGGTTGATCAGGTCTTGTTAACAAACTCATTCCGATTAACATGGAACCGGAGAAATTTCGAATAACGCTATGTTACCTCAACGGGGATATGCACATCCCCAATAATAAGAATATCATATTTCTTCTTGACAGTAGGAAGAGGAAATTCAAAACCTCCAAATATAATCGATGGAATTTTTCCAATAGAGTTGATACTATGAACTTGAGGTTGTTTCCTCAGAAAGTGTTCTGTATGTTCATTACCATTAACATCAAAAGTGACATTGCCTTTGTTGCAATCAGTAACAGCCCCTGCAGTATTCAAAAAGGGTCTTCCAAGAATAATGGACATACTATCGTCCTCAGCAATATCAAGAATAACAAAGTCTGTTAAAATAGTAACGTTTGCAACCACAACAGGCACATCCTCACAAATACCAGCAGGTATAGCAGTTGATTTATCGGCCATTTGCAAAGATATTTCAATAGGTGTCAACTTATTCAAGTCAAGTCTACGATATAAAGAGAGAGGCATAACACTAACACCGGCTCCAAGATCACATAAAGCAGTTTTAACATAGTTTCTTTTAATGGAGCATGGTATAGTAGGTACTCCTGGATCTCCAAGTTTCTTTGGTATTCCACCCTTTAAAGTATAATTAGCAAGCATGGTGGAAATTTCAGCTTCCGGTATCTTCCTTTTATTAGTAACAATATCTTTCATATATTTAGCATAAGGATTCATTTTGAGCATATCAGTCAATCGTATACGCAAAAAGATAGGTCTAATCATTTCAGCAAAGCACTCAAAATCCTCATCATCCTTTTTCTTGGATGGTTTGGGAGGAAAAGGCATGGGTTTCTGAACCCATGGTTCTCTTTCTTTACCATGTTTCTTAGCAACAAAGTCTCTCTTATCATAACGGTGATTCTTTGATTATGGATTATCAAGATCAACAGCAGGTTCAACTTCTACATCATTATCATTGCTAGGTTGAGCATCATCATGAACATCATCATTAATATTTTCATTAGGTTCATGCTCATTACCAGATCGTGTTTCAGCATCAGACATAGATATATCATTTGGATTATCAGGTGGTTCATCAATAGGTTCACTATAAGTTTGCAAAGTCCTATCATTTTTCTTTTTCTTCCTTTTTGAGGAACTAGGTGCATCAATATTATTTCTCTGAGAATCTTGCTCAATTCTCTTAGGGTGGCCTTCAGGATACAAAGGTTCCTGAGTCATTCTACCAGTTCTAGTAGCCACTCTAACAACATAATCATTTTTCTTACTATTCATTTCATCGAGCAATTCTTTTTGAGCCTTAAGTACTTGTTCTACTTGAGTGGTAACCACAGAAGCATGTTTGCTAACAAGTTTAAGTTCACCTCTAATATGAGCCATATAATCACCCAAGTGTTTAATCATATCGGAATCGTATTTCAATTGTCTACCAAAATAAGAATTAAAATTTTCTTATTTGATAATAAATTTATCAAACTCTTTTAAGCATTGTCTAGAAAACTTATAGTGAGGAATATCACCTTCATCAAATCTATAGAGAGAATTTACCTTTACTACCTGTGTCGGGTTATCAGGATCAGGAGGTTCTTCAATAGGTAATGGATCAAGACCATATGTTTCTTCAACAGCGTAAATTAAGACCATGTATTTCTTCAATAGGAGGTAAATTCTTAACATCTTCAGCTTTAATACCTTTTTCCTTCATAGATTTATTTGCCTCTTGCATATCTTCGGGACTGAGAAATAGAACACCTCTCTTCTTCGGAGTTGGTTTAGGAATAGGATCATTAATTGGAGCAGGATCTGGCTGAGGAGCTGGCTTAGGAGGTGCCCATATTTTCATTTGTCAACATATTATTCAATAGAATTTCAGCTTCCTCCGGCGTTCACTACAAAAAAAATACACTTCCGTGATGATACGTGTTTGTCACAGTAGGTCGCGTTTTTTGTCATGCATGTAGATCCATGACAAATTTATGACAGAATCAAGATAGTCATACCTGTCTTTGTCGTAGAAGTGTTCCATGACATTACCAAAATTATCATCACGGAAGTGTCCACTTCCATGACGATAAATCGCGCGTCACAGAAGTGCTTTCATCAAGGGTGACCGACACATGGCATCCACCGATGGAATGCCGTTAAGCTATCGGGTCAGGTTTTGGATCCGATAACCCATTAACAGCCCCGACCAATGGGGATTTTCCACGTGTAAAATCATCATTAGCTAGAGGAAACACGTGTCGGCTCATCGATGGGACAGATGTCATCCACTCATTGGACAGGAGGCGCCTATGATAGGTCGACACGTGGCACGGCCCAACATTGGCCCATTCCGGTGAAAAAGGCCGGCCCAGTAAAAATTAGCAGGCCGGCCCATATAAGGCCTACTTGTGTCAGGTCCATTTAAGCCCACGGCCCACATGAGATGTGCCAATTCGGCCCATTAAAGATTTGACACCATTGCAGCCCATCCGCTATATACTTGGGCTCAATATCGGCCCGATGAGATTTCGGCCTGTTAACGACCCATTTAATGGATGGGCCAATTTTCAGGATGTACATCTTTCGGCCTTTTAGCGACCCATTTAAATGTTGGGCTAATTTACGCCCGGTGTGTCTTCGACCTATTGACGGCCCATAAATCTGATGGGCCATTTGTAGTCGGATCTGAGTTTCGGCCTTTTAGCGGCCCATTTAAGTGTTGGGCCAATTTCTGGCCCGGTGTCACTTTCAGCCTGTTGACAGCCCATAAGTCAGTTGGGCCAATTGTAGTCGGACCTGAGTTTTGGCCTTTTAGCGACCCATTTAAGTGTTGGGCCAATTCCCGGCCCTATGTGCCTTTCGGCTGTTAACGGACCATAAATTAGTTGGGCCATTTGTAGTCGGACCTTAGTTTTGGCCTCTTAACGGCCCATGCCCTTCATGGTCCAATACCAGCCCGGTTTCTCTTCGGCTCGCTAAAGGCCCACAACACGATTGGGCCGTTTACAATCTGACCTAACTTTCGGCCTCTTAGCGTCCCATGCTCTTCATGGTCCAATACAAGCTCATTGTCTCTTTCGGCCTGCTAAAGGCCTCACAGATAGTTGGGCCATATGTAGCCCAAACTTAGTAACGGACACATTAATGGCCCATGAAATAAATTGGGGCCACCTGTTGCCCGCCGATGTCGGCCTGTTAATGACCCGGAGGTAAGAAGGCCGACCATTAACTTCGGCCTAGTAACGCCCATTAACTCAATGGGCCCACTAAAGTTTGTTCATGTCTTTAGGCCAAATTAGATAATTTGAGCCCATTCTGACGAGCAAAGGTACGGCATCTGTGGAATAATGTTGCACATCCGGAATATATTACAGAAATTACATCCACCGGCAATCAAAGATTGATGCGGTGCAAATAAATGAGCAGAACCTAACCATCTACAACGTCACAATCTACAACCTCAACACAGATGACGCCCATAAGCATGTGGGCAAGTTCTTGCTGCTTTGCCACACTGTCTCTGAAAACATTGATCAGTTGTTGTGTTGCACGACTCTGCACCTCTGATTCATCCACCATTTCCATTATTGCTTCAGCCATTAATTGGTTCACAAACATACATTTATTCCGTTGCATTCGACGGAGGATACCGAATGATTCGGATGGCGATTTTGGTGCTTGTATTATTGATAGTGGAGAGTGTCTTGACCCTTTGCATCATAATATAAATTAGGACGGGAACCAAACAGATTAATCATGAGTTATTGCCATATTACCGCCTAGATTTACCGGAAAGAAACAATGGGGTTGCCTTCTTTGTTTTCGAGTTTGTCTTCTTATCTTCATGACTGCACAAAATTAACACATCGGCATTGCTTTGATTGGCCAAGTCGATAATAGGAAAGCAACATTGACACATTGAACGTTTGGGCAACTAGCCTACACCAAATTAACACAATATGGCACAGCTATTATCAGCCAGGTAAGGTAATACGAAAGCAACATTGACACAATGAATGAATGGGCAACCAGAGAAGCACTACAATTCAGTAATGTGCGTGATATGAGATAGCACATTCATGCAGCTTAGTACGCAGAACTACCAAGCAGTTTTCCTTACAAAAACCAACATTGGCGCCTTTACCATTTTGCTACAACTAATTTTAGATCAGATAAAGGTTAGATTCACGCCGATTAACAAAATACATGCTGATGTAAAAATATAGTGATATACAACAGGTACTTACATCAAAGATTGGAGCACAGAGAATTCCCGCAAGATATTTTCCTCGAATATGATCCCAATGGAGGAAGTCTTGTATCGTTTGACCTTATTTTCTAAAAGAGAGACGGGTAAGAAACATGTTGAAAATATGATCAGAATGCTATAAAATTTCATGATGCGAGGATACGCACACGCTTCTTAGAATGGAGTTGACATTCTTTTGCTTTGGATCGGAGCGGACTAGTTCTTTGGCCACCGGAATCGCTTATTATCGGTGGGAGTTGGGTATCTACATGCTAGAGCAGTATCTATGAAAAATGGAGTTGGTTTATTATCTCCTGGCGTTTGGATCTTTTACAAAGACCTGGTTTGTAACCCTTCAGATTCTAACATAGCCGTCTTCCCCTTGCATGCCTTATATAGAAGAATGGTGATTCAGTTATAAAACATGCTACAAAAGAGATGGAATAGGTACTGGAGAATAGAAAGGCATGGCATATTGACATGTATTCACTCCATCTGGAAATAAATGGATGGGTCTAGGCGTATTTCAGTTCTAGATACATCTAGTTTTATCCATTTCTGCGACATTTAATCCGGACGAAGGGAGTATGATGTAAGAGCTAGGGATACAACAGGACAACACAAGATAAAAAAACACTGAAAAACCCACTGCAGAACCAAAGTATTCAAACCCACTGATATGAGATAGTACACTCATGCAGCTCAGGATGCAAAACTACCAGGCAGTTTTCCTTGCAAAACTCAACATCGTGGCCTTTAATCATACATTTTTCTACAACTAAATTTAGATCAGATAAAGGTTGGATTCACGCTGATTAACAAAATACAAGCTGATGTAATAATATAGTGATATACAACAGGTACTTACATCTACATTAGAGCACAGAGAATTCCTGCAAGAATCTTTCCTCATAAACGATACCATTGCAGAAAATCTTCTATCTGTTAAGCTTATTTTCTAAAAGAGAGATGGGTAAGAAACATGTAGAAAATATGATCAGCATGCTATAAAATTTCATGATGCAAGGATATGCACACACTTCTTAGAATTGAGTTGACATATTTTTGCCGGATCGGAGCGGACTAGTTCTTTGGCGATGGAATCTACTTATTATCGAGGGAGTAGGGTTTCTCTGTGCTGGAGCAGTATCTATAAAAACTCGAGTTGGTTTATTATCTCCTGGCGTTTGGATCTTTTGCAAAGGCCTTGTTTGTAACCCTACATATTCTAACATAGTTGTCTTCCCCTTGCATGCCTTGTATAGAAGAATGGTGCTTTAGTTATAAAACATGCGGCAGCAGAGAGATGGAATAGGTACTGAAGAATAGAAAGCATGACATATTGAAATGTATTACCTCCATCTGGAAAAAAATGGATGGATCTAGGCATATTTCAGTTCTTGATACATCCTTTTTATGCATGTTGTACCCATATCGCAGGCCAAGTTAGAGCAAGCACCTTGTGGGGTGAAGAGGATTCATCATCTTTCTGCAAGTCTTCTGAAGAACTGCCTTTACATGTTCCATCATATTGGGTATCATTGACATCAAGTTTATTGGCCTTTACATTGCTCCGTGAGGTTCTTGTGGATAAATCGGTGTGTGCAATTATATCTCGACATGCATGGAAGACAACTAGTAGTTAGATTTATGTAATGAGTGCCTCAGAGGAGACGACATAAATAGTAGGACTGGGTTAACTAGCAGCAATGGTCTCATAAACTAAAGGGAGAACATGATGAAAGCTACAGAATATGTATCGTTTGTACTCGAGATTAACTAGATGGCACACAAAAGTATTAAAGAAAAACATAGGAAATACTAGAAGTGGTATAATACTATAATCACCAGCCTGTGGGATAGCATTGGCTGATGGATGATAACTATGGAACATTGTTACCTAAAGAACAAATATCTTAGCTGAACTATGGAACAGCGTTAACTCCTGAACAAGACCCGTAAGAGATCGGCATGAATATACAGTGAAATGTGATGATCTATTTTCCATGCTTAGATGAATAACAAAGCCATAAATGTTGCACACAAGTAAGATGAGGGTACAACCTATCCGGCTACCATCCATATGAGTGAGCATCATGTACTGACTTGTCGATGGCCCTGCAGTTGTTGTGGCTGTGCATGTCGGTCATGCGCATTCGATGCAGGGAACTGTTGAGTGGGGACTATAGCTCCCTTCTGGTGTATGCTTCCCTTGTTGGAGCAGTTGTGGTGAGTCGGAAGACGGTGTGTCTGAAGATGCAGATAACGCATAATGTTAAAAACGACATATCTCTTTGATCTGAAAAAATACACTAAGAGATCAACAACAAGGTACGAGAGTGGTCACACGGCTGTTGACTGAAGACTAAATTGGGGTCACACGATTTTATTTTATTTTGGTATTGTCCGATCTACGCCGGATGGCTGGCCGTCTTGTGCCTCCCGGCTGACACTGTTCAGAATCTTCCCCGAAGAGCCAGCGACCAACGGCAGAGCAGCTCGCCTCCGCCGTCTGGTGGCCCGGCAAAACCCCGCCCGGTCCCCACCACCTTGTCGTGGTTGTGCCGCCTCGGCCAATCCACAAAGACTCCCGTCATCCAGATCCGGCGACAAGGTACCTTCAACCCACGCAACTCTAAAAGATAGCCATCTAAGCGGCCGCTCATGGCGAACTTGCGGCCCCGCACCCTTACGTTAGACACCAGCCAACCGGCAGCCTAGGAGCTCCGCCGCCTCGAGTGGTGCTGCTTCCCATTGCAAATCGATTAGCCCAGAATAAAAATTTAGACAATTGACGCCTAAATAAAGTGATTTGAGATGAGGGTGCGACATATCTGGCGGCATGGTGAAGTAGGAAGGTCCAGCTGCCGAGTCGGTGAGGCCGACGCGGTTGCGGTGGCGACCGGCGGCAGGGATAGAGCGATGTCGCGACAGTCGACGGCTACGCCGAAGCAGCGCCAGGACTCTAGACGGATCCGAAGTTGGAGCCGCTTCGGCGCCGTGAACAACGGCGGGGATGAATCGGCTCCTGTACGGTTCACGCGGCCGTCGTCGAGGCAGCACCAGCAGCACGTAGTAAGAGGCACACGGCCCAGTGCACGACGGCAAATGGACAGTGTCTCCGGCATTACGGAGGAGGGCGGGTGTTAAATTGGTGCGGTGGGGGTGCCATGGAGGTGGGGCTGAGGTTTCGTGGCTCGGGAGAAGGGAGCTTCCCGGGGAGTAGGTGATTCGGCGCCCACGAGGTATGAATGGGGGCGGGCGGGGGGGAATTGGGAGGGGAGTGGAACCATGTCTTACGGATGATTTAGTCTGAAATGTGAGGGGGGGTTACAGTTCTACCCTTGCCTATAAGCTTCTCGGCTTGGGTCTGTGTACTGAGGGTCGGGGATAGTAGAGTAACTTTGCTTCTCCCCAAATAGTGGGCGGGTCGATTTCGGGCGAGGAGGGCGTGTTTTGAACTACAGTGGGCGCGAGCGATTTCGGGCGAGGAGAGCCTGTTTTGAAATAGTGGGCGCGAGCTATTTCGGGCGAGGAGAGCGTGTTTTGCCGACCATGGTTTATGAATTATTCGGCACGTCTCATTTCGGCCGAGGAGAAGGCGCGCTTGGATGAAGTTATGAACCTACCCTCGATGTACAACGGGCCAATTGATGCATGTCCCACATAGGACATTAATTTCGCGTCTCCCATTTATTTCCTCTGGCGAATTCCACCGAGCAGAGAGGATGTTTAACAGTTCGTTCAAATTTTGGGAGAACGAGCATCCACGTCTACCTTAGCAAGTCGATTCGGATCAAATTTTGAAATATTAGCTTGCCACTTCTTTTTTAGATGGAGAGATGATGCTCGGGAGTAATGTGTTTTTACATGCTCGTTGCTAGCGATTTACTATATGAAAAATAGTTGACCCACTCAAAAAAGGCGAATCAAACCCAAAATGAAATATCTCAATTCAATGAAATAGCCTGCTCAAGAGGGTCAAAATAGTGAACTAAATCCAAAATTGAACACCTCAATCGAGTAGCATGTTATACAAGATTATAGTACTCCATGAACATGTTGAAAGTCAAATTAATGAACTTGTTTGATATACACATATATCCGTTCATGTGTGGATTGCAGACAACATGTTCTCCAATTTAAATATTTGAATGCAAGTTTATATCGAAACATGGTTTATATCAGTCTTTGATGCATAAAACGCGACCTCCCCCTCTCCCGGACTCCTGTTCTCTCTCTCTCTCTCTCTCTCTCTCTCTCTCTCTCTCTCTCTCTCTCGCCGACAATCTTCAATTCTGTCGCACGCATCCGACACAAAAACCTTGTTGGTCCCTCTCCCTTTCTCTCCATCTCTTTGTCTCTTTGTGTGTGTGTGTGTGTGCGGGGGTCTTTCTAGTTCGCATGCATATATACACCATCTATAGGTCTCTCTCAAGACACTATGTATGATACTCTAGCTAGTCCAAGCTAGATATCTCGGTGCACTCATCAGACGCACACACAGATTCCTTGGCTCTTTGCCTGTAACTCTCTCACGCACCACTATGTCGCCCCTGAGCTCTTCCCCCTCTCAAACTCTCCATCCACCTGGGTCACACATACACATGCATATCTCACTGCACTTCGATAGGCCCATCTAAAACTCTATCTCCCCCCTCGTTCTCTCTCCATCTCACACGCGCACACACACAATCTCATGCCCAGCTAGCCAAGTATGATGGTCTCTCACTCAATTGTAGGCACACGCAGTCCCCCCTATATGTACTCCATCACAAACATGTGCATGGTCTATCTCGATTTCTCTTGGGGCATCTTTCTATCGCGCACACACTCCCTCGATCTCCCACCCATATAGTCCCCTCACGATCTCGACGGGATCTCTCTATCACAAACACACCCTCTCTCCCTCCCCATGCGTCCATGCCATCCATGTGTCCCTCTCGACCTTTGTTCCTTGTTGGCCACACCTCTATTGGACATGTGCTACTGGGGTGTCTCTCTTCATTGCAAACAATCACACACTAGCAATCTTCGTGTATCTCCTCGCCTCGCTTTTTCATCTCGGAGATGCATGCGTGATATGTTCGCATAAGAAACGAAAAAACACACTATCTCTCTAAATTATCGTTTGTTGTCACTTTCTCTTTCACACACATACTCTTTTTGCACACTTACTCATTCTCCTTCACACACACTTGATCTGTCTCGACTAAGGCACTCTCCTCGGTCCATAGCATATACATTTATTGAAAAGTCAAACATCACAAAGTTTGACCATGTACGTGGAGAAAAAGAATTACATCTAGTACGGCAAACATATACCATTAGATTCACCATGAGATGTAGTTTTGTATGATGTATCTTTGGTATTGTAGATATACTAGTAAGTAGCGCATGCTTTGCATGCTTAAAATCAATTCCATCTCAATGTTAAATTTAGGACATTTCAAAACTTCACTATTGTTTATCACGATGTTGCAAACTTATCTAGTTTCCTGCCGGTATTTCAAACCATAAAGGAATTCAACAAGTCGAGCGTTGAGAGATGAGTTATTACATTATGAGAAGGACAATTATCTGACTATAAATTTTAGTTTAAAATATTGAATTGAAATTTTAAAACCCGATACATACATAAGTCTGCATAAAAGAAAAGTCTGGACAGATCAATTTCCATATTTGTTTTATTCCAGTGTATTTCATTTGAATTGTGATATGACAAAATATAAACTACTACATGAATTGATTTCCTGTATAAAATTTTCTTATATACAGCAAAAGTTTCTTTTGTGAGGTACAACGAAAGATTTTCTTTTCTTATTTCCACCCCTTCATATTTCAAAAAAATTGTGTATCACAGTATTCCATGGTTGAGACTCTCTCGCTCCTCTTTCTCCATCCAAAACTGCATATCCCAACCACACCATTCTCCAAGTCAGTTAGTACCTTGCACTACACCCAACTCTAAAAACTCTCCGAAAACAACCTCGCTCCTCGTTAATGCGATTATCACGCACGCCGCTGGGCACTCACGGACTTCCTTTCCATGCGTATGCTCTGCTCAGCCTGCTACACACACAGATGCATAGCATAGCAAGCAGGTGAACTTTTCCTTAATTGATAGGTTGTAGATGGTTCTGGAAAATAGCAGAACCGTCACTGCTACTGTAGATAGACTGTAGCTAGGACTGTAGATGCGAATCCCAACAATTTGAACCATTTGATGGACTATATCAACGGTTCACATTCATCCTCAGTCTTGAGATTCAAAACTTCAAAACTGATACACTATATATTAGTATAGATATAGATATAGAAATAACATTTGCGTAAACCTGATCAAAGTTTCCAAAGTTTGACTTCTAAAAAATTTACATGCACTGCATTATCGAGCGGATGGAATATCTCTTTCCCCCTCTCAGCTATCTGACGCACCACTCAGCCTTATCGGGGCTCCTCAATCTCTCTCAAACTTTATTGGTCAGTTTGGTTCGTGACCTGACCCTCATGCCTTGATGGCCGGTACTGCCTGGTGTGGACGTGAGATGTAAAATATTTCTGCCTGGCCAGGCTTGTGTGGTGCTGAAGCGTTTGGTTCATGCCTGGGCCAGGCAAAGCATCAACGTCCCATCAATCAATCCATGCATCAATTATTTAATGCTAATATCCATCCATGTTGCTGTTAGCCTCGTGGCCACACGACCAGGCACATCATGTAGGCCAAAACATGTGCCAAATTCACTTGTGATGCATTTGGCATCGATGCCCCTCCATTGCTCACCTGGTGTCCCAATCTGGATCACCTACTTTGCTCCGGTGCCAAATTAACTCACGCAATTAAAAAAACACTGCGTGGGAGAGAGAGAGGACTGAGGCAATAAAAACACTTGTTTGGGAGAGTGAGAGGCTAGTGTAGTTGGTTTGATTGATTTGTTTATACATGTGGGTCTGTGTGCACAGCGGTGCCAACTCTCTCACATCGCGAGAGCGGTGCCAAAATCTTTTTGATTTGACATCAATGCGTGTTATGTGGCATACTTTTGCGACATATGGCATCGGCCACATAATGGAAGGCAACAAATGCCCAAGCTCTTCACGAGCTCCTAGTTAAATGAGAGGAAACAGAAAGAGAGAGAGAGAGAGAGAGAGAGAGAGAGAGAGAGAAAAAATATCACTAGCCAGCCAACCCTATCGTATGAGCCAATGATATTGGTACCTCTTGATGACACGGCAATCTTATGCAGCCAGCTGCTCTAATATGTTCTCATCTTTTGCAGATAAAAAAAGACCCGAAAGTGAAAAATGTGCTGCACTATAACAATCTCATCGAATGCCTTGATCTCCATCTTACATAAATTGATTTGATCGACTACCGAGGCAGCACTTACGAGATTAAATTGGCTGTGTTCTTTGTTCCGGAGGCAAGTGTGCTCAAGGTAATGAGGTTTGGCGTTCTCTGGCGCAACAATGAATGGCATGCTGATCACCGCATAGCGTCTAAGCCTAAATGACAAAGTCTCCGCAGAAGCTGAAATTGTTTTGAAACATCAAGTGGCGGAGACTCGAAAACTTATTTGCCCATTATCGACTTGTCGTATGCGGTGGATTTTAGTTTGTACGATAATGCTGCATCCACCTAAAGTAACGAAAGTTCTTACGTAAACTTCCTAGTAATTCCCTCCTCGTAGGTGCAGCATTACTCCTAACATTTGTAATATCAGTTTGAAACTTGTAATATTGCCGTGTCCTATTCCTACGTTTTCAAAATCCTACGAATCAAACAGGTCCTGAGTTGGTGATGATGTTGTGCCTCCCATCTTTCACCAATAGCCGTCGGATCTAGATCTCGACGATACAAACCAAGCTTCTCCATTTTTGCAAAAAGATGCCCGCACTTGTTCCCTATTTACAAAGAACTCCTTGTCTCTCACAATCAGCCTCATCTCCTCCCCACCACATCTAGGAGTAGAAGGCCGTGGAAAAATTTGGCGCGATGGCCACTGCCGGAGCCATCCACCCCAATCTTTGTGTTCCGTGCAATGCACGGGCATCTACGCACGGGAAATTATGTCGAACAGGGCTAGTTGTAAGCATGCTAGCTCTACAGCCATGATGATAGTGACTGCAGACGGTGAGGCTGACTATGGTATGCCGAACATGGCGCCTATACTCAAGTGTCATCTCTGGCGCAGGGTCTTGTCACTTCGCTGTGAGGAGCAGCACGTAATAATTTGACCAACGGGTAGTACAATGCAGTACTCCTACTACTACATTGGTAGTACTACTACTAGTACTAGTAGCACCACCGTCTGGATTTAGGAGTACTACCACGTCCATCTGGATTTTAGTATTTGACTAGCAATATCTAGTAATGCATGTCACCAAAAATGTACTAGTACTCCCTCTTTAAATAAATACATGGTGTTTTATTCCTATCGGCAAGAGAACTTAATGTTTTTTTGCTAACTAGAGTACTAATAGGATTACATACAATGAACTAAACACCGCATGTCATGTTTGGTAGTCTCAAGTCATTGAAAGCATGCACGGCCCACATCTCTCATTGGTTGATATGTCACAAAATAAGAAACAAGGAGGGAGTTAATGCACCGTGCCTAAGCATTTTGGGATTATTTGGTTTTCGTAAGGTGACTTACACAACATTTTTGTTTACATGCATTAATATTTTATTAGTTAAATCAAAGGTCAAATCTTGGCGCAAATGCAAAGGGGACCAATAAACCAGTAAACATCAAACTTCTCTCATTTGGCCCCAACTAGAGGTCCGGTGAGATGACTATATCAAGACCGGCACGGAGGGGGACGCAGCTTCATTGACTTACGGCAACTGCCTTTGGGTGAATGACACGTGGCCCCAGGGGGTGGCTGGCCCACCTATCATACACCCAAAGGCAGGTGCAGTAGAGGGCCGAGCAGTAGTACAAAATCCTACGCACCTACGCATGCTAACCAAGGGCTGAGTGATCACTCGAATCGCAAGATCAGTTGACTAGAAGCTACGCTAGACCCATGGAGGCGATGAGCGCGAGCATCAGCCGTTGTGCCGAGATGGTCCACGACGCCGACCCGCGGCCCGCAAGACCGAGGAACGTCTGTGTAGTATTGCTTGAGGCCGCCAGGGCGAGGGGCCGCTTGGACGACAGCTTTGTCTCCTTGTTCGACGAGGTCCTCGTCGGTTTCCTCGACAAGTTCACCGTCATCAAGAAGCTTGCGGACGACTTTGACGTAAGCCTCCAGCCGACGCTACCAGTGCTCGCAATGCCCGCCACCCTCAACGGCCACTATGGTAACAACCTCTTCGACGACCGGGTGGCCCTACATCGCCCGCCGCCGTCACCGGAGAATGTCCACCTCGAGGTCGCGCCGCCGCAACGCCTCGCACAAAGAAGACACCATCGACATAATCACCCATGTCTACGCGCAAATCGTCCACAAGGACTACTACATGCAAGAGGAGGACGATAGGACACTGGCCTTCTTGGAGCATAGGGTAACCTTGGACGACACTGTTCAGAAGCACGTTGAGCTCGCCGCCAACGCCGCTGCTCGTCACACGTCGGTTGGTGACCCGGCGCACTAGGGCGTTAGGATGTCGTTGAACGTTGATGGATCCGTATGTATTTTTATCTTTCCGTCAAATCCATGTAGTAGTATATGATACTACGTAATTATCTTACCTTTCGCATCAACTTCATAATTTTCAGACGTACTCCATGCATGAACGGCGCCGTAACCAAACTTCTCATTACTCTAGGCAAAATCGTTATTTTCTATCCATCGGTCGCGCCATGGAGCAGAACCAAATTTTACAAGTTACAAGTTCAAAAGGAAAAGTCTGCCGTGTTCGCGTCGCACCCCCACACGGTTGGTCCGGCACGCCGCTCAAGCGGGAATGCGTGCGGTGTTGCATTTTCACTTACAAGTGGGACCGCAATTGAGCAAACCGACTATCGGCAAAACCCCCACCCCGCCCACCGCGCAATGGGTGAGAAAACAGGAGGGAGAAGAGATGGCTGTAGCACGGACTCCAAGAAAATTGGTGTCGGATGTGAATCGTGTGAGTGGCGTGTGCAGTACTGCTAGATGTGAATGCTAGTTATGGCCCATGCCACCCCACTATATCGAGCCTATATCGAGGCACGTAGAACAAATTTCCTGCAGTCCATGCTCAGCCCTCCTCTATCTCTCTTCTCACCAGCCAACGGACGCCATGGATCCCATCGTCTGTTTGCTCACATGCGGCCCCACATGTCAGTGAAAACGCAAGAGGACCCACTGAACCTGCACATCTTTCACCTCGACGTGCTGGTGATGAAAAACAACTCCAATAAAGATCTTAGATGGCTTCTTTTGGAGATACTCAAGTGTAGTAAGATTCTATTTACAGTTTAACCCAAGATGCACATCTCGTGGCTTCAACTACCACTCTATTTTCTTTCATGACACGACCTGGATGCTGGATGTCCCACGTGTCGGCAAAAGGAGGAAGAACCCGACCAAATCTTCGGTTCTGCTCTCGGATTAGACTAGTTGTGCTAACTTAAATTTTTTATTGTGTACTCCCTCCGTTCCAAAATACTTGACTTCCATTTGTCCAAAAATGGATGTACCTATATACTAAGACATGTCTAGATACATATATATTTTGACAAATAGAAGGCATGTATTGTGCAACAGAGGGAGTAGAATGGATGCAAGTTTTTGTATAGGGAAGAAGAGTACATCTGTATATTGATAGAGTACAATTTAGTACATGTTCTATCACTTTTACCTAGTAGCACAGAGGCTAGAGATGAGATTAGTGCACTTGTTGATACTCCTACTAGAATAGAGGCTAGACATGAGACTAGATGCGAGGAAGCAACATCTACTTCTTTACACTCGAAGAAGAAAGAAGCATGCAAGATCGAGCCTCCGCAGATCAACAATGAATGCATCGAGAAGGCACTAATCCAACTTACAGGAGTAGTAAAATGTATTCTTGTGGTTCTTGTTTTCTTTGGTCTTGCTTTTATAGTCAAAATTATCGTTGGAGTTCATGCAAAACGAAAGTCCGTTTGGGGTCGTGCGTTGGAGTTGGCCTTACAAGTGGGACCGCAATTAAGGAAACCGAGTATCGACAAACCCCCACCTCGCCCGCCGCGCGATGGCTGAAGTTAGAGAAACAACGAGGTTGAAGAGATTGCTCTCGCACGGACTCCAAGAAATAATATGGTGTCAGATGGATGTCGTGGTGGTGGCGCAGCCGTACTCACGACGTGAATGCTTGTTCTGGCCCATGCCACCCTACTACTCCTACTACTTACTCCTACTATATAGTATACTAGTATCAAGGATTCAAGGTGTTGGTTACGTACAATGAACAAATTAACATATGGCTACAGTAAAAACACCCGCCCGACGCGCGAAGCATGTGAACCTAGTACAAATAGTGTACTACTATTGTTGATTGGCCTCATTCGATAACCTGTTGCAATGCACGTACAATTATGTATTCGGAAAATATTTTTTTGCCTCGTCGCACCACTCACTCAGAGAAGCGACTCGAAAGCCATTCATAAATTTAGTAAGTTTATCACAGGCATATCATTTTATTACATAGAACAGGTCATCAACCCACATTGACAACGAGGATACATTATAAATACTAAAGTTTTCACCACACAACAAATAACAAGCAATGAAATGAACTTCAACTCAACCAATCTACGGCGTTAGAAACGCTTGCTTTGAACCACAAGTGATTCTCTGGGACGGGCCATGCATTGTCGATCTGGAGACCAACACAAGACTGATCATCCAGGCTGAAGCGGCCTACTATATCAGTACCAGCGTAGGGAACCACCCAAATGTCCGAGGTATAGACACAGTTGCTTCTCATAAATGTGTCAACAATGTTGGATCGCCTTTCACCATCATCGGATAGTTTCGTCCAAGGAAGAGCGAAGTTTTCTCCAAGACTATCAATTACGTGCTGTGGAGAAGAAGTTGGCGCTAGCACCCTAGTATCCATCTCGAATACCATGCAACGGGTGTTGGAATAGGTCCGGAGAGTGCGACCATGGGAGGCTACACCGCTTCCTTAGCAAAGAACATCATCGATGGGATGTATACACACAAGAAGAGGTGATCCATCGGAATTAGTTGCCAGCGCCACAGAGTATATCGGGCGCCGCTCGTCTTCATGCTCGTGATCATCACCATCGTCATCTCCCCCTTGGTTATAAAAATCTTCAAGTATAGGTGGTGGGATGTTCACAGGACCTTGGAAACACAAGAAGAAGGTTAATTAGTAAAGGGAAACTTGCTAACCCGCATGCATGTGGATGAAACAATTGTAATTACGGTGGAAGACAAACGTACCTAAACAACTAGGATGCCATGCAAAAACAGTGCCACGAGTGGTGGCAGCAAACACAAGGCCCTCGTATTGAATTGCATCGCAGTACTCACCCGTGTACAGAAACTGATTTTTGAGCAATATCCATCGAGTGAAACCATCAAGGACGGCAACAAGCTTGTCGAAGATAGCAACAACATCATAGTTTTTGTAATTCCAAGAGCGGTTGGGAACTCGACAAATTGCTATCTTCCGTAGACGACAGTCACCATGATCATATTTGAACGTGTGTACATTACCGGTGTGCTCAACCTCTGGGAAGTGTGCTGAGATTTTTGGAAGTGGAACCCGGTGACGAGTGTACACATTCACAAGTTCCCACTCGCAGTTGGACCCAATGTAAACAACCCAATCTCCATTTGCGCCCGCCCAAGCCTGGCCCTCAAGCGATGGCATCTTAACATCACACGTATCATTATCAAGCGGCATCAACTTGCACAAGGCGAGGTCTCCGTCGTCCGCTTGCCAGTCATCAGGGTCACGGCGAAGAAGATAGGGGCGATCAAACCGCTCCTTGACTCTTGGGTTCCTTGCAATGATGTTATTCGTTGAGTCGAGAATGGGCTGGAACGAACCTGCCATGCTAGCCGAGGTGATGATGTTGCACCGATCAATGAGTTCCTCCACCACGTCATCTTTCAGATCGGGGCAAGAATAACGGGTCAAGCTTCCGCCTGTTCCCTCCATGGAGAAGACGATCGAACAATGGCAGAAGAAAGGGTGAAGGTCTGAAGGAAAATGGAGGAGGAGAGGAAGAGTGTGCGACAGCACTTCCAAATCGAGAGGGAAAGGCGAAGAGTCGGTGGACGGTTTCAAGTTTGCCACGGTTCACGAAGGGGCGCCCCGGCCTACACGTCCGTTCGAAAATACTCCTACTACTCACCGTCGTCTCACTGATATGTTGGAACGGGACCACATGAAACATGGTGTGTAATTTCTCGTGCAAAATGCGATCTGGCCGCGTTGGCCCGAGGTGCTGCATTAGTTATCGACCTTTATTTTTTTAATGGCGTGCCGACCAGTTTTGAAGCACGACTAGCTGGTACTGTACGCAGAGAAAATATAAACTACTCTACCACTACCCCACCTCCAGTACTAGTAGTATAAAAAAGATATATAGGTTGGAGCTTCAGCGCTTTCTTGCTAAGGGCTGCCCACTTGCTTCTCACACTACCACCCTCTCTCCAGATATAAAAAAGACGGGCCCTCTCTCCCTCCTCACCGGTGGTCCCAGATCCGCCGGGGAAGAAAAGGACGTGCAGCGTTGACGCACTCGTCGTCGGCGAGCGAGTCACGCACTGATGACAAGGCCGTCCTATCAGACCTAGCGCCCGCGCGGGATGGCCTCCGTCCCCAAGCTTCGCTGTCAGAGGTGTGTGCGGAGGACGACGACCACGAGCGAAGCCACTTCCCGCCGACCCTCAGGTATGCTATCTCTTTTCGAGCCATAACCTTGTTCTATTGCCCCATCTTCTACGTCGTTGCATGTGGATCTTTTTCCACTCCACCATCTTCCCAATTTGCTATCCTCTACTCTGCTGGCCACGCAGACGGAAACCATAATTTGCACTATTAAAGGAAACCCTACTTCATGCAGACTAATCCATATGCGGGTTGAATAAGGAAAGGAAGGAGATCAGACTTGTCCAAGAGAGTAGGCATCGAACCCGCATCTAGGTTGAAAAGGGGAAAATCAGTAGCTAAGGAATGAGTCTCATGTCTCTTGGTTGAAGAAGGGTAGAAAGGCATGACAACGCAATAGAGAATGACCAGATCGATCGGTTTGTTGTCCTCGCATAGGAAAAAGGTGGCTAACGAGAACAAAAATGGGACGTAATCCACATATGCTGCCTGGATATTTGTTGCTCTGGGCAACCATACCTCCCTCACCACTCTGCGTCCGTGGAGGTACATTGTACTGGTGCGCCCACTGTCTGAATGGGCCTCCCATGCTCATTTATTGCCACTTTTTTTGCGGTTAGTATAACGCCAGCAGTCAAGTCAAGCAATGCGACTGCTAAAGTGATGCCACATTTAACTAATGCCGCCTTTACCTAATGCCACCCATAAATTTAAGCAATGCCATTTAATGTCACCGGATTATTTCAGGGATAGCTGTTGATTGTGGATGTATTAAAGATTTTTCAGCTAAGGCATTCTAATGCTGTTGTACAGCCCAAGATACCAACGATGAAACTTGTTACTACCTTCAGATTTTTGCAATCGTTAATGCTTATAGATTACATACCTCGGTTTCATGAGATAAGTTAATTTTTTGTACAGTGTCACCAAAATGCCAAGGCGGTGATGTCATTTTATTTTGCTTAAACCGCATGCATACAATTATGAAGACAAGAGGAAAGGTCAAGAGTGGGCACCTCCTCCTCATTGTTCTCTTGAGGAGGTCTGTATGTTTGTCTCTAATGCTCGTCGACTACATACACGACATCAGGATGTAATGTTAAGTCATTTCCTTTTGTACAAAGGTCACCGAATTGTCCAAAGCGGTGATGGCATTTTATTTTAGTAGAACTGCACAAAATTTGCTTAAAAGAAGAGGATAGGTCAGGAATGGCTCACTTTTCCAGAAAAAACTATGTATGCCTTCCTCACATCAGCCGTTGTTGCTTTATTTATTCCTTCAAACAGGTGGTTAGAAACAATCTTGCTACCTTTTCCCATTAAGAAATTGGAATGCTTATATTTGTGAGTCTATGCTTCAACTAGTGCCACTTTTAGATTAATCACACTTTCAATATCTATGCAAACAGGGATGCTCGATTTTAGTGGAACTGCACAAAAAGTCCAACTGGTTCAACATTAGGAGCATGTTTTTTTCCAAACCTTTATATCCAATTGGTGGCACTATGAGCTATTCATTATGAAGGTACTACTACATGGTTTGCTACTATCTTGCTACTCTTTTTCTACTGTCATTAGATAGTAATACTAGTGGTTTGCATGTGAATTTATTGGCAGGGTGGACCTACATTGGAGGTGCAGGACAGGATTCAATGATTGGATGCTCAATTTCGGTTGTATCGATTTCACCTCTTCCATCATCGCGAATATGGATATCCTTGGTCTAATGAAGAATAGGCGCTTATATTTCCGCTCTAAACAAGCAAATCAATTCAGTATGAAATTGTCCAGGCAAAACATAATCAGATCAGATTGTCCAAAGGCGTAACATGATGATGCTAAGCGGAAGAGACATGTTTAAACCGAAAATGCAAGGTGTGGTATATGTTTACCAGCTGCTTGATATTTGTGCAGACAAAGATGTCTACCCGTTGCTATTTGGCAAACAAACAAAGTGCCCGCAATTTTGGTTGAACTGCACAAGAGAATAGTATAGTCATCGCATGCAAAGGCCATTTGAAAATAGACACGTAAAGATTGGATAGTCACTTCATGGACTGCAGAAAAGTAGTATTGTACTATTTATTGGGCAACACTAGGTGCTTCATTGCTTTGGTCTGATTATACAATGGGCATCATTTTTCCTAAGTTAAAGTTTGTATTCCGAAAATAGTCTCGCCATGTGATCGAGAGAAGACCAAATCATATTGCAGTGGATGTTCCTCGATCATGTGTGGTTCATTCTCATGGTTCCAATCACAGGTGAAACCACTTACGCTTTGCAAGAGGAATTGTAGACTTCACAAACAAATTGTCTTTCGATGCATCTTGAATGTTGGCCAAGAGAAGCATCCACGTTAGTAGGAAGAACAGATGTTTTTCTAGATCTTTGCTTTTGGAGCTACATATTTGTATATGATCCGTGAATCATTGAGATGCATTAACATGTTGATCTTATGTATGAGAATCGCACTAGTTAGTTTCAGCTATGACGCAAGATCCGAAGTGGCTGATCTTTGCTTTTGGAGCTACATATTTGTATATGATCTGTGAATCATTGAGATGCATTATGATTACTTATTTCTGTTCGCTCGGTGTTTACAAGTTCTTGATCGATCACTAGCTAGCCTACAAATGCGCTCCTGGCAGTTTTATTTGCGACGCAAGATGCGAAGTGGCGGTTTTTTGAATAAAAATGCCTACCTCTGAAGAAGCTGACAAGCTACACTATCGATCCTACACGGATAAAAATGCCTACATCTGAAGAAACTGACAAGCTACACTATCGATCCTACACGGATAAATAGCGGATCACGCATGTACTACCTCCTTTCCAGTTTGCAGGGCTCAATTCAAGAAACGACCTACTCGATCATACATGAATAAATAGCGGATCAAGCACGTACTAGTACCTCATTTCCGGTTTGCAGGGCTTAATTCAAACTTCTCACCAACCAAGGTACTCCCTCCGTCCGGGATTTATTAGTCCCGTGAGCAAAGCAGCAAGACCAAGGCATGGCAATAATTAACGGCATGCAGAAGTTTAAGCCTAATTAATTCCAGCGATTTAAGTGTCTGCATGCGTGCCCTCGGCATGCAGAAGTTTAAGCTTTATTAATTCCAGCGATTTAAGTGGCTGCATGCTGCATCGCGTACTGCCTGTGAGCGATTCTGAGTGCCTGCATGCAGCCGGCCGTAATTAAGGCATCTAACTGGTGCGAAAAAAGATACGCTTTAAATCTGTGGAATCATTATTGACAAGGAGGGAGATGATTCGAGTGCACTCGTTTGACCGCCATGCCGGCGTGCGACCCAGACGGGACGGGACGACATAGTCATAATTTCAGTTTCTCTAGTTTTCCACGGCAAGCTGGCGCGCTAAGCCATTATGCATTGAATTCCGATGACCGTCGCGCTACCTTCCGCCTATAAGTATTGTTTCCCGGCCTTCTCAGGTGCCACCATGACCCAACTCGCCATATCCTCATAAGCCCCCACCGGCCATGCCCCCGCCCGTCCGCGGTAGGTGACGCCGGAGGCGGTCACCGCCGGAACTAGTGTTCGGGTTTTCACGGGAAGGCAGACGGAGGGAGGAGGCACTCTATCAGTATTTAGATGGCAATGCGGAGATCGAGGAGTTGTTGGAGCGCGACCGCATGACGGAGGAGCAGGAGTTGTTGGAGCGTGACCGCCTGGCGGAGGAGCAGCATGTCACCGATTTGCGCCGCCAGCGGGACATGGAGCAGCAGCAAGACCGATGCTCGAGTCGCGGCAGAGCGCCCACAACTTGGCCGACCACGTGGAGGTCGGGCGCCCGCAAATAGCCCCGAGGCTGTCTGCACGCTGCCCATGACATCGATTTTTACTACCGGCTCGTCAAGTGGGTTTCCCGCTTGGAAGCCAAGCTTTGGTGGACCACGCCGCATGGAAAGGGCCAACGCAGCGTGAGCAACGCTACTGTCGCCGCACCTCGCAAGTCCGAGGCGAGGCGGAGGACGCCGTGCTGCTTAGCATGGACAGCAGATGGCGGCCGGCATCGTCTAGTTAGCTAAGAGTAAGTTAGTACTTGTACGCTACTAGAGTGTTAGTGGGAGTAGATAGTTTAGATAGTTAACTTGGCTATGATGGTTGTCAACGTGGAAGTTCAGTACTCTATATGTGGATCAGACCTGTTACTTTGCTCTGAATGTTGAACTTTCCGTTTGAACGTATGTAATGGGCTGTTATTTTTTTAAATGGGTTGTATTTGTCCTCCACGGTTTAGAGGCTGACTTGTGGGCCTAGCAAGTTGACGCGTACACAATCAGGAGATGATTGTACTTGGAGAGGATGACAGCAGGGACCCGCCAAATTCATGGCAGTACGAAAGCAAGTGCCTCCTTATTTCAAGCCAATAAAAAAATGGCTCCTCCTAGTGGATTTCTGACTTCTGGGTCCCATGCCATTGTCAACGTAGTCAATAAACGAAAGAATTGCATAACGAGCAGCTAACACCAGGGACCCAGCAGCTTGCCCAGTTATTTTTGTTTTGGGTTAAATTTGATAAATGCCCCTCCAAATCGGGTGTATCCGAGAAATGCCACTGCAATTTCCAAACTTTGAAAAATGCCATTTCATGCCATTTCTAGTGGCATTTTTCGAAGTCTGGAGTGGCATTTTTCAAAGTTTGCAAACTGCAGTGGCGTTTTTCAAAGTTTGCAAAATTGCAGTGGCATTTTCCAAAGTTTGGAAATTGCAGTGGCATTTTTATGAATCGCCATAATTGGAGTGGCATTTATCTAATTTGTTTTTGAGACGGAAGGTGGTGTCACTGGGCTGTGCGGGACACTCGGCTGTCTAGACAGCCTTTTCTTTTATGTTTACCACAGACCAGCCCAGTAGTTTTTTTCTTTCTGAAAATGGCTAGCCCAGTTTTTTTGTGATTTGTCAAGTAAGTCACCTTATCAGGCCTTTTGGGCTGCAAATCTTTCAAGACGAGGAGAGCTTCATTCGGCTGGGCGAGAAAATGGCCTATCAGTAATGAGAAATGGGTTGTACATTTTTAAAACACATCAAACCGGCAATTATTTTCAAATATCTTTTTTTCATTTCGAGATTTTAAATTGCATTGATTTTTATGCGTGGACAATTTATAGAATTTTATATTGATATACATTTATTTTTAAAATTAGTCTGAATGTGACTCGAAATTTCGGGATTAAAAACAATTCAGACCACACCGACATATGCAAAGTTTCGTATAATTTTTTAACCGTGGACACAATATGGGATGTAATGCTAACATAAAGAATATGGGCTCCAAAAAAACCCGTAAGAATTAGCAAATTGGCTGTAAATTATTTGAAATAATGGCAGATGGGTTGTATGTTGTTTTCCACAGATTTGAGGCTTTCCACAGATGGCCTGTGTACTGTTGGATGTCCATCCAATGGCCGTCGTGCTTCTTCAATATCTGCTCTTCCTGCTCCAGCCGCTCATACAAGCGCCGGTGGGACTGCCTGCTCCCTCCTCCTCGCGGCCGGCTGTGCTGCTGCGCAGGCCTCACCGCCCGACCGTACTCCCATCGCTGGCCTAGCCATCCCTCTACTCACCCACACCTGCTGTTATTCTCCGTGACGGCAGACGAACCAAGAAACCCTCGTACAATCGTACTCTCCGCATGGGAAACAAAAACAACGGCCGAGTCTTCCTCGCCTCCGTGTCGCTCCTTCCAGCCTCGCTATCGCCCACCGCCTGGTGCTCTCGGCATGGCGTGGTCGGTGGTCAACGACCGACATGCATCTGAAGTGGATCAGACGTGGAGAGGCCGACAGTGGGTCCACGGCCGCACGCAAGGAAATGCCTCCTTATTACGCCGCAAAATAATGATTTCCTCCACCGACATCCGGGACCCACCAAACGGCCTCTGTATTTGGCGAAAAACGTTACCGCGCCAATGGCTCGGACCCACCAGCTATATCTTCGCACGCAAGGAAGTGCCTCCTTATTACGCACAAAAAAAATGAATACTCCCCCTGCTAGCTGGAACCCAGTATAGTGGGCTTTGTTAACTTAGTCAATATGCACGATTCTAGCTCGACTGACCGTACGATGTCCATCCAACGGCCGTAGTGCTTCTTCAACCTCTGGTCTTCTTGCTCCAGCCGCCCAAACCAGCGCCGGTCGTGTCACCGCTTCCTGCCTCCGTGGCCGGGTCTTTGGCCATGAGGCCTCACCGCCTCATACTACTCCCACCGCTGGCCAGTGCCATCCCTCCACTCCACTCACCCACACCCGTGTTATTCTGCGTGGCGACGGCAGCAGCCAACCGATGAACCCTCGAACTCCTCTCCGGCGTGGGCATCCACTGCCGCGTCTTCCCGGCTCCGCGTCATCCCTTCCTAGGCCTCATTGCCGTCCACCGCCGTGGTCTTTGTCGGTATGGCGTGGTCAATGTGGTCAACGACCGAATTCCATCGGAAGAATATCAGACGTGGAGAGGCCGACCGGGTCCACGGCACCGCAAGGAAGTGCCTCCTTATTACGCTGAAAATAATTATTCCTCCACCGACAAAGAGGACCCACCGGACGCCCACCATTATATCGCGAAAAAACGTTTGCCCTCGAAAGTGCCGGACCCACCCGACGGGCCACCGTATTTCGCGAAAAAAACGTCATTCGCCGCCACTGACCCACCGGAAGTGCCTCCTTATTACGCACAAAAAATGAATACCCCTTGCTAGCCGGGACCCACCTTGGCGGAGGCTGACTTGTGGGCCTACTAAGTTGACGGGACGGAGGGCTTTGTCAACTTAGTCAATATGCACGATTCTAGCTCCAAAGGACCGTGACGATGTCCATCCAACGGCCGTAGTGCTTCTTCAACCTCCGGTCTTCTTGCTCCAAATTGCCCAAACCAGCGCCGGTCGTACCTCGTGCTCCTGCCTCCCGTGGTCGGCTGCGATGCGGCGGAGGCCTCACCGCCTCTACTACTCCCATCGCTGCCAGGCCATCCCTCTACTCACCCACACCCCTGTTACTCTGGGCGACGGCAGCCTCACACCGCGAACGGTGCCCTCGTACTCTCTACGCTGGCGTGGGCATCCGCTGCTGCGTCTTCCCGGCTCCGAGTCGTCCGCTTCCTAGACCTCGCCGTCGTCCACCTGCCTGGTGCTCTCGGCACTGCATGGTCAACGTGGTCAAGGAACGGCTTCCATCGGACGTGGACTGTACGTGGCGAGGCTGACAGCTGGGTCCACGGCCGCAGCAAGGAAGTGCCTCCTTATTATGTGCAAAATAGTTATTCCTCCACCTGACAGCGGGGACCCACCGGACGGGCCACCGTATTTCACAAAAAAAACATTTGCCCCTGACTGCTGGGACCCACCAGCTACATCTTCGCACGCAAGGAAGTGCACGATACCGGACCCACCTGGTCAAGCGCACGTAGCATTGTCATTCTGGTCGCGAACGATATGCGTACATATATTGGTGGATGTAGAGGCGCCGCACGTGTCGTAGTAGAGGCGCTGTGGTGCAAGAAAGAAAATACGGCCACGTATGTGTACATACGGGCGGGGTCTCGAACGCCTACTCGCGCATACGTACGGCAAGGGCTCGTGTACATGGCTGGGTCGGAATGGAGAAACATCATCGTCGTCGTGTTCATGGGGAGGCAACGGAATGCGTCGTGTTCATGGGGAGGCAACAGAATGCGTCGTGTTCATGGGGAGGCAACAGAACGCGTGGGAGCCAACCGGCTGGGTCGGAACGGAGTGCGTGGTCGTGTTCATCGGGAGGGCTTGGACGGAACAGCGATGGAAGCGAGGCTGGCGCATCGACAACGGAGGAAACAGACCTCCTACGCTTGGAACAGGTCCCGTTGATGGGGAGGGTCCGCGTACCACAAAACGGAGGAAACGGACCTCCTACGGTCGAAACGGGGGTCCTGTTGATCGAGAGGGGTGTGGCGTACCGCAAAACAGGGGAAACGGACTTGTGTTGGAGCGCTACGGTCGAAACGGGGGTCCTGTTCATCGGGAGGGGTGTGGCGTACCGCAAAACGAGACTGCACGGGATACTGTTCATCTCCACCGTCGACCCCCTCCAGCCTCAACAAGCTACTGTTCATCCACCGTCGACCTCCTCCAGCCTCCACGGGCTCCTGTTCATCCAGCCTCCACCGCGCGCTACTCCACCGGCCATCGCTCAACCACCCTTCCACCGCTTCATCTGCTCATCCAGCCCTCCACAACACGGGGTCTGTTCAACCACCCTCCACCGCTCACTGCTCATCCAAAGACTCCACACCACGGGGTCCTGTTCAACCACCCCTCCACCTTCTACTGTTCATCCAGCCCTCCACACCACGGGTCCTGTTCATCCACTCCTCCACGGGCACCCCTCCACCGCTCATCGCTCATCCAGCCTCCACCACACCACGGGTCCTGTTCATCCAGAGGCAATGCCATCGCCATCGCTCATCCAAACCCCCACAATGCTCACCGCTCATCCCATCGATCGGTTTCGATTATTAGCGATAGCGAAGAATCGCCGATCGAGTTACTGATAACAGCCATCGATCGATCGCTCGGGTTCGATGAACGCGTAACTGCGGTCTGTCGCTTCGCGTTCGATTAGTGCCCAACGTCTCGCTCGGGTTCGATTAGAGCCAACGCCGCACACACGCTGCAGACGTGTACGAGAGAACGCGCATCGCTTCGCCCCGACCTCCCACCGTAACCGGAACTCCCGAAATTTTCCTCCCCCTCGCTTCTACCACAATTTTTTCCGTCATGGACGGCCCAAAGAATGTCATGCAACTGCGTCTCCGGCCCGCCCAGGACGAAAAGCCCATTTCCTGTCATGATTTTTTGTCATAGAAGTAGGAGCCCACCACATCTATGATGATACCGGGTTTTGTCACAATTATCATCATAGAAGTGTCATATGTATGACAGAAAAAATTCGTTCGGCCCAAAATGTCACGGATGTGTCTTTTTTTGTAGTGGTTCTTTCCCTGAAAAGAGAACCAGCACAACTATCCAGGTAATCTCTGGAAGCATCGGTTAGTCCATTATAAAAGATATCAAGTATTTCATTTTTCTTAAGAGGATGATCAGGCAAAGCATTAAGTAACTTGAGAAGCCTCCCCCAAGCTTGTGGGAGACTCTCTTCTTCAATTTGCACAAAGTTGTATATTTCCTTTAAAGCAGCTTGTTTCTTATGAGCAGGGAAATATTTAGCAGAGAAGTAATAAATCATATCCCGGGGACTACGCAAACAACCAGGATCAAGAGAATTAAACCATATCTTAGCATCACCCTTTAATGAGAACGGAAATATTTTAAGGATATAAAAGTAACGAGATCTCTCATCATTAGTGAACAGGGTGGCTATATCATTTAATTTAGTAAGATGTGCCACAACAGTTTCATATTCATAGCCATGAAAAGGATCAGATTCAACCAAAGTAATTATATCAGGATCAACAGAGAATTCATAATCCTTATCGGGAACACAAATAGGTGAAGTAGCAAAACCAGGGTCAGGCCTCATTTTATCTCTAAGTGATTCCTTGTTCCATTTAATTAATAGCCTTTTAAGTTCACGACTATCTCTGCAAGCTAGAATAGAGGTAGAAGATTCCATATAAAAAACATAACCCTCAGGAATAACAGGCCTCTCTTCATCATCACTTTCATCACTATAATCAGATTCAATAGTTTCTTTCTCTCTAGCCCTAGCAATTTGTTCATCAAGAAATTCACTAAGGGGCACAGTATTATCAAAGCGAGAACTAGTTTCATCATAAGTATCATGCATAGCGTATGGCATCATCAATAACATGCGACATATATCGTAATCTAATAGCGTAAGGTGTTTAGGTTTCATGAGCTTACTCATAATAGAAGGTGAATCAAGTGCGAGCTAGATGGCGCTTCCTTACCTCCCTCGTAGTTGAGGGATAAATTGTTGTCTTAGCGTCTTTCAAGTTCTTCATAGTGTCCAGCAGATATAAATCCCAAGTGACTCAAAGAATAGAGCTATGTTCCCTAAGAATGTCAGCTTTTAAATTAGTCTTGATAACCCACAAGTATAGCGGATCGCAATAGCTTTCGAGGGTAGAGTATTCAACCCAAATTTATTGATTCGACACAAGGGGAGCCAAAGAATATTCTCAAGTATTAGCAGCTGAGTTGTCAATTCAACCACACCTAGAAACTTAATATCTGCAGCAAAGTGTTTGGTAGCAAAGTAATATGATAGTGGTGGTAATGGTAACAAAAGTAAAGAAAGCAAAAGTAATATTTTTGGTATTTTGTAGTGATTGTGATTGTAACAGTAGCAACGGGAAAGTAAATAAGCCTCAACCAGTATATGGAAAACTCGTAGGCATTGGACCGGTGATGGATAATTATGTCGGATGCGGTTCATCATGTAACAGTTATAACATAGGGTGACATAGAACTAGCTCCAATTCATCAATGTAATGTAGGCATGTATTCTGAATATAGTCATACGTGCTTATGGAAAAGAACTTGCATGACATCTTTTGTCCTACCCTCCCGTGGCAGCGGAGTCCTAATGGAAACTAAGGGATATTAAGTCCTCCTTTTAATAGAGAACCAGAACAAAGCATTAGCACATAGTGAATACATGAACTCCTCAAACTAAGGTTAAATCCTTTGAGAGTGGTCCCGATTATTGTCACTGGGGTTGCCGGATCATAACACATAGTAGGTGACTATAGACTTGCAAGATAGGATTAAGAACTCACATATATTCATGAAAACATAATAGGTTCAGATCTGAAATCATGGCACTCGGGCCCTAGTGTCAAGCATTAAGCATAGCAAAGTCATAGCGACATCAATCTCAGAACATAGTGGATACTAGGGATCAAACCCTAACAAAACTAACTCGATTACATGATAGATCTCATCCAACCCATCACCGTCCAGCAAGCCTACGATAGAATTACTCACACACGGCGGTGAGGATCATGAAATTAGTGATGGAGGATGGTTGATGATGACGACGACGACGAATCCCCCTCTCTGGAGCCCCGAACGGACTCCAGATCAGCCCTCCCGAGAGGTTTTAGGGCTTGGCGGCGGCTCTGTATCGTAAAACGCGATGATTTCTTCTCCTCTATTTTTTTTCTCCCCGAAAGCAAATATATAGAGTTGGAGTTGGCGCGGAAGGGCTCGGGGGGCCACGAGGTAGGGGCGCACCCTAGGGGCGCCCCACCTTCGTGGGACAGTGGTGTGGGCCCCTGGTCTTCATCTTTGGCGAGGATTTTTTATTATTTTTATAAGATATTCCGTGGAGTTTCGTGTCATTCCGAGAACTTTTGTTTTCTCGCACATAAAACAACATCATGGCAATTCTCACGAAAAACAGCCGGTTCCAAGTTAGTTCCATTCAAATCATACAAGTTAGAGTCCAAAACAAGGGCAAAAGTGTTTGGAAAAGTAGATACGACTGAGACGTATCAAGTACTATGCACACTCTCCTAGGGGGATAGATTGGTTGGAAAAGACCATCGCTCGTCCCCGACCGCCACTCATAAGGAAGATAATCAATAAATAAATCATGCTCCGACTTCATCACATAACAGTTCACCATACATGCATGCTACGGGAATCACAAAATTTAACACAAGTATCTCTCAAATTCACAACTACTCAACTAGCATGACTCTAATATTACCATCTTCATATCTCAAAACAATCATAAGGAATCAAATTTCTCATAATATTCAATGCACTTTATATGATAGTTTTAATTATACCCATCTTGCATGCTTATCATATTAGGACTAATTTTATAGCCAAAGCAAATTACCATGCTGTTCTACAAGTCTCTCAAAATAATATAAGTGAAGCATGAGAGATCAATAATTTCTATAAAATAAAACCACCACCGTGCTCTAGAAAGATATAAGTGAAGTACTAGAGCAAAATTATCTACCTCAAAAGATATAAGTGAAGCACATAGAGTATTCTAATTAATTTCTATTCATGTGTGTCTCTCCAAAAGGTGTGTACATCAAGGATGATTGTGGTAAACTAAAAATCAAAGACTCAAATCATACAAGACGCTCCAAGCAAAACACATATCATGTGGTTAATAAAAATATAGCCTTAAGTAAAGTTACCGATAGACGGAGACGAAAGAGGGGATGCCTTCCGGGGCATCCCAAAGCTTAGGCTTTTGGTTGAGATTTAGTTTTACCTTGGGGTGCCTTGGGCATCCCCAAGATTAGGCTCTTGCCACTCCTTATTCCAAAATCCATCAAATCTTTACCCAAAAACTTGAAAACTTCACAACACAAAACTTAAAGAGAAAATCTCATGAGCTTCGTTAGTATAACAAAACAAACCACCACTTTAAGGTACTGTAATGAACTCATTATTTATTTATATTGGTGTCAAACCTACTGTATTCCAACTTGTCTATGGTTCATACCCCCCGATACTACTCATAGATTCATCAAAATAAGCAAACAACACATGAAAAACAGAATCTGTCAAAACAGAACAGTCTGTAGCAATCAGTATCAAACGAATACTTGTTGAACTCCAAAAATTCTGAAATAAATTGGTGGACGTGAGGAATTTGTCTATTAATCATGTGCAACAAAATCAACCTAAAAGCACTCTCCAGTAAAAAATGACATCTAATCTCGTGAGCGCAAAAGTTTCTGTTTTTTACAGCAAGATTGCAAAGACTACACCCATGTTTTCCCAAATGTTCTACTTGGCACAAACACTAATTGAAATATAAAAAACACAATCATAACAGTAGCATGATGAATTATTTATTACTAAACAGGAGCAAAAATCAAAGTACAAAAATAAAATTGGGTTGCCTCCCAACAAGCGTGATACATCTCCAACCTATCTATAATTTTTGATTGCTCCATGCTATTATATATTCTGTTTTGGATGTTTAATGGGCTTTATTATACACTTTTATATTATTTTTGGGACTAACCTATTAACCCAACGCCCAATGCAAATTGCTGTTTTTTTGCCTATTTCAGTGTTTCGCAGAAAATGAATATCAAACGGAGTCCAAACGGAATGAAACCTTCGGGAGAGTTATTTTTGGAACAAACGTGATCTAGAGGACTTGGAGTGGGATTGAAGAGGTCAAAACTTTATATAGAAATGAACCGACTATCTTGGATTTCAAGGAATTTGATTATGATAATTGTTCTTTAATAGATTGTGTTTCCTTGTTGCAATCTGTGCTAAATTCTCCGCATGCTTATAGTCAAAATAAAGCTTTTACTAAACATATCATTGATTCTTTAATGCAATCTTATGAAGAAAAGCTTGAATTGGAAGTTTATATCCCTAGAAAACTTTATGATGAGTGGGAACCTACTATTAAAATTAAAATTAAGGATCATGAATGCTATGCTTTGTGTGATTTGGGTGCTAGTGTTTCCATAATTCCAAAAACTTCATGTGATTTGCTAGGTTTCCGTGAATTTGATGATTGTTCCTTAAACTTGCACCTTGCGGATTCCACCATTAAGAAACCTATGAGAAGAATTAATGATGTTCTTTTTGTTGCAAATAGGAATTATGTGCCCATAGATTTCATTGTTCTTGATATAGATTGCAGTCCTTCATGTCCTATTATTCTTGGTAGACCTTTCCTTAGAACGATTGGTGCAATTATTGATATGAAGGAAGGAAATATTAGAATCCAATTTCTGTTAAGGATAGGCATGGAACACTTTTCTAGAAAGAAAATAAAATTACCTTATGAATCTATTATGAGAGCTACTTATGGATTGCCTACCAAAGATGGCAACACCTAGATCTATCCTTGCCTTTATGCCTAGTTGGGAGGCAACCCAATTTTATTTTAGTTTTTTGCTTTTTTGGTTATATTTAGAAAATAATCCATATAGCTTCTGTTTATATGTGATTTTGTGTTCTAATTAGTGTTTGTGCCAAGTAGAACCTTTGGGAAGACTTGGGGAAAGTCTTTGCGATCTTGCTGTAAAAAACAGAAACTTTAGCGCTCACGAGATTAGCTACAACTTTTTACTGGAGAGTTATATTTAGTTGATTGTTTTTTCATATGATTAATAGATAAATTCCTTACTTCCAGCAATTTATTTTAGAATTTTTGGAGTTCCAGAAGTTTGCGTTAGTCACAGATTACTACAGACTGTTCTGTTTTTGACAGATTCTGTTTTTCGCGTGTTGTTTGCTTATTTTGATGAATCTATGGCTAGTAATGGAGCTTATGAACCATAGAGAAGTTGTAATACAGTAGGTTTAACACCAATTCAAATAAAGAATGAGTTAATTACAGTACCTTTAAGTGGTGTTTTGTTTTCTTTCGCTAACGGAGCTCACGAGATTTTCTGTTAAGTTTTGTGTTGTGAAGTTTTCAAGTTTTGGGTAAAGATTTGATGGATTAGGGAACCTGGAGTGGCAAGAGCCTAAGCTTGGGGTTTCTCAAGGCACCCCAAGGTAAAATACAAGGACACCAAAAAGCCTAATCTTGGGGATGCCCCGGAAGGCATCCCCTCTTTTGTCTTCGTCCGTCGGTAACTTTACTTGGAGCTATATTTTTATTCACCACATGATATGTGTTTTGCTTGGAGCGTCTTGTATGATTTGAGTCTTTGATTTTTAGTTCACCACAATCATCCTTTCTGTACACACCTTTTGAGAGAGACACACATTATTCGGAAATTATTAGAATACTCTATGTGCTTCACTTATATCTTTTGAGCTAAACAATTTTGCTCTAGTGCTTCACTTATATCTTTTAGAGCACGGTGGTGGTTATATTTTGTAGAAATTATTGATCTCTCATGCTTCACTTATATTATTTTGAGAGTCCTTTATAACAGAATGGTAATTTTCTTTGGTTATAAATTTAGTCCTAATATGATAGGCATCCAAGATAAAAACTATAAAGTGCATTGAATACTAAGAGAAGTTTGATACTTTATGATTGTTTTGAGAGATGAAGATGGTGATATTAGAGTCATGCTAGTTGAGTAGTTGTGAATTTGAGAAATACTTGTTCGAAAGTTTGTGATTCCCGTAGCATGCATGTATGGTGAACCGTTATGTGATGACGTCGGAGCATGATTTATTTATTGATTGTCTTCCTTATGAGTGGCGGTCGGGGACGAGCTATGGTCTTTTCCTACCAATCTATCCACCTAGGAGCATGCGCTTAGTACTTCGTTTCGATAACTAATAGATTTTTGCAACAAGTATGTGAGTTCTTTATGACTAATGTTGAGTTCATAGTTTATACGCACTCTCACCCTTCCACCATTGCTAGCCTCTCTAACACCGTGCACCTTTCGCCGGTATCATATACCCACCATATACCTTCCTCAAAACAGCCACCATACCTACCTATTATGGCATTTCCATAGCCATTCCGAGATATATTGCCACACAACTTACCACTGTTCCATTTACTATGACACGCTTCATCATTGTCATATTTCTTTGCATGATCATGTAGTTGACATCGTATTTGTGGCAAAGCCACCTCCATAATTCTTTCATACATGTCACTCTTGATTCATTGCATATCCTGGTACACCACCGGAGGCATTCACATAGAGTCATATTATGTTCTAAGTATCGAGTTGTAATTCTTGAGTTGTAAGTAAATAAAAGTGTGATGATCATTATTAGAGCATTGTCCCATGTGAGGAAAGGATGATGGAGACTATGATTCCCCCATAAGTCGGGATGAGACTCCGGACGAAAAGAAAGAAAGAAAAGAGGCCAAAAGAGAAAAAAGAAAGAAGGCCCAAATAAAAAAATGAGAAAAAGAGAGAAGGGACAATGTTACTATCCTTTTTCCACACTTGTGCTTCAAAGTAGCACCATTATCTTCATGATAGAGAGTCTCCTATGTTGTCATTTTCATATACTAGTGGGAACTTTACATTATAGAACTTGGCTTGTATATTCCAATGATGGGCTTCCTCCAAATGCCCTAGGTCTTCGTGAGCTTTCATACACTTAGTTTCTTTTGTTGAGCTTTCATACACTTATAGCTCTAGTGCATCCGTTGCATGGCAATCCCTACTCACTCACATTGATATCTATTGATGGGCATCTCCATAGCCCATTGATACGTCTAGTTGATGTGAGATTGTCTTCTCCTTTTTTGTCTTCTCCACAACCACCGTTCTATTCCACCTATAGTGCTATGTCCATGGCTCACGCTCATATATTGCGTGAAGATTGAAAAAGTTTGAGAACATTAAAAGTATGAAACAATTGCTTGGCCTGTCATCGGGGTTGTTCATGATTTAATACTTTATGGGGTGAAGATAGAGCATAGCCAGACTATATGATTTTGTAGGGATAACTTTCTTTGGCCATGTTATTTTGAGAAGACATGATTGCTTTGTTAGTATGCTTGAAGTATTATTATTTTCATGTCAATATTAAACTTTTATCTTGAATCTTTCAGATCTGAACATTCATGCCACAATAAAGAGAAATACATTGAAGAATATGCTAAGTAGCATGCCACATCAAAAATTCTGTTTTTATCATTTACCTACTCGAGGACGAGCAGGAAATAAGCTTGGGGATGCCTGATACGTCTCCAACGTATCTATAATTTTTTATTGCTCCATGCTATTATATATTCTGTTTTGGATGTTTGATGGGCTTTATTATACACTTTTATATTATTTTGGGACTTACCTATTAACCCAAAGCCCAGTGCAAATTGCAGTTTTTTGCCTATTTCAGTGTTTCACATAAAAGGAATATCAAACTGAGTCCAAACGGAATGAAACTTTCGGGAGAGTTAATTTTGGAACAAACATGATCCAGAGGACTTGGAGTGGACGTTAAGAAATCATCGAGGAGGCCACGAGGCAGGGGGGCGCGCCTACCCCCTCTGGGCGCGCCCTCCACCCTTGTGGGCCCCTCTTGGCTCCACCGACCTACTTCTTCCTCCTATATATACCTACGTACCCAGAAACCATCGAAGAGCACCAGGAAAACCTAATTCCACCGCCGCAACCTTCTGTACCCGTGAGATCCATCTTGGGGCCTTTTCCGGCGCTCCGCTAGAGAGGGCACCGATCACGGAGGGCTTCTACATCAACACCATAGCCTCTCCGATGATGTGTGAGTAGTTTACCACAGACCTTCGGGTCCATAGTTATTAGCTAGATGACTTTTTCTCTCTCTTTGGATCTCAATACAAAGTTCTCCTCGATCTTCTTGGAGATCTATTCGATGTAACTCTTTTTGCAGTGTGTTTGTCGAGATCTGATGAATTGTGGGTTCATGATCAAGATTATCTATGAACAATATTTGAATCTTCTCTGAATTCTTTTATGTATGATTGGTTATCTTTGCAAGTCTCTTCGAATTATCATTTTGGTTTGGCCTACTAGATTGATCTTTCTTGCAATCGGAGAAGTGCTTAGCTTCGGGTTCAATCATGCGGTGCTCGATCCCAGTGACAGTAGGGAAAACGACACTTATTGTATTGTTGCCATCAAGGATAAAAAGATGGGGTTTATATCATATTGCATGAGTTTATCCCTCTACATCATGTCATCTTACCTAATGCATTACTCTGTTCTTATGAACTTAATACTCTACATGCATGCTGGATAGCGGTCGATGTGTGGAGTAATAGTAGTAGATGCACGCAGGAGTCGGTCTACTTGTCACGGACGTGATGCCTACATACATGATCATGCCTAGATATTCTCATAATTATGCACTTTTCTATCAATTGCTCGACAGTAATTTGTTCATCCACCGTAGTACTTATGCTCATCCACCGTAATACTTATGCTATCTTGAGAGAAGCCACTAGTGAAACCTATGGCCCCTGGGTATATTTTCCATCATATAAATATCCCATCAACAAGCTATTTCTATCGCCGTTTATTTTGCTTTCTTTACTTTTAGTCTTTATCATAAAAATACCAAAAATATTATCTTATCATCTCTATCAGATCTCACTTTTGCAAGTGGCCGAAGGGATTGACAACCCCTTTATCGTGTTGGTTGCAAGGTTCTTATTTGTTTGTGTTGGTACGAGGGACTTGCGTGTGGCCTCCTACTGGATTGATACCTTGGTTCTCAAAACAGAGGGAAATACTTACGCTACTTTGCTGCATCACCCTTTCCTCTTCAAGGGAAAACCAACGCAGTGATCAAGAGGTAGCCAATCGCTATTGTTTAGTGCCCCTAGCTAGGCATTGATAAATTCAATGATGCTCACATAAAAGATAGCAATTGAAACACGAAGAGAGCATCATGTAGCATATGAAAATCACATCTAAGTCTAACATACTTCCTATGCTTAGGCATCTTATAGGCAAACAAATTATCAAGGCAAGCAAAAACTAGCATATGCAAGGAAGCGGAAAGAAACAATTGCAATCTCAACATAACGAGAGGTAATTTAGTAACATGAAAATTTCTACAACCATATTTTCCTCTCTCATAATAATTCCATGTAGGATCAGAAGGAAATTCAATATAGCTATCACAAAACATATTCTTAACACGATTCACATGTATGCGAAGTTGACACTCTTCCAAAATAGTGGGATTAACATTAACTAAAGTCATGAACTCTCCAAACCCACTTTTATCAAAAACTTCATAAGATTGAACATTCTCCAAATATGTGGGACTAAAGTTGACACTCTTCCAAACCCACTTTCCATATTATTGCAAACATTATTATCAATCTCATACTTATCATGGGACTTAAATAAATTTTCAAGATCATAAGAAGAATCACCCCAATCATGATCATTGCAACAAATAGTAGTCATAGTAAAACTAGCATCCCCAAGCTTAGGGTTTTGCATATTATTAGCACAATTGACATCAATAGAATTTATAAGAACATCATTGCAATCATGCTTTTGATTCAAAGATCTATCATGAATCACTTCATAAAGCACTTCATCAAAATTTTCAGATTCATGAATTTAAAGCAAAACCTCACAAAGATAATCTAGTGCACAAAACTCACTAGCAATTGATTCATCATAATTGGATCTCTTCAAGAGATTAGCTAGTGGATGAGGATCCATAAACTTTTAGCAAGCGAAGATGCAAGCAAAAAGAAGGTACTCCCTCTATAAACTAATATAAGAGTTTTTAGATCACTAAAGTAGTGTTCTAAACGCTCTTATACTAGTTTACGGAGGGAGTACATGGTAACACAAGATCGAACTGAAGGAGGGCAAAGAAAAGGCAATGGTTTTCAAAAATCATTTTAGAAGTGGGGGAGAGGAAAATGTGAGGCGAATGGCAAATAATGTAATGCGAGGGAGAAGAGTTTATGATGCGTACTTGGTATGTCTTGACTTGAGCATAGAACTCCTCGGCAACAACAACAGAAATCCTTCTTGCACCTCTTAAGCATGCGTTGGTTTTTCCTTGAAGAGGAAAGGGTGATGCAGCAAAGTAGCGTAAGTATTTCCCTAAGTTTTTGAGAACCAAGGTATCAATCCAGTAGGAGATAACACGCAAGTCACCTAGTACCTGCACAAACAATCAAGAACCTTGCAACCAATGCGATAAAGGGGTTGTCAATCCGTTCATGGTCACTCGCAAAAGTGAGATCTAATAAAGACAGTAAGATAAATATTTTTGGTATTTTTATTGTATAGATTGGAAAGTAAAGATTGCAAAATAGTAAAACGAGATATGATGTAAATAAAAGAGATGCAATATAATAACAAAGACATCCGGGGTCCATAGGTTTCACTAGTGGCTTCTCTCAGGATAGCATGTATTACGGTGGGTGAACAAATTACTGCCGAGCAATTGATAGAAAAGCGCATAGTTATGAGAATATCTAGGCAATGATCATGAATATAGGCATCACGTCCGTGTCAAGTAGACCTAAACGATTCTGCATCTACTACTATTACTCCACACGTCAACCGCTATCGAGCATGCACCTAGAGTATTAAGTTCATAAGAACAGAGTAACGCATTAAGCAAGATGACATGATGTAGAGGGATAAACTCAAGCAATATGATATAAACCCCATCTTTTTATCCTTGATGGTAATAATACAATACGTTCCTTGCTGCCCCTACTGTCATTGGGAAAGGACACCGCAAGATTGAACACAAAGCTAAGCACTTCTCCCATTGCAAGAAAGATCAATCTAGTAGGCCAAACTAAACCGATAATTCAAAGAGACTTGCAAAGATATCAAATCATGCATATTAGAATTCAGAGAAGAACCAAATAATAATCATAGATAATCTTGATCATAAATCCACAATTCATCGGATGTCGGCAAACACATCGCAAAAGAGTATTACATCGAATAGATCTCCAAGAACATCGAGGAGAACTTTGTATTGAGAACCAAAGAGAGAGAAGAAGCCATCTAGCTAATAACTATGGACCCGAAGGTCTGTGGTAAAATACTAACACATCATCTGAGAGGCTATGGTGTTGATATATAAGCCCTCCGTGATCGATTCCCTCTCCGGCAGATCGCCGAAAAAGGCCCCAAGATGAGATCTCACGGGTACAGAAGGTTGTGGTGGTGGAAAAAAGGTTTTGTGGCTCCCCTGATGTTTTAGGGTATAAGAGTATATATAGGCGAAAGAAGTACGACGGTGGAGCTCTGTGGGGCCCATGAGGGTGGGGGGCGCGCCTAGCCCCCCTGGGCATGCCCTCATGCCTCGTAGCCACATCGCGGAGTTCAGACTTCAACTCCAAGTCTTCTGGATTGCATTTGTTCCAAGAAAGATCATCGCGAAGGTTTCATTCCGTTTGGTATTCCTTTTCTGCAAAACACTAAAATAGGCAAAAAAACAGAAACGGGCACTGGGCCTTCGGTTAATAGGTTAGTCCCAAAAATAATACAAAAGAGCATATTAAAGCCCATTAAACATCCAAAACAGATAATATAATAGCATGGAACAATAAAAAAATTATAGATACGTTGGCGACGCATCATCCTACACCTACCACCATATTTTCCATATTAGTGCTCTTGTGGAGGTATCCACCTTGTTGCAACAAAAGGTTACTGGATACCCCTGTGGGGCTCCGCCCCCTTTGAAAGCTATTGCGTTTGCCAAGTGGAAACTAGATATGGTGTCTCATATTCGTAGTGTGTCCATAGAACTATGTTGGATTGTGGTCACAACTTTAACCCAAGGATCCCACAAATATCACTTCTAGAGAAGCAACTAATGACCAACTCAATGCTACCGCCCACAACTAGAGGGGCTATAGTGACACCATTGCTCTTCTCAAGACCGCCAAGGAAATTTGGGATTGTCTACAGAAGGCCCTGATACGTCTCCAACGTATCTATAAATTTTGCTTGTTCCATGTTGTTGTATTATCAATCTTGGGTGTTTTATAATCATTTTATAGTCATTTTATATCATTTTTCGGTACTAACCTATTGACATAGTCCCAAGTGCCAGTTGCTGTTTTTTCCATGTTTTTTACATCGTAGAAAATCAATATCAGAAGGAGTCCAAATGCCACAAAACTTTACGGAGAATTTTTATTGGCCAGAAGGAACACAACGGGCCCTGGCTGCGCCAGGGGGTGCCCCGAGGGGGGCACAACCCACTGTGCCCAGCGGCCTCGGTGGGTTGTGCCCACCTCTGTGTCCAGACCGCCTCTTTGCTCTATAAGTACCCCAATATTTCCAGAACCCTAGGAGAGTCAACGAAATATTCAGCCAGCCGCCACAGAGTCTACAACCACCAGGTCCAATCTAGACACCATCTCGGATGAGGTTCACCACCTCCATTGGTGCCTCTTCGATGATGCGTGAGTAGTTCTTTGTAGACCTTCGGGTTCGTAGTTAGTAGCTAGATGTCTATATGTCTCTCTCTCTCTTTCTCTCTCTCTCTCTCTCTCTCTCTCTCTCTCTCTTTCTCTGAATGCTCAATACAATGGACTCTTGGAGATCCATATGATGTAATTATTTTGCGGTATGTTTGTTGGGATCGATGAACTTTGAGTTTATGATCAAATCTATCTTTTTATATCCATGAAATTATTTGAGTTTCTTTGATCTCTTTTATGCATGATCTCTTATAGCCTCGTATTTATTTTCCGATATTTGGGTTTTGTTTGGCCAACTTGATCTATTTATCTTGCAATGGGCAGAGGTGCTTTGTAGTGGGTTCGATCTTACGGTGCTTAATCCTAGTGACAGAAAGGGAACCGTGATGACCCACAAGTATAGGGTATCTATCGTAGTCCTTTCGATAAGTAAGAGTGTCGAACCCAATGAGGAAATGTATGAAATGATAAGCGGTTTTCAAAGAAGGTATTCTCTCAAGCAATCGAAATTATAGGTAACAGATAGTTTTGTGATAAGATAATATGTAACGAGCAACAAGTAACAAAAGTAAATAATGTGCAGAAAGATGTCCCAATCCTTTTTGTAGCAAAGGACAAGCCTGGACAAACTCTTATATAGAGAAAAGAGCTCCTGAGGACACATGGGAATTATCGTCAAGCTAGTTTTCATCACGTTCATATGATTCGCGTTTGGTACTTTGATAATTTGATATGTGGGTGCACTGGTGCTTGGGTGCTATTCTTACTTGAACAAGCATCCCACTTATGATTAACCTCTATTGCAAGCATCCGCAACTACAACAAAAGTATTAAGGTAAACCTAACTATAGCATGAAACATGTGGATCCAAATCAGCCCCTTACGAAGCAACGCATAAACTAGGGTTTAAGCTTCTGTCACTCTAGCAACCCAAAACTTTATTCTACTAGATCATAGAGAGATCATAAAGCAAAAACTCAAAACTAGATCATGCCATAAACTTTATTCTACTAGATCAAGATAATACTAATAGGATCGAACTAAGAAAAACGGTAAAGATAGGAGTGTGATGGTGATACGATACCGGGGCACCTCCCCCAAGCTTGGCAGTTGCCAAGGGGAGTGCCCATACCCATGTGATTATGTCTCCTTCTTTGTTGGTGAAGAAGGTGGAGGTGTTGTCGACTTAGTTGATGGCATAGACTTCTCCCTTAATTTGCGCTTGAGGACGGCATTTTGATCCCTCAGATCATCAATCTCCCACCTGTGGTTAACATCTTTTTGCATAGGTCCTGCTTATTTTCCTGCAAGAGACGAAAAGGGATAAACTCGAACTTTGGTTTCTTTACCCTATCAGGGAGACTTGACTTTTTGAACTCCACGTGCATGTCCCCAGGTTGAGGTAATGGGACTTCATCTTTATCTGATCTCGTCTCCTCCTTCCCCTTGGGTTCATAATCCTCTTCTTCCTCCGTGGTCCAACCATCATGTTCCACATCTCCATAGACCCTGGGATTTGCTAAGTAATCATCCACATAGCTTTCTCCTTCTGAATCCTGGGAAGACATGTTGATCTAATCTGCAGCGGGACAGCTCGAAACGAAAACAGAGGATAATTGCGTGACACAGTAGTCAAAACCTTCGGGAGAATATATAGTGAATTTTTACCGACCAAAATACGTATCGTGCAAGGAAACGGAGTCCGGAAGGCACACGAGGTGCCCACGAGGTAGGGGGGCGCGCCCTCCACCCTCGTGGGGCCCTCGTATCCTTCCCGGACTGCTACTTATTTTTCTATTTTTCTAAATATTCCAAAACGGAGGAATATTGCCTTAAAATTTGTTTTGGAGTCAGTTTACTTACCGTACCACATACCTATTCCTTTTTGGAGTCTGAAACGTTCTGGAAAGTGTCCCTTATGTATTCCTCCGGGGTTACGGTTTCAGTAACATTGGTTTCAACATTTATGGGATTACCTGAGATATAATGTTTGATTCTTTGACCGTTTACCACCTTCGGATTTGTGCCTTCGAAGTTGTTGATTTTATGGCACCGAAACGATAGACCTCTGCGATAACGTAAGGACCTTCCCATTTAGAGAGAAGTTTTCCTGCAAAAAATCTTAAACGAGAGTTGTATAGCAATACATAATCACCTACGTTAAACTCACGGTTTTGTATTCTTTTGTCATGCCATCTTTTAACTTTTTCTTTAAATAACTTGGCATTTTCATAAGCTTGGGTTCTCCATTCATCAAATGAGCTAATATCAAATAACCTCTGCTCACCAGAAAGTTTGAAATCATAGTTGAGCTCTTTAATAGCCCAATATGCCTTATGTTCTAGTTCGAGAGGTAAGTGACATGCTTTTCCATAAACAATTTTATACGGAGACATACCCATTGGATTTTTATATGCAGTTCTATAAGCCCATAATGCATCATCAAGTTTCTTGGACCAATTCTTTCTAGATCTACTGAGAGTCTTTTGCAAAACTAATTTGAGCTCTCTGTTGCTCAATTCTACTTCACCACTAGACTGTGGGTGATAGGGAGATGCAATTCTATGATTAACGTCATACTTAGCAAGCATTTTACGGAAAGCACCATGAATAAAATGTGAACCACCATCAGTCATTAAATATCTAGGGACTCCAAACCTCGGAAAAAATGACTTCCTTAAGCATTTTAATAGAAGTGTTATTGTAGCGACCCGACCCGAATGGATCAAGTCTCTGTGCTTAAGTGTCATCCCTGGATCGGTATGCTGACACACACAGTACTCGAGGATTTATAACAGAGGTAAATCACATGTATAAATAACGTAAATACTATTACCTCAATCCAATATAGCGGAAGTAACAAGGTTGTGGATTCCCATCAACACCAACGACAAAGTTGAGTGTAGAAATCGTAACCCTAACGTATCACTTACTCATCGTCTGAAAAGTCTACAACATGAAACGTTGCAGCCCGAAACGGGTCAAAGACATGGAATATGGGCAATGTAACACATAGAGAGTAATGAAAGAATAAGCTATACTACATGCATATAGGGCTGGTGGAAAGCTCTATGGTTACGCTTTTATGAAAAGCCAATTTTTCCCTACTGCAAAGGAATAAATTTATTTAACTATCATGGTGGTTGTTAAACATTGAGAATGGTTGACAGCATTCTCAATCCAAATTAAAAGTACTCATTAAAAACCCAACAATATTAATTAATAGTAACATGATGAGATTCACATGATATCCAAGTACTAGATACTCAAGATGTCCATAACTGGGGACACGGCTAACCATGATTAGTTTATACACTCTGCAGAGGTTTAGACTTTTCCCCACAAGACTCGATCGCCTCCGCTTGATTTTCTCGCACTACATGGTGTTTGAGAGACGGATGACCGAGACATAGTCTTTCGAAGCGCTTAGCACCTTACATGTGGGTAGACCGTACCAACCTACAACCCCTACATCAGCTAGTCTACCCGTAAGAGTTCGCACAACTTAGTCAACTACGCCAGAGCCCATAATGGCTTGTGGCTGCACAAGTAAGTTTCTAGTTTGAATCATCTCATGATCCCTTTGAGCCTGGGTGGCGGTCCGAAGAAATACAGTAAGTCCTCGATAGAAACCAGGTGCCTCAATCCACCCAGATGTGTGTTTAAGTTGCCACCTTAAATAAACCATTAATTTAACAATCTCACATCTGTCATGGATACACTCACCCAATCCACGTCTACTAGCATAGCATGGCATAATAAGCAAACATAGAAGTAACTCCCAAGGGTTTGAAAATAAATCAGGTAATAGGTACTACCTCAAACTACTTCCTAGCCCACAATTTAATTAGATCCGAATCATGCAATGTTTGAGGATAAATCTAATGCATAAAAACTGGGTAGTAAAAAAGGTATGATCAAATTGTTACTTTCCTGCAAAGTTGATGAAGATGATTTGCACTCAAAACTCTTGATAGTTCTACTCGTCACACTCCGGTCAATCTATCGTAATCAAGCAATAGTAACCACACATAAGCAATCACTCAAAAGATCAGAAAGAACGAAGAAGACGATTCGGAAAACACCAAACCAAACAAATAACTCTTGCAACATAAAACAATTTCTAACAGTACCAAAATTATATGGATTTGGCCTTATCAGAAAGTATAGGTCAAGAGCTTCGATTTGCAAAAAGAATCAACTAAATCGGAGTTACGAAACTCAAGTTATGATCAAACGAAGTTTGAATACAAATCTGATCTAATTCAAATTTTAAATTTTTCAAAAACATGTTTGAGTTGGATTACTGGATAGAGAAGATCATAACGAAGAAGTGGGCGTTGGTTTCGTTGAATTTGGATAAACGAGTGAAAAGTTATGACCGTTTGAAAAACAGGGGTCAATCTGTAAATAAAAATATTCACGGATGGGTCCCTGGCCGGAATCTATTAATAAAAAGAAAACTCTACCGAGCGAACGTTCGCTACTGAACGCTAACGAATGAAAGCGTTCGCTAGATCTACCTAAACAGAGAACGTTCGCGAAATAACTAAACCCTAAAAAAACAGAACTAGGTTTTCTAGGAAAAACCGATCTAATCAAAAAACCGGGGCGGTTGCGGTTATACCGGTTCGGGGAAAAACAAACCGGCGGTGGCGATCAACTCCGGCGAGTCCGGCATCGGGCGTGGTCGCCGGCGGTGCTCCGGGGTCTCCGGATGCAAGTAGGGGCAGGGCGAAGGGCGGCGGTGGCGCGAGGGGTGGAGGCACATAACGGCGGGGCGGAGTTGCAAGGGCGACGGCAGACAGCGCGGCGTGCTCGGCGGAGTTATGGAGAGAGAGGCGGAGGAGAGACGGGGCCGGCGGCTACTTATGGAGGCGGCCTCGGTGGCGTGGGAGAGGGCAAGGAGAGGCGACGCGAGGAGTCCGCGAGCGGGCAGCCATGGCGGCGGCGGGGTCGCTCGGGACTCCGTCCCGAGCTTGGGGACGAGTGCTTTGGGCCAGCTAGGCCGTGGCAAGCTCGGCCCGGTCCGGCCGGTCCGTAGATTTTTTTAACATTTGTTTTTAAAAAACATTTTCCGCATAAAACAAAACAGATAAAACAAAAGAAATAAAAAATATATAGGCATATAATATACCAAAATTTGCAGAAAAGATTTTCTACAACATGGACATTTTTATAATGCCAAATAAAATCCACACAAAATCAAATAAAGCAAAGAGTGCTACTGCTCTAATAAAATCCAACAAAAATCATTTTAAAAATACCAAATTGACTTCAAATTTATTTCTCTCCAATTTTCTGATGTAGGGAATCATGTTACCCTATTTTCCATATATGTTATTTTTGTTGAAAAATAATTTGAATAAAACTCGAATAACTCCAAATTGAATATAAATTCATAAGAACTTTGAATTTAATTCTTTGAAACTCCCAACTCATATTTCATATAATTTGAAGAAGTCATTTTATCTTCGCTCGTGAAAATCATTGAGTTGCATAAAGTTTCAGAATTGGAAATATTCTCAAATGAAATTCAAATATTTTCAACACCCTTGTCATTTAAATAAATGGAAGAAGTCATGTCATCTTCTCTCCAGGGTTTTGTGGTGAAAAGAATTAGAATTCATGAAGATCAGAAAAGAAAATGAAAGTTTGGGAAAGTCCTTTTATTCCCTCTCATTTAACTTTCAAAAAATTTTCGAATTCACTCACTTTCAGTCAATCAATCAAACAATCAAAACTATCTATTGTTTATAACATTCCAAAATTTAGAATTTTGGGATGTTACAGTTATGATCAGCACTACTAGTTGGAATAGCTTCTACCCACTTAGTAACGTAATCAACATCAACTAAAATATGTGTATACCCATTAGAGGCAGGAAAAGGTCCCATATAATCAAAGCCCCAAACATCAAATGGTTCAATAACAAGTGAGTAATTCATAGGCATTTCTTGACGTCTACTAATATTACCAATTCTTTGACATTCATCACAAGACAAGACAAACTTACGGGCATCCTTGAAGAGAGTAGGCCAATAAAAACCAGATTGCAATACAATATGTGCAGTTCTATCTCCCGTGTGGTGTCCCCCATAAGCTTTGGAATGACACTTGCGTAGAATCTATTCCTGTTCATGCTCAGGTAAACAACGTCTAATAACACCATCTACTCCTTCTTTATAAAGATGTGGGTCATCCCAAAAGTAATGCCTCAATTCATAGAAGAACTTTTTCTTTTGTTCATATGTGAAACTAGGTGCTATAAATTTAGCAACAATGTAATTAGCATAATCAGCATACCACGGAGTACTACGAGAGGTACTTATGACATTTAATTGCTCATCAGGAAAGCTATCATCAATAGGTAGTGGGTCATCAAGAACATTTTCTAACCTAGGCAAGTTGTCATAGCACGGGTTCTCAGCTCCTTTTCTATCAACAATATGTAAATCAAATTCTTGTAGCAAGAGAACCCATCTAATAAGTCTAGGTTTAGCATCTTTCTTTTCCATCAGGTATTTAATAGCAGCATGTAGCGACCCGGCCTCACATGGTCAAGTCTCTGTGTTTCAGTGTCATCCCTGGATCGCTAATGCTGACACACACAGTACTCGAAGGATTTATAACAGAGTAGCAATCACACACTTATTACATCGATGTCTCAAAAGAGAACTTATTACAATAATATGGCTTAAGGCCATCTAATGTGATAACATCGGAAGGCTTGGAAGATAAAGTGAGTCCATCAACTCCAACGGCATGATGGAAGCTGCAAGAACGACACTGTCGAACCTTACTCCTTGTGCGAAAAGTCCGCAACATAATACGTTGCAGCCCGGGAACGGGTCAGCACATGGAATATGCTGGCAATATAACACAGTAGAGCAAGAACAAAATAATGCTATCACTACATGCATATTTGGCTGGTGGAAAGCTCTATGGTTATAGTTTTTGCAAAAAGCCAATTTTTCCCTACAACAAAGGAATATATTTTAATTTAACTATCATGGTGGTTGAAACATCATTGAGAATGGTTGACAGCATTCTCAATCCCAATTAAAGTAGTTAACATCCCAACAATATTAATTTAAGAGTGATGAGATACATGTGAATACTCAAGTACTAGATACTCAAAATTGTCCATAACCGGTGACACGGCTAACCATGATTAGATTGTACACTGTGCAGAGGTTTGCGCACTTTTCCACACAAGAGTCGATCAACACTGTGCAGAGGTTTGCGCACTTTTCCACACAAGAGTCGATCACCTCCGTTGATTTCTCGCACTGCATGGTGTTTGAGAAACGGATGACCGAGACACAGTCTTTCAGAAACATTAACTCTCTACTCCGGCTAGACCATACCAAACCTACAAAACCCACTACCTGCTGATCTACCTCTTCAAGAGCTTCACGTAACTTACTCAACTATGCTAGAGCCCATAATAGCTTGTGGCTGCACACGGAAGTTTCTAGCATGAATAATCTCAGTTCCCTTTGAGCCTGGGTGGCGGTCCAAAAAAATAGGCAATCCTGGAATACCCAGGTGCCTCAATCCATCCAGATGTGTATTAAAGTTGCCACCTTAAAGTAAACCATTAATTAACAATCTCACATCTGTCATGGATTCTCTCAAACCCAAACCACGTCTACGAGCATAGCATAGCAGTATAAGCAAACGTAGAAGTAACTCCCAAGGGTTTGATAGTAACGGGGCAATAGGTTCTACCTCAACAACTACTTCCCAGCCCACAAATTAATGATATCCTAATCATGCAATGTTTGAGGATTGAGCTAATGCATAAAAACTGGGTATGAAAAGAGTATGATCAATGTGTTACTTGCCTTGCTGACGATCCGTGAATCCTAGAGACTCGTAGTAACACGCCTCGCACTCCGGGAATTCTATCGCAAGCAAACAATAACATACATAAGCAACAAGCAAAGATGCACAGGTAAAACTCAACTAAAGAGGTTGACCAGAAAGTTCAACTTAAGAACTCTGGTTTGCAAAAAGAATCAAACAAAACGAAGCAACAAAACTCAAACAGCAAAAGAAATAAGATCCGTTTACTAATCTGAACTAGGGTCAAATTTTACATAGGCAAAAACTTGTTTGAGTTGGTTATTCGGAAAGAGGGTTTCGAGACGAAACTCTAGGCGCTTGAATCGCCTGATTCCGTTAAACGAGCGAAAAGTTATACTAGATCGAACATCGGATCAGAAATCGCGATCAGAAAAATCGCGGAATAAATCTGATAAAAAGAAAAGTGACGAACAGCTTAACGAACGAACGTTCGTTATCTGAACCTAAACAAAAAAAACGCGTACATTAAAACGAACGAACGAGCGAACGCTCGCTAAAAGTAAATCGGAGAAAAACTGATCTATTTAAAAAAACGGAAACTAGGGTTTCGGAAAATAAACCGTACGGTTTTAAAAAAGACGAGCGGTCTCGGATCCGGCGGATACCTCCGGCGAGGCTGGGCTCCGGCGGGGCGGGGTGGCGGCGGGCTCGGCGCGACGGGAGGCGGCGGCGGCGGCGAGAGGCGGCGGCGGCGGCGGGGCTCGGGTCGGGCTCCGGCGGTGGTGGTGGTGGTGGTGGTGGTGGCGGCGAGGAGGCGGTATTTATGGGAGGGGGGGCTCGGCTTGGAGGAGGGGCCAAGGGGGAGCGGCGGTGGAGTCCGGCTCGGACTCCTCGAGTCATGGCGCAAGCAATAAGGAAGGCGACAGCGCTGGGTTGGGCCGGCTTAGCTACTGGCTTGACCCGGCATGGAAGTTTTTTTTTAAATAAAAAATAGTTCCGCCGACAAAAAAATTCCTATAAAATAAAATAAAAATCTAAAAATACCAAAACAAATTTCACCGTCTAAATAAAATATTTAGAACGAGATGAACATTTTCTTGGCCCTAAAAATGCAATTTTTAAAACGTGCACTTTTTCTAATGCAAATAAAATCCAAATAAACTCAAATAAAATCCAAATAATGATTTTAACATTTTTCCTCCAATATTTCCATTATTTTGGAGAAGTCATATTATCTCCTCTCATTTATTTTAATATGAAATATTTTTCGGAGAGAAAAATAATTAAAATAAAAAAATCCTCGTTCTCAGTATTTGATAGAAATCAAATATGAAAACCGGAAAATCCCCAACTTTCTCCGAGGGTCCTTGAGTTGCTTAGGATTTTGAGGATTGCGGAACGAAGATGCGATAAAATATGATATGCATGGATGACCTATGTATAACATTCCAAATTGAAAATTTGGGATGTTACAAACCTACCCCGCTTAAGATGAATCTCGCCCTCGAGATTCGGGTTGGCTAGAAAATAGGTGCGGGTGGTCCTTGCGAATATCATCTTCTCGTTCCCAGGTGGCTTCCTCCTCGGTATGGTGGCTCCACTAAACTTTACAAAACTTGATAACCTTGATGCGGGTGACTCGGCTGTCAAAATCAAGAATCTTTACTGGCTTCTCCTCATAAGTCAAATTATTGTCCAACCCAGACGCCTCTAGGGGCAATCAGATCTCTTAACGGTATATCTTCCATCTCAGCATGACACTTCTTCAACTGTGATACGTGAAACACATCCTGAACTCCTGACAATCCTTCAGGTAATTCCAGCTTGTAGGCAACTTCTCCCATCCGTTACAAAACACGATATGGTCCTACAAATCTTGGAGCTAACTTTCCCTTAACTCCAAAACGTTTCACTCCTCGCAAGGGTGATACCCGCAGATAGGCTCTGTCTCCAATTTCATAAGTTACTTCCTTATGTTTTGAATCTGCATAACTCTTCTGCCTGGACTGAGCAATCTTCAGTCTGTCTCGGATTAGTTTAACCTTCTCCTCCGACTCTTTGATCAAATCTGGTCCAAACAACTGACGGTCTCCTACCTCATCCCACATCAGAGGTGTCCTACATCTACGTCCATACAGAGCTTCGAACGGTGCCATCTTCAAACTGGCCTGGTAGCTATTTTTGTATGAGAACTCTGCGTAAGGCAAATTGTCATCCCAACTAGATCCATAATCTAGCGACATGTGCTCTCAAAGATGTCTTCCAGAATCTGATTGACTCTCTCTGTCTGTCCATCCGTCTGTGGGTGGAATGCTGTACTAAACTCCAATCTGGTACCCAGGGTCTGGTGTAGTTGTTTCCAAAACTTTGAGGTAAACTGTGTTCCTCTATCTGATACGATGGCCCTTGGGACTCCATGTAAACATACAATCCTGGACATATATATCTTGGCCAACTTTGCACTTGTGTAAGTTGTTTTGACTGGGATGAAATGAGCTACTTCGGTCCAGCGATCCACTACTACCCATATTGAATCATATCCTACCTTGGTTCTGGGCAACCCGGTGATAAAGTCCATGCCAAGCTTATCCCACTTCCATTCGGGTATCGGCAAAGGTTGTAGTAGTCCTGCTGGCTTCTGATGCTCTGCCTTCACCCTCTGACATACATCACATACATCTACATACTCGGCAATATCCTTTTTCATACCAGTCCACCAGAAATGTTCCTTCAAATCCAAATACATCTTGGTGTTTCTGGGGTGCATCGAGTATGGTGAGTCATCAGCCTCCTGAAGTATTAACTTCCTGATCTTTGAGTTATTAGGCACATAAACTCGGTCCTCAAACCATAAGGTATCGTACTCATCCTCTCAAAAACCTTTGGCTTTTTCTTTGCTCATCTTCTCCCTTATCTCAGCAATCTCCTTGTCATTCTTCTGAGCTTCTCGAATCTTATCCAACAATGTAGATTGAACCTCCATTGTTGCAATGAAACCTCTTGGAACAATCTCCAACCGAAGTTCCATGATATCCTCAGCTAACTCCTTCGGCAATCCCTTACTTTCAAGGATATTAGCGTAACTTTTCCGACTCAAAGCGTCTGCTACGACATTGGCCTTTCCTGGATGATAGTGTAGCCTCATATCGTAATCCTTTATAAGCTCTAGCCATCTCCTTTGTCTAATGTTCAACTCCTTCTGGGTGAAAATGTACTTCAAACTCTTATGATCCGTGTACACATCACAACGATTTCCAGTAAGATAGTGTCTCCAAGTTTTCAATGCATGCACTACGGCTGCTAGCTCCAAATCGTGCGTGGCATAGTTTAATTCATGGGGCTTCAGTTGTCGTGAGGCATACGAAACAACCTTTCCGTCCTACATAAGCGCACATCCAAGTCCCAAGCGAGAGGCGCCGCAATAAACTTGGAACTCCTTATGTATATCTGGCAAAGGTTAGCACCGGGTTGTAGTCAAACGCTTTCTTCAACTCCGAAAACTTGCCCGCATGATCAATCTGTCCATTTAAACTTAGTATCCTTCTTCAGCAATTCAGTCATTGGCTTGGCAATCTTGGAAAAAATTTCAATGAATCTCCGATAATATCCTGCGAGTCCAAGGAAATCATGGATCTCGCTAATCAAGTGTAAAGCCAACCATTCAAAGGATCGACCGAACTCATCGAGTCCACCGCTATACCCTCTCCTAATATAACATGCCCAAGAAATCCAACTTCCTTCAACCAAAACTCGTGACTTGCTGAATTTGGCATATAACCGGTGTTCCTCGAAGTTTCTCGAGAACTAAACGCAAATGCTCCTTGTGCTCCTCTTCGTTCTTCGAGTATACCATAATATCATCAATAAACACCACAACAAACTTGTCCAAATGCTCCATGAACACCTTGTTCATCATGCTCATGAAATAGGCAGGGGCGTTAGTCAGCCCAAACGACATGACCGTATACTCATATAATCCCTACCGCATGGTGAATGCTGTCTTTGGTATATCCTTCTCTCGGATCTTCAACTGATGGTATCCCGACCATAGATCAATCTTCGAAAACACCTTAGCTCCTTGCAATCGATCAAACAGATCATTGATCATCGGTAATGGATACTTATTCTTAATCGTTACTTCATTCAAGGCTCGGTAATCAACTACCATCCTCGTGGATTTATCCTTTTCTCGACCAAAAGTAATCGGTGCTCCCCAAGGTGATGAACTCCTGCGAATATAACCTTTCTCCAATAAATCCTTGATCTGTTTCTTAATTTCCTCCGGATCATTTGCGGGCATCCGATAGGGTCTCTTGGATATTGGCCCCTGCACTGCAATAGCTCTATCAAAAACTCAATGTCTCGATCCGGGGCATGCCTGTAACTCCTCCGGGAAAACATCCGGGTAATCCCATACCATGTGCACTTCCTCCGCACAACTCCCGTGAGGGTATTAACTTGGCTCCTCCTAGGCTCATGACTATATACATACTTAATCCTTTTTCCCTCCGGGGTGGTAAGATAAATCGACTTACTAGCACATTCAATGCTTCCTCCATACTTTGACATCCAGTGCATACCTAATATCACATCCAATCCTTGCGACTCCAAGATAATTAGGTCAGACGGAAAAACATGTGTGCCACTGGTTAGGGGTATCTGGGTGCACCATTGGCTAGCCATGTACTCGCCTGTGTGAGCTCACTAAAAGAGGGGTCCTAAGGGTTTGGGTTGGTAACTTAAACTTATCTGTGAATCCCCTTGATATGTATGAATGCGATGCACCAGTATCAAAAAGAACAAGAGCGGTAAATGACTTAACCAAAAACTTACCTATTACCGCGTCCGGCTACTCTTCAACCTCCTCCACGTTAACGTGGTTCACTTGTCCTTTGTTGAATGGGTTGGGCTTCTTTCCAGCGCTCCCATTACCATTCCCATTCCTTCCTTCAGGGCATTCATTAGCATAATGCCCAATCTTCCCGCATTTATAGCAAGTAACTTGACTTAGGTCTCTTTTGGCGGGTGTAGATAGGTTGGAGCGGTTCTGATTGTTATTCACTCTTTTCCCATTGCTATTCTTCGCACCATTGTGGTTATGCGATCCTCCTCCAGTATGGTTGTGACCTCCATGGTTATGAACAAGTCCTCCCGAGTTCGGGGTTAAACGAGGCTTCTGTTGAGCTCCTGAATTATACTTCCCTTGTCCATACTTCCTCTTACGGCTCTCAATCTGCTGCTGCTTTCCTTCAGTCATTAGGGCCTTATCTACCAACTCCTGGTAGTTGTTGAAAGTTGCCACCATCAACTGCATGCTCATCTCATCGTTCAGCCCTTCCATGAACTTCTCCTGCTTCACGGCATCTGTGGTTACATCATCAGGGGCATAGCGTGATAGCTTACTAAAGTCATCCACTCACTGAGCTATAGTATGGTTCCCCTGGCGTAAGTTTCGAAACTCACGCTTCTTCATCTGCATGGCTCCAGTTGAGACATGGGCCGTGCGAAAGGCTTGCTGAAACTGGTCCCAAGTAACATTGGCTATAGGAAAAGTAGCCGTGTAATTCTCCCACCATGCGGCTGCTGGTCCATCCAATTGATGTGTGGCAAAGCGCACCTTCTCAGCATCTGTGCATCCTGCGGTGGTTAAATCCCTTCCAATACAGCGTAGCCAGTCATCAGCGACTATTGGCTCGGTGCTACTGGAAAACACCGGCGGCAGTAACCTTAGAAAACGGACTAAATTATCCACTGGCGGAGGGTTGTTGTTGTTATTGTTGCCCTGGTTCTCAACTAGCAATTGCATCAAGGCATTCTGCTGTTGGATCAACTGGGTGAGCTCCAGTGGGAAAACAAAACCGGGGTCACGTCTCGGAGGCATCTGATGGGTTTAGATGGAAGAGATTAGAATAGAAAGAGGTCTAATGAGAGAACACTACCCATATGTATATGAGGCAAACACAATCAATTCACTCAATCAAACAAACAAGGGCATACAAATGGTCTAGAACTAGTGCAAAAGCGCTCTACTACTATTAGATACATGGGGGAAATACTACTAATATATGGTGGTCATCTAAAAATTTTGATCGGTGGAAGACTCCATGATGTCCGCTCCAGCTTCGTCTTTGTAGTCATCATCACTTGGATCGGAATCGGTGTCGTCGATGATGATGTAGTTGTCCCGCAAGTGGGGTCGCTGCCTTCTTCTTCCGGTCTTTGGTCCTCCCATGAATACTCCGATCTTCTTAACCAGGTCACCATTCTTCTCCAAAGTAGTGTCTTGATTTCCTCCTCAGACCGTCGTGTAAACTTGAGTTCTTCCTCCAGCTTGATGATCCCGGTCTTCGCCTTCTTCAACTCCATCATATCTCAAGACATCTGGTTTTCTCTGACGCCGAATGTGCTAGTTTAACTCTGAATGAAAGCTGCAATGGATCTATCCTTCTTGGTGTTGATTACTTCCCATTGCTCGTCTCGGCGCCCACATATTTGGTAGATGGTGTCCTTTAGCTCATTGTTGTAGACTTCTCCAATGCGTCCCATGGTAATGTGGGATGCCATGCTCTTGCCTAAACTCCAGGTGGGTGCTTCGAAAGAAAACTCTATGGGCTTAGAAGTTGGTGAGAACGTCCTTCCTGGAACTTGTACTTGAATCATCCAACGCTCCTCTTCTGGTAAGGTGGCGTTGTACGTCCCGGTGAAACTTGGTATTCCAATGTTCAAGTACCTAGTGACTTCCTTCAAGTGGCGTCCAAAAGGTGTGTCTTGATCCGGTTGTGCAAACTTGTTCTTCATCTCCGTCATCCTAAAGAGTGGAAAAAAGGAGATGAGTCAGAAATGAGTAGAGAAGAGTGACCTATGGTTTTATCTTAGTGGTCGTGTCCTACACACAGCGTGTGCTCTGATACCATCTCGTAGCGACCCGACCTCAGATGGTCAAGTCTCTGTGTTTTAGTGTCATCCCTGGATCAGTAATGCTGACACACACAGTACTCGAAGGATTTATAACAGAGTAGCAATCACACACTTATTACATCGAGTGTCTCAAAAGAGAACTTATTACAATAATATGGCTTAAGGCCATCTAATGCGATAACAGCGGAAGGCTTGGAAGATAAAGTGAGTCCATCAACTACAACGACATAGCTGAGCTGCACGGCAATGACCTAATGAACCATACTCCTCGTCTGAAAAGTCTGCAACATAATACGTTGCAGCCCGAGAACGGGTCAGCACATAGAATATGCTGGCAATATAACACAATAGAGTAGGAACAAAATAATGCTATCACTACATGCATATTTGGCTGGTGGAAAGCTCTATGGTTATAGTTTTGCGAAAAGCCAATTTTTTCCTACAACAAAGGAATAGATTTTAATTTAACTATCATGGTGGTTGAAACATTGAGAAGGTATAACCCCAACTCAATCCCAATTAAAGTAGTTAACATCCCAACAATATTAATTAAGAGTGATGAGATACATGTGATAACTCAAGTACTAGATACTCAAAAGTGTCCATAACCCGGGACACGGCTAACCATGATTAAATTGTACACTCTGCAGAGGTTTGTGCACTTTTCCCCACAAGACTCGATCGCCTCCATTGATTTCTCACTACATGTTGTTTGAGAAACTGATGACCGAGACATAGTCTTTCAGAAACATTAACTCTCTACTCCGGGTAGACCATACCAAACCTACAAATCCCACTACCTATTGATCTACCTCTTCAAGAGCTTCACGTAACTTACTCTACTATGCTAGAGCCCATAGTAGCTTGTGGCTGCACACGGAAGTTTCTAGCATGAATAATCTCAGTTACCTTTGAGCCTGGGTGGCGGTCCATAGGAAGATCACACAGTACTCGAAGGATTTATAACAGAGTAGCAATCACACACTTATTACATCGATGTCTCAAAAGAGAACTTATTACAATAATATGGCTTAAGGCCATCTAATGTGATAACATCGGAAGGCTTGGAAGATAAAGTGAGTCCATCAACTCCAACGGCATGGCTGAGCTGCACGGCAGCGACACTGTCGAACCTTACTCCTTATGCGAAAAGTGCGCAACATAATACGTTGCAGCCGGGAACGGGTCAAGACATGGAATATCTTGGCAATATAACACAAGAGAGCAAGAACAAAATAATGCTATCACTACATGCATATTTGGCTGGTGGAAAGCTCTATGGTTATAGTTTTTGTGAAAAGCCAATTTTTCCCTACAACAAAGGAATAGATTTTAGTTTAACTATCATGGTGGTTGAAACATCATTGAGAATGGTTGACAGCATTCTCAATCCCAATTAAAGTAGTTAACATCCCAACAATATTAATTTAAGAGTGATGAGATACATGTGAATACTCAAGTACTAGATACTCAAAATTGTCCATAACCGGTGACACGGCTAACCATGATTAGATTGTACACTGTGCAGACGTTTGCGCACTTTTCCCCACAAGACTCGATCTCCTCCGTTGATTTCTCGCACTGCATGGTGTTTGAGAAACGGATGACCGAGACACTGATCTTTCATAAACATTAACTCTCTACTCCGGGTAGACCATACCAAACCTACAAAACCCACTACCTGCTGATCTACCTCTTCAAGAGCTTCACGTAACTTACTCAACTATGCTAGAGCCCATAATAGCTTGTGGCTGCACACGGAAGTTTCTAGCATGAATAATCTCAATTCCCTTTGAGCCTGGGTGGCGGTCCAAAAAAACAGGCAATCCTGGAATACCCAGGTGCCTCAATCCACCCAGATGTGTATTAAAGTTGCCACCTTAAAGTAAACCATTAATTAACAATCTCACATCTGTCGTGGATTCACTCAAACCCAAACCACGTCTCACGAGCATAGCATAGCGGTATAAGCAAACGAGAAGTAACTCCCAAGGGTTTGATAGTAACAGGCAATAGGTTCTACCTCAACAACTACTTCCCAACCCACAAATTAATGATATCCTAATCATGCAATGTTTGAGGATTGAACTAATGCATAAAACTGGGTATGAAAAGAGTATGATCAATGTGTTACTTGCCTTGTCGACGATCCGTGAATCCTAGAGACTTCGTAGTAACACGCCGCACTCCGGGAATTCTATCGCAAGCAAACAATAACATACATAAGCAACAAGCAAATATGCACAGGTAAAACTCAACTAAAAGAGGTTGACCAGAAAGTTCAACTTAAGAACTCTGGTTTGCAAAAAGAATCAAACAAAACGAAGCAACAAAACTCAAACAACGAAAGAAATAAAATCCTTTTACTAATCTGAACTAGGGTCATATTTTACAGAGGCAAAAACTTGTTTGAGTTGGTTATTCAGAAAGAGCGTTTCGAGACAAAACTCTAGGCGCTTGAATCGTCTGATTCCGATAAACGAGCGAAAAGTTATACTAGATCGAACATCGGATCACAAATTGCGATCAGAAAAATCGCGGAATAAATCCGATAAAAAGAAAAGTGACGAACAGCTTAACGAACGAACGTTCATTATCTGAACCTAAACAAAAAAACGCGTTCGTTAAAACGAACGAACGAGCGAACGCTCGCTAAAAGTAAACCGGAGAAAAACCGATCTATTTAAAAAAACGGAAACTAGGGTTTCGGAAAATAAACCGAACGGTTTTAAAAAAAAACGGCGGTCTCGGATCCGGCGGATACCTCCGGCGAGAGGTCCGGCGAGGCGGGGTGGCGTGGGGCGGCGGGGCTCAGCGATGGGAGGCGGCGGCTGCGGCTGAGGCTCGGCTCGGGCTCGGCTCGGGTCGGCCTCGGCGGCAGCCAGTGGTGGTGGTGGTGGCGGCGGTAGTATTTATGAGAGGGGCTCGGCCTTGAGGAGGGGCCAAGGCGAGGCGACGGTGGAGTCGGCTCGGACTCCTCCGAGTCGGCTGTGGCGGTGTGAGGGAAGGCGGCGGCTGGGTTGGGCTGCCTGGCTACTGGGCTTCGGCCCGGGCTGGAAGTTTTTTAAATAAAAAATAGTTCCACCGACAGAAAAATTCCTATAAAATAAAATAAAAATCTAAAAATACCAAAACAAATTTCACCGTCTAAATAAAATATTTAGAACGAGATGAACATTTTCTTGGCCCTAAAAAAGCAATTTTTAAAACGTGCAGTTTTTTTAATGCAAATAAAATCCAAATAAACTCAAATAAAATCCAAATAATGATTTTAACATTTTTCCTCCAATATTTCAATTATTTTGGAGAAGTCATATTATCTCCTCTCATTTATTTTTATTATGAAATATTTTTTGGAGAGAAAATAATTAAAATAAAAAATCCTCGTTCTCGATATTTGATAGAAATCAAATATGAAAACCGGAAAATCCCCAACTCTCTCCGAGGGTCCTTGAGTTGCTTAGGATTTCGAGGATTGCGGAACGAAGATGCGATAAAATATGATATGCATGGATGACCTATGTATAACATTCCAAATTGAAAATTTGGGATGTTACACAGCATGATCAGTGTGAATAGTCACTTTAGAGTCTACAATATAAGGTATGAACTTATCACAAGCAAATACAACTGCTAAGAGTTCTTTTTCAGTAGTAGCATAATTTCTTTGAGCATTGTCTAGAGTCTTACTAGCATAATGGATAGCATTTAATTTCTTCTCAACTCTTTGCCCTAGAACAGCACCTACAAAGATAATCACTAGCATCACACATAATTTCAAAGGGTAAATTCCAATCGGTGGGCTGAACAACAGTAGAGATCAATGTTTTCTTAAGAATTTCAAATGCTTCTACACAATCATCATCAAAGACAAATGGTATATCTTTTTGTAATAAATTAGTTAGAGGTCGGGAAATTTTTGAGAAGCCCTTAATGAACCTCCTATAAAATCCGGTGTGACCAAGGAAACTTCTTATACCTTTGGTGTCCTTGGGACATGGCATCTTTTCAATAGCATCAACCTTGGCTTTATCAACTTCGATACTTGTCGGCGTTCTGGGAACGGGGGTACCTAGACTTGCCTGCCTGCGGCCTGCGGCGTGGCTCAAGGGGTGGCCCAGCACGGCCCATCTTCATCAGCACAAGCTCAAGACCCTCGCGAGGGGCCAAGCCTCACGGGGCAGACGACAGGAAGCTTCCTCAGGCACGGCCTCGTCAGGCTGGCTCGCGAGGAGGCGGAGAGATCAAGGCGGGGTACCTCACGAGGTGCCCATGACGCAAGCCATGACGACCAAGGGCGCCAGGCGGGCGCCAACCCGCGCAGTGTCCTCATTTCCTCTTTGGTGCAAAGGGGGCAAGCGCAGGCGAGAGCATCAAGCAAAGGCACCCATTTCGGTGCAACAAGACCAAGACCGTCAGAACGTGGCAGGAAGGAAGTCATCGTGGAGCCCAAGCCAAGGCGTCACCACTAGAGCCTTTGACGAAGCGAGGACCAACTTTAGTCAGGATAAGTGTACTAGATGTTCCCCTTCAAAATGGCCAATTGTTGGCGCCCTTCCCGCTCAATATTTGGGAAGAGGCCCAGGGCCCTTGCCTATAAATAGGACTAGCCACCCACAGGGTAGGGGCATCTTGAATCCAGAGGGAGACATCTCGCCTCATCTTAGCTTGATCCACTCCGATCGAGAGCCTAGCCACGAGAACACCTCACCCTCGCGAGGCTGTTCTTCCTTGTACTGTTCATCATCAGCCCAAGAGGCAATCCACCAAACCACACACTGGAGTAGGGTGTTACACCACAATGGTGGCCCGAACCAGTATAAACTTTGTGTCTCTTGTGTTGTTCTTTTGGTAGTTTAGATCCTAGCGAGGCGACGAGGTGCAGGTAGGTAGGAGGCGAGATCTCTGTGCGCACCCCAGAATTCAAACCTAGAGGGTCTGCCGGAACCCGAAATCCGACATTTGGCACGCCGGTAGGGTGCACGGAATTAAATCTTCCGCCGCCTGTTCTTCGCCGACCATCGCATGCATGTCGACGCTTCGTCGGGCCAGCGCTTAGCCGAGCCGCTCGCTGCCCGCGTCGCCCAGACGGCCCCCGTCGGCGACCGCCCCCGTTGTTCCCCGTCGCCTGCCGTCAACGCCGCCACCGGCCCGGTGGGGAACGAGCAGCAAGCATCGTCCCAGCACCCGTCCATGAGGCGAGACGGCCGTACCGCTACTCCTTCACTCGCCCCAGCTGGTTCTTCGTCTCGCGCGCTGCGCGCGCCCATGGAGGCTCGAGCTGCGCTCATCATGGCAAACAAGCTCCTGCGCTACCGCCCTGTCGATGACGTCTACGAAGAGTGGCTCGACCGCGTCACCGAGCTTGTCCGCGCCGCAGGGGGCTCCCTCGCGCCGTCCTTCTCGCTGCACCGCGCCCCGCCCTGCGCGAGCGATGAAGCTCCGGGGGCGCCTCAGTCGCCTCCCCCTCAAGAAGGCGCCTTGGCCCCAAGGCGTGTGGCCCCTGGGCGGAACCCACTCCGTCCGGCGCCAGCGCAGCAAGAGCAGAGCTGTCAAGAGGTCCCTCGCCCCCAAGAAGCTGCCCGGGTGCTCCTCGCACTGCTCACACGCATCAGCGCTCCTGCTCCAAAGACGCCAAGACCCAGCGCTGCTCCTAGCGGCAGCAAGACGGGACCCGCAAGACCAGGCTCTTCGTCACCAAAGGCCTCCTGGCCACAAAGAGCTGCCGCGCCTTCACCATCGAGCTGTGCAGCGTCGCTTGGCCCCGCAAGTTCAAGCCAGACCTACCTCCTCGCTACGACGGCACGGCCGACCCTGCGGAGTTCCTTCAGCTCTACGAGCTGGGCATCAAAGCCGCCAACGGGGACGAGAAGGTCAAGGCAAACTGGTTTCCCATGGCGCTCAAGGACGGGGCCCACACCTGGCTCCTGAACCTGGCTCCTGGCACAATCTCCTCCTGGGACGAGATGCGCACCCGCTTCATCGCCAACTTCCAAGGTACTCGCGACCGGCCTCCTGCCGTGAGCGACATGCGCCGCATCAAGCAGCAGCCGGGGAGACCTGCGAAGTACATCCAGCGCTTCAACAACGCACGCCTCAAGATTCCCAAGGTGACCGAGGAGGCCATCATCTCATCCTTCTCCAACGGTGTGCGTGACGTCAAGATGAAGGAGGAGCTGGCGATGCATGAAGATCTGTGCACATCCTTGGAGCTATTCAACTTGGCGACCAAGTGCGCCAGGGCTGAGGAAGGACGCCTTTCCCTCCTCGAGCTGCCAGCCGCAGACCCAAAAGAGAAGAAGCCCAAGGCCAAGGACATGAAGCGCAAGGGGGCTGTCGTGCTCGCGGCAGAACCAGACACCAAGCGAGGCAGAGATCAGCCCGAGTCTTCCAAGGGCAGCCGGTACTGTGTGTACCACGACCTCCACACCCACAACACCAACGAATGTCAAGAGCTCCGAGCCGTGCGAGAAGGGAGAATTGGTCGACGCCCCGACCGCAACTATCGAGGCTACGGCCGAGGAGGAAGAAGAAACGCAGGACGCTGGGAAGACCGTGGCCCTCGCCAAGGGTGGCGTGACCGACCTCGCAAGGATCGCTGGCAGGATCAGCCTCGTGAGGGAGGCTGGAGGGATCAGCCTCGCGAGGATCGCCCGCAAGGAAACGCAGGCCTCCCTCCTCTGCCGCCGCAGCCAAGGAGAAATGAGGACCATCATCTGGATGAGGGGGCTGGGGGCTTCCAGGAGCCGTGCGCGATCGCTTGCATCCTGGGCGAAGCTCAAGCCACAGCCTCTCAACGCATCTTGAAGCAGTTCACCCGCGAAGTGAATGCAGTCCTCCCCAAGCTCGAATCCACGCACCCTCTCAGGTGGTCAGCGTGCGCCATCACGTTCAGCTCAGGAGATCAGCTCAAGTGTGCGGCCACGGCCGGAGTGCTCCCGATGCTTTGTTCCCCAATCATCAGCAACGTGCAAGTCACCAGGACCCTCATCGATGGCGGAGCAGGGCTCAATGTCCTGTCCGTAGAGACATTCAACAATCTCCAAGTGCCTTACAATCAGCTTCAGCCAACCAAGCCTTTCTCTGGAGTCACCGATGGCTCCACAATTCCGATTGGGCAGGTCCGCCTCCCCGTCACCTTCGGGGCACGCGACAACTACCGCACCGAGCTCATCGACTTCGATGTCGCCCACATTCGCCTGTCGTACAATGCCATCCTCGGGTACCCAGCTCTGGCCAAGTTCATGGCCGTGACTCATCACGGCTACAACTTCCTCAAGATGCCAGGAAGCGGCGGAGTCATCAGGGTGCCTTGTGAAAAGAGAGACACAGTGTGCTCCCTGGAGCGAGCTTTTCAAGCCGCATCACTTGAAGACCTAGATCGCAGGACCGGGAGGCTCCCCGAGACTGCTCCCAAGAAGAAGAAGACATCGCCAGGCCCGACCCCTTGGGAGGCAGGCCCCTCAGGGTCCGCGCATGTTCAGGGGGCACCTCCTTCTGTCGCATAGGAAGGCGCGCCCGGCGCCCTCCTCAAGCAAGGCTCGGGGGCTCTCTCTGAGGGCCACCGACCTTGCTAAGGTCACGAGGAAGGCGCTTGGGCACCACTTGGAGGCGTGTTTCAAGGCACGTTTCCCTCAGGAAGGAGCGAGGCAAGGAGGGCCAAACCCTCAGGAGTTCGTCAGCCAGATCATTCAGGAGCTGCATGAGTCAAGAGTCCTGAGTGGCAGCCGCACTTACCCGCCGTAGCTCCCCATCCAGGCGAGGATGGTGGGCTGCGCGTTTGCATCGACATACCAGGGCTCAACCAAGCCGCCTATCACGAGCGCTTCTGGCCCTCACGCGCGGGGCGCTGCGAAGGTCCACCCCACAGCTACGTTCGCATGCCCTACGACGTGCCGAACGCGGCCACCACGCGTCAGCGCCTCATGGGGAGCATCCTGGAGGCTCAAGAGGCCAGGCGTTCCGCAGTCCTGGCGGAAATGGAGATGGTCCGCGAGGAGCCACCAGCGCCTCCGGAGCCTCCCGAGGCTCTGGGCACGGGGCTCGTGAAGATCGGCTTCCGCAGCCCACGACGTCCGCTACTTCAAAGCATCCCTTCATCTTCAACGTTATCGGTGACATCCTTCAAGTTTCATTTCGGTGGAGCGCCCTGTGGCTGCATCATTCCTGTGCCGCGTGGGTCCGTCCCTCGCGGCGTGTATCCCTTTACTTCATGTTCTTAGCCTACCTTATCGGGGCGCCTCGGGCTGCATCATCCCCAAGTCGCCGGGCGGACCCGGCGATGTCTGCCTTCCCTGCACCTATCTAAATGAACTTGCTCCTTCGTGATTAACGTGCTTGACCTAGTTGCTCGCTTGACTGACACCAACTGATGGAGCTGCCCCCCAACGGCATGATGCTTGCGCATGGGTCCGTCCCTGCAACGCCGACAAACCTGAATGGCTGAGCTCTGGCCGCGGCAGCCCCGCACAGCGCCACCTCATCAGGCCTTCAGTGCCTTGTCACCCCTCCAAAGCAACCAATGGCTGATCGTCGCTTGTCATGGCGGACTTTTGTTCTTCTTGTGATGAGCCTGCAGGATCTCTTCAAGGCGTAGCGCCAGGCGAGGCCCTCACGGCGTCTTCTTCACTCTCGTCCGCGCGAACCGCTTGCACGCTAAAGGGGGGGTACCTGAGCATCGCGACTCACGGGCTCCTACTGGCTCTTCAGCCCTCACCCTGTGGCCTTGACCACGGCATCGCGACCTGGCATACCAGCGACGGCTGAGACCCGCTCGAGGGCCGGGACCCGAGGACGTAGAGCAGAAAGGGGAGCAAAGGCGAGAGTGAAGAGGCACGTGGGGACCTCGCCAGGCAACCCCTCGCCTGCCGATGCGTGGACCTAACGTCGCACGAGGAAGCGATTCCTGACTCCCAAGATAAGTCACCCTCCGGAAACACTGGCTATCGCAGCACCGACCTCGCATCTAATGCAATACCGTGTTAGCAACGTCATGCTCCTTTCTCACCGAACAATGGCTGCTTGAGCGCTAAAGGGGACCTCCTGAGCGTCGCGACTCAGGGGCTCTTACTGGACCCCGGGCCGCTCACCTCCTGGCCTTGACCACGGCATGGCGACCTAGCATACCAGCGACGGCTGAAGCCTGCCTTGGGACCGAGACCTGTCGGCGCAGAGCACCAAGCCCTCGTGAGGTTCGAAAGGAAGAACTAAGCTAAGACGGAATTAGCATCTCGCACTACTTCACGGCAAGGATCATATTAACAAACAGAGCCACAGGCACCTTACAAGCCCCCATGGGGCGCGCTTTTCGATTCCTCGCAGGGAACAGAGGGAGCAGATCCTAAAGAACGGTAACTACACGCGCCTCCGCAAGAGATGCCATCATCAGCGATGGGCGTCAGGCACCGGCGCCAACCTCATCCAGATCAGAGGCGGCGGCGGCCTGCCGAGCCCGCCCTGCTCCGAGAGCGGCGCAGGCTCGGGGGCTCGTAGTTGTCGTCGCTCGTCTCTGGAGTCGCGAAGAGCTCGGTGCAGTCGCTGGATCCTCCGCCGCCTCCGCCGCCTGAGGAGCTGCTGAGGGAGCGATCGGCGAGCCTGGTCCTAGCCATGGCAGGGCCCCGACTGCCTCTCTCAGGGCAGCACTCCAGCCGGCGTCCGTCCGCGTCGAAGACCTTGAAGAGCATCGTGGAAGCGCCGTTGTACTCCAGGTGGATTGCGAGGACGCCCCTCGTCCTGCAGACCCGGGCGATCTCGCCCCAGCCTCGAGTCATGAAGACCTTGCCCGGACTGACGACCGCGACCTCCGCTTCGGTCGCGAGGGTGCTGCAGCCGGCGTGCTGCAACCAGAGCTCCAAATATCCCCCTTGCGGCATCACGAAGGTGAAGGAGGGAGGAAGGCGGGTCCAAGACTGAGGAGGCATGGCGGCGTGGAGCACAAACTCTCGGGAGGAGCCCTCGGCATGGACTCCAGGAGGGACAACGCGCACCGCCGTGACCCGCCGACGCTGACGGCAGCGTCGTCCATGGCGCTCGACGTCAACTCCTTCAGGGCCCTCAAGATGGGCGTACAAGGGCAGCGGGAACCCTGGCAGCGGCCGCTCGCACTAAGGCCTCGACACCTCCTGCCGGGCGCCCTCATCTCGACGGCATACGGCTAGCCGTTTCTTCGGCGGAAGCGGGTCGGGACCCTCTCGGGGAGCCTTTCCCTTCTCTTCCGCGGAGAAACGGGCGGATCGGAGCCATTGCCGCAAAGTGGAGCAAGGACGGAGAAGAAGGAGAAGCAAGAAGAGATGGACTGGAAGGGCACGCGTCGTTCCGTACTTATAGCCGGGGAAGGCCAACCACCGGCCTCCACGATCGCAGGTAATCATGACCCGCTTTGCATGTAGGGACTTGTCAATTCGTGCAGTTGTCGAGGCGTCGTGGGGAAGCAGGGCCACCCACGTCCAATCAACCGCCACGCGGCGCCCAAGGCCGCAGGATGTTAGGGCCCGCGGCGCTTCGCACTTGCCCCTTCGCTTCTCTGCTCAGCCAAGTCCAGGCGCGCCTTGGGCCCGAGGGCTACTGTCGGCGTTCTGGGAACGGGGGTACCCAGACTTGCCTGCATGCGGCCTGCGGCGTGGCTCAAGGGGTGGCCCAGCACGGCCCATCTTCATCAGCACAAGCTCAAGACCCTCGCGAGGGGCCAATCTTCGCAGGGCGGACGACATGAAGCTTCCTCAGGCACGGCCTCGTTAGGCTGGCTCGCGAGGAGGCGGAGAAATCAAGGCGGGGTACCTCACGAGGTGCCCATGACGCAAGCCATGACGACCAAGGGCGCCAGGTGGGCGCCAGCCAGCATGATGTCCTCATTTCCTCTTTGGTGCAAAGGGGCAAGCGCAGGCGAGAGCATCAAGCAAAGGCACCCGTTTCGGTGCAACAAGACCAAGACCGTCGCAACGGCAGGAAGGAAGTCATCGTGGAGCCCAAGCCGGCATCACCACCAGAGCCTTTGACAGGCGAGGACCAACTTTAGTCAGGATAAGTGTACTAGATGTTCCCCTTCAAAATGGCCAATTGTTGGCGCCCTTCCCGCTCAATATTTGGGAAGAGGCCCACGGCCCTTGCCTATAAATAGGACTAGCCACCCACAGGGTAGGGGCATCTTGAATCCAGAGGGAGACATCTCGCCTCATCTTAGCTTGATCCACTCCGATCTAGAGCCTAGCCACAAGAACACCTCACCCTCGCGAGGCTGTTCTTCCTTGTCTTATTCATCATCGCCAAGAGGCAATCCACCACACCACACACTGGAGTAGGGTGTTACACCACAATGGTGGCCCGAACCAGTATAAACCTTGTGTCTCTTGTGTTGTTCTTTTGGTAGTTTAGATCCTAGCAAGGCGACGAGGTGCAGGTAGGTAGGAGGCGAGATCTCCGTGCGCACCCCAGAGTTCGAACCTAGAGGGTCTGCCGGAACCCGAAATCCGACAATACCTCTTTCAGAAACTTTATGCCCCAAGACAATACCTTCATTAACCATAAAGTGGCACTTTTCCCAATTCAAGACAAGATTAGTTTCTTCACATCTTTGCAAAACTCGATCAAGATTGCTCAAGCAATCATCAAAATAAGATCCATAGACGGAAAAGTCGTCCATGAAAACCTCACAAATCTTTTCACAAAAGTCAGAGAATATAGCCATCATGCATCTTTGAAAGGTAGCAGGTGCATTACATAAACCAAAAGGCATACGTCTATAAGCAAAAGTACCAAAAGGGCAAGTAAAAGTAGTCTTTGATTGATCTTTAGCTGACACAGGTATTTGAGAGAAACCAGAATAACCTTCTAGAAAGCAATAGTGTGTATGTTTTGCATAATCTTTCTAGCACTTGATCGATAAAAGGTAAGGGGTAATGATCTTTCTTAGTGGCCTTATTTAATTTACGGAAATCAATTACCATCCTATAACCTGTAATAATTCTTTGCGGGATCAATTCATCTTTATTATTAGGAACAACAGAAATACCTCCCTTCTTAGGGACACAATGAACATGACTTACCCACTGACTACCAACAACGGGATAAATTATACCAGCCTCCAAAAGCTTTAGTATTTCTTTTCTTACCACTTCATTCATTTTAGGATTCAGACATCATTGAGAATCACGAACTGGTTTGGCATCTGCTTCCAAATTTATTTTATGTTCACATAGAGTGGGACTAATGCCCTTAAGATCATCAAGAGTGTATCCAATAGCAGCACAGTGCTTCTTCAGAGTTTTCAATAATCTTTCTTCTTCATGCTCTGAAAGGTTAGCACTAATAATAACAGGATATAATTTATTTTCATCAAGATAAGCTTATTTAAGATTATCAGGCAATGGTTTAAGCTCAAACACGGGATCACCCTTGGGTGGAGGAGGATCCCCTAGGATTTCAACACGCAAATTGTGTTTCAGAAAAGGTTCCTGTTTAAAGAATACTTCATCTATTTCCCTTCTTTCATTCATAAACATATCATTTTCATGGTCTAGCAAATATTGTTTTAAAGGATCACTAGGAGGTACAGCAATAGAAGCAAGACCAATAATTTCATCCTTACTAGGCAATTCTTCTTCACGGTGTTGTTTACTAAATTTAGAGAAATTAAACTCATGAATCATATCATCCAAGCCGATAGTAACAACATTCTTTTCGCAGTTTATCTTAGTATTGACAGTGTTCAAGATGGGTCTACCAAATATAAGGGGACAAAAGCTATCCTGTGGGGAACTGAGAACAAGAAAATCAGCAGGATATTTAGTTTTCCCACACAAGACTTCAACATCTCTAACAATTCCCATTGCTGATATAGTATCTCTATTGGCAAGTTTAATTGTGACATCAATATCTTCTAACTCAGAAGAAAAGTGCAATTTAGGTGCTTAATTTCTTTATACAAGTCATAAGGTATAACACTGGCACTAGCACCCATATCACGTAAGCCATGATAACAATGATCTCCTATTTTAACAGAAATAACAGGCACGCCTACCACAGTTCGATGTTTATCTTTAGCACAAGGTTTAGCAATTCTAGCAGTTTCACCGCAGAACTGAATAACATGCCCATCAATATTATCAGCCAAGAGATCCTTAACAATAGCAACATTAGGTTCAACTTTAACTTGCTCAGGAGGTGTATAAGTTCCAATATTGCTTTTACGAACCACAGTTGAATCTTTAGCATGATCCTTTATTCTAACAGGGAAAGGTGGTTTCTCAACATAAGAAGTAGGAACAATAGGATCATTATAAGTGACAGTCTTTTCTTCAACTTTAATTGGTGCAGCTACTTTTACTTCTATGGGAGGATGATATTTAAACCACTTCTCCTTAGGGAGATCAACATAAGTAGCAAAAGATTCACAGAAAGAAGCTACTATCTCAGAGTCAAGTCCATATTTAGTTCTAAACTTATGGAAATATTGGTATCCATAAAAGATTTAACACAATCAAACTTAGGTGTCATACCTGGCTCCTTACCTTCGTCGAGATCCCAATCTTCAGAGTTGCGTTTAATTCTATCCAATAAATCCCATTTAAATTCAATAGTCTTCATCATAAAAGAGCCAGCACAAGAAGTATCGAGCATGGTGTGATTGTTTTCACAAAGCCGAGCATAAAAGTTTTGAATAATTGTTTCTCTTGGGAGCTCATGATTGGGGCATGAATATAACATTGATTTAAGCCTCCCCCACACTTGAGCGATGCTTTCTCCTTCACGAGGCCAAAAATTATATATATAGTTACGATCACGATGAACAAGATGCATAGGATAATATTTTTGATCAAATTCCAATTTCAATCTTCTATAGTTCCATGATCTCGTATCATCACATAGCCTATACCATGTCAACGCATCTCCCTTCAAAGATAAATGGAAGACCTTCTTCTTAGCAACATCATCGGGTATACCTGCAAGCTTAAATAATCCACAAACTTCATCCACATATATTACGGGCTCATCAGGATGCTTTGTTCCATCTCCTGAAAAGGATTAGCTAGCATTTTTTCTATCATACCTGAAGGAAATTCAAAGGGAACATTTTCATATTCAATAGGTTCAGTAGGTTGAGGAGCAACTCTTTGCTCTCTTGGTCGGGGTGAAGATACCCGAACAAGCCCCTCAGAGGATTACTTTCCATAGTAACAAGTGACATGAAATTTCAGCACACTATATAAATTTTTCCTTACCAAATTCCACCTACCAAAGGCGCTTCACTCCCGGCAGCGGCAGAAAATAGTCTTGATGACCCACAAGTATAGGGGATCTATCGTAGTCCTTTCGATAAGTAAGTGTGTCGAACCCAACAAGGAGCAGAAGGAAATGATAAGCGGTTTTCAACAAGGTATTCTCTGCAAGCACTGAAATTATAGGTAACGGATAGTTTTGTGATAAGATAATATGTAACGAGCAACAAGTAACAAAAGTAAATAAAGTGCAGAAAGATGGCCCAATCCTTTTTGTAGCAAAGGACAAGCCTGGACAAACTCTTATATAGAGAAAAGCGCTCCCGAGGACACATGGGAATATCGTCAAGCTAGTTTTCATCACGTTCATATGATTCGCGTTCGGTACTTTGATAATTTGATATGTGGGTGGACCAGTGCTTGGGTGTTGTTCTTACTTGAACAAGCATCCCACTTATGATTAACCTCCATTGCAAGCATCATAACTACAACAAAAGTATTAAGGTAAACCTAACCATAGCATGAAACATGTGGATCCAAATCAGCCCCTTACGAAGCAACGCATAAACTAGGGTTTAAGCTTCATCACTCTAGCAACCCATCATCTACTTATTACTTCCCAATGCCTTCCTCTAGGCCCAAATAATGGTGAAGTGTTATGTAGTCGACGTTCACATAACACCACTAGAGGTTAGATAACATACATCTCATCAAAATATCGAACGAATACCAAATTCACATGACTACTAATAGCAAGACTTCTCCCATGTCCTTAGGAACAAACGTAACTACTCACAAAGCATATTCATGTTCATAATCAGAGGGGTAATAATATGCATAAAGGATCTGAACATATGATCTTCCACCAAATAAACCAACTAGCATCAACTACAAGGAGTAATCAACACTACTAGCAACCTACTAGTACCAATCCCGGACTTGGAGACAAGAATTGGATACAAGAGATGAACTAGGGTTTTGAGATGAGATGGTGCTGGTGAAGATGTTGATGGGGATTGCCCTCTCCGATGAGAGGAGCGTTGGTGATGACGATGGCGATGATTTCCCCCTCCCGGAGGGAAGTGTCCCCGGCAGAACAGCTCTGCCAGAGCCCTAGATTGGTTTGGCCAAGGTTCCGCCTCGTGGCGGCGGAGTCTCATCCCGAAAGGTTGCTTATCAATTTTTTATCGACGAAATACCTCATATAGCAGAAGATGGGCATCGGAGGGCCAACAGGGGGTCCACGAGGTAGTGGGGCGCGCCGCCCACCCTCGTGGACAGGTGGGCCCCCCTCTAGTGAACTTCTTCCGCTGGATATTTTTTATATATTGTGAAAATCACTTCCGTAGAGTTTCAGGACTTTTGGAGTTGCGCAGAATAGGTCTCTAATATTTGCTCCATTTCCAGCCTGAATTCCAAATTGTCGGCATTCTCCTCCTTATGTAAACCTTGTAAAATAAGAGAGAATAGCCATAAGTATTGTGACATAACGTGTAATAATAGCCCATAATGCAATAAATATCGATATAAAAGCATGATGCAAAATGGACGTATCAAACTGACACGTATGTATCGTTGCTACTAAGGATAAAACGATGGGGTCTATCTCTACATAGATATATCTTGTCTACATCATGTCATCGTTCTTATTGCATTGCTCTGTTTTTCCATGAACTTAATACACTAGATCCATGCTGGATAGCGATCGATCTGTGGAGTAATTGTAGTAGATGCAGGCAGGAATCGGTCTACTAATCTTGGATGTGATGCCTATATAATGATCACTGCCTGGATATCGTCGTGAGTATTTGAAGTTCTATCAATTGCCCAACAGTAATTTGTTCACCCACCGTTCTCTATTTTTCTCGAGAGAAGCCACTAGTGAAACCTACGACCCCCTGGTCTCTTTCTCATATATTTGCCTTTGTGATCTACTTTTTCCTTGCATTTATTTTCAGATCTATTAAATCAAAAATACACAAATACCTTGCTGCAATTTATTCTTATTTATTTTATTTGGCGTTCGATCTATCAATTTACTACAAACTTATCTCACGCCTGTTTGCCTATCTTGAGGCGTCGTACCCCGGAAGGGATTGACAACCCCTTTAACACGTCGGGGAGCGAGGATTTGTTATCTGTGTGGAGGAGCTATTTACGTTGTGTTGCTTGGTTCTCCTACTGGTTCAATAACCTTGGTTTCATATCTGAGGGAAGTACCTACTACCGCTGTACTACATCATCCCTTCCTCTTTCGGGAAATACCGACATAGCTTCAAGCGACATCAAAAGGAATTTCTGGCACCGTTGCCGGGGAGGATCTTCAACATATACCAGGTTCCTAATCACAAATCTCATCTCCTTGCAATTTATATCATATGCCATTTGCCTCTCATTTTCCTCTCCCCACTTCACAAAGATTTGTTGTTTTATTTGCCTTTCTTTTTCGTTCGTTGTTTTCTTGCCAGATCTATTTTTTGTGTGATCTTGTTTGCCGTTATTATCGTTATGGATAGCTCTTCCTCTGCTTTTTGCACTCTCGAGAACGAGGTTCTCAACTTGAAACAAAGGGGAGGAGAAAATTTAAAATATGCTTGGTATAGGATTTGCAATGCTCATAATAGATCTATCCGTAAGCAATCGGCCGTTGTTCTTCTTCGTTGTTTTTATGTTGGCGTCACCACTTGGTATAGATTCGTCCTTGATACGATTACCAGTGGAAATTTCTTGATGTGTCCTTCTATTGATGCTTTTAATGCTATGTGAAATTTAGTGGACTCACCACCTCTCATGATTAATGAAACAATTTTGACTCTTAAGCATGTTATGGAAAGACTAGATGCTATTGAAAAGAAAATGCTCACCGAAGATCATATGGAAATTATAGAAAAAAAGATGCATAATTTTGCCACCAATATTGGGTCGAAAGCGGGAGATATCTTTAAATTGTTAAAACAAAAGGGTATCGTAATCCATGAAAGAATAAAAGAAAGCCCGTCTCGGATCGACAAATTAGAAGAAATTTTTAACAGACTAAGCATGGCTTTCACCTCCGCTAAAGCTATCGAAAAAAACTCCCATAAAGATTGGCAAAGTTACCAAGAACAAGGGTGCAACATCTAGTAGTAGTAACAAAGAAGATCTTAAGATGATTGGTATTCACCCGAATCTTGTTGAAGTGATGAGAGATCCTTTTTGCAAGAGTGAAATCTTTGAATTTATTCCTAGGAGTGTTGTTATTGAAGATCTTTATGCTAAATCTTTGAAGCTCTAAGTGTTTGATTGAAGAGTTGGACAAAGATGACAAAACTTAGATCCTTGCTTCATGCCTAGCTAAGGGCGTAAAACTATAGAGCTTGTTGGGGGGCAACCCAATGAATAAAAATTATTTTTGCTTTTTGCTTTCTGTTCTTGAGTGTTTACACAACTATGCTACTGTTATGATTGTGTTTTTTGTGTTTTAGTTAGTGTTTGTGCCAAGTAAATAATTTAGGATCTTCTTGGGTGATAGTTGTTTGATCTTGCAGAAAAACAGAAACTTTTGCGCTCACGAAAACAATTCTAATTTTTTACCAGAGATGATAAAATACAAATTCTTTTTGCAGAATATTAATATACAAATTTCTCAGGTTGTCCTAATTTTTCAGAATTTTTGGAGTTCTAGAAGTTTTCGAAATAGTCAGATTGCTACAGACTGTTCTGTTTTGACAGATTTTGTTTTCTTTGCGTTGTGTGCTTTATTTATATGGCTTTATGGTTTTCTTTGATGAGTTTTTACCATAGAAAAGTTGGAAAAAGTAGATATAATTCAGAAACAAAATATGAATTGGTTCGGTACAGTACTTATAGTAGTTATTTGCTTTCTTACACTAATGGATCTCACGAAGGTTTTGTTGAGTTTTGTGTGATTGAAGTTTTCAAGTTTTTGGTTATCTTACGATAGATGAAGGAATAAAGGATAGAAGAGCCTAAGCTTGGGGATGCCCTGGCATCCCAAGCTATTATCCAAAGATGAGCAACCAACTAAGCTTGGGGATGTCCCCGAGTGGCATCCCCTCTTTCTTCTAACGACCATCGGTATTTTACTCGAAGCTATATTCTTATTCGCCACATAATATGTGTTTTGCTTGGAGCGTCTTGTATGATATGAGTCTTTTCTTATTTTATTTTGTGTTTTAAGTCTTGATCCATTGCTGGACACACTTATTTGAGAGAGCCAAAATTATGTCATGACTTGTTAGAATTGCTCTTTATGCTTCACTTAAATTTTTATGAGCTATGGACTTGCTCTAGTGCTTCACTTATATCTTTTTGAGCACGGTGTGCTTAGTATTTTTGAAGAAATGATCTATTGCCTCACTTAGATTTATTTGAGAGTTAGTAAAATTTTCAAGAAATTCTCTCTTGCTTCATTTAAATTAGTTTGAGAGAAAGAAAGAAAAATTATGCTCATGATCTTCACTTATATTTGTTTGAGCTTATGAAAATCAACACATGAAAATTAGTCCCAAAGTGATAGATATCCAATAAAGGATATAATAAAAACTTCCATGAAGATCATTGGACAAAATAAACTTGATTCTTAGTAATAGTTTTGAGATATGATGATGTGATATGTGAGTTATGTTGATGAGTAATTATGCTTTAGTAAGAATATTGGTGTTACAGTTTGTGATTCCCTATGCAAGTACGAAAGTCAATAGTCATGCAATGAAATTATATCCTACTTGTGGTACATTATCCGGTGTTATTTATGCTTAATGCTTGCTTATGAGATTATTCATTTCTTGGTTGGTCGCTTCATAATCTTTTGCTAGCCTTCATTTTGCACAAAGTATGATCTCTACTTGTGCACCCAAAAACCCTTAAACCAGTTTTGCCACATGAGTCCACTATATCTACCTATATGCGGTATTCTTTTGCCGTTCTAAGCAAATTTGTATGTGCCATCTCTAATTTTCAAAAATAAACTTCTCTTTTGTGTGTTTGTTTCGCTCGCGGAGCGGTGAGGGGTGGCTACTATTTTCCATGCTAGATGTGTTATTCTCAAGATGAGTGTTTATTCACTTGTCATTGCACGAGAGTAAGGCAAAGGTATTAGGGATGCCCAGTCCCGAAATGAAAAAAATGAATTTACTTTATGTTGACAAATAATAAATTCCTTGGAAAGTGTTGGTATGGAAGGCACCCATGGATACGGTTAGCCATGGAAAGTGAAAGTATGGTGGAAAAAGGAATAAACTTTATTTTCTGTTTGGGAACCGCCTATGATATATCTAGCATGGAAAGTGTTGGGAACTCTAAGTCTTTTTCGTTGGTGGGATGGATTCACCTCCCAAAATGTTTTATCTCTAAGTTTTTTGCTTTGAGCTCTGGCACCTCTTGAAATCCGTACTTCCCTCTGCGAAGGGCCTTTCTTTTACTTTATGCAATTTTTATTTTTGAATTTGAGTCTCCATCTTCTCTTACAAAAGCACCAACTAGGAGGCAATATGATCGTACTTAAGTATTGGGTGTAACTAATATTCGAGTGTGTTTCATGAATGGATCAATGGTTGAGCATGATGGGTTAGGGATAACTTATTTTAGCATTGATATTTTGAAAGACATGGTTGCTTGTTGATATGCTTGAGTATTTAAATTGTCATGTAAAAACTAGACTATTGCTTTGAGCAATATAAAAGTCCAAATGTCCATGCTATAAAGAAAAGTAGATATGATATGACATGATAGGCAACATTCCACATCAATTTTTTTGTTTTTATCACTTCCCTACTCGAGGACGAGTAGGAGTTAAGCTTGGGTATGTTGATATGTTTCCAACGTATCTATAATAATTTGCTTGTTCCATGTTGTTATATTATCAATCTTGGATGTTTTATAATCATTTTATCATTTTATATCATTTTTTGGTACTAACCTATTAACATAGTGCCAAGTGCCAGTTGCTGTTTTTTTCCATGTTGTTTACATCGCAGAAAATCAATATCAGACGGAGTCCAAATGCCACGAAACTTTACGGAAAAATTTTATGATCCGTATGAACATTAACGGGCCCTCGGCTGCGCTGGGGGTGCCTCGATGGGCACAACCCACCGTGTCAGCGCCAGAGGCCCAAAGCGCCATGGTGGGTTGTGAAGGAAATATGCCCTAGAGGCAATAATAAAGTTATTATTTATTTTCTTATATCATGATAAATGTTTATTATTCATGCTAGAATTGTATTAACCGGAAACATAATACTTGTGTGAATACATAGACAAACATAGTGTCACTAGTATGCCTCTACTTGACTAGCTCGTTGATCGAAGGTGGTTATGTTTCCTAGCCATTGACATGAGTTCTCATTTGATTAACGGGATCACATCATTAGGAGAATGATGTGATTGACTTGACCCATTCCTATAACATCCCAAATTTTCAATTTGGAATGTTATACATAGGTCGTTCATGCATATCATATTTTATTGCATCTTCGGTCTGCAATCCTCGAAATCCTAAGCAACTCAAGGACCCTCGGAGAGAGAGTTGGGGATTTTTCCTGTTTTCATATTTGATTTTTATCAAATAGGGAAAACGAGGAATTTTTATTTTAATTATTTTTTTCTCCGAAAAAATATTTCATAATAAAAATAAATGAGGGGAGATAATATGACTTCTCCAAAACAATTGAAATATTGGAGGAAAAATGTTAAAATCATTAGTTCGTTTTTATTTGATTTTTATTGGGATTTCATTTGCATTAGAAAAATTGACGTTTAGAAAAAATGCATTTTAGGGCCAAGAAAATGTTCATCTCGTTCTAAATATTTCATTTAGACGGTGAAAATTTGTTTTGGCATTTTTAGATTTTTATTTTATTTTATAGGAGTTTTTCTGTCGGTGAAACAATTAAAAAAAATCCCCGCGCCCAACCAGGCCTAAGGCCCAGCCGAAGCAAAGCCCGGCCCTTCGCCGCCTCACAAGACGCCACCGTCGTCGCCGACCCGGACACGGAGTCCGAGCCGGACTCCGCCTCCCGCCGCCTTGCCCCTCCTCCAAGCCAAGCCCTCTCTTAAATACCCTCCCGCCACCAACACCCACCACCACCACCACCGCCCGCCGGAGCCGCCACCGCCGCCGCCTCCCGTCGCCGTCGCCGCCAAGCCCCGCGCCACCCCACGCCCCGCCGGAGCCCCGCCTCGCCGGACCTCTCGCCGGAGGTATCCGCTGGATCCGAGACCGCCGTTTTTTTTTTCGAAACCCTAGTTTTCGTTTTTTAAATAGATCGGTTTTTCTCCGGTTTATTTATTTAGCGAGCGTTCGCTCGTTCGTTCGTTTTAACGAGCGCGTTCTTCGTTTAGGTTCAGGTAACGAACGTTTGTTTGTTAAGCTATTTGTCATTTTCTTTTTCTCTGATTTGTTATGCGATTCTTCTGATCGAGATTTCTGATCCGATTTTCGATCTAGTTTAACTTTTCGCTCGTTTATCGGAATCAGGCGATTCAAGCGCCTAGAGTTTCGTCTCGAAACCCTCTTTCCGAATAATCAAGTCAAAAAGTTTTTGCCTCTGTAAAATTTAACCCTAGTTCAGGTTAGTAAACGGATCTTGTTTCTTTCGCCGTTTGAGTTTCGTTGCTCCGTTTGGTTTGATTCTTTTTGCGAACCGGAGTTCTTAAGTTGAACTCTCCGGTCAATCTCTTTTATTTGAGTTTCGCTCGTGCATCTATGCTTGTTGCTTATGTATGTTATTGTTTGCTTGCGATAGAATTCCCGGAGTGCGAAGCGTGTTACTACGAGTCTCTAGGATTCACGGATGATCGTCAAAGAAGGCAAGTAACACTTTGATCATTCTCTTTTCATACCCAGTTTTTATGCATTAGTTCAATCCACAAACATTGCATGATTAGGATGTCATTAACTTGTGGGTTGGGAAGTAGTAGTTGAGGTAGAACCTATTGCCCTGTTACTATCAAACCCTTGGGAGTTACTTCTACGTGTTGCTTATATTGCTATGCTATGCTCGTAGACGTGGTTGGGTTTGAGTGAATCCATGACAGATGTGAGGTTGTTAATTAATGGTTTAATTTAAGGTGGCAACTTTAATACACATCTGGGTGGATTGAGGCACTGGGGAACCCAAAGGTTGTCTGTTTTATTTTTTGGAAATCCCGGGGTACCCGTGTGATCTTCCTATGGACCGCCACCCAGGCTCAAAGGTAACTGAGATTATTCATGCTAGAAACTTCCGTGTGCAGCCACAAGCTACTATGGGCTCTAGCATGGTAGAGTAAGTTACGTGAAGCTCTTGAAGAGGTAGATCAATAGGTAGTGGGATTTGTAGGTTTGGTATGGTCTACCCGGAGTAGAGAGTTAATGTTTCTGAAAGACTATGTCTCGGTCATCAGTTTCTCAAACAACATGTAGTGCGAGAAATCAATGGAGGCGATCGAGTCTTGTGGGGAAAAGTGCACAAACCTCTGCAGAGTGTACAATTTAATCATGGTTAGCCGTGTCCCGGGTTATGGACACTTTTGAGTATCTAGTACTTGAGTTATCACATGTATCTCATCACTCTTAATTAATATTGTTGGGATGTTAACTACTTTAATTGGGATTGAGTTGGGGTTATACCTTCTCAATGTTTCAACCACCATGATAGTTAAATTAAAATCTATTCCTTTGTTGTAGGAAAAAATTGGCTTTCCGCAAAACTATAACCATAGAGCTTTCCACCAGCCAAATATGCATGTAGTGATAGCATTATTCTGTTCCTGCTCTACTGTGTTATATTGCCAAAAATTCTATGTGCTGACCCGTTCCCGGGCCACAACGTATTATGTTGCAAACTTTTCAGACGAGGAGTAAGGTTTGATAGGTCGTTGCCGTGCAGCTCAGCTATGTCGTTGTAGTTGATGGACTCACTTTATCTTCCAAGCCTTCCGCTGTTATCGCATTAGATGGCCTTAAGCCATATTATTGTAATAAGTTCTCTTTTGAGACACTCGATGTAATAAGTGTGTGATTGCTACTCTGTTATAAATCCTTGATCTGTGTGTGTCAAGACATTCTTGATCCAGGGATGACACTGGAACACAGAGACTTGACCATCTGAGGTCGAGTCGCTACAAGATGGTATCAGAGCACACGCTGAGAGTAGGACACGACCATTAAGAAAAACCATAGGTCACTCTTCTCTACTCATTTCTGACTCCTCTCCATTTTTCCACTCTTTAGGATGACGGAGATGAAGAACAAGTTTGCACAACCAGATGAAGACACCCCTTTTGGACGCCACTTGAAGCAAGTCACTAGGTACTTGAACATTGGAATACCAAGCTTCACCAGGACGTACAATGCCACCTTACCAGAAGAGGAGCGCTGGATGATTCAAGTACAAGTTCCAGGAAGGATGTTCTCGCCAACTTCTAAGCCCATAGAGTTTTCTTTCGAAGCACCCACCTGGAGTCTAGGCAAGAGCATGGCAGGCCACATCACCATGGGACGCATTGGAGAAGTCTACAACAGGGAACTTAAGGACACCATCTATCAAATATGTGGGCGTAGGGCGAGCAATGGGAAGTAATCAGCACCAAGAAGGATAAATCCATTGCAGCTTTCATCCAGGAGCTAAACCAGCACATTCGACGTCAGGAGAACCAGATGTGCGCAGACATGATGGAGTTGAAGAAGGCGAAGACCAGGATCATCGATTTGGAGGAAGAACTTAAGTTTACACGTGATGGATATGAGGAGGAAATCAAGGCACTACTGGAGAAGAACGACGACCTAGTTAAGAAGATCGGAGTATTCACGGGAGGATCAGTACCGGAAGAAGAGGAGGAAGACCCCACTTGCCCGGACAACTACATCATCATCGACGACACCGATTCCGATCCAAGTGATGACGACTACGAAGACGAAGCTGGAGCAGACATCACGGAGTCTTCCAGCGATCAAAATTTCTAGATGACCACCATATATTAGTAGTATTTCCCCCATGTATCTAATAGTAGTTGAGCACTTCTGCGATAGTCCTAGACCGTTTGTATGCCCTTGCTTGATTGATTGAGTGAAATGTTTGTGTTTGCCTCATGTGCATATGGGTAGTGTTTTCTCACTAGACCTTCTTTTCTATTCTAATCTCTTCCATCTAAACCCCTCAGATGCCTTCGAGACGTGACACCGGTTTTGTTTTTCCACCGGAGCTCACCTAGTTGATCCAGTAGCAGAATGCCTTGATGCAATTGCTAGTTCAGAACCAGGGCAACAACAACAACAACAATAACCCGCCGCCAGTGGACAACTTAGCCTATTTCCTAAGGTTACAACCGCCGGTGTTTTCAAAGAGCACCGAGCCAATAGTTCTTGATGATTGGCTACGCCCGTATTGGAAGGAGTTAACCACCGCAGGATGCACAGATCCTCGAGAAGGTGCGCTTTGCCACACATCAATTGGATGGACCAGCCGCATGGTGGGAGAATTACACGGCTACTTTTCCTATAGCCAATGTCACTTGGGACCAGTTTCAGCAAGCTTTTCGCACGACCCATGTCTCAACTGAAGCCATGCAGATGAAGAAGCGCGAGTTTCGCAACCTATGCCAGGGGAACCATACCGTGGCTCAGTACGTGGATGATTTTAGCAAGTTATCACGCTATGCCCCTGATGATGTGGCCACAGATGCCGCGAAGCAGGAGAAGTTTATGGAAGGGCTGAATGATGAGATGAGCATGCAGTTGATGGTGGCAACTTTCAACAACTATGTCTCGGTCATTCGTTTCTCAAACAACATGTAGTGCGAGAAATCAACGGAGGCGATCGAGTCTTGTGGGGAAAAGTGCACAAACCTCTACAGAGTGTACAATCTAATCATGGTTAGCCGTGTCCCTAGTTATGGACAGTTTTGAGTATCTAGTACTTGAGTTATCACATGTATCTCATCACTCTTAATTAATAATGTTGGGATGTTAACTACTTTAATTGGGATTGAGTTGGCGTTATACCTTCTCAATGTTTCAACCACCATGATAGTTAAATTAAAATCTATTCCTTTGCTGTAGGGAAAAATTGGCTTTTCGCAAAACTATAACCATAGAGCTTTCCACCAGCAAAATATGCATGTAGTGATAGCATTATTTTGTTCCTGCTCTATTGTGTTATATTGCCAGCATATTCTATGTGTTGACCCTTTCTCGGGCTGCAACGTATTATGTTGCAGACTTTTCAGACGAGGAGTATGGTTCATTAGGTCATTGCCGTGCAGCTCAGCTATGCCGTTGGAGTTGATGGACTCACTTTATCTTCCAAGCCTTCCGCTGTTATCGCATTAGATGGCCTTAAGCCATATTATTGTAATAAGTTCTCTTTTGAGACATTCGATGTAATAAGTGTGTGATTGCTACTCTATTATAAATCCTTCTAGATTGTGTGTGTCAAAGACATTCTTGATCCAGGGATGACACTGGAACACAGAGACTTGACCATCTGAGGTCGGGTCGCTACAATTCCGTTAGCTTAGCACTCGATCGTTTAGTATGTTGTTATTGCTTTCTTCATGACTTATACATGTTCCTATGACTATGAGATTATGCAACTCCCGTTTACCGGAGGAACACTTTGTGTGCTACCAAACGTCACAACGTAACTGGGTGATTATAATGGTGCTCTACAGGTGTCTCCGAAGGTACTTGTTGGGTTGGCATATTTCAAGATTAGGATTTGTCACTCCGATAGTTGGAGAGGTATCTCTGGGCCCACTCGGTAATGCACATCACTTAAGCCTTGCAAGCATTGCAACTAATGAGTTAGTTGCGGGATGATGTATTACGGAATGAGTAAAGAGACTTACCGGTAACGAGATTGAACTATATATTGAGATACCGACGATCGAATCTCGGGCAAGTAACATACCGATGACAAAGGGAACAAACATATGTTGTTATGCGGTCTGACCGATAAAGATCTTCGTAGAATATGTGGGAGCCAATATGAGCATCCAGGTTCCGCTATTGGTTATTGACCGGAGACGTGTCTCGATCATGTCTACATAGTTCTCGAACCCGTAGGGTCCGCACGCTTAAAGTTTCTATGACGGTTATATTATGAGTTTATGAGTTTTGATGTACCGAAGGTTGTTCGGAGTCCCAGATATGATCACGGACATGATGAGGAGTCTCGAAATGGTCGAGACGTGAAGATTGATATATTGGAAGCCTATATTGGATATCGGAAGTGTACCGGGTGAAATCGTGATTTTACCGGAGTACCGAGGGGTTACCGGAACCCCCCGGGGACTTAATGGGCCATAGTGGGCCTTGTGGAGAAGAGGAGAGGCGGCCAGGGCAGGGCCGCGCGCCCCTCCCCCCTAGTCCGAATAGGACAAGGAGAGGGGGCGCCCCCCCCCCCTTTCCTTCCTCTCTCCCTCCTCTTTCCCCCTCCACTCCTAATCCAACAAGGAAAAGGGAGGGGGTCCTACTCCCGATGGGACTAAAACCCTCGGTTTATATAGACACCAGAGAGGGCTAGGGTTACACAGAGTCGGTTACAATGGGAGGAGATCTACATAACTGTATCGCCAACCTTGCCTTCCACGCCAAGGAAAGTCCCATCCGGACACGGGACGAAGTCTTCAATCTTGTATCTTCATAGTCCAGGAGTCCGGCCAAAGGTTATAGTCCGGCCATCCGGACACCCCCTAATCCAGGACTCCCTCACTCTCCCTCGTGGACCCTGTAAGCTTTAGATCGCCGTACTATGCAGCGTGCCTTGTTTTGGTCCTCGGGGAGTTCCTGCCTAGTTAAGTAGGCCAGGAATGGTTCTGTCCACGGGGCGATGACAGAAATTATAATGTGGGATGAAGATGTTATTTTGGTGGCAGAGCCACCGATTATGTCAGAGTGTTCGGAATCGGGCATTACGGTTGGGTCCGGTCTGTTGTTACCTGTGTCCCCTTCCCATATCACGTATGGCTTGAAAAGCCTCTCCAAAAAGATGTTAGGGGGTACCGCATCGCATTTTGCGCTGATGCGTGCAAGGACGTTTGCCGCCTGATTGTTTTCCCGGGCTACATGGTGAAATTCGAGCCCCTCGAACCGAGCTGACATTTTTAGGACGGCATTGCGATATGCCGCCATTTTCGGATCTTTGGCATCAAAGTCTCCATTTATTTTAGATATAGCAAGGTTCGAATCCCCCCGCACCTCTAGGCGTCGAATGCCCATGGATACTGCCATCCGGAGACCATGTCGAAGGGCCTCGTATTCGGCTGCGTTGTTGGAGTCTGTGTACATTATCTGGAGCACGTATTGAACTGTGTCTCCGGTTGGGGACGTCAGAACGACGCCAGACCCCAGACCAGCCAGCATTTTGGAGCCGTCGAAGTGCATGATCCAGTTGGAATATGCGCCGTACTCTTTAGGGAGTTCGGCTTCCGTCCATTCGGCGATGAAGTCGGCCAACACCTGCGACTTAATGGCTCGCTGTGGTTTGTAGGTTATGTTGAACGGGAGGAGCTCAATGGCCCATTTGGCAATCCGGCCCGTGGCGTCGCGGTTGTTTATAATATCATTGAGTGGCACTTCCGAGGCTACTGTTATCGAACACTCTTGAAAGTAGTGCCGCAGCTTCCGGGATGCCATGAATACTGCGTATGCTATCTTTTGATAATGCGGGTACTGTGACTTGCATGGGGTAAGGACAGTGGAGACATAGTAGACCGGCTTTTGAAGGGGAAATTTATGTCCGCCCGTTTCTCGTTCGACGACGAGCACTGCGCTCACAACTTGATGGGTTGCCGCAATGTGTAACAGCATAGGTTCGCTAATGTTTGGCGCTGCCAGGATTGGGTTGGTTGCTAGTATGGCCTTTATTTCTTCCAATCCAGATGTGGCGGCATCCGTCCACTCGAAGTGTTCGGTGCGCCGTAGGAGGCGGTAAAGGGGTAATGCCTTTTCACCCAGGCGGGAGATAAAGCGGCTTAGAGCCGCGACACATCCGGTTAATTTCTGGATTTGTTTGAGGTCCGTTGGGATATCCAACTGTGATAGGGCTCGGATCTTGGCCGGATTTGCTTCAATTCCTCTGCCGGATACAATGAAGCCCAAGAGCTTTCCGGCTGCTACTAGAGAGTCGACATGCTTGGTTTTGACGACCACATCATCTACGTATGCCTCCACTGTTTTGCCGATTTGGTTTGCCAGACATGTTTGAATCATGCGCTGATATGTTGCGCTAGCGTTTTTGAGCCAAAAGGGCATTGTGTTGAAGCAGAAGGGGCCATATGGTGTTATGAATGCCGTTGCGGCTTGGTCGGACTCCGCCATCTTAATTTGGTGGTAGCCAGAGTATGCGTCGAGGAAACACAAAGAATCGTGTCCTGCTGTGGCATCGATAATTTGATTGATGCGGGGGAGGGGGAAGGGATCCTTTGGGCAAGCCTTGTGAGGGAGTCCTGGACTAGGGGGTGTCCGGATAGCCGGACTATAACCTTTGGCCGGACTCCTGGACTATGAAGATACAAGATTGAAGACTTCGTCCCGTGTCCGGATGGGACTTCCCTTGGTGTGGAAGGCAAGCTTGGCGATACGGATATGTAGATCTCCTACCCTTGTAACCGACTCTGTGTAACCATAACCTATCCGGTGTCTATATAAACCGGAGGGTTTTAGTCCGTAGGACGAACAACAATCATACCATAGGCTAGCTTCTAGGGTTTAGCCTCCTTGATCTCGTGGTAGATCTACTCTTGTACTACCCATATCATCAATATTAATCAAGCGGTGAGTAGGGTATTACCTCCATCGAGAGGGCCCAAACCTGGGTAAAAACATTGTGTCCCTTGTCTCCTGTTACCATCCGCCTAGAAGCACGATTCAGGACCCCTACCCGAGATCCGCGGTTTTGACACCGACATTGGTGCTTTCATTGAGAGTTCCTCTGTCGCCACCGATAGGCCCGATGGCTCCTTCGATCATCAACAACGACGCGGTCCAGGGTGAGACTTTTCTCCCCGGACAGATCTTACGTGATTCGGGCGGCTTTACGCGTGGCAAATTCGCAGCCATCTGGAGCAGATAAAGCTACGCCCGGCCATCAAAGTCGATTTGGAAGTTTGAACTATACGGCCGATTTCCGCGGAGACTTGATCTTCGACGGATTCGAGCCGCAGCCAAGCGTGCGCCTTTGTCTCGATGGGCATGATCTAGCTCTGCAGCCAAAGGCCTCGAGGCCGCATCAAAGATCCGCTCCGACCCTTAATCCGTAGCCGGATTCCTCGATCGAGGACGAGTGGTTGGACACCGCCTCGGGGGCTACAATCTCTACGGCGATTGAGCCGGACTCCATCCCTGTCCCTTGCGAAGACCTTGACTCCAGGGTGCCGGACTCCTCTCCGGACTCCGAACCCTCCGGGCCCCTGCCAATCGAATCCGATTGGGCGCCGGTTATGGAGTTCACTACCGCGGACATCTTTCAGCACTCGCCCTTTGGCGACATCCTGAATTCACTAAAATCTCTCTCTTTATCCGGAGAGCCATGGCCGGACTACGGTCAGGAAGGTTGGGATGTGGACAACGAAGAAATTCAACGCCCACCCACCACCCACTTCGTAGCCACTGTCGAAAGCTTACACGACGTGCTCGATTTCGACTCCAAAGATATCGACGGTATGGACGACGATGTAGGAGACAACCATGAACCAGCGCCTATAGGATGCTGGACAACCACTTCATCCCATGATGTATACATGGTGGATACACCTAAAGGAAATGAAGGCGAGGACCAACGGACGCCACTGAAGGATAAATCCTCGAAAAGCAGTCAAACGGCAACGTAAACGCCGAACCAAGTCCCGCCTCAAGAGAGACCCAGCCATAGAGCAGGAGAACCGGTGGACGCATTTAACACGCTTATCGGAAAGCAATCATCCGAACAAGACAACTTGGATAAACAACCCGTCCCCGGCGAAGACAACAGTCCGGACGATCTCACGCCGGACAAATTGTTGGAGCAGAATAACCTCCACAAAAGGCTCGTCGCCACTGCGCGTAGCCTGAAAAACCAGAAGCGGAAGCTCAAAACAGCGGAAGATGCACTCATAATCAGATGGAGTAGTGTATTCAACACCACAGACAAATACGGTGATAGTCGCCGAACAAAGAGCTACCCAAAAAGAAAGCTACTGCCCGAATTTGGCGAGGAGGCCTTAGAGCCCCCACAATCAAAAAGTAAGAAGGCCACCCAGTCGGATGGACGACCCCACGGCAAAAAGAGAGCGGCAAATGGCGCCGCACACAAGCCGCATAAGGATTCACATCAAAAGGATGGCCCAGCTTAGGTCCATCTATGGGCCAAGAAAGCAAGCTCTTCAAAGCAATGCAACACGCCAAAAATCCGAACATCACGGCACACCCAAATATAGGGCGCCAGACACCCCTATGTTTCACCGATGAGGTCTGGATCATGAATTTCCGGGATTCAAACCCGTAAACATAGAGGCATCTGACGGAACAATGAGACCACTGAGTCTGGATTGAGGATTACATCCTCCACATACACATGGCTAGAGGAGATGATCTCCACACCATAAAATACTTACCCCTTAAACTCAAAGGGCCTGCTCGGCATTGGCTCAAAAGCCTCCCTGAAAATACCATTGGAAGCTGGGAAGAGCTCGAGGATGCGTTTCGGGCAAATTTTCAGGGGACCTATGTCCGCCATCCGGATGCGCATTTATCTAAGTCACATAACTCAACAGCCCGGAGAGTCAGCCCGAAATTCTAGAACAGGTTCCTTACTAAAAGAACCAAATAGTCGATTGTCCGGACGCCAAGCCTTAGCAGCTTTCAAACACGTCCGAGACGAATGGCTCGCTGACACCTCGCCAAGAAAAGCCAAGAACAATGGCCGCATTAACAAGCCTCATGACCCGCTTTTGCATCGGAGAGGATAGCTGGCTAGCAAGATGCAGCACCAATGACCCAAGTACATCCAAGTCGGGATGGAACGGGAAACCACGACGCAACAAGGACCAAAGGCCGGATTAAAAGGAACGGTCCAAGAGCGCGACAGTCAACGCCGGATTCAAAAGCTCACGGCAGAACAATAAAAAACTGCCCCTTAAGGACAATAGCGATGAGCTCTCCAACTTAAACAAAATCTTGGACAAGATATGTCAAATCCACAGTACTCCCGGAAGGCCTGCAAACCATACCCACAGAGATTGTTGGGTCTTCAAACGGTCCGGCAGACTCAACGCCGAACACAAGGGGCTTGACACACCAAGTGAAGATGACGACGAGCACCACAAGCAGAGCCCCGGAAAACAAAAGAATTTCCCACGAGGTTAAAGCAGTAAACTCACTTCACGTGATCAAAGGAAAACAGAGCGGCGTCCACTAAAATGCGCGCAGACACCGGGTTGTCAAAACCAATCACCTTCGACCATCAGGACTATTCCAAAAGTATCCGGAGCGCAGGATGGACTGCCTTGATATTGGATCCTATAATCGACAGATTCCAATTTACACAAGTCCTCATGGATGGTGGCAGTGACATAAACCTGATATATCAGGACACAATCCGCAGGATGGGGATAGACCCAACCAAAATTCGCCGTAGCAACACCTCCTTTAAAGGAGTAATGCCAGGCCCATATGCCCATTGTACGGGCTCCATACTGCTAGAAGTTGTGTTCGGTTCATCCGACAACTTCCGGCCACGAAAGGTTAATCTTCCATGTTGCCCGCTCAAAAGTAGCCATCAAGCACTATTGGGACGCGAAGCTTTCGCCCGCTTTAACGCAATACCGCTTTATGCATCTCTCACACTTATAATGCCCGGTCCACGCGGCATCATCTCATTAAAATGGAGTATTAAGTGTTACTTGAGCACGGAGGAACATGAGACCGCCTTTGACAGCCCCACACCTATCCGGCTCCGCTAGTCAAAGAACCTGAATTGGTCATTCAAACCCCGGACACGGCTAGACGAGTCCGGCGCCTACTAGCGGCATACCCCCATACAAGGGGCTGCATGCATGTATCCCAAGAGACAATAAAGCTCAATCTTATTCACTTCTTCGAATCGTACTATGTTTATTTAATATAAAGTACATCTTTCGCACGATCTTTTTTCTTTTTTAAACTAAGTTCCTCTCTTTTACAGATGAACAACGTGCTACACCCGTCCAGGATACGGCACAACGGAGACACAGGCGCAGACGCAAGAGGGACCCGTTGCAAGGATTCTTTCAGATTAAGACCCTGCGTAAACCTTTTTACTGTCTCTTGTTGATATACATCCCCGGTTTCTTACAACCGAGGAGGAGATCTGGCGTTGGCATTGGCCGCACCAGAATTTTTTGCACGCACTGGACACTGGGGCTTAGGGCATTATTCTGCCCGTTTTTATAAAGACCGGATACCTTAGGGAGTATTCGGCGTCTCGAGTTAGACCTTATATGCATCAGCTCCGAATCATGTCTCTGGTCAAATGTTGGGTTTGCCCGGCTCCTGTGTTTTGCTGCCTTATGTTCCATTCTATCGGCTAACGCGGCACCAGGAGAACTATTGTGATTGTGCCCTGGTTCAGCCGGGCGAGCACCTCAGTAGAGAAAGCCGAAAACTGACTGTCATGATATAGCGAGAGACTGGTCAACCACTCGATGACTAATCGGAATGTTTAGAATTCCTACGCATTAACGAAGGACCGGTTTTCGATCAGTACACATACGCGAATTCGGAGAGAGTGCGGTATTCTGTGGGCTATATAGTAGCCCCACCCTCGAACTCCTATGGCTAAGTGAATGTGATAAAGCATTATAGTCCGGTTGCCTAGTTTGCTATGCTACCACCTCCTTAACAGGACCAAGACGTTGGATTAAGTGTGAAAAAGCGCCTTATTTGCAAACACCCCCGCACTATGTGTGTGGGGGCTGAAGCCAAGGACTGCCATCTTTCAGGTTATATGTACATATACATAAACGGCTGCACAGGGAGTAGTTTACTACTTGAATGCACAAGTATAAAAAGCTCTTATATCACATTGAATCATTGTTTTCACAAATCATACATGTCATTTAAACATAATATCCTTCGAACACTGCGTCTCTATTAAATGAGCGCCCTGCAGGACTTCCTCAAAGTAGTGCTCGGCAGGTACTCTGCTTCCGTCCGAATCTTGGGATGCAACATCGGTGGCCTTCATATCTGCCCAGTATGTCTTGACATGGGCCAGAGCCATCCGCGCTCCCTCAATAGACGCCGACCGCTTTGTTGCGTCGATACGCGGTACCGCACCAAGGAACTGCTGCACTAAACCAAAATAACTCTTCGGCTGGGGTCCGCCCGGCCACAAATGAGTCATGACATGCTTCATGGCAAGTCCGGATAGTCGATTCAGCTCGGCCCATTCGGCCAACCGATCGGTTAAGGGAAGAAGACGCTCCGGACTATGGAATTGCGACCAATATAGCTCTTCCCTTCTGTGCCCCTTCTGGCCTCGGAAGTGCTCAATCGCGTCCGCAGCGCTCGCCGCTAAGTCCAGATAAGCATCCTCCGAACTCCACAACTTGTCCAATTGAGCATACTTTGGATCTGTATATTTCCTCCGCAGCAGAAACGGTTTTCCAGCCGCAATTGCCCCGGCCTGACTCAGCTCCTCCTTGGCAGCTCTCAAAGCCGAACGGGCATCCTTGGATTCGGCGGCGGCCTTTTTCAAACCCTCTTGCTCCGCTTGACGTTCTTTTTCAAGAACCTCGCAACGATCGGTAGTATTCTTCAACTTTCTAGCCATATCGGCCATTTCCTCTTTGCTTCGGCAGTGAGCACCCCGTTCGGCTTTTAGCTCTTCGGCCGCCCTTAAAGCGGCCGCATTACTATTTATGGCTTGCTCTTTCGCTCGGGCGAGTTCCGCCCGCAGCTCTTCCACAGCAGCGGCACCATCTTCATTAAGCATACAAATAGTAAGACATGGGCATCAAGCTCCCTTACCAGGTGTCCGCGTAGAAGTCGCATACCTTGTGACTCGTCAAACCGTTTATTGACCAGCGCGATGTCCGCATCCGCCTCGTCAAGTTGCCGCTTTAGTTCGGCATATTCATCAGTCTGGCTGGCCACCGGACGCCCCGCCACCTGTTTAGGAGCGACGATATGTTATAACTGAGATTTTGATCCTCGGCACGCTGTCAATTTTGACAACATACCGAGTCTCAGGGGCTACTATCTATACAGGGCGCATTCTATATGCATAACTGTCAGAAGGTACATCATTTTTTTTTGCGTACCTCGAACCCCGTCAGTAAGCTTCTGACGGCTGCATGTAATCCGCTCTCCGCGGATGCAATTCTTTCAATCACCGTACCCATTAGAGCACGGTGATCTTCTGAGATAGCCGCTTCTTGAGCAGATCCTTCAGCCTCCGACCGCACACCACTTGGCGCCGGACCTTCCGCCCCGCCGACTTGAAGAACCCTCCGCGACGACACCTCGTGGTCGCCCGCCGCATGAAGGTGCGACGGTGGAGGCATTTCGCTTCTCCATCATCTCCGGAAGAAGATTCTCAAGACAAGCTCACCGAGAAGGGCTGAGGTCCGAACTACAAGGTACAATTTCGGTTATCTTCATAAATAAATGCAGGGATGTTCCTTATTTACGAGACCCCTTCTTTCTACTTACGGCTCGCTGGACGGCTGATCCCCTTGGGGAAATAGTGCGGCTGGGTTACTTCCCAGCGCCGGACTCTCTGACGAAGATTCCTTTCCCCAATTTGAGGCCTTGACCTCCGGATCTTCTGAAGCGGTCCTCTTCTCTCCTCAAAAGGTGGGGCTTTTAATCCCTCCTTCCTTGATAGCCTCCTTCGTAGAGGCAGTTGCTTCCCCGCTCCCCCCTTTGCCTTCTTCAAAAGGCGCGGCCTTCAACATCTTGGTCAGCATGGGATCCGGCGTGGTCTCTGGGAGGGGAGCCGGACACCTTATCAACTTTGCCTTGGCTATCCACTCCTGTTCAAGAAACGGTTCCTTTAAAGGACACATATGTATACGACAAATGAATGAACAGCCAGTCCGGTTACTGAACTACTTACTTGAGTATCTGGACGATTGCAGCTTAGTCCTGCGTCCTCAGTCAGGTCCGGACACTTCTCTTGTGATCCGAAGAACAGTTTATACATCTCCATGGGCGTCGTACCCATGAAATTTTGGAGAGCTTGTGGTCCCTCCGGATTGAATTCCCACAAAGTGACGGGCGGCGCTTGCAGGCGTAAGGCGCCAATCAACATAACCTGCGCCATCGCAACCAGATTGGTCTCTCTTTCTTGGAGGTCTCGAACACGGCCCCGCAGCAAAAGAACGCCCTTGGACGGCCCCACCGAGCCCCTTGTTGACCCATGGCGCCAGCCTGTGGTGGACTGGCGGAAGGCGGGAGCGCCACCCATTTGGTGCCCACAGGAGCGGTGATATAAAACCACTCCCGTTGCCACAAACCAAGCTCCTCTTGAAAAGAGCCCTCGGGCCCTGAGCATCAAAGACATTTGCTTATGACCGCCCCTCCATGATCGCTTGTTGCCCCCCTCCCCCGATCATCTTTGGCTCCACCTTGAAGGTCTTGAGCCACAATACAAAGTGGGGGTTAATATGGAGGAAGACCTCACATGCGACAATGAATGACGAGATATGGAGGATGGACTCCGGATTCAAGTCATGGAAATCCAGCCCATAATAAAACATGAGCCCCCGCACAAAGGGATCTGTCGGGAAGCCTAAACCCCGAAGGAAGTGAGACACGAACACCACGTTCTCGCCGGGCTCAGGAGTGGGAATGACCTGCCCTAGAGCGGGCAGCCTGTGCGAAATCTCGCCGGTTATATACCTGGCGTCTCGCAGCTTTAGTACATCTTCTTCTATGACGGAAGAAGCCATCCACCGGCCACGTTGGTCGGAGCCGGACATTGTCGAAGGTCTGAAGCGCCTAGATCTGAAGCTTTGGGTGTTAGAACTCGAAGCGCGAGGCGAACTCGATGGAGGGTGTAAAAATAAAGAGGGCCTTGGTCTCGTTATAAAGAGGTTGAATACCAAGAGCCCTCCCCGTAGTCGATTAGGACTCGCCTTTGATAGAGGAGGCGTGCCAATGGGCACGGTTGGGTTACCCATGTCCGTATTGATGGGAATCCCGGAATAAGGGGGCACGATCTACGCTTTGATAAGACGTGCCAGGGAAACCGCCTCGCTAAACATGCTGAGGTGGAGCAGTAAAAAAATGATTCATATAAAAGCCTGGCCGTGGTGTGATGTCACGCCGCGGAATACGTCAGCAGATCTGTGCAAAACGTTATTCTCTCTACGGTGGTATGTGGAACTTGTTTTGCAGAGCCGGACACTATCCTGGTGTTCAAAACCTTCTATGAAGTATTCGGAGGAGGAACCCACCTTTCAATGCCGAAGACAATATGCGCGTCGGACTCGTCGTCATTGAAGCCTGGTTCAGGGCTACTGAGGGAGTCCTGGACTAGGGGGTGTCCGGATAGCCGAACTATCATCACGGCCGGACTCCAAGACTATGAAGATACAAGATTGAAGACTTCGTCCCGTGTCCGGATGGGACTTTCCTTGGCGTGGAAGGCAAGCTTGGCGATAAGGATATGTAGATCTCCTACCCTTGTAACCGACTCTGTGTAACCCTTACCTATCCGGTGTCTATATAAACCGGAGGGTTTTAGTCCGTAGGACGAACAACAATCATACCATAGGCTAGCTTCTAGGGTTTAGCCTCCTTGATCTCGTGGTAGATCTACTCTTGTACTACCCATATCATCAATATTAATCAAGAAGGAGTAGGGTATTACCTCCATCGAGAGGGCCCGAACCTGGGTAAAAACATCGTGTCCCTTGTCTCCTGTTACCATCCGCCTAGACGCACAGTTCGGGACCCCCTACCCGAGATCCGCCGGTTTTGACACCAACACCTTGTTAAGGTCCTTAAAATCGACGCACAGGCACCAGGATTTGTCCTTCTTTGGTACCATCACCAGGTTTGCTAGCCAGTCCGGATGTTTTATCTCTCTAATGAATCCGGCTTCCAATAACTTGGCTAGTTCCTCTCACATAGCTTGTCTCTTGGGTTCACAAAAACACCGAAGAGCCTGCTTGACCTGTTTGAATCCCTTTAGGATATTAAGGCTGTGTTCGGCCAGCCTGCGTGGGATTCCTGGCATGTCTGAAGGGTGCCAGGCAAAAATGTCCCAGTTCTCGCGTAAGAACTCTCGTAGTGCGGCGTCTACGGCGGGGTTTAGTTGGGGCCCGATGGAAGCTGTTTTTGTTGGGTCCGTTGGATGGACTTTGAATTTGACTATTTCATCCGCCGGTTTAAAGGAGGTGGACTTGGATCTCTTATCGAGTATCACATCGTCCCTGTTCACCGTGGAGCGCAGCGCAGTCAGTTCCTCAGCCGCTAGGGCTTCGGATAATGCCTCGAGGGCCAGTGCGGCTGTCGTGTCTTCGGCGCGGAGTGTTGTGTCCGGATCACTAGCAAGAGTGATAATTCCGATGGGCCCGGGCATTTTGAGCTTCATGTACCCGTAATGGGGTATGGCTTGGAAGATTGTGAATGCCTCCCGCCCTAACAGGGCGTGGTAACCGCTACTGAACGGGGCCACTTGGAATGTAATCTCTTCGGACCTGTAATTCTCCGGCGTGCCGAACACCACATCTAGTGTGATTTTGCCTGTACAGCGCGCTTCCCTGGGGATTATTCCTCTAAAGGTTGTGCTGCTTCGCTTGATGCGGTTCCAGTCTATTTCCATTTTTTGAAGGGTTTCCTCATAGATGAGGTTTAATCCGCTGCCGCCGTTCATGAGTACCTTGGTGAGTCGAAAGTCGTCCACAATTGGACTGAGGACCAATGCGGCTGGTGCTCGGGCTGTTCGGAATTTAGGTTCGTCACTGGCATTGAAAGTAATAGCCGTGTCACTCCATGGGTTTATTGTTGCCACGCGGTGGATTTTGGCAAGGCTGCAGAGTGTTCGCTTTCGCCTATTATTTGATGCGAAGGTCTCGAAGACTGTTAATACCGTACTGGTATCCCTGGGAAGGTGCTCTGTGGCTTCTGGAATTAGAAGATCTTCGCCAGTTTTGGCTACCTGCCGGAGTATCCAACATGCTCTAAGGCTATGTGTTGGTATGGCGCCCTCTGTACTGTGAATTTTACAGGGTCCATTGAGCCATCCCTCCAGTACGGTTCCATGCCCTGTAGAGGGTTTTTGCTTTTTGGTAGTTGACCCGGGTGTCTTTTGATAGTGAACCCTTTTATTTCGGACTGGGTTCGTACTTAGGGCCGGATTATCCCAAAAGTTTGTTTCGGTTTTCCAGGCACTTTCCATCGCACAGTACTTTCGTACTATGGACGCCAAGTCAGCAAAGCGTGACATCTCACGGCGATTTATGGCGTTAAGGATTCCCTTGTCCGTGCAATTATTGCAGAAAAATAAGATCGCGTCTTCCTCGCGACAGTCCTTAACCTTGTTCAGCGCAAGGAGGAATCTGGCCCAATAGTGATGTACTGTTTCCTGGGGCTCTTGCCTGATGTGGGAAAGATCCCTTATGTTTGGGTGGGTGGGTGGAATTGAATCCGAACCCTTGCCCGATCTGGGATCCAGGGGCCGAGGAGTTTCCAATTTTGGGAATTCTGGTTCCGGGGTGTTGCCCGGTAATCCTGGCCCGCTGCCTGATTCTAAGTTCTGGGATTGGATGCTGTCCTCCCGAGAACGGGTATCCGGCTCGGAGAGCTCAGGAATCCGGACATAGTTGGTCCTCAATATGGAGGAGAGGTCGCCGCATTGTTCCTCCACCACTGCAATATGATGGCTGACCGGCGGAGAGTTAATCTCCCTTTGATCGGGTTTAAGCCCAATCCAATCATAGTCCGTAGCGACTCCCAAGGCGGTGATGCGGTCTAAGAGCTCGTTTAGGGAGGCGAGCTCCATTGGATCCACCTGTTCGGCGAGTGCCGTTTTGACATGGAGGCTGTTTTCGATGACCCGAGAAGTCATCGTCGGCGCGGCGGCCGAACAGGCGGTCATGATGAAACCGCCTAGCCGGAGAGTTTGGCCGACAGCCAAAGCTCCCCCAGCAGTAGTACCGTCTTTGAATACGAGACGAGACATCCTTCCTTCTGGCGACGACACAGTGGAACTCTCAATGAAAGCACCAATGTCGATGTCAAAACCGGCGGATCTCGGGTAGGGGGTCCCAAACTGTGCGTCTAGGCGGATGGTAACAAGAGACAAGGGACACGATGTTTTTACCCAGGTTCGGGCCCTCTCGATGGAGGTAAAACCCTACTCCTGCTTGATTGATATTGATGATATGGGTAGTACAAGAGTAGATCTACCACGAGATCAGAGAGGCTAAACCCTAGAAGCTAGCCTATGGTATGATTGTTGTTGTGTCCTACGGACTAAACCCTCCGGTTTATATAGACACCGGAGGGGGCTAGGGTTACACAGAGTCGGTTACAAGGAAGGAGATCTACATATCTGTATTACCAAGCTTGCCTTCCACGCCAAGGAGAGTCCCATCCGGACACGGGACGAAGTCTTCGATCTTGTATCTTCATAGTCCAATGGTCCGGTTGTCCGGATACCCCCTAATCCAAGACTCCCTCAATGATCATGACGGTGCTTCGGAGATGGAGATCACAAGCACAAGATGATGATGGCCATATCATATCACTTATATTGATTGCATGTGATGTTTATCTTTTTATGCATCTTATTTTGCTTTGATTGACGGTAGCATTATAAGATGATCCCTCACTAAATTATCAAAGTATAAGTGTTCTCCCTGAGTATGCACCGTTGGGAAAGTTCTTCGTCTTTGAGACACCACGTGATGATCGGGTGTGATAGGCTCTACGTTCAAATACAATGGGTGCAAAACAGTTGCACACGCGAATACTCGAGTTAAACTTGACGAGCCTAGCATATAATGTGATATGGCCTCGGAACATGGAGACCGAAAGGTCGAGCGTTAATCATATAGTAGATATGATCAACATAGTGATGTTCACCATTGAAACTACTCCATCTCACGTGATGATTGGACATGGTTTAGTTGATTCGGATCACGTGATCACTTAGAGGATTAGAGGGATGTCTATCTAAGTGGGAGTTCTTAAGTAATATGATTAATTGAACTTAAATTTATCATGAACTTAGTACCAGATAGTATCTTGCTTGTCTATCTTGATTGTAGATATATGGCCTGTGCTGTTGTTCCGTTGAATTTTAATGCGTTCCTTGAGAAAGCAAAATTGAAAGATGATGGTAGCAATTACACGGATCGGGTCCAGAATTTGAGGATTATCCTCATTGTCGCACGTAAGAATTACGTCCTGGAAGCACCGCTGGGTGCCAGACCTGCTGCAGGAGCAACACCAGATGTTATGAACGTCTGGCAGAGCAAATCTGATGACTACTCGATAGTTCAGTGTGCCATGCTTTACGGCTTAGAACCGGGTCTTCAACGACGTTTTGAACGTCATGGAGCATATGAGATGTTCCAGGAATTGAAGTTAATATTTCAAGCAAATGCCCGGATTGAGAGATATGAAGTCTCCAATAAGTTCTACAACTGCAAGATGGAGGAGAATAGTTCACAAGGAGAATATACTCAAAATGTCCGGGTATAACAATCACTTGATTCAACTGGAGTTAACCTTCCGGATGATAGCGCCATTGATGTAATTCTTCAATCATCGCCACCAAGCTACAAGAGCTTCGTGATGAACTATAACATGCAAGGGATGGATAAGACGATTCCCGAGCTCTTCGCAATGATAAAGGTCATGGAGGTAGAAATCAAGAAGGAGCATCAAGTGTTGATGGTCAATAAGACCACCAATTTCAAGAAAAAGGGCAAAGGGAATAAGAAGGGGAACTTCAAGAAGAACAGCAAGCAAGTTGCTGCTCAAGAGAATAAACCCAAGTCTGGACCTAAGCCTGAGACTAAGTGCTTCTACTGCAAGCAGATTGGTCACTGGAAGCGGAACTGCCCCAAGTATATGGCGGATAAGAAGGATGGCAAGGTGAACAAAGGTATATGTGATATACATGTTATTGATGTGTACCTTACTAATGCTCGCAGTAGCACCTGGGTATTTGATACTGGTTCTGTTGCTAATATTTGCAACTCGAAATTGGGACTACGGATTAAGCGAAGATTGGCTAAGGACGAGGTGACGATGCGCGTGGGAAATGGTTCCAAAGTCGAAGTGATCGCAGTCGGCACGCTACCTCTGCATCCACCTTTGGGGTTAGTTTTAGACCTGAATAATTGTTATTTGGTTCCAGTGTTGAGCATGAACATTATATCTGGATCTTGTTTGATGCGAGACGATTATTCATTTGAATCTGAGAATGACGGTTGTTCTATTTATATGAGTAATATCTTTTATGGTCATGCACCCTTGAAGAGTGGTCTATTTTTGACGAATCTCGATAGTAGTGATACACATATTCATAATATTGAAGCCAAAAGATGCAGAGTTGATAATGATAGTGCAACTTATTTGTGGCAATCGCCGTTTAGGTCATATTGGTGTAAAGCGCATGAAGAAACTCCATTCGATGGACTTTTGGAATCACTTGATTATGAATCACTTGGTACTTAAGTAACCGTGCCTCATGGGCAAGATGACTAAAACACTGTTCTCCGGTACTATGGAGCGAGCAACGGATTTGTTGGAAATCATACATACAGATGTATGTGGTCCGATGAATATTAAGGCTCGTGGCGGATATCGTTATTTTCTCACCTTCACAGATGATTTAAGCGTATATGGGTATATCTACTTAATGAAACATAAGTCTGAAACATTTGAAAAGTTCAAAGAATTTCAGAGTGAAGTTGAAAATCATCGTAACAAGAAAATAAAGTTTCTATGATCTGATCGTGGAGGAGAATATTTGAGTTATGAGTTTGGTCTTCATTTGAAACAATGCGGAATAGTTTCGCAACTCATGCCACCCGGAACACCATAGCGTAATGGTGTATCCGAACGTCGTAATCGTACTTTACTTGATATGGTGCGATATATGATGTCTCTTACTGATTTACCGCTATCGTTTTGGGGCTATGCTTTAGAGACGGCTGCATTCACGTTAAATAGGACACCATCAAAATCCGTTGAGAGGACACCTTATGAACTGTGGTTTGGCAAGAAACCAAATTTGTCGTTTCTTAAAGTTTGGGGCTGCGATGCTTATGTGAAAAAGCTTTAACCCGATAAGCTTGAACCCAAATCGAAAAAATGTGTCTTCATAGGATACCCAAAAGAGACAGTTGGGTTCACCTTCTATCACAGAACTGAAGGCAAGACTTTTGTTGCTAAATTCGGAATCTTTCTAGAGAAGGAGTTTCTCTCGAAAGAAGTGAGTGGGAGGAAAGTATAACTTGATGAGGTAACTGTACCTGCTCCCTTATTGGAAAGTAGTTCATCACGTAAACCAGCCATGACACACATACACCAATTAGTGAGGAAGTTAATGATAATGATCATGAAACTTCAGATCAAGTTGTTACTGAACCTCGTAGGTCAACCAGAGTAAGATCCGCGCCAGAGTGGTACGGTAATCCTGTTCTGGAAGTTATGTTACTAGACCATGATGAACCTACGAACTATGAAGAAGAGATGGTGAGCCCAGATTCCGCAAAATGGCTTGAGGCCATGAAATCTGAGATGGGATCCATGTATGAGAACAAAGTATGGACTTTGGTTGACTTGCCCGATGATCGGCAAGCCATTGAGAATAAATGGATCTTCAAGAAGAAGATTGACGCTGACGGTAATGTTACTGTCTATAAAGCTTGAATTGTTGCAAAAGATTTTCGACAAGTTCAAGGGATTGACTACGATGAGACCTTATCACCCATAGCGATGCTTAAGTCTGTCCAAATCATGTTAGCAATTGCCGCATTTTATGATTATGAAATTTGGCAAATGGATGTAAAAACTGCATTCCTGAATGGATTTCTGGAAGAAGAGTTGTATATGATGCAACCGGAAGGTTTTATCGATCCAAAGTGTGGAAGCTCCAACGATCCATTTATGGACTGGTGCAAGCCTCTCGGAGTTGGAATAAACGCTTTGATAGTGTGATCAAAGCATTAGGTTTTATACAGACTTTTGGAGAAGCCTGTATTTACAAGAAAGTGAGTGGGAGCTCTGTAGCATTTACGATATTATATGTGGATGACATATTGTTGATTGGAAATGATATATAATTTCTGGATAGCATAAAGGGATACTTGAATAAGAGTTTTCAATGAAAGACCTCGGTGAAGCTGCTTATATATTGGGCATCAAGATCTATAGAGATAGATCAAGACGCTTAATTGGACTTTCACAAAGCACATACCTTGACAAAGTTTTGAAGAAGTTCAAAATGGATCAAGCAAAGAAAGGGTTCTTACCGTGTTACAAGGTGTGAAGTTGAGTAAGACTCAATGCCCGACCACTTCAGAAGATAGAGAGAAGATGAAAGATGTTGCCTATGCTTCAGCCATAGGCTCTATCATGTATGCAATGCTGTGTACCAGACCTGATGTGTGCCTTGCTATAAGTCTAGCAGGGAGGTACCAAAGTGATCCAGGAGTGGATCACTGGACAGCGGTCAAGAACATCCTGAAATACTTGAAAAGGACTAAGGATATGTTTCTCATTTATGGAGGTGACAAAGAGCTCATCATAAATGGTTACGTTGATGCAAGCTTTGACACTGATCCGGACGATTCTAAATCGCAAACCGGATACGTGTTTACATTGAACGGTGGAGCCGCCGTTGGTGCAGTTCTAAACAAAGCGTCGTAAGGTGATCTACGTGTGAAGCAGAGTACATAGCTGCTTCGGAAGCAGCAAATGAAGGAGTCTGGATGAAGGAGTTCATATCCGATCTAGGTGTCATACCTAGTGCATCGGGTCCAATGAAAATATTTTGTGACAATACTGGTGCAATTGCCTTGGCGAAGGAATCCATATTTCACAAAAGAACCAAGCACATCAAGAGACGCTTCAATTCCGTCCGGGATCTAGTCCAGGTGGGAGACATAGAGATTTGCAAGATACATACAGATCTGAATGTTGCAGACTGCTGACTAAGCCTCTTCCACGAGCAAAACATGATCAACACCAAGACTCCATGGGTGTTAGAATCATTACTATGTAATCTAGATTATTGACTCTAGTGCAAGTGGGAGACTAAAGGAAATATGCCCTAGAGGCAATAATAAAGTTATTATTTATTTCCTTATATCATGATAAATGTTTATTATTCATGCTAGAATTATATTAACCAGAAACATAATACTTGTGTGAATACATAGACAAACATAGTGTCACTAGTATACCTCTACTTGACTAGCTCGTTGATCGAAGATGGTTATGTTTCCTAGCCATTGACATGAGTTGTCATTTTATTAACGGGATCGCATCATTAGGAGAATGATGTGATTGACTTGACCCATTCCGTTAGCTTAGCACTCGATCGTTTAGTATGTTGCTTTTTCTTTGTTCATGACGTATACATGTTCCTATGACTATGAGATTATGCAATTCCCATTTACCGGAGGAACACTTTGTGTGCTACCAAACGTCACAACGTAACTGGGTGATTATAAAGGTGCTCTACAGGTGTCTCCGAAGGTACTTGTTGGGTTGGCATATTTCAAGATTAGGATTTGTCACTCCGATAGTCGGAGAGGTATCTCTGGGCCCACTCGATAATGCACATCACTTAAGCCTTGGTAAAGCATTGCAACTAATGAGTTAGTTGAGGGATGATGTATTACGGAACGAGTAAAGAGACTTGCCGGTAACGAGATTGAACTAGGTATTGAGATACCGACGATCGAATCTCGGGCAAGTAACATACCAATGACAAAGGGAACAAACGTATGTTGTTATGCGGTCTGACCGATAAAGATCTTCGTAGAATATGTGGGAGCCAATATGAGCATCCAGGTTCCGCTATTGTTTATTGACCGGATACGTGTCTCGGTCATGTCTACATAGTTCTTGAACCCATAGGGTCCGCACGCTTAAAGTTTCGATGACGGTTATATTATGAGTTTATGAGTTTTGATGTACCGAAGGTTGTTTGGAGTCCCGGATATGATCACGGACATGACGAGGAGTCTCGAACTGGTCGAGACATGAAGATTGATATATTGGAAGCATATATTTGGATATCGGAAGTGTATCGGGTGAAATCGGGATTTTACCGGAATACCGAGGGGTTACCGGAACCCCCGGGGGACTTAATGGGCCATTGTGGGCCTTGTGGAGAAGAGGAGAGGCGGCCAGGGCAGGGCCGCACGCCCCTCCCCCCTAGTCCGAATAGGACAAGGAGAGGGGGGCGGCGCCCCCCCCCCCCTTTCCTTCCTCTCTCCCTCCTCTTTCCCCCTCCACTCCTAATCCAACAAGGAAAAGGGAGGGAGTCCTACTCCCGGTGTAGTAGGACTCCTCCTGGCGCGCCCCTCCTGGCCGTCCGCACCTCCCCCCTTGCTCCTTTATATACGGGGGCAGGGGGTACCCTAGAGACACAACAATTGATCGTTTGATCTTTTAGCCGTGTGCGGCGCCCCCCTCCACCATAGTCCACCTCGATAATACTGTAGCAGTACTTAGGCGAGGCCCCGCGTCGGTAGAACATCATCATCGTCACCACGCCGTCGTGCTGGCGAAACTCTCCTCAACACTCGGCTGGATCGGAGTTCGAGGGACGTCATCGGGCTGAACGTGTGCTGAACTCGGAGGTGTCGTGCGTTTGGTACTTGATCGGTCGGATCGTGAAGACGTACGACTACATCAACCGCGTTGTGCTAACGCTTTCGCTTTCGGTCTACGAGGGTACGTAGACAATACTCTCCCCTCCTGTTGCTATGCATCACCATGATCCTGCGTGTGCGTAGGATTTTTTTTTGAAATTACTACGTTCCCCAACATGTCGTGCTCACCTCGGGTGCCCCCGGACCACCTCTTTACTCTAGAAATACCCCAATATTTTCGGAACCCTAGGAGAGTTGATGAAATATTCATCCAGCTGCTGCAGAGCCCAGAACCACCAGATCCAATCTAGACACCATCTTGGATGGGGTTCACCACCTCCATTGGTGCCTCTCCGATGATGCGTGAGTAGTTCTTTATAGACCTTCGGGTCTGTAGTTAGTAGCTAGATGGCTATCTCTCTCTCTGAATTCTCAATACAATGGTCTCTTGGAGATCCATATGATGTAACTCTTTTGCGATGTGTTTGTTGGGATCGATGAACTCTGAGTTTATGATCAGATTTATCTTTTTATATCCACGAAAGTATTTGAGCTTCTTTGATCTCTTTTATGCATGATCTCTTATAGCCTCGTATTTCTTCTCTGATATTTGGGTTTTGTTTGGCCAACTTGATCTGTTTATCTAGCAATGGGAAGAGGTGCTTTGTAGTGGGTTCGATCTTACGGTGCTTGATCCCAAAGTGATGTAAAGGGAACCGACACGTATGTATCATTGCTACTAAGGATAAAACGATGGGGTCTATCTCTACATAGATAGATCTTGCCTACATCATGTCATCGTTCTTATTGCATTACTCCGTTTTTCCATGAAGTTAATACACTAGATGCATGCTGGATAGCGGTCAATGTGTGGAGTAATAGTAGTAGATGCAGGCAAGAGTCGGTCTACTAACCTTGGACGTGATGCCTATATAATGATCATTGCCTGGATACCATCATGAGTATTTGAAGTTCTATCAATTGCCCAACAGTAATTTGTTCACCCACCATTTGCTATTTTTCTCGAGAGAAGCCACTAGTGAAACCTACGGCCCCCTCGTCTCTTTCTCATATATTTTCCTTTGCGGTCTACTTTTTCCTTGCATTTATTTTCAGATCTATTAAATAAAAAATACAAAAATACCTTGCTGCAATTTATTATTATTTATCTTATTTGGCGTTCGATCTATCAACTTACTAGAAATTTATCTCACGTCCGTTTGCCTATCTTGAGGCGCCGTACCCGGAAGGGATTGACAACCCCTTTAACACGTCGGGTTGCGAGGATTTGTTATCTGGGTGCAGGAGCTGTTTACGTTGTGTTGCTTGGTTCTCCTACTGGTTCGATAACCTTGGTTTCGTATCCGAGGGAAATACCTACCGCCGTTGTGCTACATCATCCCTTCCTATTTGGGGAAATACCGACATAGCTTCAAGCGACATCAGGCCCTTGAAGGTGATGAAGCCACTCAAAGATCTCGGTTTGCTTTACCCAAGAAAGAGATCAACCTATTTGTGAGGAATGAGGGTGAGACCGCGGATGAGGTGTATCATCGGTTGACGTCCTTGTGCTCAACTTGAGAACCTTTGAATGCTCTTGGGCAAATGATGATTTCATCAACGACAAGTTTATTAATGCCATGGTCCTCATGGAGCACACTATGGTGATGATGATACACCAATGCCCGGACTATCACAAGTTAATTGCGGTACAAGTTATATCAACCTTCTCCACTCGTGTTCTTTTGGAGACCAAATCCAAGAAGACCTTTGCCATTGCTCAAGCAACTAGGAACACAAACCTTCCATTGAAGGACAATAAAGTGGTTGTGCAACCATGAAGAGTGGAAGATGTTGTTGATGAAAGTTTTCAGGAAAAATATGACACCTCGTGTGCGGCAAATGAATTTGCGAAAGACTTGGCTCTTCTGGTCGAGAAATATCCGGGCACCATGACGAACAAGGGAAAGAACCTCAATGGAAAATCCTTTGGAAGGAGAAAGTGTTGCAATTGTGATAGACCAAGAGACTTTGTGCATGATTTCCCGTATGAGGTACGTGAAGACAAATCTGAGAAGCTTGTGCCCATGAAGAAGCAATTCTCCAAGTTCATAAAGAGGAATGAATACAAGGCTCTTTTGCATGAGGAGTACATGTCGGGAGGTGAAGATGATGGTGATGATGCATGATCGTGTGGGCACGGCCGCCATTCCCGTGCATGTGATTGCCTCCTCCTTAACCACTAGCCTCTTCGACTCCCACAACGAGGACAAGCCCTTCTCTCATCATCGCCTCATGGCTAAAGAGGTAAAAACAAAATGCAAATCTCCAAAACACACTTTGCACACTCCCAATGTCTAATGTGAGGTGTTGGTGGATGAGTGTAATGATAGTGTGGATAATGATGAGGAATCCTTAATGGCTTTCATAAAAACTGTTCATGGTGAGGCGTGTGCTCGTTTTGGCGATCTCCTTAAGTCACTCGCCAAACGCGATGACTTTATTGAGAATGCTAAAAACCTTTTATAGAGAAAAAAGAGAGACCAGAACTCCTCGAGCACGAACTACATGAAGAGAGTACCATGAGAGCATCACTTGAGGAAGCCATGTTTTCCAATCAAATTGATGTTTTTAAAACTAATGATGACTTGCAAATTGCATTCGAGAACAGAGATGCCCTTAAGCTTAAAAATGAAAAGCTTCTAGTTACTCACACGAGACTTGTTGAGGAATATGAGCTCCTTGTGAAAAGTTTCAAGGTTGTGAAAGGTGACCTCGTTGCCCCCATCGAGTTTTATGTTTAACTTAAAGCTATTACCATTAAGGCTCTTACTTATGTCCCTCCTATTAAGTTGCATGATGATTCGTGTGTCTCTAAATCCGTCCTTGACTGACCTCTATGCTAGAGGAAATAGGCCCTTGAAAGCCCAATTTGAGAATGGTCTTGTATCTTGCATTCAAGGCTAAAATGAGAATTGTGTTTGACCCCTCTTCTTGGAAGAAAATGAATAAGAAGAGAATAAATAGAATAAGATCCGTCCAACTCCTCCACCCCAACAAGAGATAGTCTTTGTGCCATTATGATTCACATTTCGGTCAATTCCATTTGACCGTCTTTAAGAAGAGCAATCTCAAATTGATGTTTGCTTGGCATATTGAAGACAATCTTTACATGATTGATTTCTCAAAAGAGGAAACTCATCTGAAAATATGTCTAATGGCCAAAGCCGATGTGGGGTGGCAATGACACCGACGACTAGCCCACGTTGGCATGAGAAATTTACAAGCTCTTAAAGGAGAGCACATCCCCTGGCCGGTGCGCGCACCGGTACGTTGCGTGGGCGACGCTCTCGGCCGGTGCGCCGTTTTAATGCCGGATCCAGTATGAGAAAAAAAAAGTCTGGACCGATGTGCGGACTGATGCGAGACTGTGTTGGATGATAAAACACGTCAAACCCGCACAGTTCGAATGGATGGGGCTGAGGGAGTCCTGGACTAAGGGGTCCTCGGGCGTCCGGCCTGTTATTCATTGGGCCAAACTGATGGGCTGTGAAGATATGAAGTCGGAAGACTATACCCGTGTCTGGATTGGACTCTCCTTGGCGTGGAAGGCAAGCTAGGAGACCAATTATGAAGATTCCTTCTTATGTAACCGACCCCATGTAACCCTAGATCTCTCTGGTGTCTATATAAACCGGAGAGCGTAGTCCGGATAGGGATACACACATTACCATAGTCATACAGGCTAGACTTCTAGGGTTTAGCCATTACGATCTCGTGGTAGATCAACTCTTGTAACACTCATATTCATCAAGACCAATCAAGCAGCAAGTAGGGTATTACTTCCATCGAGAGGGCCCGAACCTGGGTAAACATCGTGTCCCCGATCCTAGACGCACAGTTCGGGACCCCCTACCCGAGATCCGCCGGTTTTGACACCGACATTGGTTCTTTCATTGAGAGTTCCACTGTGCCGTCGACGAAAGGTTCGATGGCCCCTTCAATCATCGATAATGATGTTGTCCAAGGAGGAACCTTCCTCCCTGGACATATTTTTGTGTTCAGCGACTTCGTACTGCGGGCCAACTCGCTTGGCCATCTGTAGCAGGTCGATAGCTACGCCCCTGGCCATCAGGTCAAATTTGAAAGCTTGAACTACATCGCGGATATCCGGGGAGACTTGATCTTCAATGGATTTGAGACCGCGGCAATCGCTCCCCCTCGCCCCGATGAACATGACTTAGATCTGTCATCGGATCACATCCAGGAGATGGTTCCTGTTGCTGCGACGGCCTTAGAACCGAAGCAGATCGTACCCTCTGAGGCCACAAAATCCGTGGCGTTGGAGCCACACACGGACTCGACATCCCGTAATGATTGCATCAATGGAACTCCGGACTCGTCTCCGGCTATAAGTTCCGGACCAGATACGCCTGCGGACACCGAGCTGGATCGGTTATCCATTTTCGAATTCAGCGCCGCAGACATCTTCCAGCACTCACCTTTTGGTGACGTGCTAAACTCTTTAAAGAACTTGTCCTTGGAGGAATACTCACAGCCGAACTATGTTCGGTTCGAGCTGGAGGCGGATGACGAGGAACTTTGCTGTCCACCCGCCACCCACTTCATAGCCACTGTCGATGACTTAACCGACGTGCTTGACTATGGCTCCGAAGACATTGACGGTATGGACGACGATGCCGACAAGGAGCAAGGCCAATACCCGCCATTCACTGGACGTTGGACGGCCACCTCTTCGTACGACGTGTACATGGTTGATACACCTAAAGGATCTGGCGACGACAAAGAAGAGCCAGATGCGAATAAACCCTCTGAGACGCAGTCCAAGCGCCGGCGGCCCAAACGCCGTTCTAAGCCCCGTCGCTCAAAGGATGGCAACACTGGCACCGGAGAAAATAGTACTCCGGGCGACGCCGAAAACAATGAAGACCCTGTCGGAGCTGCATCCGAACAGGAGGAACATGACAACGGGCAAGATAACCCTGATGAACAGGCCATAGAAGATGACTCGGAGGACCATAGTTACCATCGACCCTCCGAGGAGGAGACAAGCCTCGGCAACGAAGACTTCATCGTGCCCGAGGATCCTCTAGAGCAGGAGCGCTTTAAGCTTCAGCTCACAGCCACTGCAAGGAGCCTGAAAAAGAAACAACAGCAACTTCAAGCTGAACAAGATCTGCTCGTCGACAGATGGACCGATGTCCTGACAGCCGAAGAATACGGCCTCAAGCGCCCAGCCAAGAGCTAACCGAAACGCAGGCTGCTACCTCAATTTGATGAGGAGGCGCGGGACCACACATCTCCCTCGCGTAATGCGGAACGACCACCACGTGGTCGAGACAGGGCGGCCAACCGGCCACCCCGCGGTCGGGATAAAGCGGCAACTCAGGCCGAACAGCAGCCTGCCCCACCGCCCTGTAAAAATAGAGACGGAAGAGTTCGGGGTCACACGTACGACCTCCGGCAGACCCTGGACAGTAGAGCAGGACATACAAGATCGATCTACGGATCGCGAGGACGCGCCTCGAGGCACGACGATGGCTACCTATTCGGACATGACAAACCTAACCACGCCCGGGCCGAATGCCGCAGATGGACTCCATCAGAGCTACGCTGTGATGCGGCCCGATATAGAGGCGCCGCACACCCTCTCTGCTTCATAGATGAGGTACTCGATCATGAATTCCCTGAGGGGTTCAAGCCTGTCAATATCGAATCATACGACGGCACAACCGATCCTGCAGTATGGATCGAGGATTTCATTCTCCACATCTATATGGCTCGAGGAGATTACCTCCACGCCATTAAATACCTCCCACTAAAGCTCAAAGGGCCAGCTCGACACTGGCTTAACAGCCTGCCTGAAAATTCTATCGGCAGCTGGGAGGACTTGGAAGAAGCCTTCCTGGATAACTTCCAAGGAACCTATGTCCAACCACCATACGCCGACGACTTAAGCCACATAGTTCAACAACCTGGAGAATCAGCCAGAAAATTCTGGACTAGGTTCCTAACCAAAAAGAACCAGATCATTGACTGTCCGGATGCTGAGGCCCTAGTAGCCTTCAAACACAGCATCCATGACGAATGGCTAGCACGCCACCTCGGCCAAGAAAACCAAAGTCTATGGCAGCCCTTACGGCACTCATGACCCGCTTTTGCGCAGGTGAGGACAGCTGGCTGGCTCGTAGCAAGAACACAACCAGCGAGGCAGGCCCCTCCGAGGCCAAGAACAGCACCAAAGAAGCTCCGGCCAAGAATAGACACAAACGCCAAGCAATGGCGACAACACCGATGACACCACAGTTAACGCCGGATTCGGTGGCTCCAAGTCCGCCAACGGAAGAAGCCCTACAAAGAAACAATGAAGGACCTTCCAGCCTAGACCGCATATCGACCGTCTGGCGGATACATGGCACCCTGCATAAACAAGCCAATCACAACAACAGAGACTGTTGGGTTTTCAAACAGGCAGGCAAGTTAAATGCTGAAAACAAAGAAAAGGGATCACAAAGTGAGGACGAGGACGAAGAGCCCCGGCAGCCGAACACTGGGGGACAGAAGAAATTTCCCCCTCAAGTCAAAACGGTGAACATGATATACGCTACACACATCCCCAAAAAGGAGCGCAAGCGAGCACTTAGGGATGTTTACGCGGTAGAGCCAGTCACCCCCAAATTCAATCTGTGGTCTTCATTCCCGATCACCTTCCATCGTCGAGATCACCCAACTAGTATCCGCCATGGCGGTTCAGCCGCACTAGTCCTTGATCCAATTATTTACGGGTTTCACTTAACACGAGTCCTGATGGACGGTGGTAGCAGCCTCAACCTGCTTTATCAGGACACAGTGCGGAAGATGGGCATTAACCCCTCATGAATCAAACCAACAAAGACTACCTTTAAAGGAGTCATACCAGGCGTAGAGGCCCGCTGTATGGGCTCAATCACGCTGGAGGTGGTTTTCGGTTCTCCGGACAACTTCCGAAGCGACGAGTTAATCTTCGATATCGTCCCCTTCCGCAGCGGCTATCACGCACTGCTCGGACGAACCGTGTTTGCTAGATTCAAGGCAGTGCCACACTATGCTTATCTCAAGCTTAAGATGTCCGGTCCACGCGGCGTCATAACAGTCAATGGCAATACGTAGCGCTCCCTCCGAACAGAGGAGCACACCGCCGCCCTAGCAGCAGAAGTACAGAGCGGCCTTCTCAAACAGCACTGTTGTACGGTTGTCGAGCCCTCGGACGTCATTAAAAGGTTCCGGACTACACTGCAACAGGACGACACGGCTCGTCAAGAGCTCGATTAGCAATTAGGCCTCCGTCCCAGTCCTCATGAGGTAGTGGCATTCGAACCACGCGTACACAATTACACACTCAAAATTTCATGGACATCAACGGAGGCACAAGCTAATCCGGGACCTACAATTCGGCCAGACCGATCCTGGACACTCATACTTTCACCTTTTCTTCTTGTTTCAGGTTCCTTTTTCCGCGGGCTTGATCACAAGTCCTTTCGAAGGATTGGCATATAACGGAGGCAAGCAGCACAGGTGTGTAGGGTAACCTCTATACGTTCTTCTTGACGGTATTCATACTTATTTCTCAGGACCCGCACGCGGCGCCCTATTGATTCCGGCATGTTAAATAGCCCGGATACTTATCGCACCATATGTAAAAGATACGCCTTGACGTATCCATCCAGTTATAATAAAACTGGTTTGTGGACGAGTTTCTGTGGTTTTCGCTTCTTACTTCATTTTATTTCGATCTGCTTATCGGCTGCATCGGTACTCTTTTGTACGTTTCATATTCGCCAGGGGCTACTTGTCGCCCCACAATACGGCAGCAAAGCCCGGACACTTCTTATAGATAAGTTCGGCACCCCAAATTTAGCATTATATGCATTGGCTCCGAATCATGTCTTTGGTCAATAGTTGGGTTGCGGCCTCGTGCTTGCTACCCTACATTCCGCTACATCGGCTAGGGTAGTAAAGGGAGAACTACTGCGATTGTGCCCTCGCCTTGACCGTATGAGCACCTCAAGAGAGAAAGCCAAAACCGATCATTATGATACGGCGAGAGCCGGTCAGCTGTTCGAGAGTTACAAAATCGTTGGAGATTCTTCCGCATTATGCGAAGGATCGGCACTTCCCGATCAGATGCTGACAGCACCCTGGCTTGGACCAGGAGTTGCGCCCATGCTTTATTATAAAACTCCTATGGCTAAGTGAGGGTGTTTAAGCCGTATAGTCTGATTGCCTTGTTCGTTGCGCTAAACAACTCCTTCAAGGACCATACAATTGGATCATGATTGTTTAGATTCCATCCCGAACACCTCCGTACTACCTCTGGCGAGGGCGGTTTACAACTGGCCAACCCTCAGATTGCATACAACACGGCCGCACAGGAGGAAACAATTAAAGCATAAAGAAATTACGTTACAAAACAGGCTTTGTTTTCATAATACAAGGAAAAGGCAACACAAATGTTTTCATTCGAAAATAATGTCCTGCCCGCACTCAGCTGCTGCAAGTCGAGACCCTTTTATGACATCCACAAAATACCGCCCGGGTGTGCGGTGCTCCTTGCCCTCCGGCGGCCCTCTGGCCACTTCAACGGCATTCATCTTCGCCCACCACATCTTGCAACGGGCGAAGGCCATGCGGGCACCTTCAATACAGGCAGAGCGCTTGACGACCTCCAGCTGAGGACAGGCATTCACCATCCGCCTCACGAGTCCGAAGTAGCTGCCAGGCATAGCTTCGGCTGGCCACAGCCGGATTATCAAATCCTTCATGGCTAGTTCAGCCACCCTATGCAGCTCCACCAGCTGTTTTAGCTGATCGGTGAAGGACACGGAGGTTACGCGCCGCATATTGCGACCAGTAATAGCTTTTCCGTTGAACCCCTCCTTCAAATTTTGATAGAACTCCACGGCGTCCGATACACTGCGTGGTAAATCCGCAAAAGCCTCTGGGGAACTCCGAACCCGGGTTAGTAAAAGGTACTGCTTCGTCGCATACTTGCTTTGCATCTTAAAAGCCTTACCCGTCGTGATCTTCTTGGCCTCGTGGATCTCCTGGAGGGCGGCCTGGGCCTCATTCCGTGCGGTCTCCGTGCTCTGACAAGCCTTGGTGAGTTCGGCCCCTTGAGCAGACGCATCATGCTCCAAGGTCTCACATTTTTTCACCACATCCTGAAGCTCATGCTGGATTTCTTTGACCCGGGCCTTGAGCTTCCTACGGGCGGCTTGCTGCTGGACAGCCTTCTCCTCGGCCTCGCCCAGGGCCTTCCTCAGGGCCTCGACCTCGGTCGCGGCTCCTACACATATTACGACACTACAGTCAATAGACAACACCTACGCTTTCCGAACACACAGCAAGTCGTTACTCACCTTGCTTCTCCTGGAGCCGAACCTTAACCTCATTGAGCTCGTTCTCAGTCCGCTCCAGCCTCTGCCTCAATTCAGAGACTTCGGCAGCATGCGAGGTTGCGGCCAACGACGCCTGCTTATGCATACATATTACGTTAGTCTCCTACAATAGAAGATTGATCCTTTGTCCGGTTCTTTTCGCCGAACACCGGACAGTGTCTCAGGGGCTACTGACTATATGGGGTTTTCCTCTTTCTATGTCACTTACCTCGAAACCTGTTAACAGGCTGTTGCAGGCTTCGTTCAGTCCACTCTTGGCGGACTGTACCTTCTCGATCACCGCACCCATAAGGACAGGGTGCTCGTCCATAACGGAGGCGCCTCGTAGCGCCTCCATCAGTGTCGGCATCCACAGATGGGCCAGGGGCCACCGGTGGAAGCGGCGCACCCCCCTCCTTCAAAGGGGCTGCTCGCCCGAAACTCAAAGCCATACAGGTCTCTAGAATCGTATTCGGCTGAGGGCCGAACTGGATGCGGCCCTCTTTGCCAATCTCCATGGGGATCGGCTCTCCTGCGTGTCCGCTAGTGGAGGTCTTGCCTTGTGGCGCCTCTCGGACAGCTTCCTGGGCTCCTCCCCGGTTTGGAGCGGTCCTCCGGGACAACACTTCAGTGTCGTCCCTGGCCCCGGGGGAATAATCCGGCGGTGGCGACATGCTTGCCATCTCCGACGGAGCCAGCGAACCTCCAGATGAGGATCGCTGGATAAGGTCGCGGGCCGGACTACGATAGTGCAGTTAATCATGTCAAGATAATAAAGAGAAAGGTGTGGATGTGCGCACGAGCGAGCCATGTCACTTACGGTGCGGACTGGGGCTTTGCGGGGGGGCGTCGTTCCGGACTGCTGTCAACGTCCCACGCGGTGTTGACCGCTGGGACGCCCTTCCCCTTCTTGGGCGTTTCCGCCTCCAGATGCGCCGAAGCCGCCCTCTTTTTCTTCTTCTCCTCGTGGGGTGGTTGTTTTCCTCCTCCTCCTCCTCCTCTTCCTCGTCATTGTCCTCGGGACGGAGGAATGGGCTTGTCGTCTTGGACGCCACGTCCGGTGCCCTTTTGACGGGGCCACTCTTGGCCCCCTTGGCCTTCTTCTTGGCCTTCTTCTCCGGCGCCTTATACGGCGCCGACACCAGCATCTTCACTAGACGCGGGATGACTGGTCCTTCAGGCAGCAGAGCCGGACACTGGATCCACTTAGCCCTCTCCATCCAGTCTTGAAAAAAGCAATAATAAAAGCTCACACATCATCCTCGAAACAGTTAAGTTGGAGTACATCAAAAATAGCATACCTCGCTGGCGGGGTGTTTACAATCGTGACCACGGTCTGAATCCGTGGCTGGTGGGTTCTCGTTGCCCTTAAAAAGCAACTTCCAGGCGCCTTGTGAGTAGTCTCGAAGAGCCTTATCAAGGTCTGGTGCTTCTTCGAATTGAACTCCCACAGAGGGCGGCTTCGGTGCTGGCATGGAAGAATCCGGCGAACCAGCATCACCTGGATTACGCCAACAAGCTTGACATTCTTGGTCACCATGCTCTGAACACGCGTCTGCAGTGCTATCAACTCGTCAGGTGAACACCAGTCCGGACTCTTCTCGACCCAGGAGGTGAGTCGCATGGGAGCGCCGAAGCGGAATTCGGCAGTGCGGCCTGTGGTGTCGCGAGGTTACGTGATGTAGAACCACCGCTTCGCCACTCCTTCTTGTCTCCACAAAAGTGCCTTTGGGCCAGGAGACGTTGGATAGCTTGCTCACCATGGCTCCCCCGCACTCTGCATGCTGGCCATCCACCACCTTCGGCTTCACTTTGAAAACTTTGAGCCACAGCCCGAAGTGGGGTTGGATGCGGAGGAAGGCCTCACACACAATGATAAACGCCGAGATGTTGAGGAAGGAATTCGGGGACAGATCATGGAAATATATCCCGTAATAATACATCAGCCCGTGGACGAAAGGGTGGAGTGGAAACCCTAGCCCGCGGAAAAAATGGGGGATGAATACTACCCTCTCGGTGGGCTTCGGCGTGGGGACGAATTGTACCTCGGCCCGTGACGGTGGCGATCTCCTTCACCAAATATCCGCCGCCCGAAGCTCAAGAATGTCCTCCTCCTCGACGGAGGAGACCATCCACTGCCACGACCACGGATCTGGACATGGTTGCTTGAGTGGAAAGGAGATGAGAACTTGAGCGCTGGAGCTCGAGATTGGAAAGGCGGAGACAGAGAGAGAGCGTGAGAAGAGGAAGAGGGAATCCTTATCCCCTTATAAAGGCAGCAAATGTTAAGCGCCTCCTCACTCACCTTAAGATTCGCCTATTCCCAAGGGCTGTATAAACGACACGGTTGGGTTACCCATGCCCGCATTGATGAGGATCCCGTGATAAGGGGACACGATCTCTTCTTTGACAAGACGTGCCAATGGCAACCGCGCCTTGGGGCGTGGGGCGTCGAACATAAAAGCGGTTTGGAGTTATGACCGGTCGGACGTAATGTCATGCTGCAAAAAAGTTGTCAACGGATGGAACTCGTGTAAAAATATATATATTCTCTCTGCGGTTGTGTATGGTGTGTGTAACAGGTCCGCATACAATCATCGCATCCGAAGACTATCTTGGAGTTCGGAAAAAGGGGAACCCGCCTTGCAATGCCGAAAACAATCTGCGCGCCGGACTCCTCATCATTGAAGCCAGGTTCAGGGGCTACTGAGGGAGTCCTGGAGTAAGGGGTCCTCGGGCGTCCGGCCTGTTATTCATTGGGCCGGACTGATGGGCTGTGAAGATATGAAGGCCGAAGACTATACCCGTGTCCGGATTTGACTCTCCTTGGCATGGAAGGCAAGCTAGGCGACCAATTATGAAGACTCCTTCTTATGTAACCGACCCCATGTAACCCTAGATCTCTCCGGTGTCTATATAAACCGGAGAGCGTAGTCCGGATAGGGATACATACATTACCATAGTCATACAGGCTAGACTTCTAGGGTTTAGCCATTACGATCTCGTGGTAGATCAACTCTTGTAACACTCATATTCATCAAGATCAATCAAGCAGGAAGTTGGGTATTACCTCCGTAGAGAGGGCCCGAACCTGGGTAAACATCGTGTCCCCCGTCTCCTGTTACCATCGATCCTAGACGCACAGTTCGGGACCCCCTACCCGAGATCCGCCGGTTTTGACACCGACAGGGGCGGCTCGAGGGTCCGTGTTGGAGATGCCCTTGAACCCAACGAAGCATTGCAGATTGCAGTTGATGCCATTCTCGGACAGAGATCAGGTGACATGCACGTTTGCATGTCACCGTGTTATATATGCGAAATTCAAATTTAAACATTACGAAAAAGTCTGAAAAACATCATGCATGTTCACAACACATATTAAAATAACCCTAAAAAATTCAGAACAAAATTCGAAACATACATCGAGAAACAAAAAAGGGAAACTCATATGTGAATAGTCTAGAGAGAACCATTCGCGAACTATTCATGACAGATTTCTTTTTTTTGCTTCTCGATGTATGTTTCGAATTTTAATCTAAATTTATTAGGGGTTATCTTAATATGTGTTGTGAACATGCATGATTTTTCAGAGATTTTTGCAATGTTTAAATTTGAATTCTGGTCGCAAGGCACACGGTGACATGCAAACGTGCATGTCACCTGATCTCTGTCCGCCATTCTCTCCCTATACTGAACCAACAAAAACTGTTTATAAACAGTGTCCAGGATTATTTATTTATTTATTTTGCACAGTGTCAAGGATTGCGGCCGCCAAGTTGCATGTATGCTGGCCACGGAGGGGCCGGGCCAGCCTCGAGTATGGGGCTCCAAAGAAGGCAGGTGGGCAGGTGGATGAGGGAGGGGCGTGGCCTTCACATGAAGTGTGGACCAGGCCAGCCAAGTGCATTCCCCCCTGCCCTGAAACAATTTGCAGCTGCTGGCCTGTCTCGTGCTCACCGCTGACATTGCCCGCTGCTTTCCTTCCAATTCATCTCCGCCTCCTGCTCTTGTTTCTTTCTCTCTCTCTCTCTCTCTCTCTCTCTCTCTCTCTCTCTCTCTCTCTGGGGCTTATCTCTATATATCTTGGAGTATTTTTCTATGCACTGCTCGAATAATGCAGAGACGCGCGCATGGGCCTCTTGTCTTTTAGGATGGGGGGCGAGATTCTATCTGCGATTTGGCTGTTGGTTTTTTGCCAATTGTGTTGTGTTCCAGATAAGGGCCAGGCCGATGAGAAAACAAGATAACTTAGCTGTCCCCTCCAAAGCCACTTGTTTGTCTTAGCTTGTCTATATCTATCTATCTATCTGGCCTATGTGCTAAACTACTTGTGCAGGTGGCTAGTGGTCTCATTAACTTCTACGTCGCTCCATCTCCCCCTCGTTTAAATTTACCCGAGTATACACACTGGCATTTTTTTCTCGTAATAAGAAAGAAGTAATCGGTGCGTTCTCTGCTGAATTCATCATCTCAGGTAGTAGCTCGCATGATAAACATTCGCAGTTAGCACCTATGCACGTGTTTACACGTCATTATACGTCTGTGCGTGAGAGAGAGGGGAAACGGAAACTGCTAGGAGTGCTGAGGTGTAGAGGCAGCTGCATGATTTGGACGGAAGTGAAAGGGATAATTAGGCGCCGCTGGTGGAGAACCTCGATTTTCTTGTGCGCTGACGGATTCTTTCTCTTTCTGTTGGCAGGAGTGCCGACGGGCAGTGAAGCAAGCAACCGACAACATCATCAGGTGATAAGCTGCCTTCTGTTGGCCTTTCTATATCCATCCATCCATGGAAGCGCGAGTTTTCCTTCAAAAAAATAAATAACAGTAGGAGTAAATATCATTCTACAGTTTAGAAGCCAGAAAATTGTCCAATGGTATTATATACTAGTACTGCTACCATGCAAAAAAAAGTTACTCTACACCTATTGTATAGGAGTACTCTACTCCAAATCCTGGAAGTTCACCAAGGATGGGTGTACTCTGCTTCGTCTGCTTACAAGGCATAATTTGAGAGTTTCACATCGTCCGATCTCGTTCACTCTGTGTGGAGGGTTTGAGCCACCCCTCGGTGCAAGTTCTTTGCTTGGCTAGTCCTTCAAAACAGGATTTGGACATCGGATCATCCCACACGTCGCGGATGGCCAAACTGTGGCCTCTGCCCACTTTGTAAGCAATGCCAGCAGTCAGCGGCCCACCTCCTCTTCCAATACCGCTTCACCATCCGCATTTGGAACCATATTCTTATGTGGCTTGGTATGCACCACATTTCTACGACGATATGGCAGATGAGGACTTCGGTGAAAGACTGGTGGAATGGCAACCTTCAGATTCGCCTTGGCTCCCCTAAGGCGCTAGCCTCCTTGATGATGCTTATCTCATAGGAGATATGGACAGAGCGTAACGCTAGGGTCTTTCGAAGCACAGCCATCCCTTCCATGGTCCTAATCTGTAAGATTAAAGAGGAGGTGTCTCTTTGGGCAGTGGCGGGTACAAAGCACATGAGTGCTGTAATGCCGTGAGAGTAGACATTTCATTTTGCCGCCTTGCGGCCCTTGTTCGATAACTCCTTTCTTAATCAATGAAATGACAAATCTTTTGCCTTGTTTCAAAAAAAACTAATGCGGAGTATACGTAGACAAAAAGTACTTACTCCATAATAAAAATCTGGCACCACGTACCCGTCCTTATCTCACAGTGCCCATGGCTATGCGTACACCGTGTCTTTCCGTGACTCTCGTTGTACCACTGCCGCTTAATTAAGCACGACGAGACGAGACGATCCGGCTGAGTCTCTCTTCTTCTTTTGTCATGGCGCGTCGACAAGGGTTCCTCCAGCTCAACAGCAGATGGAGCCAACGTACGTTGCAAATGGTGAATATAGTAGTATTGCTGCAAAATTATGCTATGATCACGCCGCAGTGGATGGATAGATCGGGCGGGAAAAGGTGTATGTACTCCTCAATTCCTCATGTGCACTGCACGCCCTCACCAAAAAACAAAAGGCACGCGATATTTCCTAACACATCTTTTTGTAATCTTCAGTTAACTAATCCAGCTATGTGTGTGTGTGTGTGTGTGGCTAGCTTTCACTCGGCCCGGTGCTCGCATCGCATCGCATGCATGCTCGATAAACACATGCGGCAGAGGATGTTGCTCATACTTGCAAGCTTCGGTTTCACATCACATCCACGCGATCGACCAGCTAACCCGAGCCTTTTTTGCTCGCTAACAAATTGATCCAGCTGCAGGCAGGGGCAGCCGAACCTAAAGTGTTTGGGCGATCAAAGAGGCATGTGAGACTGGCCGGCCGGAACAAGGAGATGGAAAACGTGGGGCAAACGAAGCTCTTTCCATCATCGTCGGTACACGATATGATTAGGCGCATATTTAGCCTGCCCGCGATTCAAATGGTTTGTTTGTTTAGGACAGGAAGGCCTTTTGACCAGGCGGGGGGTGGTTGGTGTTGGAGGAGGAGCCCCCTGCTCTGCTGCGCTATTTGTTTTTGTTGTATCATCTCATCTCTACCTCCACGCATGTGAAGATTGTTTTCCACAGGTGTGAACACTGATCACGGACGAGCCGATGGAGTCTTATAAATCTGCCCGCGCTGGCCACTGGAGCTAGTTAACGGGAAGCCAGGCGCCTTTTCTGCTCTGCTTTGTGCGTGGATCGGTTCGCGAATCACTTGTGTCATAGAACTTCCTAAGCAATGCGCCCTAGTCTCCCCTGTATTCTGACCAGAGCTGGGCTGGTTTCCCGGCCGGTCTGTCAAAGTCGTCTTGCTGGCTGAAGCACGCATGTTCTGACTTGACTTCCAACTATCGACATAAGCTCAATTTCGGGACGACGAGATTCAACATTCAAGCACTGGACAGCTACACATACATACAGTATTAAGCGTAGACTTTGGGAGCCTGTATACTCTGCCTGCCAGATGCAGCTCACCGGAAGCACCATGGACATATGTACCATCGCTCACCTATTACGTTACAGTGTGCGTACTGCACTGCTAGTACTATGCATTCAGTGATCTCCAACAGTGTATCGGCGACCGATGATGGCAAGAGGGGGCGAGCAACAGCGTAAAGTACGTACGTGACAACCTTAATAATCTGAGCTGAGGTACGGCCCACACTCCACAGTGGAATGACTGGAACCCATCACAGGCACAGCGCAGGGTTAGGGTTCTCTTCTCCTCTCCTGGCTAGGCGTCATATTTTCCTCGTGAAGGGAGTTTAAGGCCGACCAGTGAGAGCCAGCCGTATAGGGCCTACGTGTACGTTGTCGCACCGCACCGTCACAGTTTGTACTGCGCCTCTTGTCTAGTTGTGCAAGTGTTCCTGCTGCCTATTTAGTTCTCGTGCTTTTGATCACAGTCTAGTGCAAGCAATGTAGGCTCGTCATGTCTGGATGGGGGATGAAGTTCGCCAGATTGGCTCGGTGCTTCCGGCTTGCCACTCATGTGCAGTAGACTCTCTCTCAAAGCTATCTCTGCCGCGTTCGTTTTTGTCAGCGCAAACTTTGTTTTTGCAAGCCACGCTTTGTTTAGCTAACACACGTGGTACCCCACCCCAAGCCTAACATCCAAAAGGCCTTCTGAACTCGACGAGCATACAACTTCTTTTTTTTTTGCAGGCCGACGAGCATACAACTACAAAGGCTACAATGCACATCAACCAACTTGGCACTTAAAAACTATCCCATCCGTTTCAAAATAAATGACCCAACTTTGTATTTTATATTAAAGTTAGTATAAAATTAAGTCATCTATTTTGAAACGGAGGAAGTACGCTTAAAGATAGAATAGAACTATACTACCAACGGATGCATGCACTGGTTATAGAGCTAGACTAGAGGGCTAGAGCAGAAACGTACCCTGCAACTGCAAGCACATCCGCGTGTTCTTGTCTAGACGCGGCGATGACATTAATTTTCGATCTTGCTAAAACATCTGCAGTTGTTTTCAAATTTCCTCCGATCAGCGTTATTTTACGGTGATAAACCCTTGGTGGGGTGGTGCAATCGTGGGCTGTCTGTCTTGTCATTCAACCGCTTCTTCAATCCCAGCCCGCGTGGAAAGATATTTTTTTTGATGGTGCTACGGCAGACGTACGCCGGCCTGAACCAATTTTATTATAAATAAGAGTGAGATACAACACGATGGGTACAACACAAAGCACCCGACATCCAACATTCAGGAAGGAGCAAGGAACAACAACACCCAAACACACACAAGACAGGAACAAGGAGCAACATCCAGGAAAGAGCAAGGAACAACAACACCCAACACACACAAGACAGGAACAAGGAGCGACAGAAGGAGAACCATAAGCGAGTTACGACGAGCAGCCGACACCAAGAACTTAGCACCCATGAGCACCACCAGAGCGAGAAGAGCGGGAGCTAGCTTTGTTGGATCAGTCGAAGGGATATCCGCCACCGAGAAGACATAAAGAAGAAGCCACCTGCTGCCATGCGATCCCTCTGTACCTTGAAGAACTAGGAAGTCGCAGACACCGTCGAAGGGCATCTCACTGCCTAGGAACGTCGTGACAAAAAGAGCCACAGACCGTGCCGAAGGGCAATGTTCTGCCGAGACAGTTCTGCACCTCCTCTAGGCCACACCATGGCCACCATCACAATTGGAGAGAACCAGAGCACTATACGAGGCCACCAAACCTCACATGCCGTCGAAGAGCACTGAACACCGAGACCTCACCGCCGCCACAAACACCCGAAAGGAGATGTCAACCATCAGCATAGGATGACCAAGGCACTGATCGCCGCCACAACACACCTCCACCACTACCGCCCTGCAATCCAACAAACCAAACCGACACTCCAACCCAGACATCAATGACCAAATCATGATCCTCGACTCCAAAAGCAACGCCCCCAAAGGGGAAAACGACATCGAAGATGCCGCCGTTGTCTGATCCAGAGAAGGATCTTAGGCTTTCGCCCGGAGCATAGAGAAATAGCGGGTCATGGAAGCTTCCCGATAATGCCTTCATGAAGGGAAACGGCGCCCAAGGGCGTCACCATCATCGTTGCCGACGAGGTCGACATTAGGCTTTCGCCTGAAGCATCCCAGCCCATTCTACTCCGCAGACGCCGGCCACCAAGTCCGGTAGCTCAGACCTAGGCCCAGCAAGAGACTCCGCTATCACATCCGCTCACCTCGAGCACATGCACAGAGGGAGTTGGATTGGTCTCGGCTGCCACCTGCACCCAATCCCTTGCCGCCGGCCACCACATCCCACCACCACACGCCTACCCCGCCGACAGCAGCCACCGCCGACCCCCCAGCCACAACCATGAGGCCCGATAACCGTGCGAGTCGCCGCCCCAGAGGGGTCCAGATCTGGGCGAATAGAGCCCCCAGAACGGGCATGGCAGCTCACCCCGATCACCACGTCGCCCGAGCCGCGCCGACCACCAACTCCGCCATGCGCCACCTTCCCCCGGCTGCAGCCACGGGCACCGCCGGCCATGGGAACGAGCCGTCGTCCCGAGGGAGCTAGATCTGGAGCTAGAGCTCCCCAGGACAGAGCGGCGAGCAGTCCGAGCCTCCGTGCCGCCACCACTGCCTGCGCGCGCCATCGCCCACGCGCACGAGTCCCCGCCGCCAGCCAAGAGCCACGCGCCGCCACGCCTGGAGGAGAGGAGGGAGAGTCGTCCCCGCCGCCGCCGGCGCCGCGCGGGCTTTGCCCGGCGACGCCCTCCAACGGCGGCGGGAGGAGTAGAAGGGGAGGTGGGGTGGGTGTCGGCGGCGGCTAGGGTTTCTCCCGAGCCGCTCGCGGGAGCGACTAACAATGACCGCGTGGAAAGAAATTGATGCTGATGCTGAGCAAGCTCACAGAACCGGTGCAGGCAATGTGTAGAAGTTCAGAACACAGCAATGTGAACGATGTAATAATGGGGACATAGGCTTGCTTTCACCTTGCAATTGGCTTGCTTTGTATGGCTATGGCTTAGGAATCCTTTCCAACTAATTTGTGCCCTTAGCTGAAATAGTGCATATCAGTCTGTCGGTTCACAGGGAGTTGGTCAGTCAAAAACAATGCGCCAACAAGAGCCCATCCACCCGACGATCGCACCAAGAGATAACCTCGATCGCCTATGTGGGCACTCGGCAGCCAGGCTTGGCGACCATACCCATTAGAGCACCTCGGACACCAGTGGCATTGGTGCACAGCTTGGCAACGCGCTCAAGATCGGGCACACGACAACCACCTTGGGTTGAAAAACATAATGTGGCTATGCCAGCCGTGCTTATTACAAACATAGAGTTACGTAAAAACATAATGTGACAACATAACACATTACCACAAAGTGCAGGTCTCCTCTGAATTCAAGTTACCACAAACTGCAGATCAATCTCCAAGTCATTCAAGAAAAGGTACAGAGGTCTCCTCTGAATATACAACTCTAAATCTGAGTAGCATCATGATAAGCGCAATGCTCCAGTCTCGCAAACATAGCGTTGTGCAGAACATGATAGAACATATGCGACCACCTACAACGAATACTGAGATCCTGAAGTAGTCAACTCACTGCTTCCAGGTGTGCCCAAGATCAATCCGACCTCACCTGCCAGAATAGACACCATATTAGCACAAGTTAACCATAAGCAATTTCTACGAAAGAGGCGAGAGAGTGCTATTGTATTACAGGAGATGCAGAGCGGGATAAGCTCCTGCTCCGAGGGCTTCTGCTCACGGATTTTCCAGAAACCTGCAAAACAGTTCATTAGCTGCTTTGAACAAGTGACTCGAGTGAGGATTCTGCCAACTGATTGTCGAGACTTACTGAAGAAACAGGTGACCGAGATCTTGACGGTGACCTGCAAAATGTTTCAGAAACCAAGTTCATTACTCAGAAGTGTTGCGTAATCCAAAATTAACACCAAAACCAACCTAACAACCATACCCACCTCCTATGGAATATAACAGCCTAAGTAGATTATACGAGAGCGATGTCACAGTGCATATTTATGCATTTGGCTCTTTATACCTACCATCAGATGTGGCTACTGAATATGAAACTGAACAAAGAAAGTAACCAAGACATACATCCGCAGTTGTCATGCCAACCTCTTTGCATGTACACTTGCCCCATAAAACCATTTGCCCTTCATCCTTCTCTATCCAGTTGTTAATGGCAAACTTGCCCCAGAAAATGATTAACAAACAACATTTCCCATTCATCTTCTCTATAGTAGAATGCAAGATTAACTAACTCAAAACTTAAAGTTTAATGAAAACGAGGGCCTTTTAGTGATTATATGAAATTTAAGCCAAGAATTAATATCATCTAAACAATACCACAAGACCCACTCCACATATCCTTACTATCAGGACCATCTTGCTGACTTGTTGCTCACTGGCCATACATGCTGATAATCCAGCTCTACTATCCATAGTTCGAAACCATCATGTTGAACTCAACGCATCCAATTTTCTATGGAAGCAGTCCCCAGATCGCCGCATGGCCAGATCTAGGAAAAACAAAAGAAAACCTTAAATGCCGCAAGGTTAACTAGCCAGCACTGCATGTTTCATCATTCATTGGAACATAGAAAAACGATGGAGTCCGAGCTAACAGTAAAAAGAGATAGATTCTCTACAAGATTAAACAAACTAGCTATATAATCTTGAGGAGAATCAGAGATACCCTCTCTGTTCCTAAATATAAGTCGTTTTGGCATTTCAACTTAAACTACCAAAACATCTTATATTTAGAAACAGAGGTAGTACATCAAAACAACCATTTGAAGACCTATTTCTGTTTTTGTAACCAAAGAAATGACATGCATGCAAAATGGAGTTCAAGTAATTCTATCCTTTCAGGTGTATCACGCTGTATATCAAGATCAATTTGTTCCTATTTCTTCCAAAAGCGAAATCACTGGTACTACTAACAGAAAAACTTGCAGCTATTTATATATACAGAATGACAAACCTTTCATCCACAGGTAAGGGTGATCGAGAGACAGATCTAAGGAACAATGCACTCAAATATCAGTACTTGTCATGAAACTTGGTGTAAATCCGAAAGAAAGAAATTTAAGATACCTGCTATAGCTGCGACTTCTTGAGTAAGAGAGGCTACGGCTCCTGCTTCTTGATCTAGCATCATACTCCCTCACCTATAATAAAATAACCAACAGATTCATGCTAGTGTAAAATCAAATGGACATGCAGATGCCATCTTAACTACTGTTAAACTATCAGTGAAAAAGAAGTAAACCCATACCCTGATATATGCCCTTGAAAATGCATTTCTGAACTCTGTATCATCGAGCTTCCTAATCTGCAAAATTGCAGTGATAAGAGAGGTATATACCAACTAAAACAGGAACAAACCACACATCGCCAAGATGCCCTCTTAGCAGATCCTCTCCAACAGCAATCGATGATAGAGAATAGTTTCACAAGAACTTTATCACTAAAAAAAGCAGAGTGTAGAGATGATATGACACCGTACCGCATATTTCATGTCATCGTAGTTTGTATAATCCACAACTCCAACGGTTGCTGCAACACAAACAAAATACAATTGTCATCAATAGGGAGTGCATCATGCTAAACCGTGATTCTGATTTCCAAAGGACAGTGCAGTTACAATTCAGGCAGCTGACCGAGCAATTAGCTCCTCAAATTTCTAGTGCGCACACTGCTATAGTGTCGATATAATTGGAAGCATTGCCACTAACCTCCGCCCTCGCGGTATACATCAGAAAAACAGACATCGCCAGCCCGTCGCATATGGTCCTGAATAAGTAAAATTAAGCAATGTGAGTAAATAAAGAAGAACAGACATCGCGAACCAAACTCAATGGACATCAAACTCAAAATGTATAAACATAAGTCGTGCACAATTCCTGTACCTTGAGATCTTGCCATGACGCTGACGAAGGTAAACCATCAACCATAACTGTGTGGCTCACAACAAGAAAAGAAAAATGAGAATTCCCATCCGAACATATCAATCAACTCATTAACAAGACAGAAGTACAAACCTCGGAACTCAGAGCGCCTAGAAACACCTCCACGGCGTCCATTGCTGAAGCTGCTTGGGCGATCATATGAGTAAGATTGAGCTCTTCCACCATGAGCTAATTCCACCTGAGAGATGAACTTTTCAAACAACAGGCACGAGAAAGCAGTCTTTGCTTTGAACCAAAAAAGGTAACACGCAGTACATGCATACCCGCAGCCTGTAGCCATCAAAGTCATACCCATCACGGCCATAAATTGCATCATCAGCATCACGGGGATCCTCAAACTAAAAGAAGATCATTCTTTGTGAGCATCCAATAATTAGTTATATAAAAAAATGAAAACTTAGTTAAGAGACTAAGTTTAATGCCAAAATAAGAACAATAAGGCTTCTATCACAAATTCTAAGTATAAGCCTCATAGGACAGCGAAATATTCTACATGACCATGACAGAATACTGACCTCAACAAAAGCGTAACCAGGAGGCCTTGGAGGAATCTTCAAGTCAATATCGACTATACGGCCATACTGCATCATGATACATAAAATTAAGGCATGAATAAATCCGTTTTAATTCCTTACAATGCGATGTACATGAGCTGCAACCTATAGCATACTAGTTTCCTTACTATGTACAACAACTTAAAACTGAAAAATGGTAAAGAACTTCATCAGTTTGTGCTATAGCCAATTATCTTGACTTAATTGCCAAAGCCACAAGAAAAGCTAGTGCAAGAATCATTACACAAAGTTGAATATTTACCTTGTAAAAGAGATCCTCAACCTCCCTCTCCTGAATGTCCCCAGGGAGGTTGCCTACATAAATCGTGCAGCTGTTGCGCCTGCCCATTGTGTCTGCAGTTAAAGAAAATGAAATAAAGGTCATACAGCCTATATATGAATATGTAGATGTTCTTTTATGCAAAACATACTACTAGCTAGAATGGCGCAGATAAACATTAGAAGCACAAGCTGGTATATCAGTAGAAGAAAATAAAATTGCCGCCGAAGTAATTGACAGGAAAGAAAGTAGAAAGCAAATTTCATACTCTTGTATGTCCACAAGATTATATGTCTAGCAGATTTTGTCGATTTGACTACAGAATAGCTAATACAATTATGCCCACAAGATTATATGCGTACAATAGACCCAAAATGGTCGGACCCTTCCCCGGACCTTGCGCAAGCGGGAGCTACATGCACCAGGCTGCCCTTTTTTTAACTACAGAATAGCTAAATCAACTATCAGAATCAGACTGCGACCTTAGCTTCCGTTGTCTATCTTTTCATTACAGGAATTAGTACTAGTAAAAACTTCAGAATTGTTCAATAGACTCTGGACAGTTGCACAGAACACCTTATATACAATCTAAACCAAATCTTACATGCGCATGATACCCAAAAGGCCAAAACCGATCTCAATGGTCACCAGTAGGAGGAAAAATTGTCCAATCTTGGCACGCAACTACGCACTACAAAGGTTTTCTCTGCTCGAGAATGAAATTTCACGGTATCCGTAACGCTCCATGGCGTAGATGAGACAAACTCCAGAACAGAAACACTGGATACAATCAGCCCCGCGTCGCGATTCACAAAAGGGGTAGATTTATCCCGTGCTTGCGGCACAAATCAGAGGTGGAAGGAGGACGAACCGCGAATTTCTAGTCGCGAGAAACCTTGCCGCCACCTGTAGAACGACGGGAAAAGTTGCCGAGAGATTCGGGCGGGGGCAAGCGCGGCGGAGACGGGAGAAACTGACGAAGAACTCAACTGGCAGGTGGCGATCGAATAAATCAATCAAGATGATAAATGTTCCGAGGTTTTCGGCTGAAGTAGCTGCGGGACAGAGAGGTAGGGCCGGCGGGTCGAGAAGCTTCGGGCCTCCGCAGGCGACGCCGCGTGGAAATGTCACTACGCCAAAACGTACTCCCTCCGGTCCTTTTTACTCTGTATATTAGGTTTGTCTGAAGTCAATCTCATCTAACTTTGACCAAATTTATATAAAAAATTATTAACATTTACATAACAACACCAATATCACTAGATTCATCTCAGAATATATTTTCATATTATATTTATTATAGATGCTAATAATTTTTAATATAAATTTGGTCAAACTTAGCTAAGTTTGACTTTTGCCAAATCCAATGTGCAGAGTAAAAAGGACCGGAGGGAGTACTTATTGGTTTTCTCATTTCAACGACAAAAGGGAGTAAAATTCGTTCACGGTAACTTTGTCCGGTGCGCAAAATTTAGGGCTGTTTGGTTTCAATAAGTCACCTGACTTATAAGTCAGGTGACTTAAAACCAGTGACTTATAAGTCACGTCTGTTTGGTTGTCACCTGACTTATAAGTCACCTGACACACCTTCACACACCAATCAACATCATGCAGGTGGTGGGACCCACGCAAAAGGGGGTGACTTATAAGTTTTAAGTTGGGGTGGAGCAACTTATGACTTATAAGTTGGGGTGACTTATAAGTCAGGTCTGTTTGGCAAAATAAGTCACTTTTTTCATTTTTCGACTTATAAGTTGGTGACTTATTTGAAACCAAACAGGCCCTTAGGCTAGTCATAGTATGAGTAACTTAGCAAGTAACATAACGCACTCCGAGAAATTTTTACTTATATGGCATGTAGTTAATGAGGAGTGGTAACATAATATGTTACTGTAACATAGCGCTTTTCAAGACAAGATGAGTCTACAAGCTAAATAATGAAGTCCTCTATGACACTACTATTAAGTTACTTTGCACTATGAAGGTAGTAACTTGGACTAGTATCATATGCATGACACTAGTATAAGTTACTCCCCACTATGACCAGCCTTAGTCGGTGATTTCACAAAGTGATAAACACGGCTAGATACCCGGGAAAAAATACGGTGTGTTAAAAAAACACAGCTAGATTAGGTTTCTATTTTTCCACGTGGCATAATCTGACTCGAGGTACACTACCACCTCAGTGATTAGGCTGGTCACAATGGGCAGGAACATAAGCTAGTAGCCTACACACTTTCCTAGACTATGTTACTACATCCATAGTGGGTAAGAACATGTATGTAGTGTCATGCAACGATGTATTTATTAGGTCATAGACTCATTGTTTCTTGGAGTGTGTGATGTTCCGGTAACTTAGCTACTACCTCCGTTTCAGTTTACAAGTCCTGCGCGTATACCTAGGTTGCCAATTTTATCACCCTAATATAAACTATATAACATAAAAATTATACCTTTTGAAAGTAGAAACTCTGAAGTTTATGTTGGTATATTTTTTGTAATATATGATTTGTATTAGGTTGGTCAAATTGACGACCTAGGGGTACGCGCACGCCCTGTAAACTGAGAGAGAGGTAGTAGTTACCACAAGCAGCTCTCTCTTCATTAAATATGTGCCACATAAGCAAAGTTACATTGGAGTGTGTGATGTTACTCCTAAGTTCCTGCCCATTGTGACCAGCCTTAGGGGCCATCGGTGATGCTTCGTGTTTAGTAGCGTGTCATCTAGCTCGTTTTCTTTCTTCCCGAGGAAAATAAAGGCGATCTTGCGAGGAGAGGTTAGACTTCCGGTGCCGTCCTTTGGCGGCTCCCCTCCGCCGACAATCTGAGGGTCATCGGATCCCCGTGCACGGGTCATGTAGCTATTGATTTTAGTGCCCTAGCAGCTCAAGTTTTTGGATTGTTCGACGTTCTGCCTTTGGCAAAGCTGATAACGACGTCGAATAAAGAAGCTCCAGATCGTCCCTGACGAGGCTTTCTGCTCTATGGCCGGTGAAAGATTTGTGAATTAGTTTGTTCAAACGGTGATGGCGTGGGGGCGGCGGCATTTTTGTTGTGGACTTGTGTCCTAGGGTTCCGTCGTTGCGACAGTGTTTGCTCCAGTGCTGGCCAAAGTTGGGGAGGTTGTCCAGAAGCAGATGCCAATAGTTGTATGCGTCGGCGGAATCTAGAATGTCGTTGATCATGTGCTGAGTTTTGTGGTTGGTGGCTGACAGGTATGGTTTCCTCCTTCGAAGCTTCAGTTGAGCAGGGGTACCAAATCTAGAGATGAATGCATGTCCAGGGTGCCTCTCCGTTTAGATTCTTTCAACGTCAATGATTTCGCCCTTTAGTAAGCTACTTTGAAGGTTTGAAAAGTTGTATCAACAATGGAGCATCGTCAAACTCGGGTGAAGAGGTGACCCTTCACTTTTTTTTGTGACTGTTGTGGTGGTGCGAGAAGCAATCGACGGGCATTGGAGTCAAGCTCAGGGGGTTCTTCAATCTTGATTGTAATGTTCTTTCTTGGTTGCTGCTCCTTTGTGCAAAGGCTAGCGTTCTGCTATCTTTTCAGTTTTGTTGGGTCGGTGTCTACGTGGCTTTCATCTTTTATCTTTATTATACGAATGAGATGTTGGAAATATGTCCTAGAGACAATGATAAAATGTTATTATGTTATTTTCATGTTCATAATTAAGTTTATGTTTGATTACTTCTGATTGTATTGGTTATCGAATATGAGATTCGGAGGAAAACCCGATGCATGTGTGGAAACATGAACACCAATATGATCCTTAGTCACGCCTCTAAGACTAGCTCATGTATTGAAGATGTCTTCTTTTCCTGATCACAAGCATTGTTATTAGATCAAGGATGCTATCAATAACGAGAACACATTGTTACCTAAACAATGGTTTTGGATAAACCCAAGTTATTAAATACCGGGAGATGTTACCATTGTTTTCATATGACATGTTAACGTTTGCTTAGTTCCTTGGAGCATGAGAATATAGTATGTCAACATAACATATGGTTACTTTGGGGTTACCGAACGTCACTCTGTAACTGGATGTGAATAAAGGTGACTTGCGGATATACCGAAAATGTATGTCTTGGTATCGATAGTTCAAGATTGGGATTTATTTCTCTCACGATAGGGAGATACTCTCTGGGCCCACTCAGTGTTACAGTGTCATTATCGTCTGGCCAGACACTTGTGATGATGATCATGGGATACCGAAACACGGACAAGACTAAAGAGAACAAAAAGGTAGCGAGGATAACAAGTATAGTGATCAAGGAGTTGATCACGAGGACACCGACAATCTCACCTCTGGTTTTGTAAACATATCGCGAAGCAAAGCTAATGGTATTCGTAAACAAAGGTTCGCTCAAGAACTTCGTGAATATGTGGGAGTTAATAAGGGTGGCCAGATCCTGCTGTTAACTATTGACTGAAAAGTGTTCTAGGTCATGTACGTTTATTTTCAAACTTGTAGGATCACACGCTTAATGGGTTATAGTCCCGCTTACCGAAAAAATGAGAAATGAGTTAAAAGAGTGCTGATAGAGTATTGGATAGTTCGGAAAGTGTTTTGGATGGTTCCAGAAGGGTTCCGGGAATTCTGAAGGGTATAGCATGTTCCAGCTATATGGAAAGTTTTCGGGGGTCTCGGAATGGGTTCCGGAGTCATCCAGAAAATCTAGAATTTTATTGGTGGAAGAAAGTTGTGAAAGGACGTCAAGAGATGACCACCCCTAGTGGGCCCCACAGGGCCCACATGGGGCGCCACAGGCCTATGGCAGGCCTAGGATGATTTTTTGACTATCTACTGCAAGTCTCTTTATTAAAACATAATACAGAGAATACAAGTAGTTACAACTATATAGGGAACATAAGAAAGATAAATTACAGTGTTAAACTACCTACCACCTACGTAGTTATGGTAAAGAGGAAATCCAAGTAAGGAAAATGTCCTTGTATTTACATTTAATCCTATGTGTGAGGAGAGTTATGTCATGCAGAAAGTCGTGCCTCTAGGTCTTGAACAATGGTGTTTCATTTCTGAACACCTTTGCATTTTTATGATCTAGATGTTCGAAGCAGCCATGAACACAACCTTTGTGAATAAAGGCCTTCCAAAGTCCCTTCTAGTGGTAGCAGCCATCTGATATGTGGTCATGGTTGGTAGGGACACCCAATGAATGCTAAGATAATTCCATACCCTATGGCTAAAATTGCAGGTGAAGAAGACATGCACAATGTCCTCATGAACAAGAGTTGGATAGAGCACACAGGTGTCATCATCTGACATTCTGCGAATTTGAGGTGATCACGATAGAGAGATACTTTGTAGGCCCACTCAGTGTTATAGTATCATCATCGTCTGGCCAGACACTTGTGATGGTGATCATGGGATGCCGAAACACGGACATGGGTAAAGAGAACAAAACCGGTAACAAGGATAACAGGTATAGTGATCAAGGAGTTGATCACGAGGACACCGATAATCTCACCACAGGTTTTGTTAACATGTAAGCAAAATCCGTGTTGTTATGCTATTGGCCTTTGTTAATATACTTGCTTACTTCTGAATCCGTGTGTATGAATACGAGGTGATCGTTTCTTGCTTACTTTTGAATCCTGGTATTTGAGTTTGAGGTGATGGTTCTCCATATTACATTGCTTCCAAAACAATGTTAATCCATTACCTTAGTTGTTAATCTTCCCTTTGTTATGTTCTCTTTTAACCTTTGTTATTCTTTTGGGGGGATTTTTTTGGATTAATCCAGTTCCAACTGTTAATCTATTCACTACAAAAAAAGACACGTCCGTGACATTTTGGGCCGAACGAAATTTTTTTCTGTCATACATATGACACTTCTATGACGATAATTGTGACAAAACCCGGTATCATCATAGATGTGGTGGGCTCCTACTTCTATGACAAAAAATCATGACAGAAAATGGGCTTTTCGTCCTAGGCGGGCCGGAGACGCAGCTGCATGACATTCTTTGGGCCGTCCATGACGGAAAAAACCATGGTAGAAGCGAGGGGGAGGAAAATTTTAGGGAGTTCCCGGTTACGGTGGGAGGTCGGGGCCGAGCGATGCGCATTTCTCTCGTACACGTACGCATGTGTGTGTGAGGCGTTGGCTCTAACTGAACCCGGGCGAGGCGTTGGGCTCTAACTGAACCTGAGCGATTGCACTTCAGGCTACGCGTTCATCGAACCCGAGCGATCGACCGATGGTCGTTAATCGAACCCGATCGGCGATTCCTTCGCCATCGGCCGATCAAGCTGATCGATTGGATGAACAGTGAGTGTTGCGGGGGGGGGGGGTGGATGAACAATGAGCGGTGGTGTTGCCTCTGGATGAACAGGACCCCGTGGTGGGGTGGAGGGCTGGATGAACAGTAGACGATGGAGGGGTGCCCGTGGAGGGGTGGTTGAACAGGACCTCGTGGTGTGGAGGGCTGGATGAGCGATGAAGCGGTGGAGGGTGGTTGAACAGAGCGGTGGAGTAGCGTCGCGGTGGAGGCTGGATGAACAGGAGCCCGTGGAGGCCGGAGGAGGTTAACGGTAGCCAGCGGAGGCCGGAGGAGGTCGACGGTGGAGATGAACAGTATCTGTGGAGTCCCGTTTTGCGGCACGCCACACCCTCCCGATGAACATGACCCTGCTTTCGACCGTGAAGCGCTCCAACACAAGTCCGCTTTCGTCTGCTTTTGCAAGACGCCACACCCTCCCGATCAACAGGACCCCGTTTCGACCGTAGAGGAGGTCTGCTTCTCCGCTTTGCGGTACGCCACACCCTCCCGATCAACAGGACCCCGTTTCGACCGTAGGGAGGTCCGCTTCCTCCGCTTTTGGCGGTATGCCACACCCTCTCGATCAACAGGACCCGCTCAACGTAGGGAGGTCCGCTTCTTCGCTTCTGCAGACGCCAGCCTCGCTTCCATCGCCTGTTCCGTCCAAGCCCTCCCGATGAACACGACCACGCATTTCGTTCCGACCCAGCCGGTTGGCTCCCACGCGTTCCGTTGCCTCCCGATGAACACGACGCATTCCGTGCCTCCCCATGAACACGACGCATTCTGTTGCCTCCCCATGAACACGACGACGACGATGTTTCCTTGTTCCGACCCAGCCATGTACACGAGCCCTAGCCGTACGTATGCGCGAGTAGGCGTTCGAGACCCTGCCCGTATGTACACATACGTGGCTGTATTTTCTTTCTTGCACCCTGGCCGTTGTACGTACGTGTACATGCTACGTGCGCGCCTCTACTACGACACGTGAGCACCTCTACATCCACCAGTATATATGTACGTACACGTTCGCGACCAGAATGACAACGCCACGTACGCTTCGACCAGGTGGGTCCCGACTGTCAGGCACTTCCTTGCGTGCGAAGATGTAGCTGGTGGGTCCCAGCAGTCAGGGGGGCGAATCGTTTTTTTCCCGGACGCACTTCCTTGCATGCGAAGATGTAGCTGGTGGGTCCCAGCAGTCAGGGGGGCGAATCATTTTGTTTTTTTTTTGCCCGGACGCACTTCCTTGCGTGCGAAGGTGTAGCTGATGGGTCCCAGCAGTCAGGGGGAAAACGTTTTTTTCGCGAAATACCGTGGCCCGTCCGGTGGATCCCCGCTGTCAGGTGGAGGAATAATTATTTTGCGCGTAATAAGGAGGCACTTCTGCCGCGGCCATGGACCCACCGCCGCCGTCTCCACGCACAGTATTCTTCCGATGGAAGTCGGTCGTTGACCACATTGACCACGCCGCGTCGAGAGCACCACGGCGGTGGACGACGGCGAGGCCTAGGAAGGGGATGACACGGAGCCGGGGAAGACGCAGCAGTTGATGCCCATGCGAAGAGGAGTACGAGGGTTCACTGGTTCGGCTGCGGTGTGAGGTCTTGCCGCCATGAATAACAGGGGTGTGGGTGAGTAGAGGGATGGCTTGGCCAGCGGTGGGAGTAGTAGGGCGGTGAGGCCTCCGCCGCGATCGAAGCCGCCACGGAGGCAGGAGCACGAGGCACGATCGGCGCTTGGTTTGGGCGGCCGGAGCAAGAAGACCAGAGGTTGAAGAAGCACTACGGCCGTTGGATGGACATCGACGGCCAATGGAGCTAGAATCATGCATATTGACTAAGTTGACAAAGCCCTCCGTCCCGTCAACTTAGTAGGCCCACAAGTCAGCCCGCCACTATCTGGGTCCCAGCTAATGTGGGGAGTATTCATTTTTTTTTGTGCGTAATAAGGAGGCACTTCCTTGCGTGCGAAGATATAGCTGGTGGGTCCGAGCTGTCAGCGGCGGTAATGTTTTTTTCGCGAAATATAGAGGCCCTTTCGGTGGGTCCCCGATGTCAAGTGGAGGAATCATTATTTTCCGCGTAACAAGGAGGCATTTCCTTGCGTGCGGCGTGGACCCAGCTGTCAGCCTCTCCACGTACAGTCCACTTCAGATGCATGTAGGTTGTTGACCACATTGACCAGGCCGCGCCGAGAGCACCAGGGCGGTGGACGACGGCGAGGCCTAGGAAGGGAACGACACAGAGGCAGGGAAGACTCGGCAGTTATTTCCCACGCGGAGGGGAGTACGACTCTACGAGGGTTTACTGGTTCGTCTGCCCTCGCCGAAGAATAACAGCATGTGTGGATGAGTAGAGGGATGGTGCTACGTCTTGAGCTTGCGTTGGTTTTCCTCGAAGAGGAGAGGGTGATGCAGCAAGTGTAGCATAAGTATTTCCCTTACTTTTTGAGAACCAAGGTATCAATCCAGTAGGAGGCTCCTCAAAAGTCCCACGAACCTACACAAACAAACTGAGAACTTGCAACCAACGCAATAAAGGGGTTGTCAATCCCTTCACGGCCACTTGCGAAAGTGAGATCTAATAAAGATAGTATGATAAGATCAATATATTTTTGGTATTTTATAATATAGATGCAAAAAGTAAAGATGCAAATAAAAGTAGATTGAAAGCAAATATGATAAGAGATAGACCGGGGCCATAGGTTTCACTAGTGGCTTCTCTCGTGATAGCATAAGTATTACGGTGGGTGAACAAATTACTGCCGAGCAATTGATAGAAAAGCGCATAGTTATGAGATTATCTAGGCATGATCATGTATATAGGCATCACGTCCATAACAAGTAGACCGACTCCTGCCTGCATCTACTACTATTACTCCACACATCGACCTCTATCCAAAGATGCATCTAGAGTATTAAATTCATAAGAACAGAGTAACACATTAAGCAAGATGACATGATGTAGAGGGATAAACTCATGCAATATGATATAAACCCCATCTTGTTATCCTCGATGGCAACAATACAATACGTGCCTTGCAACCCTTTACATCCTTTGGGTAAGGACACCGCAAGATTGAACCCAAAGCTAAGCACTTCTCCCATGGCAAGAAAGATCAATCTAGTAGGCCAAACCAAACTGATAATTCGAAGAGACTTGCAAAGATAACTTAATCATACATAAAAGAATTCAGAGAAGATTCAAATATTATTCATAGATAAACTTGATCATAAACTCACAATTCATCGGATCTCGACAAACACACCGCAAAAAGAGTTTACATCGAATAGATCTCCACAAGAGAGGGGGAGAACATTGTATTGAGATCCAAAAAGAGAGAAAAAGCCATCTAGCTAATAACTATGGACATGTAGGTCTGTGGTAAACTACTCACAACTCATCGGAGGGGCAAGGATGTTGATGTAGAGGCCCTCCGTGCTTGATTCCCCCTCCGGCAGAGTGCCGACGAGGGCTCCAAGATGGGATCTCGCGGATATAGAAGGTTACGGCGGTGGAAATTGTGTTTCGTGGTGCCCTTGGATGTTTCCGGGGTATGTAGGTATATATAGGAGGAAGAAGTACGTCGGTGGCCGCCCGAGGGGCCCACGAGACAGGGGGCGCGCCCTATAGGGGGGGGGGGCGCCCTCCTATCTCGTGGAGGCCTCGGTTGCTTCTTGACTTGCACTCCAAGTCCTCTGGATCACGTTTGTTCCAAAAATCACGCTCCCGAAGGTTTCATTCTGTTTGGACTCCGTTTGATATTCTTTTTCTTCGAAATACTGAAATAGAAAAAAAAACAATATGGGTTGGGCCTCCGGTTAGTAGGTTAGTCCCAAAAATGATATAAATGTGTAAAATAAAGCCCATAAACATCCAAAAAGGGTAATATAATAGCATGGAACAATAAAAAATTATAGATACGTCGAAGTAGTATCAAGCATCCCCAAGCTTAATTCCTGCTCGTCCTCAAGTAGGTAAATGATAAAAAAAGAATTTTTATGTGGAATGCTACCTAGCATAATTCATAATGTAATTTTCTTTACTGTGGCATGAATGTTCAGATCCAAATGAATACAAAACAAAAGTTCATATTGATAAAAGAAATAGTAATACTTCAAGCATACTAATCAAAGTAATCATGTCTTCTCAAAATAGCATGGCAAAACAAAGTTCATCCCTACAAAATCATATAGTTAGGTTATGCTTCATTTTCGTCACACAAAGATGTTCCCAACTTCTATACCCCCGATGACAAGCCAAGCAATTGTTTCATACTTAAATAATCTCAAACTTTTTCAACCTTCACGCAATACATGAGCGTGAGCCATGGATATAGCACTATGGGTGGAATAGAATATGATGACGGGGATTGTGTGGAGAAGAGAAAAAAAGAGAAAGTCTCACATTGACGAGGATAACCAACGAGCTATGGAGATGCCCATCAATTGATGTCAACATGAGGAGTAGGGATTGCCATGCAACGGATGCACTAGAGCTATAAATAAATGCTCAACAAAAGAAAACTAGTGGGTGTGCATCCAACTTGCTTGCTCACGAAGATCTAGGGCATTTGAGGAAGCCCATCATAGGAATATACAAGCCAAGTTCTATAATGAAAAAATCCCACTAGTATGAAAAAGACAACTTATGAGACTCACTATGTGAAAAACATGGTGCTACTTTGAAGCACAATATATGAGACTCACTATATGAAGAACAAGGTGCTACTTCTGAAGCACAAGTGTGGTAAGAGGATAGTAGCATTGTCCCTTCTCTCTTTTTCTCTCAATTTTTTTTATTTGGGCATTTTCCCTTTTTATTATGGCCTCTTTTTTTTATTTTTTTATTTTTCGTCTGGAGTCTCATCCCGACTTGTGGGGGAATCATGGTCTCCATCATCCTTTCCTCACTTGGGACAATGCTCTAAAAATGATGATCATCACACTTTTATTTTCTTACAACTCAACAATTACAACTCGATACTTAGAACAAAATATGACACTATATGAATGCCTCCATGTGTACCAGGATGGTGCAATGAATCAAGAGTGACATGTATGAAAAATAATGCATGGTGGCTTTGCCACAAATACGATGTCAACTACATGATCATGCAATGGCAATATGACAAAAGTAAAGTATGTCATGATGATGAACGAACGGTGGAAAGTTGCATGGCAATATATCTCGGAATGGCTATGGAAATGCCATAATAGGTAGGTATGGTGGCTGTTTTGAGGAAGATATAGGGAGGTTTATGTGTGATAGAGCGTATCGTATCACGGGTTTTGGATGCACCGGGGAAGTTTGCACCAACTCTTAAGATGAGAAAGGGCAATGCACGGTACCGAAGAGGCTAGCAAAGGCGGAAAGGTAAAAGTGCGTATAGTCCATGGACTCAACATTAGTCAAAAGAACTCATATACTTATTGTAAAAATTTAGAATTCATCAAAAAATCAAGTACTACGCGCATGCTCCTAGGAGGATAGATTGGTAGGAAAAGACCATCGCTCATCCCCGACCGCCACTCATAAGGATGCACAAGCTAGGTACACTTCATGTTTCAAATTTGTTACACAATTTTAACCATACGTGCATGCTACGGGACTTGCTAACTTCAACACAAGCATTCTTTAAATTCATAATCACTCGGCTAGCATGACTTTAATATCACTACCTCCATATCTCAAAACAATTATCAAGTATCAAATTGATCATAGCATCCAATTCACTTCCTATGATAGTTTTTGTTATACCCAACTTGGATGCCTGCCATTCTAGGACCAATTTTATGACTATAGAAAATACCATGCTGTTCTAAAAGACTCTCAAAATAATATAAGTGAAGCATGAGAGACTAGCAATTACTTCAAAATTAAGACACCACCGTGCTCTAAAGATATAAGTGAAGCACTAGAGTAAAAACTATCAAGCTCAAAAGATATAAGTGAAGCACATAGAGTATTCTAGCAAATTCTAATCAAACAGGCTTCTCCCAAAAGGTGTGTACAGAAAGGATGGTTGTGGTAAACTAAAAAGCAAAGACTAATATAATACACGACGCTCCAAGCAAAACACTTATCATGTGGTGAATAAAAATATAGCTCCAAGTAAAGTTACCAATGAACGAAGATTTAAAGAGGGGATGCCTTCCCTGGGCATCCCCAAGCTTAGGCTTTTGGCTATTCTTGAATATCTTGGCGTGCCTTGGGCATCCCCAAGCTTAGGATCTTGCCACCCTTTATTCCATAGCCCATAAAAGCTTTACCCAAAACTTGAAAACTTCACAACACAAAACTCAACAGGAAATCTTATAAGCTCCGTTAGTGAAAGAAAAGAAAACCACCACATAAGGTACTGTAATGAACTCATTATTTATTTATTTTGGTGCTAAACCTACTGTATTCCAACTTATATATGGATTATAAAATATTTTATTGGCCTTTGATTCATCAAAATAAGCAAACAACACACGAAAAACAGAATCTGGCAAAAACAGAACAGTCTGTAGTAATCTGTAACTAACGCAAACTTATAGAAGTCAAAAAATTCAGCCAAAATAGGAAGACCTAGGAAATTTGTTTATTGATCATAAGCAATTGTAATCACTATTTTATCACGTTCTGGTGATTTTTAACAATTGTTTTCGTGAGCCGAAAGTTTCTGGAAATTACAGCAAGATCAAATAACTATCATCCATGAAGATCCTATAGGTTCTACTTGGAACAAACACTAATTAAAACATAAAACCACATCTAAACAGAAGGTAGATGGATTATTTATTCCTAAACAGAAACAAAAACAAAAAACACAAAGAAAATTGGGTTGCCTCCCAACTAGCGCTATCGTTTAACGCCCCTAGCTAGGCATAAAAGAAAGGATAGATCTAACGAGTGCCATCTTTGGCACTAAACTCATAAGTAGCGTGCATGATAGATTCATAAGGTAATTTAACTTTCTTTCTTGGAAAGTGCTCCATGCCTTTCTTTAAGGGAAATTGGAATCTAATATTCCCTTCCTTCATATCAATAATCGCACCAATCATTCTAAGGAAAGGTCTACCAAGAATAATAGGGCAAGAAAGATTGGAATCTATATCAAGAACGATAAAATCTACGGGCACCAAATTTCTATTTGCAACAATAAGAACATCATTGATACTTCCCATAGGCTTTTTAATGGTGGAATCCGCAAGGTGCAAATTTAGAGAACAATAATCAATATCAAGGAAACCTAGAATATCACATAAAGTTTTCGGAATCGTGGAAACACTAGCACCCAAATCACACAAAGCAAAACACTCATAATCTTTAATTCTAATCTTTATAGTAGGTTCAACATTATTAGAAGTTGAGGATTCTCCAATCTCACTTTTACCAAATTTAACATTAAGATCTAAAGATTCCGAATTCTTGGGACGCCTTCTAGGCAAAGTTGATTCATCATCAGTCCCATAATCATCAACATTCATATTGCAAAACATAGATCTAATCGGAGACGCATCAATAACTTTAAGATCCTCATCATTATTTTCACGGAAACTAGAAGAACACGCTTTTATAAAGCTTTCTTTCTTAGCACGCAATCTAGCGGTTCTTTCCTTGCACTCGTCAATGGAAATTGTCATTACTTTGAGAGACTCATTGATATCATGCTTAGGAGAAGAAGATCCAAGTTTAAGAGAATTAACATCAAGCGAAAGTCTATCAACGTTCCTAGCCAATTCATCAACTTTGAGCAATTTTTCTTCAAGCAAAGCATTAAAATTCTTTTGAGAGATCATAAATTCTTTCACACTATTCTCAAAATCAGTGGGCATCTTATTAAAATTACCATAAGAATTATTGTAGGAATTTCCATAATTATTAGAGGGATTACTAGGGAACGGTCTAGCATTAAAATTTCCTCTATAAGCATTGTTTCCAAAACTATTCCTACCAACAAAATTCACATCCATAGATTCATTATTATTCTCAATCAAGGAAGACAAAGGCATATCATTGGGATCAAGAGGAGTATTTTTAGTAGCAAACATCTTCATAAGTTCATCCATCTTTCCACTCAAAACATTGATTTCTTCTGTAGCATGCACTTTTTTACTAGAAGATCTTTCGGTGTGCCATTGAGAATAATTAGCCATAATATTATCAAGAAGTTTTGTAGCATCTCCTAACATGATTTCCATAAAGGTTCCTCCCGTGGCCGAATCTAAGAGATTTTTAGAAGCAAAGTTCAAACCGGCATAAAATTTTTGTATGATCATCCATAAATTCAAACCATGAGTAGGGCAATTACGAAGCATCAATTTCATTCTTTCCCAAGATTGAGCAACATGCTCATGATCAAGTTGTTTAAAATTCATAATATCGTTCCTAAGAGTGATGATCTTAGCGGGAGGAAAATACTTAGAGATAAAAGCATCTTTGCACTTGTTCCAAGAATCAATACTATTCTTAGGCAAAGACGAAAACCAAACTTTAGCACGATCTCTAAGTGAAAATGGAAATAACTTCAATTTGACAATATTTTTATCCGTATCTTTCTTCTTTTGCATATCACACAAATCAACAAAGTTGTTTAGATGAGTAGCGGCATCTTCGCTAGGAAGGCCGGCGAATTGATCTTTCATAACAAGATTCAGCAAATCGATATTGATTTCACAAGACTCATCATTATTAAGAGGAGCAATCGGAGTACTAAGGAAATCATTATTATTGGTATTCGAGAAGTCACACAATTTGGTATTATCTTGCTCCATGGCAATAAGTAATCCAACACACAAGCAAACAGAAAAACGGCAAGCGAAAAGAGAGGAGGAGATTGGGAAAGAGAGGCAAATAAAACGGCAAGGGTGAAGTGGGGGAGAGGAAAACGAGAGACAAATGGAAAATAATGTAAATGCGAGGGAGATGGGTTTGTGATGGGTACTTGGTATGTCTTGACTTGAGGGAAGACCTCCCCGGCAACGGCGCCAGAAATCCTTCTTGCTACGTCTTGAGCTTGCGTTGGTTTTCCTCGAAGAGGAGAGGGTGATGCAGTAAGTGTAGCGTAAGTATTTCCCTCAGTTTTTGAGAACCAAGGTATCAATCCAGTAGGAGGCTCCTCAAAAGTTCCACGAACCTACACAAACAAACTGAGAACTCGCAACCAACGCAATAAAGGGGTTGTCAATCCCTTCACGACCACTTGCAAAAGTGAGATCTAATAAAGGTAGTATGGTAAGATAAAAATATTTTTGGTATTTTATAATATAGATGCAAAAAGTAAAGATGCAAATAAAAGTAGATTGAAAGCAAATATGATAAGAGATAGACCCGGGGGCCATAGGTTTCACTAGTGGCTTCTCTCAAGATATCATAAGTAATACGATTGGGTGAACAAATTATCACGAGCAATTGATAGAAAAGCGCATAGTTATGAGATTATATAGGCATGATCATGTATATAGGCATCACGTCCATAACAAGTAGACCAACTCCTGCTTGCATCTACTACTATTACTCCACACATCGACCGCTATCGTGCATGCATCTAGAGTATTAAATTCATAAGAACAGAGTAACACATTAAGCAAGATGACATGATGTAGAGGGATAAACTCATGCAATATGATATAAACCCCATCTTGTTATCCTCGATGGCAACAATACAATACGTGCCTTGCAACCCTTTCTGTCACTCGGTAAGGACACCACAAGATTGAACCCAAAGCTAAGCACTTCTCCCATGGCAAGAAAGATCAATCTAGTAGGCCAAACCAAACTGATAATTTGAAGAGACTTGCAAAGATAACTTAATCATACATAAAAGAATTCAGAGAATATTCAAATATTATTCATAGATAAACTTGATCATAAACCCACAATTCATCGGATCTCGACAAACACACCACAAAAAGAGTTTACATCGAATAGATCTCCACAAGAGAGGGGGAGAACATTGTATTGAGATTCAAAAAGAGAGAAGAAGCCATCTAGCTAATAACTATGGACCCGTAGGTCTGTGGTAAACTACTCACAACTCAACAGAGGGGAAAGGATGTTGATGTAGAGGCCCTCCGTGCTTGATTCCCCCTCTGGCAGAGTGCCGGCGAAGGCTCCAAGATGGGATATCGCGGATACAGAAGGTTACGGCGGTGGAAATTGTGTTTCGTGGTGCCCCTGGATGTTTTCGGGGTACGTAGGTATATATAGGAGGAAGAAATGCGTCGGTGGTCGCTGAGGCCCACGAGACAGGGGGCGCACCCTATAGGGGGGGCGCGCCCTCCTATCTCGTGGAGGCCTCGGCTGCTTCTTGACTTGCACTCCAAGTCCTCTGGATCACGTTTGTTCCAAAAATCACGCTCCCGAAGGTTTTCGTTTGGACCCCGTTTGATATTCCTTTTCTTCGAAATACTGAAATAGGCAAAAAAAACAGCAATATGGGATGGGCCTCCGGTTAGTAGGTTAGTCCCAAAAATGATATAAATGTGTAAAATAAAGCCCATAAACATCCAAAAGGGGTAATATAATAGCATGGAACAATCAAAATTATAGATACGTTGGAGACGTGTCGGATAGCTAGGCCCGCGATGGGAGTACTGGTGGGCGATGAGGCTGCTTGGCGGCACGGTGGCAGCAGGGGAGAAGAAGCGAGCAGTCCCTTGGCGCTTGTTTGAGCGGCTGGAGCAGGAAGAGCAGAGATTGAAGAAGCACGACGATCGTTGGACGGACATCGTACGGTCACTGGAGCTAGAACCGTTCATATTGAATAAGTTGACAAAGCCCTCTGTCCCCGTCAACTTAGTAGGCCCACAAGTCAGCCTCCCACCATGGTGGGTCCCAGCTAGCAGGGGGAGTATTCATTTTTATGTGCGTAATAAGGAGGCACTTCCGGTGGGTCCGAGCCGACAATGGGAACGTTTTTTTCACGAAATACGGTGGTCCGTCCGGTGGGTCCCAGCAGTCAGGGGCAAACATTTTTTTGCGAAATACGGTGGCCTGTTCGGTGGGTCCCAGCAGTCAGGGGGAAACGTTTTTTTCCGTGAAATACTGGTGGGCCGTCCGGTGGGTCCCTGCTGTCAGGTGGAGGAATAGTTATTTTGCGCGTAATAAGGAGGCACTTCCTTGCGGTTGTCGTGGACCCGCCGCCTCTCCACGTGACAAGATTTCTTCCGATGGAAGTCGGTCGTTGACCAAATTGACCACGCCCGGCCGAGAGCACCACGGCGGTGGACGATGGCGAGGCCTAGGAAGGGGACGACGCGAGCCGGGAAGACGCGGCAGTGGATGCCCACGGAGAGGAATACGAGGGTTCACCGGTTTGGTCATGGTGTGAGGCTGCCGTCGCCGCAGAATAACGAGGAGTGGGTGAGTGGAGGTATGGCACGGCGGTGGTGGGAGTAGTATGGGGACGGTGAGGCCTCTGCGACAAAGACAACCGGCCACGGAGGCAGGAGCATACGCGGCACGACCGCGCCGCTTTGGGCGGCCGGGGCAAGAAGACCAGAGGTTGAAGAAGCACTACGGCCGTTGGATGGACATCGTTGACCACGCCGCGCCGAGAGCACCAGGGCGGTGGACGACGGCGAGGCCTACGAAGGGAACGACACGGAGCCGGGGAAGACACGGCAGTGGTTTCCCACGCGGTGGAGAGTACGAGGGTTGACTAGTTCGGCTGCCGTCGCCGGAAAATAACAGTAGAGGTATAGACAAGCCAGGGATGCGAGTATGATGGGGCCGTGAGGCCTGCCCGGCAGCACTACCGTCCACGGGAGGCAGGAGCAGGCGGTTCCGACGGCGCTAGTTTGGGCGGTCAAAGGTGAAGATCAGAGACTGAAGAAGCACGATTGCCGTTAGATTGACATCTAACGGTCTAACGCTGGTAGAGTCGATTGTTGACTAAGTTTCTTTTATAAGAAACCTTGTGTATGCATGAACTTAGTAGGCCCACAAGCCAGCCTCCAAATCTGTGGCAGACAACATAAAGCCCATTTGCTATTTTTTATAATTTGCAGCCCATTTGCTAATTCTTAAGTAATTTATTACAACCCATTTTCTGCCCAGGACCACGGTCAAAAGGTTCAACCTTATTTTGCATATTTCGGTGGAGTCCAAACTGTTGTAATCCCGAAATGATAAACATTTTTTTAAGAACTTATTGATTTGCATAAAAAATTGTTTTGTTTTTGTAAGCAAATAAGACGTGGGACAATTGAGTTGGTTTAAGGGAAAACCAGTGGTAAAAAATCAGCGCTGGGTGGGAAAAAACAACAAAAATAAGGATGTAAATATGAAAAGGGAATTTTATGTGTTTTCAATATAATGATACGTGTATATGAACTAGTAAAATTATAGGTAGAGATTAGAAAACTGATGTAGGACATGTGTTTCAAGAGGAAAATAGAACTGGGCTGTGTGTTTGATTCAGTAAAAAAATTGCCTGCGGATGTTGTAAGACAAAATATAACTAAAATTTGGCGGGCGAGAGGCCAAGAGATACATGCTGGATCTTTGTGCCCGTTGTCGTCATGGGCTGGGCTTGTTAAAAACAAAACCAACCTGGGCAGTCTACAGCCAGCTTGAAACTTGCTCGACTTGAAAAAACAATATACGTGCTCAATAAGCGAGAGAATTCTGCAAGTATGCATCGATAATCGGGATGCAGCACGGATATTGTTTTTATCATGATAATAAGTGCATGCACTTGTTTGAAAAAATTGGAGAACTGAATTGAACGGCGGGTGCTTATGCTACCCATCAAATAAAAATCAGGTGCACGAGAATTCGTTCAAATGATTCAGCTTTATATCCACGTCGACCCTCCGCATGATGGTTGGAAGCAAATGCAAGTTCATACCAAAAGATCGTTAACAACAATACCAACTTGCGGACGACAAGGTAGTACAACTACCAATACCAAACTAATTTATAATCTTTTTACTCCTGGCCCTAGTGTTCGTCTGGTAGAAAATCTTGCAGACGACCAGCTCCCACTCCTTCTCTTGCTCCAGGTCCCCGAGGTGGTACTGGTGCATCACCCGATTGGTCCTCTGCTGGTCGAAGTTCTTGTTGGTGTGCAGCACCGTAACCTTTTTTGTCGCTTCGGCCCACCGTCGTTGACCATCACCGGCAAGGTATTGCCGATCTTGTGCCACATCACGTGCATGCCGCACTGATTTGTATCTTGCGGCGTCCACGTGCCCCTTTTGAACGCATACGAATTGCCTTTGGAAGAAATGTTTCCTTAGGCCACTCAGTGTGATACCTGCAGTATTGTGGAATACAGGTTTTAGTGTACCTAGTTGGCATTTTCATAACATCTTTGGCATGTTGCGGTCACTTGTTCAATTTTTATTAACTGTCAAATTGTAATTGTTTCACCAGGTCTGCGTCTAAAAAGAAAAGTAGAGCTATAAACAAAGGAATATGTTTGTGCAAGTAGACGGCCGATCAGTGTCTTACCTAGAAGTTTCTCAGGTTGGGTGTAGCATATGCCGTGCTTTCATTGTCGATGGTTGGTATGAACAAATCGATGAGAGACTGAAATCTCGCTGTCGGCACTCATTTTGGCCTCAAGGTGCTCGATCAGCTCCGATCCTTGGGATCGAACTTAACGCCACCGGCAAAGACCGGCCAATCCTTCTTCGACTTGCATCGGTAATTCCGGTTATATGGTACTCAATGTATGATCAATCGACTGTTTTAATTGAATGATGAAAGATTTCGACAGATAAGTGGTACTCCAAATCTGAAGTCCGGAATACCCGAACACGCTGCCGGGATTCTTGTGTCACCTCACGCAGCGGCGTGTTGTCACGTTAATTCAATGTGTGGACATGATGAATAATTTGACCGACGTATACTAGTACTGCTACTGTACTACTTACTAGTCGTATTCAGTGTCACAATTTATATGTAGGTTTAATTAACAAGTACACACTTGAAGCCTAACTGATATATATCCTTCAAACCAGAGGAGTTATCAGTACATCCTACGCAGGTGAGTTAGGATGCACTTGATCCTAGGAAGGTATCTATCCTTCAAACCAGAGGAGTGCTTCAAACTAACAACAATACATAATATCCAACAAAAGAGGTTCGTGCTACAGCAACAAAATACATGGCTCAGTCTAGATATCAGCACGAATCAAGTTGTGCATATTTGCTGTTGGCATGAACCACATCACCGCATGCCGGGTTTTCAAAAGCCATCCATCGCATGGAAGCTTGATGCCTTTCACACACTGAAGATTATCTGGCAACAAGCTGTGTCGACGAATCTCTGGATATGGTGATTCATGAAACCCATGGTATGATGTGTAAACACAGCCCCCCTCGCGAATGGAAGTTGCATAGCACAGTAATCATCGCCGGTGATATGATCGATGATTGGTTGGATGATCGGATAATTGAGCCCGAGGAACAAGGAGTGGTTGCCGAGGCTATAAACCCTCCTCGATTGAATATGCCCGCCCAACAGAGCTGGGATCTTTCTCGAACACGGGCGACCATAGCCATCAATGTCACGAATGCCCCACGCATTGTAATCGCATGTGGTTTGATGTAATGGTTTGGTCAATTTGGTACGTGCGAATGAGCATCAAATGACCGCCATCACCGAACGAGCGATAAACCACCACCCATCGGTGGTATGATTCCGTGTCTGGAATCATGAAGGCCAGCGCATTTGCGTCTGCTGCAACAATTCAAATTGGAGACCAAAAGGACACAAATAAACTATTCATGTTCAGAGTATGTGTGGAATTAAGATTATTATGACAGCGACACATATCATAGACAGAGAATTGCAATGCCGTGGTCATAATCATACCCCAAGTTAAAAAAATAAACCAATGGCTTTCATATTCTAGCAACATGTCATGGTTCAAACATCATGTAACAATGAGAGGAAAACAGTTATGACAACGCCTACTCATATTCTACCATAGCACTTACTACTACTGTTCTCATATCAACTCTAAGCAATAACATGCGTTGTAATAAAAATCTTGTAAACGAGAGTAACATATAGCAATCATGATGTTATGCTCATAATATGTATTCTAACAATCATTAGATGCCAATTGTTCTCATATCAACTCTAACAATAACATGTGTGGTCATAAAAATCTAGGAAATGAGAGGAACATATAGCAATGATGTGGTTATAGACATGCTATGCATTCTAAATTTGTAACAAATGAACAGCAATCGTATTCATAAGGTAAAGATGAGATGAGATAGAACAATTACACAACGATAGATTCCACCAAAGATAGGCAGCCAATCTGTAAGGCCGACGCATAAACGATGCCATCGTGCACTATAGCATCAGACAGGAATGTTGCCTCAACAGGATTGATGATGATCCATAACCATGTATGGCGACCGGATTCCAGATAGACTAATCCCATGTTGAACAAGGCAATGAGCTTGTAATCCATGTAGTCTTCTGATGGTGTGGGCACTTCGCAGGTTACAACTTTCTGCAAACAGAGGTCGAGCCAAAAGCTTGACGCGTCTCGTGCGTAGTAGGTAGGAGTGTCCGGCGGGCCGCGAGGCTCGATGGCGGCGGTATCCAACGATGGAAGGGTGATCTCTCATTGGGTGTAGATATCCACGAGATGCCACGGACTACCGGTGTGGTGGATGAGGACGATCCAGTTGGCCTTCATGCCCGCCCAGTAGTGGTCGTGCATGAAGGACAGGTGGATGGGTAGTGGTAGCATGTCGAGGGGCACCATGGCAACCTCCGTAGGATCGTCAAGTCGGTGTCTGGGCCACCTGCGAGGATCGGGCATCGACAAAGCGGGGTGTCTTGAAAAGAGCCGGCGGTTGCATTTAGTAGACGGTACAAAGACACCTTGCATGCGACCAGATGGACGGTGCTGAGTAGGTCCATACGACTACAGATCTGCTCCAAGAGAACATCGGGGAGGGAATTCCAATCGCGGCTCTGCGTGTCAGTCGGTTATGCTATTGGGGTTTTCGGTGCCTGCGAGCCAGCGGGGAAGTGGATTCGAGGGCGGCGAAGAAGCTTCTCCTCGTGTGGCGAAAGCCGGTGAGCGGGGGGATATGGTATGCGCGAGCTACCAAGGAAGATGGCGCAGGCGGGCGAGCAGTGAGCGGGGGTAAATGGTGTGCGGCCGACGATGGGGAAGAGAGGAGGAAGAAGAAGAGAGGAGGAAGAAGAGTGGAAGACGGGGAAGAAAGTGCATTAAATCTCAATTCTACTAGTACTACTACCGGGATATAGGCACCGCCCTTGAGTGTAAATAGTTACACCAATGACATGTGGGTCCACCACAAGAGGGCCCATATGTCGCTTAATGGAGGACATAGGTGCGTAGGCGTATTCTTGAGCGTGCTCTCTTGGCAAACATGATGGCGATCTTGGGTAAGGCTGATTTAGTAACACCAACACGCTGGTTCAGCTTATTAATTACGTGTCCCATCTCGCTGCAGCGTGTATTGTCACTTCACCGCGAAGACTAGTTGAATAGTTCTCTCTCGACCGAGATGGGGAATAATGGATCATGAGGACTTCCTTTCTACAAGATCCCTATGCCTCTACGCCACTTCACTCATTTTGCTCCCTACCTAGTCACTTGTTGAAATCTGTAGAAAGACAAATACTCCGTATTTGGGAACAGAGGGAGGCTTTTACTCCGTATTATTTGGGAACAGAGGGAGTATCACCATATGGAGGGAATAGAGGAAGCTTGAAATATGAACATGTCAATGGGAGGGAGTAAGCCCCATGCATGCATGCATGCAACATGCAACACTCACACGTACACATGGACGCACGCAACACTCACGCACCCATGCGGCACACAGCACACGACGCAACACACACGCCACGCTCAAGTGCTCAACCTACTCCTCACGTCCGTGAAAGACTGTACATTTAGAGATTTACACATTGACCAGGGCATAATTAACGCCCAAAAGTAGTAGACTTATGTGTGCATGCGACCATTGAGATAAGAAGATTAAATGAAGGCCGTTGCATGCTGTAATTAATGATAGACATGTAGCCTATACCTACAGCACAAGTTGGTGCATTAGTCAATCAATATCGATTTAGATTAAAGGCTAAATGCATTGGAAGTGTAGATGTACATCATGTACTACACTCTTTGTTTTATAGCCGATGTACACTCTTTGTTGGAAGACTGAGGGAGGACACGTGCATGCACTCACATACACAGCCAGGGCGGTTCGGGCGCAAGGGTTGGACTCGTGTCGCGCCTGCGTAAAGTTTTGTTTAACTGATTTCTTTGCTCGCCAACCGATGGTGGGACCCGTAAACCGGTGACAATTTAACCAGTCAACAAAGTGCCACGTCGACCACGTGGCGGTCGGTCAAGAGGGTGCAATACGGTTCTCACGATGAGCTAGTGATCGATAATCGACGCAAAACTATATATAGTGACCGTAAAGAGCGTATTGTTACATACGTTGACCGCCAGTGTATTTTTCTCGTTTCAAATTAAGCCATATTAATCGGAAAGGACGCAGTATGGACTACTACTAGTACTAGTACTGCTTTGATGTGTCCCGTCAACTCGCCGAACGAGGAGAAGCTTGCTTACTACGGCTCTCCCTCGCCCACGCGCGCGGTGGTTCGCAGGACGAGGAGTGGGTTTTGACTAAAGCGCCCTCTCCCTCTCCCTCTCCCTCTGTAACGCCCGGATAATTAAGCTACAGTAACCACACAATAATGGGACAATGTCATCGCAATTAATTTTCTAAACCTCACTTTGATCCAAGCCGAATTCAAATTCTAATTTAAAATAAAGTCAAATTATTATTTCTTTGAATAGTAAAACAAAAATGTTCGTTGGGTTGAAAGAATTCACTAACAAATTGCCATGAACAATCCAATATTATTTGAATTATTAAAACACCCTTAACCTATTTAAAATTGGACCAACAACTTTTAATTGACCCAATTTCAAATAAATAAATATTTTCACTTTTCAAAATAAATTGAAACTTGCTGTGCTAGCTCATAGCAATGCCTTGTATTTGTGTAGCAAGTTTCATTTGTAACAAAATTCGTTTGCTCGCTCAAATAAATACAAAAAAGTAGGAAAATACATAGCAGAAAAGTAAAATGAAAATAAAATAGAAAAGGGCCTAGGTAACTACTTTTCAACCGGGCCTTTGGAGGCCACTGTGAATCTGGCCAGCCCAACCTCCCAAGCGTCCCCTACCTCTCGCTACAGGAACTGGAGGCTGCGTGGAGGCCATCCCCATGGCACCCTCCACGTGCCGGCCATCCCTGGCACCCCCCTGATGGTTAAAAGCAACCCCGTGACCCCTCCCCCCGAACCCTAGACTCTGCTCCCTCGCGCCGCCATCTCTCTCCCCTCGCCCTTCCTGCCGTGCCCGAGCACCTCGAAGCATGGCCGCCGCTGTCCACGCGCCCACCGTAGTCCCCATCGCCTAGGCCAGCACCAGGAGCACCGCCGGAGGCCGCCGCTTCTTCTTCGCCCACGGTGCCGGATCAATCGCCTTCCACTCCGCCACGGCCGCCGCACTTCGCCGGTCGATCCGCTCGACCTCGCCCACCTTCGGCTTCACCGAGACGCCCGCGACACTCTCTGTGAGCCCCCGGTCCCTCGCCACCTCTCCCCTCTCTTCCTCGTGTCCCGTAGCCACGCGCCCGATCTAGTCCGATCCCCGCCGCCGCCATGGCTCGTCACCGGCGCCCCTGCCGGCCGCCACAACATCTGTTGCCCCGCTGCGGCCGCCCACTGCGGCCTGCCGTGCTGCCCGACTCCGCCTCGCGGCCACTCCTGACCGAGCCCACCTCCGCCTCGCGCCCACGGCCGCGACCAGCAGCGCCCGGCCACGCTCGCCGCACGACGTGCCTACTGCTTTGCCGCTGCTGCTGTTGCCTGCTTCCTACTGCTGCTTCTTGCTACTGTTGCCGTTGTTGGCTGCTCCTCATGCGGCTACCATTGCTATCTGTTGCTTTTGTTAGCTGCTGAGACGGTAGTCTGCTCCTTTCCCTGCCTGTTGCTGCTGCCTTGCGGCTCGGCTACTGTTCTAACTGATGCTGCTGTCGCGCCCGGCCGCACTCGCTGCTGCTTGCCGTCCGACGGCCTTCTACGCGCGCTCGCCGTGCTGCACTTCGGCCATAGCCGGCCAAGCATGCGTGCACAGAGAGCATCCGGCATTCCTAGGCATTCCTTGCATGCTCATGTGCGTGCCTGCAGCCAGCCAGCACCCTTGGATTAGTGCTAGGATTTGTTTAGTGTTAGGTAAACTTGGTGGGCCCAATGACATGTGGACCCCATTTTAATTCTACACTAGTTTAATTTTTGGGCCAACGACAAGTGGGCCACCACCTCCACTCTTAACCAGTCATTTTGACTGTGTTGACCAACCCCCTGGGTCCCGATGTCATATACATGGGCTAGGTAGCATTAGGTGACCAAAGTATTTTACTGTTTTATTTTTGAATTAAAATAAATTCGGAAAATGATTAAAACTTTGAAAAATCATATAAAATAATTCGTAACTCGGATGAAAACACTTTGTACATGAAAGTTGATCAGATCGATGAGACGAATTCGAATACACAACCCGTTCGTCCGCCACACATCCCTAGCATAGCAAACTCGCAACTTTCCCCCTCCGGTTCATCTGCCCGAAAACATGAAACACCGGGGATACTTTCCCGGATGTTTCCCCCCTTCGTCGGTATCACCTCCTACCGCGTTAGGGCATACCTAGCACCGCGTATTGCCTCGTTATGTTTTGTGATGCTTTGGGTATCTACTGTTTCTTCCCCCTCTTCTTCCCCGGTAGACCCCGAGACGACGCTGATGACACCGAGTACGACTACGTCACCGACGACCCTTCTTCTTGTGCAATAGAGCTTCCAGGCAAGCCCCCCCCCCCTTGATCACCAGATATCGCCTATTCCTTCTCTCTACTGCTTGCATTAGAGTAGTGTAGCATGTTACTGCTTTCGGTTAATCCTATTCTCAAGATAGTTTGTCATTGTTGCCACAGTTGTTATCCTTACCTGCAAACCTAAATGCTTAGTATAGGATGCTAGTATTCCATCAGTGGCCCTACATTCTTGTCCGTCTGCCATGCTATACTACTGGGCCTTGATCACTCGGGAGGTGATCACGGTCATATGCTATATACTTTATACTGTTACATTACTTATGATACTGTTCGGAGATGGGGGCCGAAGGGGCAGGTGGCTCCATCCCGGTAGAGGTGGGCCTGGGTTCCTGACGGCCCCCGACTGTTACTTTGTGGCGGAGCGACAGGGCAAATTGAGACCACCTAGGAGAGAGGTGGGCCTGGCCCTGGTCGGCATTCGCGGTTACTTCATAATAACATGCTTAACGAGATCTTGGTATTTGATCTCGAGTTCCGCCACCGCCTATACGCACTAACCAACTACACGGAATAATTATGGGCACTCGGCATCGTGGTATCACCAAGCCTTCGTGGACGTCGTGATCGAGCGGCCGAACCGGATTGGACTGGAACGCCTGCTAGGCTAGGTCTGTTTCCGTCCGCCCACGCAACGTGCAGGTGTGCAATGGGCGATGGGCCTAGACCCCTGCGCCATAGGATTTAGACCGGCGTGCTGACCTCTCTATTGTGCCTAGGTGGGGCTACGACGTGTTGATCTTCCGAGGCCGGGCATGACCCAGAAAAGTGTGTCCGGCCAAATGGGATCGAGCGTGTTGGGTTATGTGGTGCAACCCTGCAGGGAAGTTTATCTATTCGAATAGCCGTGATCTTCGGTAACAGGATGACCCGGAGTTGTACCTTGACCTTATGACAACTAGATCCGGATACTTAATAAAACACACCCTTCCAAGTGCCAGATACAACCCGGTGGTCACTCTCTCACAGGGCGACGAGGGAAGGATCGCCGGGTAGGTTTATGCTATGCGATGCTAATTGGTGAACTTACCATCTACTCTCTTCTACATGCTGCAAGATGGAGGTGGCGTGAAGCGTAGTCTTCGACAGGATTAGCTATCCCCCTCTTATTCTGGCATTCTGCAGTTCAGTCCACCGATATGGCCCTTTACACATATATCCATGCATATGTAGTGTAGCTCCTTGCTTGCGAGTACTTTGGATGAGTACTCACGGTTGCTTTTCACCTCCTTTTCCCCTTCCCTTCTACCTGGTTTTCGCAACGGATGTCGGAGCCGAGCCGACGCCACCGTCGACGACGACTCCTACTACACGGAGGTGCCTACTACTACGTACGCCTACCGACGATGACGGGGAGTAGTTTAGGAGGATCGAGGCGGGAGGCTGCGCCTCTTTTGATATGTATCCCGGTTTGTGCTAGCCTTCTTAAGGAAAACTTGTTTAACTTATGTCTATACTCGATATTGTTGCTTCACTGACTCGTCTATGACCGAGCACTTGTATTCGAGCCCTTGAGGCCCCTGGCTTGTATTATGATGCTTGTATGACTTATTTATGTTTTTAGAGTTGTGTTGTGATATCTTTCCGTGAGTCCCTGATCTTGATCGTACACGTTTGCGTGCATGATTAGTGTACGTTTGAATCGGGGGCATCACAAGTTGGTATCAGAGCCGACTTCCTATAGGAATCCCCCTTTCCAACTCCTTGGCCGAAGTCAAGTCTAGTCATTGAAAAACTTTTACTAACATGGTTGTGCGGCTTATGGGCCCACGTCGCCATTGGGTGGTATTAGGATCTTTTACTCCTCGTCTATACTCTGGGTCTCTAATCTTTCTTCTATTCGGGTTAAATGAATTTTGCTAACTCAAACATTAGGATCTCGTGATCACTTCCACCCTAGAGCCCCTTCTTACCGATGCCGCCTGCTGCACCAGAAGATTCCGAAGATACTCTACGATGTGCTCTCGAGTCTTTGTGCCATCGCATTTGCGATTTCCTTCCACCTTAAACCCCTATGAAAACTGCATACATTTGCCATTCATACAATCATTCCCCGTTGATCTTGTTATTACAAGATGCCCCGAAATACTCTCTGTTGTCCCGAAAATCCCCTGAGCTTACTGCCTTGCAGTTCTTTACCACATGAACACCCCTACGGATAATTCCTCACACTTAACGAGTATCCGTTCATCCACAGTTCATTCCTGTATTTCACAAATGTCTTCGAAATACCATTCGATTTTCCGAAAATCCCCAATAGCCTATTGCTCTTCAAATTCTTACTTGCTTGCATTATGATTTACCATAAGTCTGGTAATCTAATTGGCATCCTTTGTCATTATCATTTCGAGTTCCTTGATTCAATATGTTGCGAATGTCCGCAATCATCAGTTGATCTGTAAAAATTATCTTTCCGGCTCAGCTGTCATTTTTAACTGGAGCTGATTCTCGACCAATCAAATTGCCGTCGATTGTACCCCTAAGCCGGATCAACTTATCCATTCTTAATCAGAGCGTTTGCTTCTGATCCCTTGATTTGGAAATCTTAATTCCTTTGCCTTTGAGCTTTGAATTAGTTAGTTGTTTATATAATCCAAAGCCTTTGCTTTGTTTCGTCCTCTGATCGTGTGCCGATGCTCACATCAGCCCCGTTATGGACCGTCAGATCCTTTGTTGTATTATCATCCAACAATGTCTTTCGTATACAAAAACCTCAAGAAGTTTTTTCTCTGATACATAATGCCATTGGTAAATCCTATTCTCTGATTTGGCCAACCATACTATGCTTTTGAGCTGGTGACAATTACTCCTGAAGTTTGTGGTATATGTTCCTAAGAGGCCCCGATGGGTTGGACATATGACTTTTCTAATCTGTGTGAACCCGGGAACTACTACGGGTCATACTCTACTGGTGTTATGTCAGATAAAATTTCAACACCACAACTTCGTTGAAGGCGAGAAGTGAATGAAAGGTTATGCATTAAAGAAGTGGGAGTCGACCTTGAACTTTGTGTTCATGCCCATGGACACAATGTAGATCCTATCATGGAAGCTTCTTGTAATAATAACTATTTCCTTGATACCTATCATCTGGTATCTGTGTATTGGTCTTTTGCAACCGTGGTTCCGACCATATTTTCTTCTTGATTCCATTTCTCGGACAAGTTAGAGACTTGCCTTCTGCAGATCAATACGCCTGCCCCCAACCTCTATTTTTGATCTGCTTTCTTGTATTACCCCCATGGTATCTCGAGGATATATCTTATGAATTTCTGATGAAGTAGTACCTTCCCTGTCTTAGTGACTCCACAGGTTCTGGGTTGTCGTCAACCGAGAACATCGATAAGTGAATCAATTCCGCGCTTCTATACGATAACTCTAAGTAATTTTTGTTGCTTATGAGCTTAATAATCCTTCAAGTCATTCCTAGCCTGATTGGCTATATCCTTATCATGCTAAATTGTAACTGTCCTACCTGGTCCTTCTTCCCGGAGCACAATTTTTGATGATGAGCTAAGCTTACGTCGATCTTCCTCATCATATCATTTCGCCTTGAACCGCAAGCTTGGTCTCGAGTTTGTGTCGTACCCGTGGTTCCAATAACCTTTCGCTTCATCGTTCCTTTGACTTGATGTCATCGCCGATCGATTACATCTTCAGGTAATCTCTCGACAAATGTGTCGTGATCATCATCAACATTCTGAGCTCTTCCAGAATGTTAATCAAATTCATGATGAGAATTACCATCCTTGCCCCTCGATGATTGTGTTATCATCGACAACATTCTTGCCTTCCTACAACACAAACTTGTTCATGTTATGATTGCAACTTGCTATCCAGCTTGTATGATGTTCCACCTTGAAATATTAATGTCCTTTATGACAAGGATGTTGTGAGGATTGCTCCACCTCTTAAGAGTTCTTGGTATATTGATGCTTCTCACCATCACCATTCTTTCTTGTTCCTCGTGTTGATTTCAACCTGTGTACCAACAAGTGAACGGTGCTGCTTGGATTCTGCCCTTCTAGCAACCCTATTGCTCTGAAGTTAATGGTCGGTTGTTCATTCTTATACTATTGATTATTGAATCACCATTCCGACATTGGTCGTGCAAGCCAACCCATATTTCGGGTGCACCTTTTAACCAATGTTTAATTGTGTATGTTTTCCTCGAGCATACTACATTATATCATTTGATCTGACAAATGCTATCTCCTTATCCACATAATTGTGGGGATGCATCTTTTTGGATACCTCGTTGAATTATCGCTGAGTCCATCAGCCACTTCCTCATCCACTCCTTGGCTTAATGATGAACCCTTGTTCAGAACTCGCTTTCATAGTTCATTTCCCAAGAATCATATAATGCCATCTCGTCAATTGTGTTGCACCTCTTCTTCTCAGGCATCCTGAGTCTGAGATATCCTAACACCAATCAGATATGAATCCCGGTCAGATATGATGGTTGGAACATATTTCCAAGAGTTATAACAATGGTATTTATGTGACCCGGTAAGGTGATGTCATGCCTAGCACACCTGGCCAGATGACCTATTGTTATAGTTCCCTTTTTAGTGAGGTTAACCATTCTTCCCTGAGGAAATTGTAAGACTTATTCTATAAGTTGTTCCTGATGGATCCTTTGTGTATCCATAGCCTGATCTTTACCTAATAACCATGTCAATGCTATCTCGAAGCATGTCAGTGGTACTCCGATTTTCAATAAAAACATTGGAAGCACAATGCTAAATTTTCTTTATTAATTATCCAAACACCCTTGTATGGGTAATTTCATGAAACTTCTCTCCCCTTTTCTAAAGGGTTTTCTACTTTATATCATGTCGTGGATATCATGCTCTGCTTGTCCCTGGGAAGGATATACCCCCGAAATATGTGTTTAAACACATTTACCTTTCCATTGTTCTGTTTAATCTAATAAACATAATTTCCTTTCCATTGATTTGTTTAACCTTTCTGTGATCAATATGACAAAGGCAGTAATATCTCCCTGCTTATGTAAACACCGTGGTGTACAATTCTGTCAGCTAGACCCTGTTACTATTGTTGATGATATTCCGGTAACCACCGATGGACGGGAACTTTACCTATTGGTCCGCCTCATTTCAACGAGCAGGAAAATGGTTCTCTTCGTCCCTCGCCCTTGGTATTGATGTTGTTGCCGACACAACTGACATGCTATACTCTGACATGCCTTGCTTACATGATCGTGCAAGACGTCACCGCCCTTCCTAATATTAACCCACATGGTGGGCCCATAACCCATAGTTCCACATGATCGAAACCTGACTCTTCTGTATATTCCTGTCTGCAAAGTTATTTCTCGCGCTTGACTTCGTATGTAATTCACGGGGTCACCTCCCTAGTAATCTATTATGGTATCAAACACAATACTTATTCTCGTTGCTCTGGAACCCTTTCACCTTCTGATTAGGCATCGAACGATTGCCTATGTTTGAAACTTCTCATGGTACCTTCTTACCTTGCTCTTGATATCTTCTTAAGTTTCAACTCGAGAGATACTTATGCTTCTTCCCCTAAGTTAACCGTCCGATGCTCGATCTTGTTAGAATCCGTCCTTATAGAGTTTTCCCTTCTTACCTTTCGTAAGTACGATGAAGATCCCGAAGAAAGGATGCCTACTTCATCATGATGAGCTGAAGCAGAGAAATGAAGACATCAACATAATGGATCGATTCGAAAAGAGCAACCAAGATCCAGAACACTCGTTACAATTTCGTAACCAATTCCTTCCTTTTAACTCTACCTCTTAAATCTCGGGACGAGATTTCTTGTAGTGGAGGAGATTTGTAACGCCCGGATAATTAAGCTATAGTAACCACAAACTAATGGGACAATGTCATCGCAATTAGTTTTCTAAACCTCACTTTGATCCAAGCCGAATTCAAATTCTAATTTAAAATAAAGCCAAATTATTATTTCTTTGAATAGTAAAACAAAAATGTTCGCTGGGTTGCAAGAATTCACTAACAAATTGCCATGAACAAACCAATAATATTTGAATTATAAAAACACCCTTAACCTATTTAAAATTGGACCAACAACTTTTAATTGATCCAATTTCAATTAAATAAATATTTTCACTTTTCAAAATAAATTGAAACTTGCTGTGCTAGCTCATAGCAATGCCTTGTATTTATGTGCCAAGTTTCATTTGTAACAAAATTCGTTTGCTCGCTCAAATAAATACAAAACAGTAGGAAAATACATAGCAGAAAAGTAAAATGAAAATAAAATAGAAAAGGGCCTAGGTAACTACTTTTCAACCGGGCCTTTGGTGGCCACTGTGAATCTGGCCCAGCCCAACCTCCCAAGCGTCCCCTACCTCTCGCTACAGGAACTGGAGGCTGCATGGAGGCCATCCCCATGGCACCCTCCACGTCTTAGGCCATCCTATCACCCCATGATGGTTAAAAGCAACCCCGTGACCCCTCCCCGAACCCTAGACTCTGCTCCCTCGCGCGCCATCTCTCTCCTCGCCCTTCCTGCCGTGCCCGAGCACCTCGAAGCATGGCCGCAGCTGTCCACGCGCCCACCGTAGTCCCCATCGCCTAGGCCAGCACCAGGAGCACCGCCGGAGGCCGCCGCTTCTTCTTCGCCCATCAAGCCAAGCCGGAGAGCCCCACGGTGCCGGATCCATTGCCTTCCACTCCGCCACGGCCGCCGCACTTTGCCGGTCGATCCGCTCGACCTCGCCCACCTTCGGCTTCACCGAGACGCTCGCGACACTCTCTGTGAGCCCCCGGTCCCTCGCCACCTCTCCCCTCTCTTCCTCGTGTCCCGTAGCCGCGCTACCGATCTAGTCCGATCCCCGCCGCCATGGCTCGTCACCGGCGCCCTGCCGCCACAACATCTGTTGCCCCATTGCGGCCCGCCCACTTGACTGCCGTGCTGCCCGACTCCGCCTCGCGCCCCCTCTGACCGAGCCCACCTCCGCCTCGCGCACGGCGCGACCGGCGGCGCCACGCTTCGGCTGCACGCCGGTACTCTTGCTTTGCTGCTGCTATTGCTTCCCTCTCATCTGCTGCTTCTTGCTCTTGTTGCCGTTGTTGGCTGCTCCTCATGCGGCTACCATTGCTATCTGTTGCTTTTGCTAGCTCTTTGAGGCGGTAGTCTGTTCCTTTCTCGCCTATTGCTGCTGCCTTGCGGCTCATTCTTTATTCTAGCGATCTCTTTGTCGCCCGGCCGCACTTTTCATTCTGCTTGCCGACTGACCTTCTACAGCCTTCGCCGTCTTTGCATTTCGACCATAGCCGGCCAAGCATCTTGATGCACACTGACATCAAGCGTTCCTAGGCATGCCTTACATGCTCATGTGCGTGCCTGCAGCCAGCCAACATCCTTGGATTAGTGGTAGGATTTGTTTAGTGTTAGGTAAACTTGGTGGGCCCAATGACATGTGGACCCCATTTTAATTCTACACTAGTTTAATTTTTGTGCCAATGAAAAGTGGGCACCACCTCCACTTTTGACCAGTTATTTTGACTGTGTTGACCAACCCCTGGGTCCCGCTGTCATACACATGGGCTAGATAGCACTAGGTGACCTAAGTATTTTACTGTTTTATTTTTGAATTAAAATAAATTTGGAAAATGATTAAAATTTTGAAAAATCATATAGAATAATTCGTAACTCGGATGAAAACACTTTGTACATGAAAGTTGATCAGATCGACGAGACGAATTCGAATACACAACCCGTTCGTCTGCCACACATCCCTAGCATAGCAAACTCGAATCTTTCCCCCTCCGGTTCATCTGCCCGAAAACATGAAACACCGGGGATACTTTCCCGGATGTTTCCCCCTTCGTCGATATCACCTCCTACCGCGTTAGGGGCATACCTAGCACCGCGTATTGCCTCGTTATGTTTTGTGATGCTTTGTTTGCTCCGTATTTACTGTTTCTTCCCCCTCTTCTTCCCCGGTAGACCCCAAGACCGGCCGATGGCATCGAGTACGACTCACGTCACCGACGACCCTTCTTCTTGTGCAATGAGCTTCCAGTGCAAGCCCCCCCTTGATCACCAGATATCGCCTATTCCTTCTCTCTACTGCTTGCATTAGAGTAGTGTAGCATGTTACTGCTTTCAGTTAATCCTATTCTGCTGCATAGCCTGTCATTGTTGCCACAATTGTTATCCTTACCTGCAAACCTAAATGCTTAGTATAGGATGCTAGTATTCCATCAGTGGCCCTACATTCTTGTCCGTCTGCCATGCTATACTACTGGGCCTTGATCACTCGGGAGGTGATCACGGGCATATGCTATATACTTTATCTTGTTACATTACTTGTAATACTTGTTAGGAGATGGGGGCTGAAGGGCAGGTGGCTCCATCCCGGTAGAGGTGGGCCTGGGTTCCCACGGCCCCGATTGTTACTTTGTGGCGGAGGCGGCAGGGCAGGTTGAGACCACCTAGGAGAGAGGTGGGCCTGGCCCTGGTCGGCGTTCGCGGTTACTTCATAATAACATGCTTAACGAGATCTTGGTATTTGATCTGAGTCTGGCCACTGGCCTATACGCACTAACCAACTATGCGGGAATAGTTATGGGCACTCGGTGTCGTGGTATCAGCCGAAGCCTTCGTGACGTCGGCCGATCGAGTGGCCTTGGCGCGGATTGGCTGGGCACGCTAGGCTAGGTCTGTTTCCGGCCGCCCACGCAACATGCAGGTGTGCAATGGGCGATGGGCCCAGACCCCCGCGCCATAGGATTTAGACCGGCGTGCTGACCTCTCTATTGTGCCTAGGTGGGGCTGCGACGTGTGAATCTTCTGAGGCCGGGCATGACCTAGAAAAGTGAGTCCGGCCAAATGGGATCGAGCGTGTTGGGTTATGTGGTGCAACCCTGCAGGGAAGGTTATCTATTCGAATAGCCGTGATCTTCGGTAACAGGACGACCCGGAGTTGTACCTTGACCTTATGACAACTAGAGCCGGATACTTAATAAAACACACCCTTCGAAGTGCCAGATACAACCCGGTGGTCACTCTCTCACAGGGCGACGAGGGGAGGATCGCCGGGTAGGTTTATGCTATGCGATGCTACTTGGTGAACTTACCATCTACTCTCTTCTACATGCTGCAAGATGGAGGTGGCATGAGCGTAGTCTTGACGGGATTAGCTATCCCCATCTTATTACGGCATTCTGCGATTCGATCCACCGATATAGCCCTTTACACATATATCCATGCATATGTAGTGTAGCTCCTTGCTTGCGAGTACTTTGGATGAGTACTCACGGTTGCTTTTCTCCTCCTTTTCCCCCTTCCCTTCTACCTGGTTGTCGCAACCAGATGTCGGAGCCCAGGAGCCAGACGCCACCATCGACGACGACTCCTACTACACCGGAGGTGCCTACTACTACGTGCAACCCGGCGATTTACGACCAACATGAGTTTAGGAGGATCCCAGGCAGGAGGCCTCGCCTCTTCGATCTGTATCCCGCTTTGTGCTAGCCTTCTTAAGGCAAACTTGTTTAACTTATGTCTATACTCAGATATTGTTGCTTCACGACTTCGTCTATGATCGAGCACTTGTATTCGAGCCCTCGAGGCCTCAGCTTGTATTATGATGCTTGTATGACTTATTTATGTTTTTAGAATTGTGTTGTGATATATTTCCGTGAGTCCCTGATCTTGATCGTACACGTTTGCGTGCATGATTAGTGTACGATTGAATCGGGGGCGTTACACCCTCTCCCTCGCCCTCGCCCTCGCCCTCGCCCTTGCGGTGGACGTGCATCAGTTCAATCGGTGTCAGATTGCCAGAAGCATATTGTACTGTAGTATCATCATTTTTGGACCGAGATGGGGAATAATGGTGACGTACATAGTCAAGGTCCATGCATAATAATGTTGTGCTCAAATATGGCGGTCGAGAATACTGCAAAGAAATAGTACTACTCCGGTATAGAGGAAGTAAAATAACCGACTTATTATATATAACCACTCTTGGCTACATGGATGAGATAGTAAGACATGGCAAAACAAAAATGGTGGCAGCTAGTGGGTTCAAGTCTTCAAGGGCCTAGCTAGCTATACGCTTCCTCCAAGGTAAAAAGTACTCCTACTAGTACTACTAAGTATACTACTAGTACAACAATGAAAGAGAAGGCGAGAGGGTTAAAAATGGAATACTGGGTAGATGGTGACGGTCCGATCGTGGTAGATTGTGTGACCATGTTGCACATCGGTGGTACCATGGGTAACGCATCGCTAAGATAGTTGATCCCAATATGCCAAAGTCAGCTACAAGGTTCCGTGTTAGACCGAATCGCGGATGCAAATGCACATCCAGGATCGGCGATCTTATTTTGATCGGGGGATGACTGGTCCCTGCAAAATAATGGAGTACCGTTAGGGATGCAAATGATGGTTTGTGCATTCTGTTTTTAATCTCCCGTACCGTAGGATGGCAACCAGATGAAACAAGTCCCCTAGCTTGTCACCGCGAAGATGTGGCCTAGATGGCGCACGGCGTCTTCGAACGTGTAGGGGTACAAATCTGCCGCCGCCAACATGCGCCAGCCTCTGCCGTTACTGCCTCTTGCATTGATGGCAATCCTTATGTCGAACATCACGATGAGATAGTAAGCGTCATAGCCGCGTCGCTTTGTCGGCGGGTCCGCAATTTCTATCTTCTTCAATCTCATGTAGGCATCATCATACGTAGTCAAGCCCAGCCAGTCCGGAAGGCCGATCCCAATGGTGGAGAAGGGGTCTACCGGAATGGCCGCATCACCGTGGATGTTGTGCAAAATGATGGTGGTATCCGGCCGGAGGTATGCAAGCCAATCTTCATTGGCACAGACCCAGACCTATATATAAGACGGTGGGCAACGGAGAAATTACGGGATGGAAATGGAATAACTAAGTACTACATGACCAAACTCCATTACTGACCTGCTCATCGGACAAAATCCGACTACCTCTCAACGTCGGCAACTCTAGCGGAGTCAACGTCCAACCATGGCCAGGGAGCGGTGGACTATTCAAAGGATTGTCCCATAGAAGAACCTTCTCCTCGAGGACGCATGGAAGACCAACAAGCATGGCCTTTTCCCAAGCCTGTTTAAGCAGCGTCTTGAAAAAGTTGGTGCAAGAAGCATCGAGTCTTGCGGCGGTGAGGACGTCGGAGCGGCGTGCGATTTCTCCCAGAGGATCGTCGTCCAAGGTCTCCCAGCGACGAGAGGAGGAGAACCGCTGGCGAATCCATGGGAGCAGCGATTTAACCCGCCTTCTCTTCGTGGGGAGGGAGGCGAGGAGGAGATAAGAGCATAGTAACCGCAGGCGTCGTCCCTTCCAAGCGTAGATTGTTCCTCAAATAAGGGGTGAGGCTATTATTTACTACTAGTACTAGCATTATGGAACGTTATGGGATTGCATTATCTTTGTAAATAATAGCACTAGTAAGAAATTTTTGGCACTAGGTAGTAGTTTTTGGCGTGGATTAAGAAATTTTGGGTATGTTTTTGCCATTTTTTGTACACGCCAACTAGTGTCAAAAAACGTCTTACATTATGTGACGAAGGAGTACGTACTCGTAGTGTAGCAGTACTAGTACTACTTTTCTCAACTAGTAGTGCGATGTACTGTACTTCTAGTCTAGTCTAGTATAGTGCACCAGTTTTGAACTCTTGAATCTCAGGGCCAATGAGCTACAGTTGGAAGTGGAGGGTACTATTGTTCTCTAGAACCATCGTTGTACTATCAATGCAGGGAAAGTACACTGCGTAGTGGCCTAGTGGGTACTCGATGCTCTATTCAGCCGCTCCTCTCACGTAGCTGGCCTACTCGGCCGCTCCTCTCACGCACACACTAGCAGCCTTTGTTTATCGGCGATGGTTCTGAAGGCGAGAATATTTGAGTTATTTGATACAATGAGACTAGGCTTTTCGCTTCCATTTGTGGAGGTGTAATGGATCTCGTCGAACTTTGTTAGTAGTTCCTTCTTTATGAATGAGATGAAGCAAAGCTTTTGCCTCCGTTTAAAAAAAACACGTCAAGATGAATTTCTTTTAGTAGAGCCGATAATGGAGTGAAGTCCATGTGTGCAACGCCACAAGCTACAGAGTAGTAGTAGAGCACTTTACGTACAGAGCCATATTGCACAGTTCCCAATGCCCTGCCAGGCTTTTCCGGATCCTCGGGCTTAATTGGGAGGCGCTAGTTTAAATATGCTACTAGTTGATGAGGAAGCTGCAAGCAAGGTGCGGCTAGGGCGAGCACGCGAGCCACGAGATGCTGGGAAGGAAAACCCGTTCACGTGGCTAGGCTGTCCAGTGCACCCAGATTGTGGGGCCGCACGTCCGTTTGACTTCAAAACTCAAACTACCCGTGTAAAATATTAGCTCGCAGCGAAGTGTAGTAGTACTATTTAAAAAAAAGGCCGCCGTGCGTTCGACCCGGATCGAATCCACAAAACGAGGTATACACTCCCGCGACCACTAGTAGTACTTGTTGGAGTACAACGCAACCTAGAATCGCCTTTTGCCGCTAGTAATACGTACATTGTTCCTTACAAGAAACCCCTAATAATGCAAGAAACCACTAAAATGCCAAGAAACTACTACCACTTGCATACGTGGCAGACTTAAGACAAGACTACCTTATCAACCATCGTACATGGTCTTACCAACAAAAATCCTTGAGTGACCTCCTACCTCCGGCCCATCCACCTAGTCATCCTCGGCCACGGGACGCAGCTACCGCCGCCGGCAGAAGGCGAGGTCAAAACCGCCGGCGGTGCGGAGCCCATGTTGCGGCAGCCCGGATGCCACTCCGTCCGGCTTCAAGGCCGCTAGCTAGCCAAGATAGCTCCCACCGCTTGTTACGCAAGGTTTGCTAGCTAGATTGGCACGGCAGCGCGGCGGCTTGCTCGCGCGCACCGCGCTAAGGCCATCCATCTAGCTTAAGCGAAGGCCAGCGCGGCGGCTTGCTCGCTTGTGAGTCACGCTCGGGCCAGCCTGCCAACCCGTGCGGAGGTCAGCGCGGCGTCTGGCCCGTCCAGCGGAGCGGCGGCCAACTCGCTCATCACCGGCGCCACCGATTTAACACGCATCAAGATCTGCTTTGAAGTAATGTTCAGGAAAAATAATGATTTGAGGGGAATAACAGGATAGAAGGTCGGATGTGGGTCCCCGTGTCAGCGGTCAAACAAAATGTGTTGGTTTAAGCTGCCTCGTCAGCACGGACGTGTGGGCCAACCCAGTCATAAATGGGTTTTAACGAACCTAATCGGTAGGAGTACTAGGTAGTAGTTTTTGGCGTGGATAGGGTATGTTTTTGCTATTTTTTGTACAATAGATTCTTCCTAGGGCTGGTTGAAAGTGGTAGTTTTTTGTTAAATACTCTACATATTGTAAGTAGGAGTGAAAGTTAAGCTTTGGAATCCAATAAGCAAGGCTAGTTACATAGTGCATATGTGTACATGATTGAAAGTAAATATCAACCATGAGTGACTAATATCTTGACGGAAAACTCGAAACTATGGAATACTAGGAAAAAATGCATGGTTGGAAATACTAGCAATGTTCATGTCCGCTATGCATTTAATCATAATTAGAATAATACTTATTCACAAACTTGGTACAAAACACTCTAATTTTGATATACATATGTCACTAGAGATATATTATGTTTCAATTAGAATATATTATTCCTTGGGCTGTTTTGGTGAGGTCGAGGGAGGGATGTGGTTGGTTTTAAGATACTAATTATGGGTTTTTCTCGCAAATTGGTAGACAAGTGGGATGTTGGTGAGAAAAGGCAACAACTTACCTCGTAATCGTTAGATGTAGATCTAATGGTCGAAACTACGGATGGCGGACACACCGGCATCACCAACTTAGTCTTGTGTAGGAGTATTAGCAAGATCCGTGCATTGCACGGAACATCAAGATGCATTTTTTATAAAACACTTGTTGTGATTGACCTCATGGGAGTAATCCCATGTGTAAAACTAATGATATCTCGAGAAATATGAGATAAGGTGAAGAGGAGTGGGGTGTGGTGGTGGTTGGTGGTCTGACTGAGCGGAGGCATGGGGATTGACGACGCCGGCAATGCCACTGTGCCGCTTTGTTCCAGAGGCTTCCTTTCTTAATTGCTCAACAATGAGGTTTGTTGGAGATAAGGATGAGCGAGGGAAGGCCTTGTCTCGCAAATGTGGATAGGGGTGCGGGTATCTTTTAGTTTAATTTCCATCCGTTAGATATAGATCGGACGGTCTATATTGCAAGATCGCATTAACGCACCATCATCACCAACTCGGTTTTTATAAGAGAAGAAATATAAGTATGGAGATACAAATGTATTATCGATACTTGCTTCCGTAAACTAGCATCTACATTCTATTCAACGCCTCGACATGTGGGGCCTTAGCACAATGACTTCTCGACTGTGTAAAACAAAATTTCCCCGTCGCAGACAAGGAGGGGGTGACGGCGGCGTGCTTTTTTGCTTGCTCTAGTCCTAGTAGTCATACTAGGTGGTCTAAGCATGTGTAGATTTATTCTTTTTCACGTCTCGTGTTCGTCTTGCCATGACTGTTGTTGATGAATAGGCGGTAAGTTATTCACGGGAAACCCTTGTTGAGTGTGTTTATGAGAGAGAGAGAGAGAGAGAGAGAGAGAGAGAGTGCGTGTGTGATATGTTAGAGATGGAGGCAATGATAACAGATTCTTTGTGTCTATGTGCGTGGAGGATAGAGAGAGACATGTACATGGGGCTTTGTGTTGTGTAACATGGAGACACATATACATAATTAGAGAGTGAGTGTGTGAGATACACATGCGGACATGGGGAGAGATGAGGATCCAGATAAATGGGTGTTTGTGCAGGTGTGTTTGTGCACACGTTTGTGTGTGACAGTGAGAGTGTGTATGTGGAGTAGAGAGACCACTGATGATGTAAACCTAGTATAAGGGAAGGGGGAATGGTGTGACATGTGTAGTAGCGAGATAGCACAGGTGCGGGCGGGGGGAGTAGACTATTTGGAAGAGACATCAAGTGTGTGTTGGAGAGGGGTGTGAGAGCGAGATAAAGAGAGAGCTAGCGACGGAGAGAGAGAGGAAGAGAGGGGGCGAGAGGGGTCGTTTGTGTCCATAAATGGCGTATAGATAGGGAGGCAATGTTGATGTTGTCCGAAATTGGCTTATGAACGGAGACGCAAGGGAAGCGAGTCATCGTGTGTGTGATAGGGACTTCATGAGAGATCTAGAATAGATTGTGTAGAGAACAATGTCTAAATCGAGAACGATTATATATTAGGGAGCTATGCAAAGAGTCACGACATATATGTATGTGAGGAAGGAGCTGGGGCGGGTCCGCATGTGGGACAGATAGAAAGAGGAGAGTGGTGCACAAGGAGACAAAGTGTGCTTGTTTGCAGTGGGGGTGGTGTGTGAGGTGAGTGCGCGAGAACCACATAACTAGGGAGATGGACGTTTGGGGGCAACGTTTTGTGTGTATGGGAAATATACACTCTACATAGTGCGTGTGCTTGGGTAAAAGAGATAGAGGGAGACCTAAAGAGTGAGGGAAGAGATGTGTGCATGGTCGAGAGACAAAGTGATAGAGACCTATGTTGGGGTCCGGACTTTACAAGAGAGAGGGGTGTTAATGTGCTCGTGTGTTGGTGTTTGGGGGAGAGAACGACTTCTCTATGTGTGTGTGTGTGTGTGTGTGGTGGTGGTGGTGGTGGGGGGGTTGACTTCAGATAAAGAGTGAGGTGTCTATATTTGAGGGACTTTAGCGTAATTGAGATATTGTGCACTCATGGTTGATCAATTTGTTTCACAGTTTGTACTATGAGATAACAATACTTTTGAACATGCGTGATATACCTTGATGTACCGTAATTACAAACCTAAGATTGGAATTTTGGAATTCGACTCCATCATTAGCTTTTGTAATTCATTTAAACGGAGGTACATTTTTTAAGCCGGATTTACGTGATTTCAAATTCATATATCAAACCTAGAGATATACACATACGGGCATGTTCAAACTTTATAATCATCCACTTTATTCATACACATACACATTTTTTTGTTGTCATCATATTTAGGATAAACACATTTGGAATTTCATTTGAATTGGATCGTATGATGGTATTTGCTTGTAGTAGCTCAATGATCCATATTTGAATTGAATGGACAATCTAAGTTTCGAGTTGGAGACATTGATTTTCAAAACTTGCACATTTTTTTGCGTGCAAAACAAACAAATTGTCGGCCATGATATCATAGTCGGCCGTACGAGAGCAGAATACTTATAATTTTAGGCGCCAAAAGATTTCAAACTTTCCGCTCACATCGAAATATCACGCGCCCGAAATTTTAGCCCTGCGATATTCCTATTTTACCCCTGCCACATGAACGGAAAAGGGCTGCTTTGGTAACTCCATTGTTTTCCCCTCTTTGCCCCCAACATTCTTCCCGAGCCCTCCCCTTCCCCTCCCGACCCCCCAACCACGGCAAGCCGCCGAATCTAGTCCTCCGCCGCAGCGGTGGACCTCACACCCCGCCGGATCTACCTTCCGCACCTTGGAACCGCCAACTGCCAACTCAACACTTCACCAGAGCCGCTTCAGCGACTGGCTTGTCCACCGCTCCAGATCTCCTTGACCGCCATCATGGTCCACCGCACCGGATTCGCTTAACCGGGCGCCCTCGCCCACCACAACGTAGGCCCTTCATCGACTCCTCGTCCGCCCCTTCGCTGGCCCCTTCACAAGCCCTCGTTCAAGGCAACAGATCCGCCTCACCGAAAGCCCTATACAACGCGCCTACCAAGCCTTCGCCCATCAGACCGGACCCGCTCCACGGACGCCATATTCAACTCCACCGGCCCTGCTTTACCGATGCCGCAGCCTCATCAGGTTATTTCAATTTGTACTCCTTCGGTTTTTCTCTTTATCGTGCAACTGTTCACTTACCACAGATGAGCTTTCTTGTATGTCGACAGGCGCCGCAACCATAGCACCGGAGCTGCTTCAGCAATGGCGACAGCCGACCCAAACTCAACCGCAACACGAGCACCATCGACGATCCTTAGCTATCAAGTATGACAACGATAACCATATGCCACCGAGAATCAGGTACCATTATCCAACGGCCGGCGCCTACGTTCACTTTCCTAGCATAAGCACCACACCTTTGAATTTCTTCAGGGCATCATTCAGTTTTTCATGAGACGCGTTATTCTGCTTGCACCTCAGAGGGCCATACTTACGGCAAAGGAACATGTTACATGTGCTAGATTACATACCAAAGTGCACATATAGTTAATATGCTTTAGTTTTGTTACGATGCCACTGTTGGTTCCATCGCATCGCTTAATGTTCTCTATGCTTAATTACACATCAGCAAACTAGCATGTGGTTCCGCTGCTTTTGTTCGCTTTTACCCTACATTTTCTCGATGCTAGCTATTACATCACCGCTCCGAGCCTCTGTTCATTACTTGTTTGTGTGTTCTTGATCTTCCCAAGTTGCATGACTAATTTGATGCTTCTATTAATTATGGAGCTGCCAACCCCATCAAGCAAAATATTTGTTCTTTTGGGTGGCACCTCGAACAAGCATATAAATAGAGGGAAGCAGATATATTGTCGTGTATGCACACACCCTTCTTTCATTAGTTTAGATGAACCATTGATGATCAATTCGGACGGTGCATGCGATTAAAATTAATTTTACCTAAATAGATGGTGCAGAATAAACTACAACAACTAGATTTGCAACCACGGGATGTCGATTTATATCTTCAAAGAACATTGCAACAACAGCTAGGCTTCACAAAAGCAACATATGGTAAGCCGGTGTGTTTTAGTACATGTGAAATGTAATGCGAGTGGGCTGCTTTCTTGGCTTGTGCCCTCAACGTGTAATCCTACCAATTACAAATAGTTCGGTTGTTCCGCTTTCTTTGTATTGCTTGATTCGAATGCTTGTTTGTTGTTACGCTATACCGAGTTGGTTAATATGTCATTAGGCTCTTTGTACTATCGTAAAGAAATGCATGCCTATTTCATTTGAGTCCTTAACTTTTCCTCTCAACTTCATCACAAGACTGTCTTCGTAGTTTATATGAGGCCACACCGTTAAGTGCTTTCAGATTATTTCAAGCTGCTTAGATGCCTTGGCAACTTAAATATAGCGGTTGTACACTCCCTTTCAACTAGGGATGTCAACTGGGTCCCGTTTAATCCCGATTAAAGTCCAATAGTGGTATGATAGTTCAAAAGAGTTTTTGTTTTTGAGGAAAATGAACTAGGGAGGTAGCAAAACTAACTAGATGGGACTGGCGGATGTCGCTTATTTGCCACTTACATCCCTAGTTTCATCTTACCATTTTAATTTCTTTTCGGTGATGTCGCTTGAACCATTTAAATATAGTTTGCCATGCTCGGCAATAATTTGTCCGTCGTTTACCATGTAAGCTTCGCTGGATCATACGATAACTATCTCTTACTTATGTCCAGTGAAACCTTTCAGGATGCCGTTCACACTAGGACACAATGTACAACCCTGAATCTATTTGTGGAAGCGGCGCCATCCATGTTACCAGATGGTAGCAGTTTAGAGGCAACACCGCCGGAGAGCAGTCTGAGCACATATATTATAGTGCTTGAGGCTCTACTAGAGGCAGAAAGAGATGGGGTGGCTACCATGAATGAGGTAATCTTTACTTGAGGCTGGAAATTACGGAATTAGCGACACGCATTACGCAAGCAACCCAAGAATTGGGGGAAGTAAGAATGTTGCATTTGAAGACGGAGGAGGTCCTCATCGCTTTACGCTATCCGAAGCCCAAGGTAATACCGGTTCTTCTTTAGATACCAGTTGAAATTGTCATTAGATTATTGTACTTGCATGTTGTGTCATGTCTCTGAATGGATTATGTTGCAAGACCCCCTATGTTGTCCATGTGTTGTAACGATCCGAATTCTTTAGGCGAGGTAATCCTCAGTACTTGTATGATTGACATAAGGTGAACTATTTTTCGTGTGAGCATATTGTATTGGATGAAATAACTGTTTGAATCCGAGTGTATCCAACCTACTGAATTCGAAGATCACGACATTTCTAAATCATAATCATATATAAAGGTGGAATAAATCTTTGTTGTGGTTTTGAAGAAATAAATAACAAAACGTATAATTACCTGTTGATATTCGTAATCGAATACAAATTGGATTTGTATTTAGTTTCCCAGGTCCCAGGGCAAACGTGAATGCTAATTCTCCCAAGTTTTGAACGAAGCGGCTAAACACCCACTATAGTTTGTGGGCTGCCCGAAGCAAGTGTTTGCGAGATGGAAATTACTGTCTACCCCTGACACTTGACATCCTTATCGACCGGATTTACACTGCTGTCGATAGGGGTAGACTAGTAACTTCAATCAAACGTGACATGACGGCCCGTGAGCCCATTCAGACACGGTGGGCGCCAAACGTGGGCGGCAAAACACATTTGATTCAAGCTCGTCCGAAAGACATGTGTCTCTTCCTCCATTTCCCCATTCATACACGGTGGGCGGCAAAACAAACTCTCCTCGTCCAACATCGATGTAGGCTAATATTTTAAATATGGGCAGATGTGTAACTTCCATCGACGTGACACAACCGCCCTACCTATCAGCCCGTTCATACACCGTGGGCGCCAACCATGGGCGGAAAACACCCTCTCCTCGCCTCAAATAGTTACCGCAAATATTTGGGAGATGCGAGATTACCGCCCTATCCCCAACCGACGCGATGTCCGAATTTTAAACGGGGATAAGTTCGTAACTTTCCCCATTTCGTAGAAGCGCATCCCAAAGTTTGAGATCCTCCTCCCCTCCATTTCCCCATTCATACACCGTCGGCGCACGACAACCTCCGCCTCAAGCAGCCTCCTCTGTCCGCCACCCCATCCTCTACCTTGCCGGAGCCGCTACCCCTACCCGTCGTCCAAGAGATGGACGTCTCTCATCCATGGCGCCGACCAGGATCCTTTCATCGCCTCCTCTCGCTTCATCGGCCGTTGTCGTCCACCTTGCCGCATTGCCGCTCCTACGACCGCTTCGTCCATGGCAACATGATATATCCTGACCCGCCGTCGCTGCCTAAAGTCTTCTTCCCGCCACCGACAACCATCGCACCAAGAAGCACCCTCAACGACAAGATAGGCCTACACGACGTCGCAAGAGAGGTGGTACTCTTCCATATGTGCTTAAGTTATTGATCTCACCCGGAAAATAGATCGTAATTTGTTTACTGTCTTTTCTTGTCCGTACCAAATCGTAGTGGCTAGTTGAAAGCAAACATTGGTTGCGAAGTAGCTTTGTCCGGTTTGCACCTTCAGATCCGCCATGGCACGGGCACTATTCTCGTAAAGCTTATGGTTTCCCCCCTTCATATTCACTACCATCATCGTAGGTGCTTCGTGTCATACTAGCACTGCTCCTCAAGACCTCAACCCAAAGCTTACGTGTTGAAATACGAATCTGATATGATGCTCATATCACTAAAACAGAGAACGTTTAATTGGTCACCTAATGTTCCTATATTCATTTCAAAAAGCATGTGCGCCACCCACTAGTCCAGCTAGTTCCACTTTCCTGATTTTTCTCTTGATGCTTAGGGTTTTCCCCTTTTATCTACTCTACTATGATCTGCGTAGGTGCTTTCTGTCATACTAGCATTACTCCACCCTTCAAGCTAAACAACACAACACTCAGAATTCGAAAGCTTAGTTGTTCAAGTATGATTGTGATATGATACTGATATTAGTTAACCGACACATTTAATTGGTTAGCTAAAGGTCCCACTTGAGTTTCCAAATGCATGTCGCGACATATAGAGAGACAACATAATTGCATTTCTTTGTCACTTGTTGACCGTACTTTCTTGTCCATACAAAATCTTAGTTGTTATTTCAAAGCAAACATCGGTTGCTAACTACCCTTTGCGCGGTTTGCGACTTCAGATCTGCCATCCCATCGCCACGGTCAACCTTGTACTCATCATGCTTATGTTTTCCCCATCTTATGATGACCACAATCAGCCTACGTGGTTCGTGGTCGTAATAGCAATCGCTCCACCCATCGAGCTAAACAAGCTTAGTTGTACAAATTCATATCTGATATTATTGCTGATATTAGTAAACCGAGAGATGTTTAATTGGTGAGCTAAATGTTCCTACTTTAGTTTCGAAATGCATGTGAGCCACATATGGAGAGACCGGAAAGAATAGTATTTCTCTGTGCACTCTGGTTCATCATGGGTGGCCAACCGACATTGTATTGAAAGACTTGTAATATCTTCAATCTGCTTGCTCTTTCCGCTTCTTCTTTAAGATGATACTCTTCTCTTGCAATGATCGGGTCAGTCGAGTTGTTCTCCTTAGTATATTTTGAATCACAGTCAGGTCGACTTGTTCTTCTTTACTATATGTTGAAGCTATCATCTGCGAAGTGTCATCACTTCTGGAGCTATCATATTTTGAGTAGTAGGCCACATTATATTAATGCACACAACAAATTACAACATGCATGGCATCTTTTAAAAGAATTGCAGAGATAGCACAAAGGGGTTTACATGGAGGCGATTGGATTAGAATCACTTACGCATTACAAAGAAAATCTCACTTGTTTTTATGTTTTCATGCATGTCGGATATTGAACATTATCAAAATGAATATGAGAATGGGCTTACGAGAGGAATATTGCGGAGCGATTCCTTTGGCTAACAAACTTGGCATGGTGGAGGATGGCCTATCTTATTCACCCATCAAGGTGCTTGCTCTAACTTTGCAAATTTGTATTGGTCGCACATATTTTGCATCTGACCTCTTGCATTACTTCTACTTTGTTACACCATCTGTTTAGTTTAAGCATCATATATGATTATATGCCATACCTATCCATTTTCTGTACCTATTCCATGTGTCGTCACACTATGTTTTTCCACCAAATGTTGTTCTTTTCGTAATAGATGTCCAAAAGGAAGAGGGTGAGTGCAGATCCTCAAGGAGTACAAACTAGGTATTTGGAAAAGGTAGTGATACTGTTAAATCGAGATAGATCAAGAGCCACGTAAAACACAGCCCAACTGCATTCACACTTTACCCCTACTCCAAAGGGCTAAACCCCTATTAGAACTGCTGGGAGCCCAAACAGTCTTGTCTATGATATCAATTCAAAATTTGAACTCCTAAATTTCTGCTTGTGCCTTACCTTCTCTCTTGTATGAAAACTAATTTCAGATGAATCTCCTTGCTCAAAGGATCATACGATCTCAAAACAATAATGGGCTCTGCATTGCTCTTGTCAAGACTCTCTCCCTTTTGCCTTTGTAACGTTGTACTTAATTAATTGCTATTTGATTATGTATCATCACCGCACCTCGAGCTTCATTATCCTCTGCTTTCTTCCAATATTATTTGATCTATATTTACTCTTTGCAAAATGTAGAATAATGGCAACGCTTATAAAGAATTTTCTTTGGGGAATTTATTGAATTATCCTTCCATCAACATGGAGAAGGGCTTTGTCCCCGTGTTAACATGTAATGTAAGTTCATCCTTCTCAAGCCTTCAAACTTTGTTCTAGTATAGATTTGGATAGGCATCATTTCCTCCACTCGCTGTTTGCTTTGCTGTTTACATCCGATTGGATGTTTGCAACAACTACCAGCTTTCAAATTGTAGTAGTAAAACATGTTCCTTATGCGTAACAAATCCATTTATTTTCTTATATAATTGTGAAACCTGTTACGTGTCTCCTTGTTTCTCTTTGTAGTCGTATCTCTTACGCCTGTGCATAACTTTAGGGAAGATAGTGAGCCAAACCATCTTGAGGACATCGAGATGACCCCAAGGTCCCGTCTTGATGAAGACAGTGAGTTGAAGCTACTCACGGCCAGGTGTGAGACAACCTCCGTGCGATCGCCTCAATCGATTCGACTTCTTCGGTCTCAACTTAAAGCGGAAAGGCTTGCTTCACCGAGCTCCGACTTGAAGTCAAAGATGCAATGAAGATGTCGAGGGCTGTCATGCGCGCACCATCATGCCTTAAATCTAGTGTTGATGCATCTATCGTTGACACAACCGAGGTCTACTCGGCTTCTTCACTGTTTGGGGGTCTGACCGCCGTGCCTAGTGCCTTCAAGTGCTCTCAATTTTGTATATTCTTTTGTTTGCGCGTTTATTTGCAATCGGTGGCGAACTTTGATGCCCAAAGTGGATGTAATATGTGATAGCCGTGATAGCCTAGTGTAAGTTGCTTGCTTATTTATTTCCTTGTTGTCTTGTTTATTTGTTTGCTTTTAGTCATTGCGCTTTTTTTCCGCGGTTTGCTAGTGGCTGCAATAACCTATTTTTAAAACTAGGCTACAATAACCATGGGCTAATATTTACCGTAGTGACTCTAGGCCTCCTACGGGTCAGAGAAACAAAGGGGCCTTCTACGGGCCGAGAAACAGTGGGCCTTCTACGGGTCAGAGAAACAATGGGCCTTCTACGGTCAGAGAAACAATGGGCCTTCTACGGTCAGATCATCAATGGGCCTTATACGGGCAAGATGATAACATGGGCCAATAACATGTCGCATTATGGCCGTAAGAACGGGCTAGAGTTGGAATCGTCTGCTCATGGGCGACCATAACGGGCCATCGTTAATAGGCCGTATTTCATGACGCTATGAAAACGGCCCAACGTATTAACGGACCACAAACGGGCCGATCAGAACCATGGGCTGAATTTGGCCCACAAGCGTAAAAATGACAAGAACGGGCCATAAGTAAACGAATCGGAAATGAGCCCAAGAATAAATGGGCTCGAGAAGGCCGAAGATAACATAATGGAAACGGCCCAAGGGAATAACGGGCCGTTAATGGGTATAAAGTGATACACTATTCACCATCGCCGTTTCACCACGGCCGTTAATGGGTGTAAAGTGATACACCGTTCATTTCGCCAGCTTCACCACGGGCCGTTAATAGGCCAAGAGTTACATAGGGCCTCATATGGGCCGAAGACGTCATGGGCCATACATGGGCCGTGAAAACGGGCCGAATCATATTGGATGGCCCAGATGACGCCATCGGGCCTAATTGAATAGGGCGAACGGGCCTTGGGTTAGCGGGTCGTAAATGGGCTATATGCGAATGCACTGCTAACAAGCTTTCCATGGGCCGACTCGCCACCTTTTACCAAGTCAAACGGGCCGGCCTTTTCACGGTGAATGGGCCTCTGTTGGGCCGTGCCATGTGTTGACGTATCATAGGCGCCTTCGTCCAATGAGTGGATGACATCCGTCCCAACGATGAGCCGAACCGTGTTTCGTCCACCAATGATGATTTTACACGTGGAAAATCCCCATTGGTCGGGTCATTAACGGGTTATCGGATCCAAAACCCGACCCGATAGCTTAACGGCGTTCGCTACGGTGGATGCCACGTGTCGGTCACCCTTGACGAAAGCACTTCCGTGACACGCGATTTATCGTCATGGAAGTGGACACTTCCGTGATGATAATTTTGGTAATGTCATGGAACACTTCTACGACAGCACATGTATGACTATCTTGATTCTATCATAAAATCGTCATGGATGTACATGCATGACAGAAAACGCGACCTACTGTGACAAACACGTATCATCACGGAAGTGTATTTTTTTGTAGTGATTCCCTCAGGAGCATAGCAACACAACGGGAAGGTAATCAACTGAAGTACAAGAAGTACCAAAGAAGACCTTGCTACTTGTAAACTGCGTTGGGTTTTTCCCGAAGAGGAGGGGTGAAGCAGTACGGTAGAAATAAGTATTACGTCAGTAAGAACATAGGTTTATCGAACCAATAGAAGAATAATGCAAACCCTTGTGAACAACACCTGCACACACAAAAGCAAATACTTGCACCCAACACGGGCAAGAGGGTGATCAATCCTCTTGAACCCGTTACTTGCAAGGATCAAATCTTATATAGGTAGATAGATAAGTTGAAAAACAAAATAAAAGTAAATAAATTGCAGCAAGGTATTTTTGGTTTTTATAATATGATAAAAATAGACCCAGGGGCCATAGTTTTCACTAGAGGCTTCTCTCTTGAAAACATAGCATACATCGGATAAACAAATTATTGTTGGACAATTTATAGAAAAACGCATAGTTATGACATTATTCATGGCAATGATCACACATATAGGCATCACGTTCGTGACAAGTAGACTGACTCATGCCTGCATCTATACTATTACTCTACCAATCGTCCACTATCCAGCATGCATCTATGGTATTAAGTTCATGACAAATAGAGTAACTCCTTAAGGAAGATGACATGATGTAGACAAAGTAAACCCAATAAATATGAATAAACCCTGTCGTTTTATCCTTGGTAGCAACAATACAATACATGTATCGCTACCCCTTCTGTCACGAGGTGAGGACACCACAAGATTAAACCCACTACAAAGCACCTCTCCCACTAAAGATAAATCAATCTAGTTGGCCAAACCAAACAGATAGACCGGGGATAATACAAAGATATCATAATCATGCAAAATAAAGTTTAGAAAAGACTAAATTACTTTCAATGAATAACTCGATCATAAACCCACAATTCATCGGATCCCGACAGACACACCACAAAAGAAGATTACATCGAATAGAACTCCAAGAGGATCGAGGAGAACATTGTATTGAAGATCAAAGAGAGAGAATAAGTCATCTAGCTAGTAGCTATGGACCCGTAAGTCTGTGGTGAACTACTCACACATCATCGGAAGGCACCAAGGATGATATAGAAGTCCTCCGTGATCGACTCCCCCTCCGGCAAAGTACAACAAGGATGTTGCAAGTTTACTTATAACAGAAGGTGAATCTAAAGCGGAGCTGGATGGCAGTTCCTTACCTCCCCTCGTCTTAAGAGGAAAAAATATTAGTCTTAGCGTCCTTCAGATTCTTCATAGTGATAATTTGATAATAATCCCAAGTGATCAACAAATATAGCTATGCTCCCTGTAGGATCGAAAGTATGTCACTCCCCGGCAACGGCTCCAGAAAAAGGTCTTGATAACCCACAAGTATAGGGGATCGCAACAGTTTTTGAGGGTAGAGTATCCAACCCAAATTTATTGATTCCACACAAGGGGAGCCAAAGAATATTTGCAAGTATTAGCAGCTGAGTTGTCAATTCAACCACACCTAGAGATTAATTATCTGCAGCAAAGTGATCAGTAGCAAAGTAGTATGATAGTTTTCATAGTAGTAGCAATAGCAATAGTAACGATAACAATGATAGCAATGATTTTGTAGCGAGTGCAATAGTAACAGCAGCAGTAGTAACTTAGCAGAAAAAATATAAGAGAAATTCGTAGGCAATGGATTGATGAATTCGTTGGATGATATTCATCATATAATAGTCATAACCTAGGGCAATACGGCACTAGCTCCAGTTCATAAATAAATGTAGGCATGTACTCCATAAATAGTCATACGTGCTTATGGAAAGAACTTGCATGACATCTTTTGTCCTACCCTCCCGTGGCAGCGGGGTCCTATTGGAAACTAAGGGATATTAAGGCCTCCTTTTAATAGAGAGCCGGAACAAAACATTAACACATAGTGAATACATGAACTCCTCAAAGTACGGTCATCACCCGAAAGTGTCCCGACTATTGTCACTTCGGGGATACTAGATCATAACACGTAGTAGGTGACTATAACTTGCAAGATCGGATCTATAACATGGATATAATGGTGATAACATAAACGGTTCAGATCTGAAATCATGGCACCCGGGCCCAAAGTGACAAGCATTAAGCATGGCAAAGTCATAGCAACATCAATCTCAGAACATAATTAATACTAGGGATCAAGCCCTAACAAAACTAACTCGATTATATGATGAATCTCATCCAACTCCTCACCGACCAGCGAGCCTACGAAGGAATTACTCACTCCCGGTGGGGAGCATCATGGAATTGGTGATGGAGAAGGGTTGGTGATGACGAAGATCGAAGATCCCCCTCTCTAGAGCCCCAAACGGACTCCAGATCTGGCCTCCTGATGAAGAACAGGAGGTGGCGGTGGCTCCATCTAGTGGAACGCGATAATTCTTTCTCCCTCTTTTTTTTTCTGGAAATATGTGATTTGATAGCGTCGGTTTCAGGGTCTGCGGGGCCACCAGGTGGGGACAACCCACCTGGGCGCGCTTGGAGGGGGCACGCCCTGGTGGGTTGTGCCCACCCAGGTGCCCCCCTCCGGTGGTTCTTGGCTCCAGAAATTATTATTTATTGAATAAAAAATCCTCGCAATGTTTCGTTCCAATCCGAGAACTTTTATTTGTGCACAAAAACAACACTATGGTAGTTTTGCTAAAAACAGCGTCAGTCCTGGTTAGTTCCATTCAAATCCTGCAAATTAGAGTCCAAAACAAGAGGAAAAGAGTTAGGAAAAGTGGATACGATGGAGACGTATCAAGTCCCCCAAGCTTAAACCTTTGCCTGTCCTCAAGCAATTCAGTTGATAAACTGAAAGTGAATTTTTTTTATGAACTCTTTTGCTCTTGTTTACATAAATAAGCTTAAGTAGCACCCAGGTGTTTAGCCAAGATTACAATTAACCATGTCGACAATAACTCTCAAAAATTATATTAACTCATATCAATGACATAATGAGCTAGCGAGCAATAATAAGACATCTCAAACAACAACACGTTATCAAAACAACCATGATATAATATGACAATAGTGGTATCTCGCTAGCCCTTTCTGAGACCACAAAACATAAATGCAGAGCACCTCTAAAGTTCAAGTGGCGACTAAACATTGTAATTCATGGTAGAAAAGATCCAGTCATGATGCACCCAACATTATCTACACACAATGCATGAGGGTGACAATAGTGCTCTCAGGTTCTGGCGCTTATTTGAGAATGTGATGACACAACATAAAAGTAAATAGATAGTCCCTTCGCAGAGGGAAGCAGTGATTTGCAGCGGTCCCAGAGCTCAAATTCTTAAAATAGTGGTAAATTAAATTTTGAGGAATGCACCTTTCTTGTTTACTTCGCGACCATTAGTTATCGGTATCTTCCATGCTAAACACATTAGTGGCGGTTCTCAAGCGATAAAAGTAAAGGTTTACACTCCACGGCTTGTCCGAAACAACGGGTGCCGTCCATACCAACAATAGTCCCGGGGGAGTTTTGTTTAGTTATTTGCAATTTGAGTTCAGGACTGGGAATCCCTATTACCGCCCCTTGTCGGTGTCAAAACTAGCAGATCTCGGGTAGGGGGTCCCGAACTATGCGTCTATGGTCGATGGTAACAGGAGACGGGGGACACGATGTTTACGCAGGTTCGGGCCCTCTCGATGGAGGTAATACCCTACTTCCTGCTTGATTGATCTTGATGAATATGGGGATTACAAGAGTTGATCTACCACGAGATCGTAATGGCTAAACCCTAGATGTCTAGCCTGTATGATTGTGATTGCCTCTACGGACTAAACCCTCCGGTTTATTAGACACTGGAGGGGACTAGGGTTGTACAAAGTCAGTTACAGAGAAAGGAATCTTCATATCCAAACGCCAAGCTTGCCATCCACGCCAAGGAGAGTCGACACGAGAGAGAGTCTTCTGTCTTGTATCTTCACGGCCCATCAGTCCGGCCTACGTCACACAGGCCGGACGCCCGAGGACCCCTTAATCCAAGACTCCCTCAGTAGCCCCCGAACCAGGCTTCATTGACGAGGTGTCCGGCGCGCAGATCATCTTCGACATTGCAAGGCGGGTTCCTCCTCTGATCACTTCAAAGCACCTGACTTAGAAAACTGTATTCGGCTTGCGATTTAATGTCACGCCCCTCGGCTTCTGTGCCTCCATTGCTTCTGCCTCCATGTGTCAGGCGAATACGAAGGGGCAGGGTATTTTTTGCACATAACACCCGACCGCACAAGAAAGGCATCTATTTAAAGAGATTGGATCTCAGATCCCATTCCACATCCAGCAGAAAATCCTTAGAGCCTGCCGACTCCACGGCTCCGAAAAAGGCGACTGGGAGAGATGCTCCGTATCCCACGATCAGCTGGTTAAGCTTCAAACATAGGGATTTCTTCCCCCCGCGGATCTAGTGCCTGTTCAGGCAGGATTGACCTCCGTTTCCTATTTGTTAAGAGGCATCGGATTTCCAATCCATCCTTTCCTCCGAGGACTCCTGGAGTATTATGGCCTCCAACTGCACAACCTCACGCCAGCCTCTATCCTGCACATCGCGGGTTTTGTCGCTCTTTGTGAGCTATTCCTGGGCTGCGAAGCCCATTTTATGCATAGGAAGTGGGTTAGACTAAAATATGTTATTCCTGTCTTTTATGTGAGCATCATTGAAATCATCATGCCTAGCTAGAAAGGCATTAAAGAAAAGCGCTTGGTGGGAGACAACCCAACATTTATACCTACTGTTTTGGTGTGTTCACATGATTATGCTACTACAGTAATCATGTTTTACAGCTTTTGTTTCAATAAAGTACCAAGTAAAGCCTTTGGGATAGTATGGAAGATAGTTGACTTGATTCTGTGCAAAAACAGAAACTTTTGCGCCCAGTCATAGAATTGTTAAAAATCACTGGAGCGTCAAAAAATTCTGAAGTTTTTACAATACATTTATATACAAATTTCCCAGGTTGTCCTAATTTTTCAGAATTTTGAGTTATGGAGGAAGCTATTCTCCCTCGTCCCTCGCACCCAAGAGGGATCGGTATTCGAGGTGGGCGGTGCTGAGGTATGGTGCATAGACGGAACCAGATACCTATCCGGCACACCGAAGAAGGCATCCGAAGAATGGCCCTCGGAGTGGTTCTATATTGAGGACGTCGCTCTCCCCGACCCAATCCAAATGGGTCTTCCCGAATTTTCTAGTGCTCCATTGAAGAAACGCCACAGCTGGCGCCCTCGGAGCCTCGAGGAGGAAGATAGCGCGGAAGTCCGTCAATTACTGGGCAAGATAAGGACACTCGCCCAGTTCGGACTAACAATAGTCGAGGTAATGGACACTTCCATAGCGCGAGGGGTTCAGCCGCTCCAATTTAGGGGGCACCCTATGTGGAAGTACAACAACGAATATGACGCCTCACGTTGCGGACGAAAGGGTCCAGATTCCCTCACCGCCCTGGCCGCAATACTGGCCAAACTGTATAAAGGGGAGAAAGAGGAGTTCTCTCGGCTCAAGCGCCAAGAGGGATTTTCCATGTACTATCCTCCTAGTTGGGTGTGTTTTAATCCCACCACTCTACTCAATCCTCTCCCTGAGTCACTTTTGATTGACACTAACCCGCCATTTGTAACAGGAATGGCGAAAGGTCATCAACGGGATCTATAGCCCTGCTCCACAGCCGGAGGACCATAACCGGGATCTTGACCCCGGATTCGAAGAGGATCCGGACATATTTGTAGAGCTTGAGGAGGGAGTATTCTACCAGCGAGCTACGATGGCACAGAAGTGGCCATCATGGCCGACTATCCCGGCCTCCTTCCTGCCTCACATGTAAGTAATCAGGAGACATCTCCTCTGAAAGAGTTTCCACATTCTGCCTCACCCACCGCACTATCTCGTGCTCCAAAGGGGAGGCGCTCGGCGCGCCATGCTACACCAGAGGTGACTCACAAGAGAGTGGCGCCCACGTCGGGCAAGCCTTCGAAGAGGAAGGCAAATGAAAACGCAGCTGAGCCTTCATTAAAGAGGTACGACTTTTTAAATACGCCCCTTGGTAGTCACATCAATCTGTGACATTGTCCGCTGTGTCTTATCAGGAAGATCGTTCGCCGGACTAAGTCCGAGGATACTGCCGGTCACGCCTCCACCAGTCGGGTTTCGGACCCCGCCTTACGGACGGGGGCTGATACATGAGTGCCGTCGGGCTTTCCTCCTATAGAGGATTCGGATGACGTATCCGTCACGAACTCTGAAGTGGAGAGCGCCATGAATCATCGGCGCCGGAGGGCCGCTCTTCGCGACCCTGGCTTTACAAAAGAGGCATTTAATGCCTTCAGCTCGGCTGATGCATACATCCGAGCTACTCGGGATGGTCTTACCAGAGCCATAGACCAACATTTGAAAGATGTGGGTAAGTACGTTTTATACCGATCTGATAATCATATACGAGTAGCCCCCGAGACTTGAAGCAGTTGATGCAACTGATTTAAGGATCATTGTATAACCAGGCACTCACGGAGAAGAACAACGTGCTGTCTCAAGAGCTGGAAAAGTGCCGGACCCAGCTGGCTGCGGCAACTGCCAAACTGGAGAAATCCAAGGAGGCACCGCTGATACGTCTCCAACGTATATATAATTTTGATTGTTCCATGCTATTATATTATCTTTTTTGGATGTTTAATGGGCTTTAGTATGCACTTTTATATTATTTTTGGGACTAACCTACTAACCGGAGGCCCAGTGCAAATTGCTGTTTTTTGCCTATTTCAGTGTTTCACAGAAAAGGAATATCAAATGGAGTCCAAACGGAATGAAACCTTCGCGAGGATCGTTTTTGGAACAAACGCAATCCAGGAGACTTGGAGTGGACGTCAAGGAAGCCACGAGGTGGCCACGAGGTAGGAGGGCGCGCCCAGGGGGGTAGGCGCGCCCCCACCCTCGTGGGCCCCTCGTAGCTCCACCGACCTACTTCTTTCGCCTATATATACTCATATACCCTGAAAACATCCAGGAGCACCACGAAACCCTATTTCCACCGCCGCAACCTTATGTACCCGTGAGATCCCATCTTGGGGCCTTTTTCGGCGCTCCGCCGGAGGGGGAATCGATCACGGAGGGCTTCTACATCAACACCATAGCCTCTCCGATGATGTATGAGTAGTTTACCACACACCTTCGGGTCCATATTTTTTTTTGACTGTGAACTGTGGGGAAAAACCCCCACAACATATCAAAACTTTATTGATAAAAGAAGTAATACAACAAGTTGATTACAAGGAGTAACCAGAGTACAAGGTAAAAAAGGGAGTCTTACAAAACTATCTTAAGGGGGGAGGAAAGAGATCCATTTAAGCAAGTCATCCTTGTAAGCAGATTTGATTCGGTGCTGCATTAGGCTAATATCATGCCTAAAAGCAAATCTCCATTTATTGAAACTAGCACTCTCATTTCTGAACACTTTGGCATTTCTCATGATCCAAATATTCCAGCAAGCAATGAAAACCACTTCAGAGAACAAAGGATTATCAAAACTTCTCCTTGCCTGAGTAACCAGTTGAATCATGGATGTGCCAGCAGACCAATCAATCTGCAGATAATTCCAGACCCTCACACTGAAATTGCAGTTGAAGAATAGGTGATCCCTAGTTTCTCTAACCTGCAAGGGGCAAAGCCTACAATGGACTCCATCTTCCATGTGCCAGTGCCTTCTCTCAACCATATCCTTGGTGTTCAACCTGTCCATAATAAGCATCCAAGCAAAGACCTTGATCTTGAGGGTACAAGAGGATTTCCAAACCCCACAGAGCAAAGGATTGAAGGACTCGAGACACAAAAGTGTAGGAGTAAAACATCTTGGGCTTGAAAATCTTGGATGAGCCTGCCGTAACCAAGCGTCCCTCGAACTGGGGTCTCTGCTAGGGAATCCATCAAATCCTTTATCAAGTTCAACTCATTAAAGGTCTGAGCAGATAAGGGAAGGTGGAAAAGCTGATGCATATCCTGGGTATTGAAAATTTCCTTAACTGATATTCAGGGATCCTTGGCAAAAGAGAAAAGCCTTGGGAATCTTGTCTGCAGACTAGAAACTGCAGTGCCAAGGTTCCAATTATTAGCCCAAAAAAGAGCAGTCTCCCCTTCATTGATCTCGCACTCAGAGCAGTCCCCGAAATGCTTGCATGACTTTACAAATATCCCTCCACCGAAGGAGCCATACCATTTGTTCCTGGGGCATTCTTTCAAAATAATATGAATCCTGACTAGGGACACCCAAGGGATATCTCGCTTGTTCAGAAGTTATTGGCATTCTTGAGAAGAAGAGCCACATTCTCAACCCCAGATTAAGAATACCTGCACCTCCTTTGGTTTTTAGCCTACAAATGAGATCCCAAGCAGCAAGAGATGGTGCTGGCTCATCTCTATGCTTTCTCCACAGACACTGCCTTTGGATTCTTTCCAACTGCTTGAGAATACCGGCTGGCAGAGCAAGACTACACAAGAAGAAAATGGGCATTGAAGATAGAGTAGAGTTAACGAACTGCAATCTTTCACCTTGGTTAAGGAAAGAAGAACTGGCAGTCATTCTTCTCTCCATATAGTCCACCAAAGGCATGAAACCCACCATTTTGGGCCTTGTGGTCCCCACAGGCAATCCAAGATATGTAAAAGGCATTTTACCAATTTTGCAACCAAAAGCAGCAGCCAAATCTTCCATTACAGCAGAGTCAACATTGATTGGAATAATAAATGATTTATGGTAGTTGACATCCGCATCAAAGGGATCGAGCAAACACCTTTAACATATCCTTCAAAGCCGAAGTTGAGCCCTGTCATAGGAGGATGATCAATGTATCATCAAAGATACATCGGATCATAGGGTAATCTGTATCATGGCAAGGTATAGGTAGGTGAAGAGTTCCCTTCCTGAACATATCATTAATCACTGTTTGGAGCAGATCAGCAGCTATGACAAAGAGCAGAGGAGATACAGGGTCACTGAGGGAGTCCTGGACTAGGGGGTGTCCGGATAGCCGAACTATCATCTTTGGCCGGACTCCTAGACTATGAAGATACAAGATTGAAGACTTCTTCCCGTGTCCGGATGGGACTTTCCTTGGCGTGGAAGGAAAGCTTGGCGATACGGATATGTAGATTTCCTACCATTGTAACCGACTCTGTGTAACCCTAACCCTATCCGGTGTCTATATAAACCGGAGGGTTTTAGTCCGTAGGATGAACACCAATCATACCATAGGCTAGCTTCTAGGGTTTAGCCTCTCTGATCTCGTGGTAGATCTACTCTTGTACTACCCATATCATCAATATTAATCAAGTAGGAGTAGGGTATTACCTCCATCGAGAGGGCCCGAACTGGGTAAAAACATCGTGTCCCTTGTCTCCTGTTACCATCCGCCTAGACGCACGATTCGGGACCCCCTACCCGAGATCCGCCGGTTTTGACACCGACATTGGTGCTTTCATTGAGAGATCCTCTGTCGCCACCGATAGGCCCGATGGCTCCTTCAATCATCAAGAACGACGCAGTCCGTGGTGAGACTTTTCTCCCGGACAGATCTTCAGATTCGGGCGGCTTTGCACCGCGGCCAACTCGCTTGGCCATCCGGAGCAGATCGAAAGCTACGCCTCGCCATCAGGTCAAGTTTGGAAGTTTAAACTACACGGCCGACATCCGCGGAGACTTGATCTTCGACGGATTCGAGCCGCAGCTGCCGCCGCACTATCTCGATGGGCATGATCTAACTCGCCGCCAACGGTCCCGGAGGCCGCACTAGTGTCCGGCCTCGACCATTGATTCGGAGCCGATCTCGCCGATCGAGGATAGTTGGTTGGACACCACTGGGCTGAAATCTTTACGGCGATTGAGCGAACACCATCCCCTGTCCTGCGAAGACCGTGACTCCAAGGTGCCGGACTCCTCTCCGGACCCGAACCCTCCGGCGCCCTACCGCCAATCGAATCCGATTGGGCGCCGGTCATGGAGTTCATCGTCATGACATCTTTCAAAGACTCGCCTTTGGCGACATCCTGAATTCACTAAAGTCTCTCTCTTTATCCGGAGAGCCCTGGCCGGACTACGGTCGAAGGTTGGGAAGCGGACGACGAAGAAATTCAACGCCCACCCACCACCCACTTTGTAGCCACCGCCGATGATTTAACCGACATGCTCGACCACGATCGCGAAGACATCGACGGTATGGACGACGATTTACGTCGAGACGATTAAGAACCAGCGCCATTGGCACCGGAAGGCCACCTCGCCATACGACATATACATGGTGGACATCCCAAAAGATGGGAACGGCGATGGAACAATGGAGGATGACCCTCCAAGAAAAGCCCAAGCGCCGACGCCAGCGGCCATTTAAATCCCGGCCAAGAAAACGGCGATTCCGCATGGGAGACAATAATACCCCTGACGGTTGAAGACGACCCCCTCGGCAGGACTCAAAGACAGGAGGAGGGAGAAGCAAGTCCGCACGACAAAGGCGGGCAGAAAAGAGAGGTAGAGGACGATAATTATGCGCCTCCTCCGAAGATTAGGCAACCTCGACATTTACCATTTAATTTGTCGTGCTTGAGGACCCCGCCGGACAGGAGCGTTTCAAACGTAGGCTTATGGCCACGGCAAGCAGCCTCAAGAAAAAGCAGCAACAACTTAGAGCTGACCAAGACCTACTAGCTGATAGATGGACTGAAGTCCTTGCAGCCGAAGAGTATGAACTCGAACGCCCCTCCAAAAGCTACCCCAAACGCAGGCTGTTGCCTCGATCAGAGGAGCAAGCACCCACATCACCAGCGCATGATGCGGCCGACCGACCACCCCGTGGCCGCGACAGAGAGGCCTCTAGACCCTCCATTCAATCCGCACCCCGACGCCGCTCAAAAAGTACCAAGGCACGGGAAACGCTACCGGACTTGCGTAGATATATTGGAGGATAAGGAAAACATACAAGATCGATCTACGGATTGCGTGGGCGCCAACGACTCGGGATGATTACCGTCACACGGATACTGACAAACCCGCCGGGCCGAACACGATGAGACAAAGCTCATATGAGCTACGCCGTGATATAGCCCAATACAGTAGGCGCCAAGACACCCACTATGCTTCACAGATGAAGTAATGGATCATCAAATCTCTGAGGGCTTCAAACCCGTAAACATCGAATCATACAATGGCACAACAGATCCTGCGGTTTGGATCGAGGACTACCTCCTCCATATCCACATGGCCCGCGGTGATGATCTACACGCCATCAAATACCTCCCACTCAAGCTTAAAGGACCAGCTCGGCATTGGCTTAATAGCTTGCCGCCAGAATCAATTGGTTGTTGGGAGGACACGGAAGCCACATTCCTTGATAACTTCCAGGCACATATGTGCGACCACCAGACGCCGATGACCTTAGCCATATAATTCAGCAGCCGTAAGAATCGCCGCATAATTACGACACGGTTCTGACCAAGAAAAACCAAATCGTTGATCGTCCGGATGCAGAGGCCCTTGCAGCCTTCAAACATAACATCCGTGATTTAGTGGCTTGCCCGCACCTAGGACAGGAAAAGCCAAAATCCATGGCAGCCCTCACAACACTCATGACCCGCTTTTGCGCGGGAGAGGACAGCTGGCTAGCTCGAAGCAACAACTTGGCCAAACACCCTGGTAGTTCGGATACCAAGGATAGCAATGGCAGGTCGCGTCGCAACAAGAACAAGCGCCGCATTAACGGCGATAATGCTGAAGATACGGCAGTCAATGCCGGATTCAGAGGCTCTAAACCCGGTCAACGGAAAAAGCCATTCAAAAGAAATACCCAGGGCCCGTCCAACTTGGACCGAATACTCGATCGCCAGCGGATACATGGCACCCCGAAAAACTCAGCCAATCACACCAACAATGATCGCTGTTGGGTGTTCAAGCAAGCAGGCAAGTTAAGCCGAAAACAACGACAAGGGGCTGCATAGCGATGACGAGGAAGGGCCCCGCCACGAACAATAGATGAAAGAAGGGTTTTCCCACACAAGTGCGGACGGTGAACATGATATACGCAACCCACATACCCAAAAGGGATCGGAAGCGTGCGCTAAGGGACGTATATGCGATAGAGCCAGTCGCCCTGAAGTTCAACCCACGGTCTTCCTGCCCGATCACCTTCGATCGAAGGGACCACCCCACTAGCATCCGTCACGGCAGTTTTGCCGCATTGGTTCTTGACCCAATCATCGACGGATTTCACCTCACTAGAGTCCTGATGGACGGCGGTAGCAGCCTGAACCTGCTTTATCAGGATACAGTGCGCAAAATGGGCATAGACCCCTCAAGGATTAAACCCACAAAGACGACCTTTAAAGGCGTCATACCAGGTGTAGAGGCCAATTGTACCGGCTCAGTTGCACTCGAAGTGGTCTTCGGATCCCCGGATAACTTCCAAAGCGAAGAGTTAATCTTCGACATAGTCCCGTTTCGCAGCGCTATCACGCACTGCTCGGACGAACCGCATTTGCAAAGTTCAATGCGGTGCCGCACTATGCATACCTCAAGCTCAAGATGCCAGGCCCTCGAGGAGTAATCACGGTCAATGGAAACACCGAATGCTCTCTCCGAACGGAGGAGCACACGGCGGCCCTTGCGACGGAGGTGCAAGGCAGCCTCTCACAGCAATTCTCGAGTCCGGCCACTAAACGTTCGGACATTGTCAAGCGCGCCAAGAGTAACCTACAACAAGACCGCCTGGCACGATCCAAGCATGCATAGCAATCCGGCCCCAACCCCAGCCCTCGCTAAATCAAGGGCCAAGATTACGCCAGACATAACTACGCCCTGGAGATACCATGGGCATAAGGGGAGGGGCACGACCACAACACGCCCATAATGCGGCTCAACCGCACCAGGGGCTCCTGATTGTGTCATTCTTTTTCTTTTTTCTTACTTTCAGGACTCTGTTCTCGAGAAGCCCTGTCCGGCATTCGTGCCGAATACACGATGCAACAGCCAGGGACGCAGAAAACTGCGTCGAGTGTCCAGGTGGTCTCTACTACGAGCATTATACCTGTTTTACATACCATCCCGCAGCTTACCCCTGGAGGGGGACATGTTAAATAGTCCCATCCCTTGCTTATCGCACAATTTGTATCGCTCGCTTTTATTTGCGCTTTCTTTTTAATAACCAATATATAGCTCTTGCCTATTATTGCATTCTTTATCTATATATATGTTCATTTCATGACATGTTGCACCCGTACACTCTCGTACGGCCAATGCACCAGGGGCTTAAGTACCCCAAAAATTATGGTGTGATAAGTCCGAACACTTTCACAAGTGCGGCACCCCGAACTTATAGCATTATATGCATCGGCTCCGAATCATGTCTTGGGTCAATAGTTGGGTTTGCCCAGCTCCTGTGTTTTGATGCCTTACGTTCCGTTCTATCGGCTAACGCGGCACTGTGGAGAACCATCGCGATTGTGCCCCGGCTGAGCACCTCAAAGGAGAAAGCTAAACTGGCCGTCATGATAGGGCGAGAGCCAGCCGCTGTTCGAGAGGTTTTTTCGGTCCCTAAAGACTTATGCCGCTTAGAGCGAGGAACCGCATTGTCCGCCAAGGCGTGGATAGCGCCTCAACTCGGTCTTCCGAATACTAGGGGCTTCGCTGAAATTTAAAATTATAGAATTCTATGGCTAAGTGAGAGTGTTCAAGCATTATAAGTCCGGTTGCCTTGTTCGCTATGTTGAGCGCCTCCTCGATGGACCCAAGAATGGGAACAAGAGCGCTCAAGTTTATCCCGAACACCCCAAAGACTCGTGGCATGGGGTTGAAGCCAACGGCTTGCCATCTCTCAAATTTGATAAACGGCCGCATGTAAGGTAATATTTTAAATTAACAAGCGTTGCTTAGCGATATGAACAAGTTTTCAGCGACTGTGATAACAAATGCGAGTCTATTCAAAAATTACATCTTTGGAGCACTCATCCGCTTATATCTGCGGCACCCTTCAGGATGCCCTCATAGTACGCTTTCGGGCGTGCGATGCTCCTTGCCCTTCGTGGCCCGTCTGCCACAAGCTTTCTCCGCATCCAGCTTGCCCCAAAGTGCACTTTAGCACGGGCAAGGCCCGACGGGCACCTTCAATGCAAAGTGAGCACTTGATGACTTCAATCCATGGACAAAGGCCCACCACCGCCGCACCAGCGCAAAGTAGCTCCTAGGCATGGCTTCCAATGGCCACAACCAACTATGAGGCCCTTCATGGCCTGTTCGGCGACTCAGGAGCTCGACCACCGCTTCACCGGTCGCTTAGGGGCACTGGATGTCCGCCTCAAAGATACCGAGACCGTAACACCTTTTCCGCCGAAGCTCCCTCCTTGGCGCTGTAGAACGCGCAGCATCGACACACCACGGGCAGATCTGCGAATGCTCCCCGGAGAGCTCCGAATCCGGGTAAGTAATAGGTAATTCACTTTCACATGCTTGCTTTGCATAAAGAATGCCTTACCCGCCGCTATCTTCTTTAATGATTCAATCTCTTGGAGGGCTTTTTGGGCTTCGCCTTAGCGGCTTTGGCACTCTCAAGAGCCGAGGCGAGCCTCGACTCGAAGTCTTCGAGTCACGCCCAAACTCTCGTGATTTTTCCACGAGAGCCTCGGAGCTCTGCCGCACCTCCGCCACCCGCCTCCTCCTGCTTCTCTCGCTGTGCGCCTGCGTGGTCGCCTTTGCTTTCGCCGCAGACACCGCTTCCTTCTGTGGTCGCCACCTCGCTCGTGGCCCCTACAATACCCACGTTATTCCTGTCATTTTTGCAACGAATCCTTTCTATAAGGTATTACTTTAATAAGGTATTACTTACCTTCCTTGTCCTCGAGCTGCTTCTTGGCTTGGCCGAGCTCGTTTCTGACAGCTCGAGGCCCCGCTTCAGTTGAATTGACCTCCAGCCAAGGCGGCAGAGGTCACAAGAACCTGCATTCCCATATTGACATACTTATGTTAGACTCTCACAGATATCTTTTTAGATCCTTAGTCCGGCTTTTCTTTCCGAACGCCGAACTAAGCATCAGGGGCTACTGTCTATGCGGTAATATTTTTACATATTCTAAACTTACCTCAAAACCTGTTAGAAGGCTGGTACAGGCTTCGGTCAGCCCGCTCTTGGCGGACTGAACTTTCTGGATCACCACACTCATAACAGTGCGGTGCTCCTCCTCGATGGAGGCGCTGTTAGGCCTTGTACAATGGGAGATGCTTAGAAAAATAAACCGGATTTTTCTTAAGCACCGGTGCCTTTTCTACAGGAGAGACGCTTAGTTAAGCGTCTACCCTGTACAAATAAGCACCGGTGCTTAAGAAAAGCCTGGTTTATTTCTCTAAGCACCTCCCCTAAGCACCTCCCATTGTACAAGGCCTTAAGCGCCTCCAGTAAGCTATCCGGTGCCTCCGGTTGGACGGAGGACACCGGCGTCTTACCCTTCTTCTTACGAAGGGCTTGTTGCATTTCTCGAACCACATCAAGGTTCCGTTATGGGGTCCGGACAAGGGTCGGGCTTAGAGCCCCTCGGGGTCTCGCTCCCCCCGCGCCTGGAGTCTAGGAGGCTGCCTTGCGGCGCCTCTTGCGCCACCTCCTCTCGACCAGGCTCCCCTTGGGGCCCCACCTCGGCATCGTCCGCAGCGTGAGGTGAGGAGGCGGCCAGAAGTGAGGTACTCTCCATTTCCGACGAACTCAGGGACCCGCTCGATGAAGCGGCGAACTCGTCCTTGGGCGGTATGCATGATTGTTCGGCATTAGAGAACACTATGCAATGAGAAAGCCATGGGTATCCGGACACTTACGATCTCCAGGGGCTTGGCCCTTGTTGGCCACTCCTCCTCGTCGTTGTCGACGTTGGTGGAGAAGTCCGGAGGAAGGGTCCTCCCCTTCTTGGACCCTCCGGCTTCCCCAGCTGGGGCGGCCTTCTTTTCTTCCCTCCCCCCGATGGGGGAGAGGCTTCTTTTTCCTCCTCCTCTTCCTTAGAGGAGGATTCCGCTCGTGGTTGTCGCGATGAGTCCGACAGCCTCGGCGCCGGAGCTCCTTCGAGTTCCCGTGGCCTCCTTCTTGGACTTCTTCTCTGGCACCACGTGAGGTGCCGGAACCAGCAGCCCCGCCAATCGGGCGTCCGCTGGGTCTTCTGGCAGAGGGGCCGGACAGTTAATCTGTCCGGACGTCTTCAGCCAGTCCTGTCAAAGGTTAGGGAGATTTAGATCCCGCATAGAGTCAAACTATGAAAAAAGAGTCCCATAAATGGTAAAATAACTTACCTCGCTGGCTTGACGCTGCGAGCTGAATCCGCGGTCTTCGGTAGCGGATGTGGGAGCCTCGGCGCCCTTGAACGGCACCTTCCAGGCATCTTCGTACGTAGTGTCGAAGAGCCTTTTCAGAGTTGGGTGTCGTGCGGATCGAACTCCCACAATTTGAAGGCCCGTTGTTGGCATGGGAGAATCCGGCGGATGAGGATCACCTAGATTACGTTGACAAGCCTGAGATTCTTGTCCACCAGGTTTCGGACGCAAGTTTGGAGTCCGGATAGCTCATCCGAATCCCCCACGCCCCGCCCGCCTCTTTCCATGACGTGAGCCGTGTGGGGAAGCCAGATCGAATTCGGGGCCGCCGCCATTGAGAGTCGCATGCTCGGTGATGTAGAACCACCCCGATTGCCACCCCTTTATGGTCTCCACAAAGGAGCCCTCGAGCCATAGGACTTTGGCCATCTTGACAACCATGGCGCCTCAAGACTTCGCTTACGGCCGCCCACTACCTTCGCCCGACATTAAAGATCTTCAGCCATAAGTCAAGTGGGGCTGGATGCAGAGGAAGGTTTCGCATACGACGATAAACGCCGAGATGTTGAGGATGAAATTCGGGCCAGATCGTGGAAATCTAGGCCGTAGTAGAACATGAGCCCCCGGACAAATGGGTGAAGTGGAAACCCTTGTCCACGGAGGAAGTGGGGGAGGAACACCACCCTCTCATGGGGCCTGGGGGTGGGGATGAGCTGCCCTTTGTCGGGCAGCCGATGTGCGATGTCGTCGGACAAGTATCCGGCCTTCCGCAGCTTTTTTACTTGGCCCTCCGTGACGGAGGAGACCATGCACCTGCCTCCCGCTCCGGACATGGCTGGAGATGGTTGAGGAAGGATGTGCAAACTTGGGCGCTGGAGCTCAGAGTGCGCGGAAATGGATGAGCAAGGGAGGAGGAAAGCGTAGGTGAAAAGGGTGGATCCTTATCCCCTTATATGGACGGACGAAGCTATGCGTCCCCCGCCAGCCTGATAAAACTCACTTATCTCCCAAGCGCCACAATCAATGGCGCGGTTGGGTTACCCACGTCCGTATTGATGAGAATCCCGGAATAAGGGGGCATGATCCACGCTTTGATAAGACGTGCCAAGGAAACCGCCTCGCTGGACATGCTGAGGTGGGACAGTAAAAAACGACTCGTATAAAGGCCTGGCCGTGGCGTGATGTCACGCCGCGGAATACGTCAGCAGATCTGTGCAAAAAGTTATTCTCTCTACGGTGGTATGTGGAACTTGTTTTGCAGAGTCGGACACTATCCTTGTGTTCAAAACCTTCTATGAAGTATTCGGAGGAGGAACCCGCCTTGCAATGCCGAAGACAATATGCGCGCCGGACTCGTCGTCATTGAAGCCTGGTTCAGGGGCTACTGAGGGAGTCCTAGACTAGGGGGTGTCCGGATAGCTGAACTATCATCTTTGGCCGGACTCCTAGACTATGAAGATACAAGATTGAAGACTTCGTCCCGTGTCCGGATGGGACTTTCCTTGGCGTGGAAGGCAAGCTTGGCGATACGGATATGTAGATTTCCTACCATTGTAACCGACTCTGTGTAACCCTAACCCTATCCGGTGTCTATATAAACCAGAGGGTTTTAGTCCCAGAGGATCTAACAACAATCATACCATAGGCTAGCTTCTAGGGTTTAGCCTCTACGATCTCGTGGTAGATCTACTCTTGTACTACCCATATCATCAATATTAATCAAGCAGGAGTAGGGTATTACCTCCATCGAGAGGGCCCGAACCTGGTAAAAACATCGTGTCCCTTGTCTCCTGTTACCATCCGCATAGACGCACAGCCTGGGACCCCCTACCCGAGATCCGCCGGTTTTGACACCGACAACACCCCGTCTTCGACTCTTTTTACAAACAAACTTCCTCCTGTGGACCCCATTAAGCAAAAAGAAGAAGTACCGGTGGCTGTGGAGCTGCTTCATCCAAAGAATCCACTTATCATTAAAGCCCTTATACCTTAGGATTTGGAAGATAGCTTCATGCTCAACAGAGTCAAAAGCCTTCTCAAAGTCCAATTTGAGAATTACTATGGGCCTCTTTGACTGATGGCATTGGTGCAAATATTCAAATGTCCAACCCAGACAATCCTGGATTGTTCTAGACTTAATGAAACCATATTGGTTTTTGTGAATGCCTTTGCATAATCATTTCCTGGAATCTATTTGCAGCCATTTTGGACAGAAACTTAAGCCCCATACTAGTGAGAGAGATAGGCCTGTAGTCTCCCACTTCTTCAGGTGAAAACTTTTTGGGCACAAGAGTAATAAAAGAACTGTTAATGTTCTCCAAGACAACATATCCATCATAAAAAGCCCGAGCTAGCTCATAAAAATCCTGAGAAATTAGATGCCAACATTTCTTAAAAATAGGCCATTGAAACCATCAGGACCAGGTGCCTTATCCACAGGCATATGCTTAACCACATTGTCCATTTCCTCTTTATCAAAAGGCTTAGTGAGCACCTCAAGGCCAGCCACAGGTGAAATAAGTGAGGACAAATCAAAACCCATCACAATCCCTCTAGAGGTGCCCATTCTATTCTTAAAGCAATTCCAAATAATTCCAGCCATTTGGGAGTGATCAGATACTACAGATCCATCAGGTAGCTTCAGACTAGCTATAGAGTTCCTTCTATGCCTCTCAGTGGCCATAGCATGGAAGAATTTGGTGTTCTCTCCCCCCACCTTAAAGTATCGGATAGTGCATATCTTTTCCAAAGACAGAACTGCAAGTGCGAAGCTTTTCCAAATGGGTTTTGACAATCCTTCCGGGTTATTCTCCGAATAAAAAGAGGCCTCCATTCCTCCAATTCGCCTAGAAGGAAAATAACATGATTACATTTGCTGATCAAGAACCTCAATTTGGAAACATTCATTTGCCACCTCTTAAGGCACATTCTCAAACTTTTAAATTTGTCTGCAATTTTAGCGGTTATATGTGTTTTCCGAGAGGGTTGTTTCCAAGAAGACTCAACACAGTCCATGAAGCCCTCATGCTCTAGCCAATAATTTTCAAACCTAAAGAGATTTGATTTTGGAATGGAAGTCTTTATGGAGACTAAGCAGAGCACATGATCCAAAGCAGTCCTGGCCAAAGGCAGAACTTCAGTCATAGGATAGTCAGAAATCCAAATTACAGATGTAAAGAACTAGTCCAGCTGCTCAAGAAGTGGGGTATCTTGCATATTGGACCATGTGTAAGATCTGCCTTTGATTGGAAGTTCAAGAAGGCCCAGGTGACCAATAATCTCATTGAAGATGAACATATCATTTATGTCCCCACCAGGCAAGTTTCTATTATCCACAGACCGAAGGAAATTAAAATCGCCAAGTAACAACCAATGCTCATTGAGAGGTATAGTCAGGTTGTTTAACCAATTAACAAATTTATCCCTGGCTTCACCCTGACAAGGGCCATAAACAGCAACAAGAGTCCAAGATTCATTGTTCTGTCTGGAAGTAAACTGAACAACCACAGCAAACTGCTGCACTTCAATCTGATGCCACTAAAGATGTAAGAATTCCGCATCACAATAATTCCTCCGAAGCACCAATAGAAGGAGAGCGGACAAAGGAGTCAAATCTTTTAGGGCGAAGGATTTGATTGACCTAGAGTCAAAAGAAGAGCATTTTTTTCTTGCAGACAAAGCGATTGAACATTGGCTTTCCTCAATTTTACGCCTAATGTTCTCCTGCCTAGCTTCAGAATTCAAACCTCTTACATTCCCGCAAAGGATATTCCAGTTTCTACAAATATTACTCATTATAACATAAGATAAAGTCCACAAACCACATGGCACGCAATACCACATGTCCAAAAGAACACAATCTAGTCTGACCCAACATCAACACACACCAGAGTTCATGAAGTAGAGTACGCCTAAAGATATAGATAAAGCAAAGTTAAGGGCTTCATAAACCCAATAAACCAAGGACATTCTAATCATCATGTTTAGGCGAAGCAACAATGTGTGGGTCCACCATAAGTGCATCCACAAAGAGCAAGCGTCAATTTCCAAATTTCACGCCCAACTTCTTGAAGTCGATCGACAGAGTTGCAGGAGGAATTCCTTGAAGTGTGCACGTCGTGCATCTGGGCCGTGAAAGGCTTAGCCTTGGGCTTCTTTCTCTTGGGCTGAAGTGTGAGCTCCTGGAAGGTGGGCTTGAAACCATCACGCTGAACCGAGCTTGGTGCAGTCATTCGATCATGTGTCAACAATTGGAGTTGGCGCCAAGGTTTTCCTCATGAGCTTTAACCACCGCAGCAGGAGGGGGGATACTGCATGTAGCACATCAACGTGATCGTAAAAAGCGCCTCGCAACAGGCCTAGCTGGCTCCTGCTCCCTCCTGTAAGGCGTGGCAGTCTGAATCATCAATGCCGATCCCAAGTTCTCTTGGACAAAACAACCGCATGTGGGTTGCGCAGAATTTGCCTGGGAATAGAGAAAGCAACAAGAGCTTGCAAAAGGCTCTCAAAAGATCTCCTCCAAACCATATCCGGAGGCAAAGGAGGCCCAAAAGGAACCGCAGGCAAAACAATCTCCTCCCTGACTGCAGGGGGCTGGTAGACAACAATGGCCCAATTGTTAGCAGCATCTTCATTAACCAAAGGCAGAACAGGTGCATCAGACAGATCATCCTCCACCACAACAACGGGCGGTTCCTGGTTAGCAGCAGAGCTGGGCTGAGCTGAGAGATCCACCACCATTGATTCTTGATCTTGCACAGGTTCAGGCTCCACATCGTCATTCCAATTCCCCCAATTGTCAGCAGCCACCTCATTGACCACAGGCTCAGGCGGCGGAGGTGGGACTGCATTCCACCCCATGGCAGGGTAGGCAGGAAGATTAAACGGAGGCAGCTCAGGGAAAGGAACACCAGGAACTGGGTGCGGATTGCCATTGATGTGCATCCAATCTTCATCCTGGGGCATCTGCTCTGCAAAGTTCGCACCCAAAATATATAGAGGCGCAGTCCAAGAAACCCGAGCACCACCATAAGCCGCATAATCCATGAAAACGACATCACATGGCACAAGGATATCCTCAGGAAAAGAAGCAAATACCAGAGATCGAACCATATATGGGTCCTCACTGACCCAGTGATGAAACTTGCCAAAAGTGTTCACAGCTGCCCTGATGCATTCAGTGTTGCGAAGATCCAACGGAATACCCAGAAACATGAGAATCCCCTGACGAAAACCCTGCACTCCAAGAAAAGTTTCGCCCTCATAGTGCTTCATAAAACGCACAAAACGGTCATTCCCTCAAATGGGCCGAGGTGGAAGTTGCAAAGAAAGAAAACCTGACCACAAGGCCCCAAGCTCAAAGAGCCCAACCGAACGGATCCAAGGCTGCGCTGACCTAACAAGAACACCATGCCCTTGCAACCACTGCACTACATCTTCTCTAGTAGCACCAATCTCATCTGGCTGAGGAATAGGCATTACCTCCGCAAGCATGAACTCCTAATGGCGGTGCACAATTGGGATATGTGGCGTCACAAAGGTTCGCGGCAGATGATCTTCCCCACCATCGACGATGTGGTGACCAGCAGGCACATACAGTAGGGGATCCAAGTGAAAGTTCGCCATCGGTGCCGGGAGCTCCGCCTCCAAGGACGACGAGTGGAGAGGGGGGGGAGGGGTTGCAGCGGCGAGGCCGATGGTGTCTTGGGCGGGGCTGATGGAACTGGACGACGGCGTAAATGCGGAAGTTCAAGGGAGGTCCAAGTTTGGTAAAAGAGATGTCAGAGAGATATTCCCGCAGCGCGCCTCGGAAGATGGAGCGTTAACGGGTTTGGCTTGCCATACGAGCCCCAAGATACTAGCAACGTACATGCAGAGGCAAAATGACCCTTCTCAAGGCACTTCTGACACGTAGAAATTTCGTCGACCATATCAGAGATTAAGAAATCAAAATCCTCCCTGGCCTGTTGAGACGAGGGGATAACCAGCTGCTCCCCGGAGGAAACCGGCCCAGCCTGGCCCAACTCAGCAGAAGTCGAGGGCTGATCAATGCCCACAGCAGTCACAAAGGCCGGCCCATTATGGCACGTTACGTCCTCATTCAAAAGAACAAAATTCCCGCCCGAGATTGGTGGCCTCAAATCTGGGACGTCACGTACCAGATTTGCCAATGTGTTGCAAGATGTTGCACTGGAGATGACGGCCGTATTTTTGGCAGGGACGTTGATCGTTACGAAAGAGATGGGTGGCGTAGCCACCGTCCCATCGGAGATTGACCGCCACGGTGATGGCAAGATCACCTTCTCGTAAGGGCTAATTTCATAGCCGGCCTCAGCAATCGTGTCAACAAGTATCTGAGAAGCTGGATATCTATAACCCTTACAAACAGGGTACTGATGGAACGTAGCAAAGGATATTTTCTTACGTGAAGAGAAACCCGATCTAAGAGAAGACTTTGATGGAGGTTTATGCATAGCAATCATACCCAAAGTTGCACGCCTTTTAGAGGGACTAACCAGAATCCACTCAGCATCGCATTCCTTTCTCCAGATCCCTAACTCACGTCTCCAATTTGGACCACCATTTCCCCAAAGATGAAAATAACATTTGAAATGCGTGCAGGCATATGATCTCAATTTGAGGATGTAAAGGCCAACTTGCTTGCAGGAAACAATGAAAGAAAATACCTTGCCCTTAATAAGCTGGACCGACAAATCAATGGCCGAACCGCCAATCGCTGATTCCAATGCAGCCGCCACAGAATCCTCATCAAGACGAAAAACATGTCGGCTAAAAGACACAACCATAATGAAATGGCCCGTGTCATCCGAGGGGTGAATAGATTTCCCACAAGAAATGAAAACCTTATCCGCAAAGATGGAGCCCGCTGAGAAATCCAAACCCAACGTTGATCCACCAGAGGCACCCATAGGAGATGGGTATAAACGTGTAGATCAGAGCACGCCGGAGAAGATGAGCGGAGAAGATCCAGGAATCACTGGTTAGATGTGGAGATCGCCGAAAAACCTAGGTCGTGGGTGGGGAGGGTGGGTGGGCGGGAGGAGAGCCATCGGACCGCCCCAAGATGGGTTAGTTCGGGTCCATAGTTATTAGCTAGATTGCTTCTTCTCTGTCTTTGGATCTCAATACAAAGTTCTCCTCGATTCTCTTCGAGATCTATTCGATGTAATACTTTTTGCGGTGTGTTTGTCGAGATCCGATGAATTGTGGGTTTATGATCAAGATTATCTATGAACAATATTTGATTTTTCTCTGAATTCTTATATGCATGATTTAATATCTTTGCAAGTCTCTTCGAATTATCAGTTTGGTTTGGCCTACTAGATTCATCTTTCTTGCAATGGGAGAAGTGCTTAGCTTTGGGTTCAATCTTGCGGTCTCCTTTCCTAGTGATAGCAGGGGCAACAAGGCACGTATTGTATTGTTGCCATCGAGGATAAAAAGATGGGGTTTATATAATATTGCTTGAGTTTATCCCTCTACATCATGTCATCTTGCTTAATGCGTTACTCTGTTCTTATGAACTTAATACTCTAGATGCATCTTTGGATAGCGGTCGATGTGTGGAGTAATAGTAGTAGATGCGTAATCGTTTCGGTCTACTTGTCACGGACGTGATGCCTATATACATGATCATGCCTAGATATTCTCATAACTATGCGCTTTTCTATCAGTTGCTCGACAGTAATTTGTTCACCCACCGTAGAATTTGCTATCTTGAGAGAAGCCACTAGTGAAACCTATGGCCCCTGGGTCTATCTTCCATCATATTAATCTCCCGCCAACTAGCTATTTCTGTCGCCGTTTATTTTGCAATCTTTACTTTTCAATCTATACAACAAAAATACCAAAAATATTTATCTTATTATCTCTATCAGATCTCACTTTTGCAAGTGGCCATGAAGGGATTGACAACCCCTTTATCGCATTGGTTGCAAGGTTCTTATTTGTTTGTGTAGGTACTAGGGATTTGCGTGTAGTCTCCTACTGGATTGATATCTTGGTTCTCAAAAACTGAGGGAAATACTTACGCTACTTTGCTGCATCACCCTTTCCTCTTCAAGGAAAACCAACGCATGCTCAATAGGTAGCAAGAAGGATTTCTGGTGCCGTTGCTGGGGAGATCTATGCACAAGTCAAGACATACCAAGTACCAATCACAAACTCTTATCCCTCGCATTACATTATTTGCCATTTGCCTCTCATTTTCCTCTCCCCCACTTCACCCTTGCCGTTTTATTTGCCCTTTTTCTGTTCGTCTCTTTTTGCTTGCTTCTTGTGTGTCCGTGTGTCAGATCGTTTGCTTTGCCGTTATGGCCAGTCCTTCTATCATTGTTAGTACCCTCGGGAATGAAGTTCTTAATTTTAAACAAAGGGAGGGGGAAATTTGAAAGATGTTTGGTATAGAATTTGCAATGCTTAGAATAGATCCACTAGGAAGCAATCCACTTCCGTTCTTCTTCGCAATTTTTATGTAGGCATCACTCCTTGGAATAGATATATTCTTGATACCATTACCAGAGGGAATTTCTTGGTAGCCATACTTTTGATTCTTATAATGCTATGATAGATTTGTTTGGCCCACCACCTCTTTGTGTTAATGGAACTATTTTACCTTTGGAACATGTGATGCAAAGGCTTGAAATTATTGAAAATAAAGTTGCCACTACAGAGTTGATTGAGAATTTAGATAAAAAGATCCACACCCAAATTACCCAATATGGATCTAAGGTAGGAGTTACTCTGAAATTTTTTAAAGAAAAAGAACCCATAGTTAACGAAGATAGATCAAGATTCCACAAGAACTGAGAAACTTGAGGATATTATTACCAACTTAGGGTCTGCCTTTTTTTTCCGTGAGAAATACTCCAAATCCTCCTACTACCAAAGTTGCCAAATTGATGTATGTTCCTAAAAATAAGGGTGAATCTTCTAGTAAGGAAAATGCGGATCTCAAATCAATAAGTGTTCACCCCAAATTTTTTGCTATCATTGAGGAACCTTTTGCTACAAATGAATTTCTTGATTTCTTGCCTAGGAGTTTGATCATTAATAAAAAGAAGGAAACTCCTAAGGGTTATAAGTTTTTGGGTAAAGATTTGATGGATTTTGGAACAAGGAGTGGCAAGAGCCTAAGCTTGGGGATGCTCAAGGCACCCCAAGGTAAAGTTCAAGGATAACCAAAAGCCTAAGCTTGGGGATGCCCTGGAAGGCATCCCCACTTTCGTCTTCGTCTATCGGTAACTTTACTTGAGGCTACATTTTTATTCACCACATGATATGTGTTTTTCTTGGAGCGTGTTGTATGATTTGAGTCTTTGCTTTTTAGTTTACCACAATCATCCTTGCTGTACACACCTTTTGGATATACACACATGAATCGGAATTTATTAGAATACTCTATGTGCATCACTTATATCTTTTGAGCTAGATAATTTTGCTCAAGTGCTTCACTTATATCTTTTAGAGCACGGTGGTGGTTTATTTTATAGAAATTATTGATCTCTCATGCTTCACTTATATTATTTTTAGAGTCTTTTAGAACATCATGGTAATTTGCTTTGGTTTAAAAAAATTAGTCCTAATGTGATGAGCATCCAAGATAGGTATAATAAAAACTATCATAGAAAGTGCATTGAATGCTATGAGAAGTTTGATCTTTATGATTGTTTTTAGATATGAAGATGGTGATATTAGAGTCATGCTAGTTGAGTAGTTGTGAATTTGAGAAATACTTGTGTTAAAGTTTGTGATTCTCGTAACATGCACGTATGGTGAACCGTTATGTGATGAAGTCGGAGCATGATTTATTTATTGATTGTCTTCCTTATGAGTGGCGGTCGGGGATGAGCAATGGTCTTTTCCTACCAATCTACCCCCCTAGGAGCATGCGCGTAGTACTTCATTTTGATAACTAATAGATTTTTGCAATAAGTATGTGAGTTCTTTATGACTAATGTTGAGTCCATGGATTATACGCACTCTCACCCTTCCACCATTGCTAGCCTCTCTAATACCGCGCACCTTTCGCCGGTATCATACACCCACCATATACCTCCCCCCAAACAGCCACCATACCTACCTATTATGGCATTTCCATAGCCATTCCGAGATATATTGCCATGCAACTTTCCACCTTCCGTTTACTATGACACACCCCATCATTGTCATATTGCTTTGCACGATCATGTAGTTGACATCGTATTTGTGGCAAAGCCACCGTTCATGATTTTCATACATGTCACTCTTGATTCATTGCATATCCCAAAGACATCACGGAGGCATTCACATGGAGTCATATTTTGTTCTAAGTATTGAGTTGTAATATTTGAGTTGTAAGTAAATAAAAGTGTGATGATCATCATTATTAGAGCATTGTCCCAAGTGAGGAAAGGATGCTGGAGACTATGATTCCCCCACAAGCCGGGATGAGACTCCGGACGAAAAAAAAGAAAAAAAGAGGCCATAAAAAGGAGATAAAAAGGCCCAAACAAAAAAAAGAGAGAAGGGACAATGTTACTATCCTTTTACCACACTTGTGCTTCAGAGTAGCACCGTGATCTTCATCATAGAGAGTCTCCTATGTTGTCTCTTTCATATACTAGTGGGAATTTTACATTATAGAACTTGGCTTGTATATTCCAATGATGGGCTTCCTCAAAATGCCCTCGTGAGCAAGCGAGTCGGATGTACACTTACTTAGTTCTTTTTGTTGAGCTTTCATACACTTATAGCTGTAGTGCATTCATTGCATGGCAATCCCTGCTCACTCACATTGATATCTATTGATGGGGATCTCCATAGCCCGTTGATACGCCTAGTTGATGTGAGACTATCTTATCTTTTTTGTCTTCTCCACAACCACCATTCTATTCCACATATATTGCTATGTCCATGGCTCACGCTCATGTATTGTGTGAAAATTGAAAAAGTTTGAGAACATCAAAAGTATGAAACTTGGCTTGTCATCGGGGTTGTGCATGATTTAAATATTTTGTGTGATGAAGATACATCATAACCAGACTATATGATTTTGTAGGGATAACTTTCTTTGACCATGTTATTTTGAGAAGACATGATTGCTTTATTAGTATGCTTGAAGTATTATTATTTTTATGTCAATATTAAATTTTGTCTTGAATATTTTGGATCTAAACATTCATGCCACAATAAATGAAATTACATTGAGAATTATACTAGGTAGCATTCCACATAAAAAATTCTGCTTTTATCATTTACCTACTCGAGGACGAGCATGCATTAAGCTTGGGGATGCTTGATACGTCTCCAACGTATCTATAATTTTTGATTGTTCCATGCTATTATATTATTTGTTTTGGATGTTTAATGGGCTTTATCATGCACTTTATATTATTTTTGGGACTAACCTACTAACCGGAGGCCCAGTGCAAATTGTTGTTTTTTTGCCTATTTCAGTGTTTCGCAGAAAAGGAATATCAAACGGAGTCCAAACGGAATGAAACCTTCACGAGGATCATTTTTTGAACAAACGCAATCCAAGGGACTTGGAGTGGACGTCAAGGAAGCCACAAGGTGGCCACGACATAGGAGGGCGCGCACAGGGGGGTAGGCGTGGGCCCCTCGTAGCTCCACCGACCTACTTCTTTCGCCTATATATACTCATATACCCTGAAAACATCCAGGAGCACCACGAAACCCTATTTCCACCGCCGCAACCTTCTGTACCCGTAAGATCCCATCTTGGGGCCTTTTCCGGCGCTCCGCCGGAGGGGGAATCAATCACGGAGGGCTTATACATCAACACCATAGCCTCTCCGATGATGTGTGAGTAGTTTACTGATACGTCTCCAACGTATCTATAATTTTTGATTGTTCCATGCTATATTATATTCTGTTTTGGACATTAATGGCTTTATTATACACTTTTATATTATTTTTGGGACTAACCTATTAACAGGAGGCCCAGCCCAGAATTGCTGTTTTTTTGCCTATTTCAGAGTTTCGCAGAAAAATAATATCAAACGGAGTCCAAACTGAATTAAACCTACAGGAACTTGATTTTCGGAACGAACGTGATCCAGAGGACTTGGACCCTACGTCAAGACATCAACCAGGAGGGCACGAGCTAGGGGGCGCGCCTACCCCCTGGGCGCGCCCTCCACCCTCATGGGCCCCACGTTGCTCCACCGACATACTTCTTCCTCCTATATATACCCACGCATTACCCAAACTACCGACACGGAGCCAAAACCTAATTCCACCGCCAAGAACCTTCTCAGACCGTGAGATCCCATCTCGTGGCCTTTTTCCGGAGTTCACGAGGGGGGCATCGATCATGGAGGGCTTCTACATCAACACCATAGCCTCTCCAATGATGTGTGAGTAGTTTACCTCAGACCTTCGGGTCCATAGTTATTAGCTAGATGGCTTCTTCTCTCTTTTGGATCTCAATACAATGTTCTCCCCTCTCTTGTGGAGATCTATTCGATGTAATCTTCTTTATGTGTGTGTTTGTTGAGACCGATGAATTGTGGGTTTATGATCAAGTTTATCTATGAACAATGTTTGAATCTTCTTTGAATTCTTTTATGTATGATTGGTTATCTTTGCAAGTCTCTTCGAATTATCTGTTTGGTTTGGCCTACTAGATTGATCGTTCTTGCAATGGGAGAAGTGCTTAGCTTTGGGTTCAATCTTGCGGTATCCTTTCCCAAAGGATGAGGGGCAGCAAGGCACGTATTGTATTGTTGCCATCGAGGATAACAAGATGGGGTTTATATCATATTGCATGAGTTTATCCTCTACATCATGTCATCTTGCTTAAAGTGTTGCTCTGTTCTTATGAACTTAATACTCTAGATGCATGCCGGATAGCGATCGATGTGTGGAGTAATAGTAGTAGATGCAAAGGTGAGTCAGTCTACTTGTCTCGGACGTGATGCCTATATACATGACCATACCTAGATATTCTCATAACTATGCTTAATTCTGTCAATTGCTCAACAGTAATTTGTTCACCCACCGTAATACTTATGCTCATGAGAGAAGCCACTAGTGAAACCTATGGCCCCCGGGTCTATTTTCCATCATATTAATCTCCCGTCAACAAGTTATTTCCAACGTCGTTTTTATTTTGCTTTCTTTACTTTGCATCTTTATCATAAAAATACCAAAAATATTATCTTATAATATCTATCGGATCTCACTCTCGTAAGTGACCGTGAAGGGATTGACAACCCTTTATTGCGTTGGTTGCAGGATTTATTTGTTTGTGTAGGTGCGAGGGACTTGTGTGTGGTCTCCTCATCGGATTGATACCTTGGTTCTCAAAAACTGAGGGAAATACTTACGCTTACTTTGCTGCATCACCCTTTCCTCTTCAAGGGAAAACCAACGCAGTGCTCAAGAGGTAGCAAGAAGGATTTCTCGTGCCGCTTGTCGAGTCTACGCAAAAGTCAACATACCAAGTACCCATCACAAACCCTTATCTCCTGCATTACATTATTTTCCATTTGCCTCTCGTTTTCCTCTCCCCCACTTCACCCTTTCCGTTTTATTCGCCCTCTCTTTTCCGTTCGCCTCTTTTTCGCTTGCTTCTTGTTTCCTCGTGTGTTGGATTGCTTTCTTGTCACGATGGCTCAAGATAATACTAAATTGTGTGACTTTACCAATACCAACAATAATGATTTTCTTAGCACTCCGGTTGCTCCTCTTACCGATACTGAATCTTGTGAAATCAATGCAGCTTTTTTGAATCTTGTCATCAAAGATTAATTCGCCGGCCTTCCTAGTGAAGATGCCGCTACCCATCTAAATAGCTTCGTTGATTTGTGTGATATGCAAAAGAAGAAATATGTGGATAATGATATTTTTAAACTGAAGCTATTTCCCTTTTCGCTTAGAGATCGTGCTAAAGTTTGGTTTTCATCTTGCCTAAAAATAGTATTGATTCTTGGAATAAGTGCAAAGATGCTTCTATCTCCAAATATTTTCCTCCCGCTAAGATCATCTCTATTAGAAACGATATTATGAATTTTAAGCAACTTGATCATGAACATGTTGCACAAGCTTGGGAGAGGATGAAATTAATGATACGTAATTGTCCTACACATGGTTTGAATTTATGGATGATCATACAATATTTTTATGCCGGATTGAATTTTGCTTCTAGATATCTTTTAGATTCGGCCGCGGGAGGCACTTTTATGGAAATCACTTTAGGAGAAGCTACTAAACTCCTAGACAATATTATGGTTAATTATTCTCAATTGCACACTGAAAGATCTACTAGTAAAAAGGTGCATGTGATAGAAGAAATTAATGTTTTGAGTGGAAAGATGGATGAACTTATGAAATTATTTGCTACTAAGAGTGTTTCTTCTGATCCTAATGATATGCCTTTGTCTACTTTGATTGAGAATAATAATGAATCTATGGATGTGAATTTTATTGGTAGGAATAATTTTGGTAACAACGCGTATAGAGGAAACTTTAATCTTAGGCCTTATCCTAGTAATTCCTCTAATAATTATGGTAATTCCTACAAAAATTCTTATGGGAACTTTAATAAGATGCTTCTGAATTTGAGACTAGTGTTAATGAATTTATGAATTCGCAGAAGAATTTCAATGCTTTGCTTGAAGAAAAATTGCTTAAAGTTGATGAATTGGCTAGGAACGTTGATAGAATTTCTCTTGATGTTGATTCTTTAAAACTTAGATCTATTCCACCTAAGCATGATATCAATGAGTCTCTCAAAGCCATGAGAATTTCCATTGATGAGTGCAAAGAAAGAACCGCTAGGATGCTTGCTAAGAAAGATTGCTTTGTGGAAGCGTGTTCTTTTAGTTTCTATGAAAATAAAGATGAAGATCTAAAAGTTATTGATGTGTCCCCTATTAAATCTTTGTTTTGCAATATGAATCTTGATAATGATGGGAATGAATATGATCCACCTTTACCTAGAAGGCGTTCCAAAAATTCACAGTTTTTAGATCTTGATGCAAAAATTGGTAAAAGTGGGATTGAAGAGATCAAAACTCTAGATATTAACGAACCCACTATTTTGGATTTCAAGGAATTTAATTATGATAATTGCTCTTTGATAGATTGCATTTCCTTGTTGCAATCCGTGCTAAATTCTCCTCATGCTTATAGTCAAAATAAAGCTTTTACTAAACAAATCATTGATGCTTTGATGCAATCTTATGAAGAAAAACTTGAGCTGGAAGTTTCTATCCCTAGAAAACTTTATGATGAGTGGGAACCTACTTAAAATTAAAATTAAAGATCATGAATTCTATGCTTTGTGTGATTTGGGTGCTAGTGTTTCCACGATTCCAAAGACTTTGTGCGATTTGCTAGGTTTCTGTGATTTTGATGATTGCTCTTTAAACTTGCACCTTACGGATTCCACCATTAAGAAACCTATGGGAAGAATTATTGATGTTCTTATTATTGCAAATAGGAATTATGTGCCCATAGATTTTATTATTCTTGATTTAGATTGCAATCCTTCATGTCTTATTATTCTTGGTAGACCTTTCCTTAGAACGATCGGTGCAATTATTGATATGAAGGAAGGAAATATTAGATTCAAATTTCCGTTAAGGAAAGGCATGGAACACTTTCCTAGAAATAAAATAAGATTACCATATGAATCTATCATGAGAGCCACTTATGGATTGCCTACCAAAGATGGCAATACCTAGATCTAACCTTGCTTTCATGCCTAGCTAGGGGCGTTAAACGATAGCGCTTCTTGGGAGGCAACCCAATTTTATTTTTAATTTTTTACTTTTTGCTTCTGTTTAGGAATAAATCTTTGATATAGCCTATGGTTAGATGTGTTTTTATGTTTTAGTTAGTGTTTGTGCCAAGTTAAACCCATAGGATCTTCTTGGATGATAGTTATTTGATCTTGCTGAAAATTACAGTAACTTTTCTGTTCATGAAAATAATTGTTAAAAATCACCAGAACGTGATAAAATATTTATTCCAATTTCTGCTGATCAATAAACAAATTCTAGGTCTTCCTATTTTGGCTGAATTTTTGGAGTTCCAGAAGTTTGCGTTAGTTATGATTACTGCTGCATCGCTCTGCTTTTTGACAGATTCTGTTTTTCGTGTGTTGTTTGCTTATTTTGATGAATCTATGGCTAGTAAAATAGTTTATAAACCATAGAGAAGTTGGAAACAGTAGGTTTAACACCAATATAAATAAATAATGAGTTCATTACAGTACCTTGAAGTGGTGTTTTGTTTTCTTTCCCTAACGGACCTCGCGAGATTTTCTGTTAAGTTTTGTGTTGTGAAGTTTTCAAGTTTTGGGTGAAAGATTTGATGGATTATGGAACAAGGAGTGGCAAGAGCCTAAGCTTGGGGATGCCCATGGCACCCAGATAATCTAAGGACACCTAAAATCCAAAGCTTGGGGATGCCCTGGAAGGCATCCCCTCTTTCGTCCACTTCCATCGGTAACTTTACTTGGAGCTATATTTTTATTCACCACATGATATGTGTTTTTCTTGGAGCGTCTTGTATTATTTGAGTCTTTGCTTTTTAGTTTAGCACAATCATCCTTGCTGTACATACCTTTTGAGAGAGACACACTTGGTTCGGAAATTGTTAGAATACTCTATGTGCTTCACTTATATCTTTTGAGTTATATAGTTTTTGCTCTAGTGCTTCACTTATATCTTTTAGAGCACGGTGGTGGAATTTTTTTATAGAAACTATTGTTCTCTCATGCTTCACTTAGATTATTTTGAGAGTCCTACAAAACAGCATGGTAGTTTGCTTTAACAATGATAGGCATTCAAGATTAGTATTTTTTTTCTTATGAGTGTGTTGAATGCTATGAGAAGTTGGATGCTTGATAATTGTTTTGAGATATGGAGATGGTGATATTAGAGTCATGCTAGTTGAGTAGTTTTGAATTTGAGAAATACTTGTGTCAAAGTTTGTGATTCCCATAGCATGCACATATGGTGAACCGTTATGTGATGAAGTCAGAGCATGATTTATTTATTGATTGTCTTCCTTATGAGTGGCGGTCGGGGACAAGCGATGGTCTTTTCCTACCAATCTATCCCCCTAGGAGCATGCGCGTAATACTTTGCTTTGATAACTTGTAGATTTTTGCAATTAGTATATGAGTTCTTTATGACTAATGTTGAGTCCATGGATTATACACACTTTTCTTCCTTCCATCATTGCTAGCCTCTCTAATACCGCACAAGACCTTTCACGGTATCATACACCCACCATATACCTTCCTCAAAATAGCCACCATACCTACCTATCATGGCATTTCCATAGCCATTCCGAGATATATTTCCATGCAACTTACCGTCGTTTCGTTTACTATGACATGCTCCATCATTGTCATATTGCCTTGCATGATCATGTAGTTGACATTGTATTTGTGGCAAAGCCACCGTTCATAATTCTTTCATACATGTCACTCATGATTCATTGCATATCCCGGTATACCACCGGAGGCATTCACATAGAGTCATATTTTGTTCTAAGTATTGAGTTGTAATTGTTGAGTTGTAAGTAAATAAAAGTGTGATGATATCATTTTCAGAGCATTGTCCCAAGTGAGGAAAGGATGATGGAGACTATGATTCCCCCACAAGTCGGGATGAGACTCCGGACGAAAAAAGAGGCCATAAAAAAGAAGAAAAGGCCCAAATAAAAAAACGAGAGAAAAAGAGCGAAGGGACAATGTTACTATCCTTTTACCACACTTGTGCTTCAAAGTAGCACCATGATCTTCATTATAGAGAGTCTCTTATGATATCACTTTAGTATACTAGTGGGAAACTTTTCATTATAGAACTTGGCTTCTATATTCCAATGATGGGCTTCCTAAAAATGCCCTAGGTCTTCGTGAGCAAGCGAGTTGGATGCACACCCACTTAGTTTATTTTGTTGAGCTTTCATAGACTTATAGCTCTAGTGCATCCGTTGCATGGCAATCCCTACTCACTCACATTGATAACTATTAATGGGCAGCTCCATAGCTCGTTGATACGCCTAGTTGATGTGAGACTATCTTCGTTTTTTTGTCTTCTCCACAACCACCATTCTATTCCACATATAGTGCTATGTCCATGGCTCACGCTCATGTATTGCGTGAAAGTTGAAAAAGTTTGAGAACATCAAAAGTATGAAACAATTGCTTGGCTTGTCATCGGGGTTGTGCATGATTTAAATACTTTGTGTGGTGAAGATAGAGCATAGCCAGACTATATGATTTTGTAGGGATAACTTTCTTCGGCCATGTTATTTTGAGAAGACATAATTGCTTAGTTAGTATGCTTGAAGTATTATTATTTTTATGTCAATATTAAACATTTGTCTTGAAACTTTCGGATCTGAATATTCACAATTAACAGAATTACACTGAAATTATGCCAAGTAGCATTCCACATCAAAAATTCTATTTTTATCATTTACCTACTCGAGGACGAGCAGGAATTAAGCTTGGGGATGCTTCATACGTCTCCAACGTATCTATAATTTTTTATTGTTCCATGCTATATTATATTCTGTTTTGGAGATTAATGGGCTTTATTATACATTCTTATATTATTTTTGGGACTAACCTATTAACCGGAGGCCCAGCCCAGGACAGAGTTTCGCGGAAAAAGAATATCAAACGGAGTCCAAACGGAATGAAACCTTCGGGAACGTGATTTTCGGAATGAACGTGATCCAGAGGACTTGGACCCTACGTCAAGACATCAACCAGGAGGGCACGAGGTAGGGGCGCGCCTACCCCGGCGCCGCCTCCACCCTCGTGGGCCCCATGTTGCTCCACCGACGCATTTCTTCCTCCTATATATACCTACGCACTTCAAACTACCAGACACGGAGCCAAAACCTAATTCCACCGCCAAGAACCTTACATGCGTGAGATCCCATCTCAGGGCCTTTTCCGGAGCTCCACCGGAGGGGGCATCGATCATGGAGGGCTTCTACATCAACACCATAGCCTCTCCGATGACGTGTGAGTAGTTTAACTCAGACCTTCGGGTCCATAGTTATTAGCTAGATGGCTTCTTCTCTCTTTTTGGATCTCAATTCAATGTTCTCCCCCTCTCTTGTGGAGATCTATTCGATGTATCTTCTTTTGCGGTGTGTTTGTTGAGATTGATGAATTGTGGTTTATGATCAAGTTTATCTATGAACAATATTTGAATCTTCTCGGAATTCTTTTATGTATGATTGGTTATATTTGCAAGTCTCTTTGGATTATCAGTTTGGTTTGGCCTACTAGATTGATCATTCTTGCAATGGGAGAAGTGCTTAGCTTTGGTTTCAATCTTGTGGTGTCCTTTCCCAGTGACAGTAGGGGCAGCAAGGCACATAATGTATTGTTGCCATCGAGGATAACAAGATGGGGTTTATATCATATTGCATGAGTTTATCCCTCTACATCATGTCATCTTGCTTAAAGTGTTACTCTGTTCTTATGAACTTAATACTCTAGATGCATGCTGGATAGCGGTCGATGTGTGGAGTAACAGTAGTAGATGCAGGTAGGAGTCGGTCTACTTGTATCGGACGTGATGCCTATATACATGATCATACCTAGATATTCTCATAACTATGCTCAATTCTGTCAATTGCTCAATAGTAATTTGTTCACCCACCGTAATACTTATGCTCATGAGAGAAGCCACTAGTGAAACCTATGGCCCCCGAGTCTATTTTCCATCATATTATCTCCCGTCAACAAGTTATTTCGTCGTTTTTATTTTGCTTTCTTTACTTTGCATCTTTATCGTAAAAATACCAAAAATATTATCTTATCTTATCTATCAGATCTCACTCTCATAAGTGATTGTGAAGGGATTGACAACCCCTTTATTGCGTTGGTTGCGAGGATTTATTTGTTTGTGTAGGTGCGAGGGACTTGTGTGTGGCCTCCTACTGGATTGATACCTTGGTTCTCAAAAACTGAGGGAAATACTTACGCTACTTTGCTGCATCACCCTTTCCTCTTCAAGGGAAAACCAACGCAGTGCTCAAGAGGTAGCATTTCCACAAACCTTCAGGTCCATAGTTATTAGCTAGATGGCTTTTTCTCTCTCTTTGGATCTCAATAGAAAGTTCTCCTCGATTCTCTTGGAGATCTATTCGATGCAATACTTTTTGCGGTGTGTTTTTCGAGATCCGATGAATTGTGGGTTTATGATCAAGATTATCTATGAACAATATTTGATTCTTCTCTGAATTCTTATATGCATGATTTAATATCTTTGCAAGTCTCTTCGAATTATCAGTTTGGTTTGGCCTACTAGATTCATCTTTCTTGCAATGGGAGAAGTGCTTAGCTTTGGGTTCAATCTTGCGGTGTCCTTTCCTTGTGACAGCAGGGGCAGCAAGGCACGTATTGTATTGTTGCCATCGAGGATAAAAAGATGGGGTTTATATCATATTGCTTGAGTTTATCCCTCTACATCATGTCATCTTGCTTAATGCGTTACTCTGTTCTTATGAACTTAATACTCTAGATCCATGCTGGATAGTGGTCGATGCGTGGAGTAATAGTAGTAGATGCAGAATCATTTTGGTCTACTTGTGATGGACGTGATGCCTATATACATGATCGTGCCTAGATATTCTCATAACTTTGCGCTTTTCTATCAATTGCTCGACCGTAATTTGTTCACCCACCGTAGAATTTGCTATCTTGAGAGAAGCCACTAGTGAAACCTATGGCCCCCGGGTCTATCTTCCATCATATTCATCTCCCGCCAACTAGCTATTTCTTTCGCCGTTTGTTTTGCAATCTTTACTTTTCAATCTATACAACAAAAATACCAAAAATCTTTATCTTATTATCTCTATCAGATCTCACTTTTGCAAGTGGCCGTGAAGGGATTGACAACCCCTTTATCACGTTGGTTGCAAGGTTCTTATTTGTTTGTGCAGGTACTAGTGATTTGCATGTAGTCTCCTACTGGATTGATACCTTGATTCTAAAAAAATGAGGGAAATAGTTACGCTACTTTGCTGCATTACCCTTTCCTCTTCAAGGGGAAACCAACGCATGCTCAAGAGGTAGCAACCACCTGGTAATGTTCCGCTCGATTGAGAAAAGTATGATCATATACCAGTAATATTAATACTATTGTATTGCTCATGACAGGATCGTCAGATCAACTGTCGGAGAAACTGAAAGTCGCGCAGGCGGATGAACAAGAGGCCAAAAGGCAACTGGCCACGGGCGAACGTGTGCTGACACGAGTCAGGGATGATAAAAACAAGTTGCCGGATTCCAACACCCTGCTAGGCGAAGAGCTAAAAGACGTACGAGCTCAGCTGGCTGACGCCGTAAAGGAGAATAGGAGTCTACGAGGCGTTATATTCAGTATGCTTTTGAACTCCCCTCTGTATATTTCAGCGAAGAAATTAGCTGACAGATTTATGTCTGCAGGTATGCTGACCAGGCGTCCCGAAGAGGAAATGTCCGGCTCTCAAGGCGACCTGCTGAAGAGCTGTCCCAACTGCACGAGCAATCTCGGCAAGCAATGCGGAGCGTTGCCAAGGCTTTGTGGACATCCGTCTCTCCTCCAGGAAGTATGGCAGAGCTTGTGAAGCTATTTCAAGGAGCTCAGCGGCGCTTCCGATTATGGAAGATATCGGCCTGCCGAGAAGGTGCGCGAGAGGCCTGGGCCATGGTAAAAACACGGTACACCAAGCTTGATCCGAATGATATGGACCGGGTCGGACCTCGGGGGTCAGATGGAAAAGAAATTCTAGTTAGTCTGGTATATGACCAAGTAAAGATAGCCGCCAAGTATTCCCAACAGGATTGTAAGCTAGATAGCCTGTTGGATGGCATAGAGGAAGAAGTTTTTGCGTCCAAGTGACTATGTACTTCAATTGACAAATTTGTCCCTAGCCGGATTGTAAAACGATTGTCATGGCGGACCTTTTCGCTTCGACCTCTGGACCCAAAGGTACGGAGTGATTCCGAATACCGAAGCGGCGATATATACCGGGGTATGCGTGGAAACCAGGCGTAGGGGTCATAGTTGCTTGAGCATACAAGTTGTATCCGGCTAGCTATGTTATATTACATTGTGATTGTAAGAAACATCTTCCACGGAGAATAGTTCCGTTAAGGGTTCCTTTCCCTGGGTGAACATGCGTTAGTGTGCATGTCCGAACTATGATTGAAAAATTGCAGTATACATAACATCTGGGGGTTCATAGTGCAATGAGTGTAAAATGTCTTTAGTACGCCGACCGAATATTCCCTTAAGAACGCTAGCTTTCGGCTTCACCCAATCTGAGGTATACGTCCGGATGACCCGGCTGTAACAATCGTAGAGGTGCTCCCTTTATGCCCTAGCCGAACAAACGGGAATGTAGGGCATAAGCACAGGAGCCAGGCAACCCAGCTTGGGCAAAGCTTAAGTCATATCGATGCATATAATGGCAAAGAAAAGGTACATATGAGGAAAGGACACATATGTGGTGAGCTTGATGCTCGACAAATAATGATATGCTTCTGTACAAGAAGCGCCCAGGTATTATGGGCGTACATATTTAAGGATGTGTACGTCATAGGTGCACGATCTAGCTGCACAAGAGCTTAAAGCTAGAAAAAAGAAGTTTAGAGAGAGGAAAAATTAATGGAAGCAAAGGGAGAAGAAGACGAACAAAGAGTCCGGCTCTAGGCGTAGAATATTTGGAGTCTGGTGGCATTCCACGGGTTCGGCTCTAAGTGATTGTCCGATGCATCACGCAAGCGGTACACTCCTCCAATGAGAAATTCATCTATGATGAAGGGACCCTCCCACTTGGGCCTGAGTTTGTCCTTTTTCTTCTTTGGCAAGCGTAGAACGAGTTCACCAACATTACAAGTCTTGGACCGCACCTCTCTGCTTTGATATCTGCGAGCCTGCTGTTGATAGAATGCAGAACAGGCTTTTGCAATGCCGCGCTCCTCCTCCAGGGCATCTAAGCTGTCCTGCCGATCAAGCTCGGCCTCTCTCTCTCTTCATACATGCGCACTCGAGGTAAGTCATGAATAATGTCGCAGGGCAACACGGCCTCTGTGCCGTACACCATGAAGAAAGGTGTGTATCTGGTAGTGCGATTGGGCGTGGTCCGCAGCCCCCAGAGTACGGAGTCGAGCTCCTCAACCCAGTGCTTGTCTGATTCTTTCAAAACCGCACTAGTCTAGGCTTAATGCCGCTCATAATAAGACCATTAGCTCATTGGACTTGACCATTTGTTTGTGGGTGATAGACGGAGGCGTAATCGAGCTTAATGCCCAGGTTAGCACACTAGGTTTTCATTTTATCGGCTGTAAAATTGGAGCCATTATCGGTGATGATACTATGTGGGACACCGTAACGGTGCATGACACCGGATATGAAGTCTATCACTGGTCCGACTTCGGCCGTTTTAACTGGTTTGGCCTCTATCCACTTTGTGAATTTATCTACCATGACCAGCAGATATTTTTTCTTATGGCTTCCTCCTTTAAGGGGTCCGACCATATCAAGCCCCCAAACCGCAAAAGTCCAAGTAATGGAGATTGTTTGTAGAGTGGTGGGCGGCATGTGGCTTTGATTGGCGAAAAGCTGGCATCTGACACAACGTTGGACAAGGTCCTCTGCATCTTCTCGGGCCATCGGTCAAAAGAAACCTGTACAGAAGGCCTTACTTACAAGGGCCCGAGCAGCGGCGTGGTGACCACAGAGACCAGCATGGATCTCAGACAAGATCTGTCGTCCCTCTTCTTTGGAGATACATCTTTGAAGTACTCCGGTAGCGCTTTTCTTGTAGAGCTCTCCGCCGTGGACCTTGTAGGCTTTCGAGCGCCTGACAATGCAGCAAGCCTCATTCTTGTCCTCAGGGAGCTCTCGCCTATTAAGGTAGGCCAAGAAGGGTTCGGTCCATGGGACAATTACTGCCATTATAAGATGGGCCGATGGTGTTATTCCGGTGGCTGAGCCCCCGATGATATCGGTATTGTGTCCAGAATCCGGAGGTATAATCGGATCCGGGCTGGTGTTGCTGCTCTCTCCCTGCCACACCATGGATGGATTGAAGAGCCTTTCCAGGAATATGTTAGGCGGGACGGGGTCACGCTTGGCGCCTATACGAGCAAGGACATCCGCCGCTTGATTACTTTCTCGAGCCACATGATGAAACTCGAGCCCCTCGAACCGGGCCAATATTTTAAGAACGACGTTATGATAGGCCGCCATCTTCATATCTTTGGCGTCAAAATCTCCATTTATTTGGGATATTGCAAGGTTTGAATCCCCCGCACCTCCAGGCATTGTATGCCCATGGAGGCAGCCATCCGAAGACCGTGAAATAAGGCCTCGTATTCGGCTGCATTTTTGGAGTCTATGTATAATATTTAGAGTACGTACTGGACTGTGTCTCCAGTGGGGGACGTTAAGACAACGCCCGCTCCTAAACCGGCCAGCATTTTAGAGCCATCGAAGTGCATGACCCAGTTGGAATATGTGCCATACTCTTTAGGGAGTTCGGCCCCTGTCTATTCGGCAACGAAGTCGGCCAGTACTTTGGATTTAATGGCTCGGCGCGGTTTATATGTTATGTCAAATGGAAGGAGCTCAATGGCCCACTTGGCAACCGGCCCGTAGCATCGCGGTTATTTATTATGTCATTGAGTGGTACTTCAGAAGCTACTGTGATCGAGCACTCTTGGAAGTAGTGTCGTAGCTTCCGGGATGCCATGAAGACCGCATATGCTATCTTTTGGTAATGAGGGTACCGGGATTTGCATGGTGTGAGGACAGTGGATACGTAGTATACCGGTTTCTGAAGTGGGAATTTCTGTCCGTCCTCCTCTCGTTCAACGATGAGTACCGCGCTCACCACCTGGTGTGTTGCCGAGATGTATAATAACATGGGTTCGCCGATGTTCGATGCGGCCAGGATTGGGTTGCTCGCTAAAAGAGTTTTTATTTGTTCCAGTCCGGTCGTTGCCGCATCTGTCCACTCAAAGTGGTCAGTACATCGGAGAAGGCGATAAAGTGGCAATGCTTTTTCTCCCAGTCTGGAGATAAAGCGGCTTAAAGCTGCCACACATCCAACTAGTTTTTGGACCAGATTAACGTCTGTTGGTATAGAAAGTTGTGACAAAGCTCGGATTTTGGCTGGATTTGCCTCAATTCGTCTATTGGAAACAATGAAGCCCAGCAGTTTTCCAGCGGGAATGCCGAAAACACACTTTTCTGGATTGAGCTTGATGTCATATGTTGTCGCGACCAGACCCGAATGGATCTAGCGCTCTGTGCTCAGTGTCATCCTCGGATCAAGAATCTTGACACAAAGACAATACTTCAAGGATTTATAGCAGAGTTGCAATCACACACTTATTACATCGTTGTCCACAAGGGAAACTTAATACAATAATATGGCTTAAGGCCATCTAATAATAACAATGGAAGGCTTGGAAAACGAGTGAGTCCATCAACTCCGGCATCCTTGAGTATAGAACCACGACCTAACACCTTACTGTAAATGCGAAAAGTGCATAGCGTGAAAAGTTGCAGCCCGAAACGGGTCAGCACATGGAATATGCTGGCAATGTAACACGTAAGGAGCAATGAATGAATAAGCCTATACTACATGCATATTTGGCTGGTGGTAAGGCTCTACGGTTACATTTTTGCATAAAGCTGATTTTTCCCTACATCAAAGGAATAATTTTATTTAACTATCATGGTGGTTGTTAAACATTGAGAATGGTTGACAGCATCCTCAATCCCAATTAAAAAGTACTCATTAAAACCCAATACATTTATTTTAGAAGTAACATGTTGAGATTCACATGATAATCAAGTACCGGATACTCAAATTGTCCATAACCGGGGACACGGCTAATCATGATTAGTTTTTACACTCTGCAGAGGTTTGCGCACTTTTCCCCACAAGACTCGATCGCCTCCGCTTGGTTCTCGCATTGCATGGTGTTTGAGAAACGGATGACCGAGACATAGTCTTTCAGAAGCGCTAGCACCTTACATGTGGGTAGACCGTACCAACCTACATCCCCTACATCAGCTAGCCTACCCGTAAGAGTTCGCACAACTTAGTCAACTACGCCAGAGCCCATAATTGGCTTGTGGCTGCACACGTAAGTTTCAGTTTGAATAATCTTATGATCCCTTAGAGCCCGGGTGGCGGTCCAAGAAATACTGAGCAAATCCTGATAGAAACCAGGTGCCTCAATCCACCCAGATGTGTGTTTAAGTTGCCACCTTAGATAAACCATTAATTAACAATCTCACATCTGTCATGGATATCACTCACCCAATCCACGTCTACTAGCATAGCATGGCATAATAGCAAACGTAGAAGTAACTCCCAAGGGTTTGATAATAAAACAGGTAATAGGTACTACCTCAATCTACTTCCCATCCCACAATTTGATTAGATCCTAATCATGCAAGTGTCTCGAGGGTTTGATCTAATGCATAAACCGGGTAGTAGAAAAGGTATGATCAAAGTGTTACTTGCCTTGCTGATGATCCGCGAGTCCTAGAGATTCGAAATAACAAGCGGCGCACTCCGGGTGATCTAACGCAGACAAACATCAAGCATACAATAAGTACTCATCTAATGCACAGGGAAATCTCGAATAAAAGATCTAACCAGAAAGTTCAACTTAAGAACCCTGGTGGCAAAAGAATCGAGTCAAATAAAGCATCGAAAGTCGGAACTCGAGAGAGAACGACTCGGTTTAACAAATCTGAAAATAGGTCAAAATTTCACAGTAGCAAAACTCTGTGAAAGTAGGGTAATCGGAACGGCGGTTTCGTTACGAAACTCCAGGCGCTTGAATCACCTGATTCCGATAAACGAGCAAGAAATAAAACAGTTTTGAAAATCGGATCTCAAATCAAATCGTAAAATAACGGATTAATTCCGATTAAAATAAAAACGATGAACGAGTTAAAAAGTGAGCGTTAGATTAACGAGCGAATCTAACGAACGCGTTCATCGAAACGAACGGTTCGGTGAACGTTCGTTAAATAAGAAAACCGAAAGAAAATAAAACCAATCTAGGTTTTTTTTAAAAAAACCGAACATATATTTTTTTTAAAATAAACCGGACCGGTTCGAGGGGATAAACCGAATCGGCGAGGGGCTGCGGTGGCTACCTCCGGTGATCGCCGGAGGGCGCTCCGGGGCTCGGGGAGAGGGCGGCGGGGTTCGGCGTCGAGGGCGGTGGGGTCCACGGCGGTCGGCGGCGCTGGCGGGCGCCCATCACAAGGGCGGGTCGACGGCGCTGGGCGGCGGCTCGGCTCATGGGCTGGGTTGGGGAGAGAGAGAGGGGTCCGGGGGTTATAAAAGGCGAGGCGGCGGTGGCTTGGGAGGGGGCCAAGGGGAGCGCCGGGTCCGGGCAGATTTGAGCGGCGGGCCAGGCGGCGGACACAAGTGGCGGCTGCCAAGGCGAGGAGGAGGCGGTGGGTGGGCTGGCCTGCCTGGCACTGGCTGGCTTGGGCCTACTGGGCCTCGGTCCAGAAGCGCTGAGTTTTTTAAATAAAATTAAAACAAAACAAATAAAATAAATATCAAATGAACTCCAAATTAATTAAAACAAATTTTCCCCGACTCCTAAAAATGAGTCGAACAAAATGAACTTTAAAAACAACAAACATGCATAAAATTTTTAAAATGCTCATTTTTGCCTAAGCAAAATAAATCTTCCAAAACCAAATTTGGTTTATTTATAATATCTTCATTTTTCCTATTTGTGTGGGAAAGTCATATTATTCCCTCTCTTGAGATTTTGTAGGAAAAACTTTATGAAGATAATTTTAAATAAATCCAAATGATCCTATTTTCAAAATTTGGAAAATCCCAAATATGAAAATAATGAAACTTCCAACTCTCTCCGAGGGTCCTTGAGGTGCGTGAAATCTCTAGGATCGGAAAAATGCGAGAAATATGATATGCATGATGACCTAATGTATAACATTCCAAATTGAAAATTTGGGATGTTACAAACCTACCTCTTAAGATGAATCTAGCCCTCGAGATTCGGGTTGGCTAGAAAATAGGTGAGGGTGGTCCTTGAGCAAAACTTCCTCTCTTTCCTGTGTGGCTTCATCCTCAGGTGTGGTGGCTCCAATGAACTTTGCAAAACTTGATAACCTTGCTGCGGGTAACTCTGCTGGCATAATCGAGAATCTTAACCGTTTTTCCTCATATGTCAAGTCATCCTTCAACTGTATTGCTTCCAATGGTACTGTGTCTCTTAACGGTACCTCTGCTATCTCGGGTGACATTTCTTCAATCGAGAAACATGGAATACATCATGAACTCCTGACAGTCCTTCTGGTAATTCCAACTTATAAGCAACTTCTCCCATGCGTTGCAAAATCTTATATGGTCCAACGAAACGAGGTGCTAACTTTCCTTTAACTCCAAAACGCTTAACTCCTCGAAGCGGGGATACTCTGAGATATACTCTGTCTCCAACTTCATACTCAATCGCTTTGCGCTTTGAATCGGCATAGCTCTTACATTCGTCTGGGCTACCTTGAGCCTGTCTCGAATCAACTTAACTTTACATTCAGACTCCTTAATCAAATCTGGTCCGAACAACCGACGATCTCCAGTTTCGTCCCATGACAATGGTGTCCTGCACCTTCTTCCGTACAAAGCCTCGAAAGGTGCCATCTTCAAGCTGGTTTGGTAACTGTTGTTGTAGGAAAATTCTGCATACGGCAAATTATCATCCCAGCTAGATCCATAATCTAGTGCACAAGCTCTCAGCATGTCCTCCAGAATCTGATTGACTCTCTCAGTCTGTCCATCGGTCTGTGGGTGGAAAGTCAGATCAATTCCAATCTTGTTCCCAATGTTTCGTGTAACTGGTTCCAAAATTTCAAGTAAATTGGGTTCCTCTATGCGATACAATGCTCCTCGGAACTCCGTGTAAGCATACAATTCTGGTCATGTATATCTTTGCCAACTTAGCAATCGCTATAGGTAGTCTTGATCGGAATGAAATGAGCTACCTTGGTCAAACGGTCGACTATGACCCAAATCGAGTCATATCCTCGAACGGGTCTTTGGCAAACCTGTGATGAAGTCCATGCCTAGTTTATCCCACTTCCATTCGGGTATCGGCAATGGTTGTAACAATCCTGCTGGCTTCGATGTTACGCCTTTACTTTCGACATACGCCGCAAAACTGCTACATACTCCGCAATATCCTTCTTCATTCCGGTCCACCGTAAAATATTCTTCAAGTCCAAATACATCTTGGTATTTCCTGGGTGAATCGAATAGGGTGAATCATGGGCTTCTTGTAAAATCAACTTCCTGATCTCTGGGTCATTTGGCACGTAAACACGGTCTTCAAACCATAAGGTATCGTGTTCATCCTCACGAAATCCTTTAGCTTTTCCTTTGCTCATTTTCTCCTTTATAGTGGCAACTTCCTTATCTGCCTTTTGGGCTTCTCTGATTTTGTCCATCAGTGTCATTGAATCTCCAATGCTGCTACATAGCCTCTCGGAACTATTTCCAAACATAGCTCTCGAAGGTCCTCGGCTAACTCATTGGGTATTCCTCCCATCATTAGGGCATTGACGTGGCTCTTACGGCTCAATGCGTCGCCTACGACATTAGCCTTTCCGGGTGATAATGCAATCTCATATCATAATCCTTGATTAGCTCTAACCATCTCCTCATGCTCGAGGTTCAATTCCTTCGTGTGAAGATGTACTTCAAACTCTTGTGATCCGTATATACTTCACAATGATTTCCAATGAGAAAATGTCTCCACGTCTTCAAGGCGTACTGTGACCGCTAACTCCAAATCATGAGTGGCATAATTCAACTCATGGGGCTTAAGTTGTCGTGAAGCATCTGAAACAACTCTTCCTTCCTGCATAAGCATCGCTCCAAGTCCTCGGCGTGAAGCGCCGCAATACACCTCATAATCCTTAGTTTGATCTGGCGTTATCAAACCTGGTGAGGTAACCAATCTTTTCTTCAACTCCAGAAAACTTGCCTCACAGTCCTCAGTCCATATGAATTTATTTTCCTTCTTCAACAATTCTGTCATAGGCTTAGCAATCCTTGAGAAATTCTCAATGAATCTTCGGTAGTATCCTGCGAGTCCAAGGAAACTCCGAATCTCTCCAACTGTCGTTGGTGCTTCCCATTTGGTTACGGTCTCAACTTTTGTGGGGTCAATGCTATCCCTTCTCCGGAAATAACATGTCAAGAAATCCAACTTCCTTTAGCCAAAACTCACATTTGCTGAACTTGGCATACAACTGGTGTTCCTCGGTTTCTCCAAAACCAATCGCAAATGTTCCTTGTGTTCCTCTTCATTCTTCGAGAAAATCAAAATGTCATCAATGAACACCACTTTAACTTATCCAAAAACTCCATAAACACTTTGTTCATCAGGTTCATGAAATAGGCTGGTGCGTTAGTCAGTCCAAATGACATAACGGTATACTCGTATAGTCCATATCTCGTGGTAAATGCTGTCTTGGGTATGTCCTGCTCCCGAATCTTCAATCGATGGTACCACGATCGCAAGTCGATCTTGGAAAACACCTTGGCTCCTTGCAAGCGATCAAACAAATCATTTATCATAGGTAGTGGGTACTTGTTCTTGATTGTTACTTCATTCAATCCACGATAATCAACAACCATTCTCAAAGATCCATCCTTCTTCTCCACCAATAAAACGGGTGATCCCCAAGGTGAAGAACTTGGGCGAATAAAACCTTTATCCAATAGTTCCTTAATCTGTTTCTTAATTTCTGCCAAATCCTTTGCGGGCATCACAGACGGCCGCCGATATCGGGCCTGTTCCTGGCAACAGCTCGATCAAAAACTCAATGTCTCTATCTGGTGGCATTCCTGGCAACTCTTCCGGAAATACATCAGGATAATCCTTCACCACTGGTACTTCTTCCTGTACCACTCCTGTTAAACAATTAACTTGTGCTCTCCTCGGCTCGTGCCGCGGATAATGCATTTATAATCCTTCTTCCTTCGTGTGGTGAGCAAAATTGATCTAGCGGAGCAATCAATGTTTCCTCCATACTTTGATAACCAATCCATTCCTAATATCACATCCAATCCTTGGGATTCCAGAACTATTAGGTCTGTGGGGAAAACATAGTGTCCAATCCTTAATGGCAGTCGATCACACCATTTACTAGCCATGTACTCTGCTCCAGGTGAGGTTACTAGTATGGGTGACCTAAGGGCTTGGGTTGGTAACTTGTACTTATCCACAAATCCCTTGATATGTATGAATGCGATGCACCAAGATGTCGAAAAAGAACAGCTGCGAAATGACTTAACCAAAAACTTACTGATTCTTGCATCGGGCTGATCTTCAACCTCCTCCACATCAATGTGGTTCACCTGTCCTCTATTGAAAGGGTTGGGCTTCTTTCCAGAGCTTCCATTGCCATTTCCATTACGGCCTATACGACAGTCATTTGCATAGTGCCCGCCTTGCGGCACTTAAAGCAAGTAATGTGACTCGTGTCTACTTTGGATGGTGTTGACGGGTTGGTGCGGTTCTGTCCATTGCTTCCTCCATTCCCTGCTCCCATTCTTGGTGCTGTTATGGTTATGCTAATTTCCTCCTCCATGGGTATCTGAAACTGAATTCTGATTTAGGGGTATAACGAGGCTTCATTGGGCTCCGAGTTATACTTCCCTTGTCCATACTTCCGCTATGCAGTTCTCAATTTGTCTTGCTTTCCTTCAATCATGAGAGCTCGGTCTACCAACTCCTGGTAGTTGTTGAAACTTGCTACCATCAACGGCATCTTGAACTCATCATTCAATCCTTCTAGAAACTTCTCTGTTTAGTTGCATCAGAGTAACGTCATCCGGGGCATAACGTGCTAATTTGCTAAAGTCATCCACGTCTTGTGCCAACAGTCCTTCCTCCTTGGCGTAAGTTGCGAAACTCACGCTTCTTCATGGCCATGGCTCCTCTTTGAAACATGGGCTGTGCGAAAAGCTTCTTGGCCGATCCCATGTGGCGGTGTTCACGGGGTAAGTGGCTGTAAAATTCTCCCACCATCTTGCTGCGGGTCCTTCAAGCTGATGCGCTGCAAACTTCACTCTTTCTCCATCCGTGCATCCTGCAGTGGTCAGCTCCCTTCCTATCTTGCGGAGCCAGTCATCTGCTACAATCGGCTCGGTGCTACTGGAGTACACCGGCGGGTTTAGTCTAAGGAAACGAGTCAGATGATCCGCAGGTGGTGGTGGTGGTGGGTTGTTGTTGTTGTTGTTGTTGTTGTTCTGCACCAATGTTTGGATCAGGGTATTCTGCTGCTGGATCAATTGGGTGATCTCTGGCGGGAAAACAAATCCGGGGTCGCGTCTCGGAGGCATCGGATGGGTTTAGAAAAGATGAGAATTTAGAATAGAATGAGGTCTAAGGGGAATCACTACCCAAATGCACATGAGCAAATGCACACAAAATCACTTCATTCAATCAAACAAGGGCTTACAACGATCTAACTATCGCAAAAGTGCGTGTACTATAATGTTTACATGGAGGGAATACTACTAATATGTGGGGGACTTCTACTAATTTGAACCGGTGGAAGACTCCATAATGTCCGCTCCAGCTTCGTCTTCAAAGTCGGGTTCACTTGGATCCGAATCGGTGTCGTCGATGTTGATGTAGTCGCTTGGGCAACCGACATACTGGTCTTCATTCCTGAGCGCCAACTTCTTCTTGAGTTCTTCGATCTCGTACTTAAGATCGTTATTGTGTCTTGCCAGAGCTACGATCTCGTCCATGTAGTCCTTGCGTGTAGTCTTTAGTTCTTCTTCTAGTTCGATGATCCTTCCCTTCGTCTTCTGCAACTCCAACATATCATTGCACATCTGATTCTCCTGGCGTCGAATGTGCTGGTTTAACTCCTGGATAAATGCTGCAATGGATCTATCCTTCTTAGTGTTGACGACTTCCCATTTGTCGTCTCGGCGTCCGCAAATCTGGTAAATCGTGTCCTTGAGGTCTTCTTGGTAAGCTTCTCCAATGCGTCCCATGGTGATGTGAGCTGCCATGCTCTTTCCCAGACTCCAAGTTGGTGCACTGAAAACACTATCTATTGGCTTGGTGATTGGGGCGAATGTCCTTCCTGGAACGTGAGCATGAATCTTCCAGTAGCTCCTCTTCAAAGTGAGTGGCGTTGAAAGTTCCGGTGAAGCTTGGTAATCCAATGTTCAGGTATTTGGTAATTTCCTTCAAGTGAAATCCAAAAGGTGTGCCTTCATCTGGTTGGGTGTACTTGATCTTCGCGTCCGTCATCCTAAAGAGAGTAGAAAAGATGAGGAGTTAGAAATGAGAAGAGAATAGTGATCTATGGCTTTAACTTAGTGGTCGTGTCCTACGATCAGTGTGTGCTCGATACCATTCTCTCGTCATGACCGGACCGAATGGATCTAGCGCTCGTGCTCGATGTCATCCTCGGATCAAGAATGTCTTGACCTGACAAGATTTGAAGGATTTATAGCAGAGTTGCAATCACACACTTATTACATCGTTGTCCACAAGGGAAACTTAATACAATAATATGGCTTAAGGCCATCTAATAATAACAGCGGAAGGCTTGGAAAACGAGTGAGTCCATCAACTCCAGCGGCATCACTGAGTATAGAACCACGACCTAACACCTTACTCGTCAAATTCGAAAAGTCTCATAGCGTGAAAAGTTGCAGCCCTAAACGGGTCAAAGACATGGAATATGCTGGCAATGTAACACGTAAGGAGCAATGAATGAATAAGCCTATACTACATGCATATTTGGCTGGTGGTAAGGCTCTACGGTTACATTTTTGCATAAAGCTGATTTTTCCCTACATCAAAGGAATAATTTTATTTAACTATCATGGTGGTTGTTAAACATTGAGAATGGTTGACAGAAACCTCAATACCAATTAAAAAGTACTAATTAAAAACCAAATACATTTATTTTATAAGTAACAGGTTGAGATTCACATGATAATCAAGTACCGGATACTCAAATTGTCCATAACCGGGACATGGCTAATCATGATTAGTTTTTACACTCTGCAGAGGTTTGCGACTTTTCCCCACAAGACTCGATCGCCTCCGATTGGTTCTCGCCTTTGCATGGTGTTTGAGAAACGGATGACCGAGACATAGTCTTTCGAGCGCTTAGCACCTTACATGTGGGTAGACCGTACCAACCTACATCCCCTACATCAGCTAGCCTACCCGTAAGAGTTCGCACAACTTAGTCAACTACGCCAGAGCCCATAATTGGCTTGTGGCTGCACACGTAAGTTTCAGTTTGAATAATCTTATGATCCCTTAGAGCACGGGTGGCGGTCCAAGAAATACAGCAAATCGATAGAAACGGTGCCTCAATCCACCCAGATGTGTGTTTAAGTTGCCACCTTAGATAAACCATTAATTAACAATCTCACATCATCATGGATATCACTCACCCAATCCACGTCTACTAGCATAGCATGGCATAATAGCAAACGTAGAAGTAACTCCCAAGGGTTTGATAATAAAACAGGTAATAGGTACTACCTCAATCTACTTCCCATCCCACAATTTGATTAGATCCTAATCATGCAAGTGTCTGAGGGTTTGATCTAATGCATAAAACTGGGTAGTAGAAAAGGTATGATCAAAGTGTTACTTGCCTTGCTGATGATCCGCGAGTCCTAGAGATTCGAAATAACAAGCGGCGCACTCCGGGTGATCTAACGCAGACAAACATCAAGCATACAATAAGTACTCATCTAATGCACAGGGAAATCTCGAATAAAAGATCTAACCAGAAAGTTCAACTTAAGAACCCTGGTGGCAAAAGAATCGAGTCAAATAAAGCATCGAAAGTCGGAACTCGAGAGAGAACGACTCGGTTTAACAAATCTGAAAATAGGTCAAAATTTCACAGTAGCAAAACTCTGTGAAAGTAGGGTAATCGGAACGGCGGTTTAGATTACGAAACTCCAGGCGCTTGAATCACCTTATTACGATACACGAGCAAGAAATAAAACAGTTTTGAAAATCGGATCTGAAATCAAATCAGAAAATAACGGATTAATTCCGATTAAAAATAAAAACGACGAACGAGTTAAAAAGTGAGCGTTCGTTAACAGAACGAATCTAAGGAACGCGTTCATCGAAACGAACGGTTCGGTGAACGTTCGTTAAATAAGAAAACCGAAAGAAAATAAAACCAATCTAGGTTTTAAAAAAAAAACCGAACATATATTTTTTTTAAAATAAACCGGACCGGTTCGAGGGGATAAACCGAATCGGCGAGGGGCTGCGGTGGCTACCTCCGGTGATCGCCGGAGGGCGCCCGAGGCTCGGGAGAGGGCGGCGGGGTTCAAGGCCGAGGCGGCGGGGTCCACGGCGGTCGGCGGCGGCCCATCAAGGGCGGGCGGGTCGACGCCATGGGCGGGCGGCTCGGCTCAAGGGCTGGGTTGGGGAGAGAGAGGGGTCCGGGGTTATAAAGGCGAGGGGCGGCGGTGGCTTGGGAGGGGGCCAAGGGGAGCGCCGGGTCAGGCAGATTCGAGCGGGCGTGAGGCGGGCGGTGGGACAAGGCGGCTGGCCAGCAAGGGAGGAGGCGGGTGGTGGGCGCTGGCCCTGGCCTGGCTGGCTTGGGCCGGGCTGGGCCTCAGTCCAGTGGGCGCTGAGTTTTTTTTAAATAAAATTAAAACAAAACAAATAAAATAAATATCAAATGAACTCCAAATTAATTAAAACAAATTTTCCCCGACTCCTAAAAATGAGTCGAACAAAATGAACTTTAAAAACAACAAACATGCATAAAATTTTTAAAATGCTCATTTTTGCCTAAGCAAAATAAATCTTCCAAAACCAAATTTGGTTTATTTATAATATCTTCATTTTTCCTATTTGTGTGGGAAAGTCATATTATTCCCTCTCTTGAGATTTTGTAGGAAAAACTTTATGAAGATAATTTTAAATAAATCCAAATGATCCTATTTTCAAAATTTGGAAAATCCCAAATATGAAAATAATGAAACTTCCAACTCTCTCCGAGGGTCCTTGAGTTGCGTGAAATCTCTAGGATCGGAAAAATGCGAGAAAAATATGATATGCATGATGACCTAATGTATAACATTCCAAATTGAAAATTTGGGATGTTACATATGTACGGAGGTTGTCGAATGTGAGACGTAGGTCGTCTATTAGTGACTCGACGTGCCTAGTCTTGATGACTACGTCATCCACATATGCTTCAACTGTCTTATCGATTTGCTTCTCCAGGCATGTTTGAATCATGCGTTGGTAGGTGGCGCCGACGTTTTTGAGCCCGAAGGGCATAGTGTTGAAGCATAAAGGCCCGTATGGGGTAATGAATGTCGTTGCGGCTTGATCAGACTCCTTCATTTTGATTTGATGGTATCCGGAGTATGCATCGAGGAAACATAGTGAGTCGTGTCCCGCAGTAGCATCAATAATCTGATCGATGCGGGGGAGGGGGAAGGGATCCTTAGGGCAGGCCTTGTTGAGATCTTTGAAATCGACGCATAGGCGCCAGGATTTATCCTTCTTTGGCACCATCACCAGGTTGCTAGCCAGTCTGGGTGTTTCATTTCTCTGATTAATCCGGCCTCGATTAACTTGGCTAGGTCCTCCCTCATAGCTTGTCGTTTGGGTTCGGAAAAGCGCCGCAGTGTTTGCTTGACTGGCTTATATCCCTTCAATATATTGAGGTTGTGTTCGGCCAACCTGCGTGGGATTCCTGGCATATCAGAAGGGTGCCAGGCGAATATGTCCCAGTTCTCACGCAGGAACTCTCGTAGTGCGGCGTCAACCGTTGGGTCCAGCTGTGCCCCAGTGGAAGCTGTCTTCTTGGGGTCCGTAGGGTGGACTTGAAATTTGACTATGTCTGCTGGTTTAAAGGAGGTGGATTTGGGTCGCTTATCCAGGATTACGTTGTCCTTATCCACCATGGAGTGGAGTGTGATTAACTCTTCGGCCGCGAGGGCCTCAGACAGTGCCTCGATGGCCAGGGATGTAGTTTTGTTTTCGGCGCGGAGTGCTATGTCCGGATCACTGGCGAGAGTCATAATACCATTACGCCTGGGCATCTTGAGCTTCATGTACCCGTAATGGGGTATTGCTTGGAAGCGCGTGAATGCGGCTCACCCCAACAGGGCGTGATATCCACTATTGAAAGGGGCCACTTGGAAGGCTATCTCTTCGGACCGATAGTTCTCCGCCATGCCGAATACCACGTTGAGTGTGATTTTCCCCGCGCATCGCGCCTCTCGGCTGGGAATGATTCCTCGGAAGGTCGTGCTACTTTGCTCGATGCGGCTCCTGTCTATTTCCATTTTGTTGAGTATGTCCTCGTAGATGAGGTTTAGTCCGCTACCACCGTCCATGAGCACTTTAGTGAGCCGAAAGCCGTCCACAATTGGATTGAGGACCAAGGAGGCTGGTGCCCGGACTGTCCTGAATTTTGGTTTGTCACTGGCATTGAAAGTTATTGCCATGTTTTTCCAAGGGTTTATTGCTGCGACTTGGCAGACTTTGGCGAGGTCGCGGAGTGCCCTCTTGCGCTGATTGTTTGAAGCGAAAATCTCAAAGACCATCAATACTCTAAGGTCATCGTCCTCCGGGGGGTGTTTCTCTGGGGTTTTTTTGGTGAGGATATCCTCGCCACTCTTGGCCACCTGTCGGAGTATCCAACATGCTCTAAGGCTATGGGTTGGTACGGTATCCGGTGTCGTGTGTATTTTGCATGGCCTGTCGAGCCATCCCTCCAGAACTGTTCCACGTCCCGTAACGGGCTTATTTTTCTTTACTATGGGGTCGGGCGCCCCGCGAGGGTGCATCCTTTTTGCCCGCCCAAGGTGTTTAGTGGGAACCGGTGGTTCCTGAGCTCTGAGTTTTCGGGCACTTTCCATTGCTTGATACTTGCATACTATGGTTTCCAAGTCAAGTGTGTCTGTGACGACGGTTGATGGCGTTGATGATTCCTTCATCCGCGCAATTATTGTAGAATACTGAAATTGCGTCCTCGTGCGGCAATCTTTAATCTTTTCTTTGACAAGGAGGAATCTGGCCCAAAAGTGATGGATTGTTTCCTGAGACTGCTGTCGTACATACATGAGGTCGCATATATCTGGAGGTCCAGAATTGTTTGGAGAATATTGCTTGTGGTGGGTGAGTGGCTTTAAATCCGAACCCTGACCCAATTTGGAGTCCAGAGTTTTAAGAACTTCCGAGCTTAATAGTTCGAGCTCCGGGATGTCAACTAATTTTTGAGGCCCAACGTCTGATTCTAGGTTCGGAGGACAGGGCGTGTCGTTCCGCAGACAGGTATCCGGGTCTTCGAGCTCGGAAATCTGAACATAGTTCGTCCTCAACATAGAGGAAGAGTTGTTGTTTTGCTCCTCTACTACCGCTATCTGATGGGTGATCGGCGGAGATTTGATTTCTCTCTGATCGGGTTTAAGCCCAATCCGATCGTAGTCTGTAGCGACCCCCATGGCGGCGATGCGATCTAGGAGTTCGTTTAAAGACGAAAACTCCATTGGATCCATCTGTTTGGAGTATTCGGAGTCAATGCGGAGGCGATTTTTGATGACCCGAGAAGTCATCGTCAGTTTAACGGCCGGACGGGCGGTCATGGTAAAGCTGCCAAGCCGGAGGGTTTGGCCTGAGGCCAGGGCTCCTCCGGAGGTGATACTGTCCTTGATTACAAGGCGAGCCATCAATCCTGTCTTCGACGTCACAGCAGAACTCTCAATGAAAGCACCAATGTCGGTTGTCGGTGTCAAAACTGGCGGATCTCGGGTAGGGGGTCCCGAACTGTGCGTCTAAGGCGGATGGTAACAGGAGGCGGGGGACACGATGTTTACCCAGGTTCGAGCCCTCTCGATGGAGGCAATACCCTACTTCCTGCTTGATTGATCTTGATGATATGAGTATTACAAGAGTTGATCTACCACGAGATTGTAGAGGCAAAACCCTAGAAGCTAGCCTATGGTATGATTGTTGTTGTCCTATGGACTAAACCCTCCAGTTTATATAGACACCGGAGGGGGCTAGGGTTACACAGAGTCGGTTATAAGGGAGGAGATCTACATATCTGTATCGCCAAGCTTGCCTTCCACGCCAAGGAGAGACCCATCCGGACACGGGACGAAGTCTTCAATCTTGTATCTTCATAGTCCCACAGTCCGGCCAAAGGATATAGTCCGGCTATCCGGAGACCCCCTAATCCAGGACTCCTCAAGAGCTCCCTGAACCAGGCTTCAATGACGATGAGTCTGGCGCGCAGATTGTCTTCGCCATTGCAAGGCGGGTTCTTCCTCCGAATACTTCATAGAAGATTTTGAATACAAGGGTAGTGTCCGGCTCTGCAAAACAAATTCCACATACCACCGTAGAGAGAATAATATTTCCACACATCTAATCTGCCGACCATTTTTCATAATGTGATGTATTGCCGCGGTCTGGCCATGACGAACCGTCTTTCTGAACCAGCCTGCCACTGCATGTTTTGCGAGGCGATTTTATTGGCACGTCTTGTCAAAGCAGAGATCGTGTCCCCCTTATTACGGGATTCTCATTAATACGGATGTGGGTAACCCAATCGTGTCCGTTGGTATGACTCCTCATTTAGGTAAGTCCCGAACGGCCACGCGGAGGACGCTTGATATTCATCCCCTTTATAAAGAGGCCAAGGCCTGTCCTTTTCCTTCTTGCACTCAATCGAATCCTTCCCCCACCTCGAGTTCCAACACCCAAGGCTCAGGTCAGGTGCTTCGGACCTTCTACCATGTCCGGATCTAACCTTCAAGGTCGGTGGATGCCCTCCTCTTTCACAGAGGAAGACATCAAGAAGCTAAGAGAGGCCAGGTATTTGACCGGCGAAATCTCGCACAGGTTGCCTGCTCGAGGGCAGGTCATTCCCACTCTCGAACCCGGCGAGAGCGTTGTATTCATCTCTCACTTCCTCCGAGGGCTAGGCCTTGCTCTAGATCCCTTTGTTAGGGGGCTCATGTTCTATTACGGGCTGGATTTCCATGACATGGCCCCGGATTCCATCCTTCACATCTCGTTGTTCATCATCGTGTGTGAAGCCTTCCTCCGCATTACCCCACACTTCGGCCTGTGGCTAAAAACTTTCAATGTGACGCCGGAGATGATTGAGGGGCGACACGCAGAGTGCGGAGGCGCCGTAATAAGCAAAGGCGCTGATGTTCCATGGCCAGAGGGTTCCTTCCCGGAGGTGTCCGGTTTATGGCAACGGAAGTGGTTTTATATCACAGCTCCCCAGGGTACCAAGTGGGTGGCCGCCCTTGCCTTTCGCTCGGGCCCCCCACCACAACTAATGTCATGGATCAATAAGGGGCTGAACTGGGGGCCAGAAAATGATGTGCCGATATTGCAGAGTCGCATCCGAGATCTCCTCGAGAGAGACGTCGGCCTGGTCACGGTAATTCAAGTCATGCTAGTTCATCGAGTCTCACCTTGCAAATGTCGACCCCTCCGTATGTGGGATTTCAACCTGAAAGGACCGCGAGCTATTCAGCACTTCCTCGGCATGACGCTCGAAGAGATGTACAAATTGTTCTTCGGACCACAAATAAGGTGTCCGGACCTCACCGAGGATGCGGGTCTGAGCTGCAATCGCCCAGATACCCAAGTAAGTAATCCCGTGGCCGAATACGCTGTCTTTTTATTTATCACAACATCATTCTGAAAAGTCGCTCTTTGACCAGGACTGGGTAACAAAGGCGAAGATGATCAGGTGTTCGGCTCCCCTTCCCGAAGGCTCGGCGGATCGATCTTGGCGAATGCTCGAGCCGGCGCCTTATCAGGTGCCCTCGGGGGAAGATAAAGGGGGGAATAAAGAGGCTGAAAGCGGGCCCCACTCATTATTCATCCAAACCGGGGGAATTAGCGCCTCCGCGAAGGAGGATAACCGAGGAGAAGGATCTGAAATTCCCTCTCCCCAAGGAAGGAAGAGGACCACCTCTGAAGACCCGGAAACAAAGGTTTCCAAACGGGGGAAGAAATCTTCGCCCGAGGGTCCTGCCTCGGAGGGTACCCTTGCCGCACAGTGTCCGCAAGGGGATCAGCCTTCCACCGAGCTATAAGTAAACAAAAAGTACTTAATAGTAAAAATATCCTGCTTAACCTCTGAGGAGAATAACCGAAACATATATCTTGTAGTTCGGATCGTAGCCCTTCTCGACAGAGTTCGTCTTCGGGGGATCTTCTTCCGGAGATGATGGAGAGCGAAACACCTCCCCATGCCACCCCGCCTCATGAGGCGGGTGACGCTGAAGTGTTGTCACGAAGGGCTTCTCCTGATCCGCCAAGGCCAGAGGGTAATCCCTCGGCCACCCGAAGCCCTCAGCATTCGGCTCCTAAGGAGAGCGACAGAAAGAGTCCGGAACCGTCTGGTGTGCGATCGAACGCACTAAAGGATCTTCTGGAGCAAGTGGCTATCTCATAAGCGCATCGTACGCTAATGGATACGGTGATTCAGAGGATTTGATCCGCCGAAAGAGGGTTGCATGAAGCATTTATGAGTCTGCTGAAAGGCTTTGAGGTACGTGAAATAGTGTGTGTTTTTTACAGTACCACACACGGTAGGTGTGCCCTATGCAGATAGTAGCCCCTGAGATTCTGGTTGCTGTCGAGAACGGCGGCAAACAGAGGATCATAGTCCCAGGTAATAATCAGTCCGCCTTCATTCTGCAGGTGGCGAAGGGTCCGGTGGCTAGCCGGACTGGTAGTTTGCCGAGCTGAAGCGGCAACTTGATGCGGCAGATGCCGACATCGTGCTTGTCAACAAGCGGCTCGACGAGGCACAGGGTATGTGATTCTCCGGTGATCAACACATAGTAAGAGGAGCATGATGCTAGTATCTTTAATATGTGTGACTGCAGATGGAGCTGCCGCCGTGGAGACCCTTCGGGTGGAACTTGCCCAAGCCAAGGAACAAGCCAGGAATAGTGATGCGGCCGCTCTAAAGGTGGTCGAATAGCTGAGAGCCAAACAGGCTGCGCATTGCCAAAGCAAGGAAAAATGGCCAAGACGGCCGTTGAGTTGAAAGACCCCGCCGACCGTTACCGGCTTCTTGAAAAAGAAAGCCGAGCGAAGGCGACGGACCTGAAGAAGGCCATGTTAGCAGCCAAGGAAGGCCGCTCTAAAATCAGAGCACCGAAGGAGGAGTTGCGTCAAGCTGGAGATATCGCGGCTGGGAAGCCCTTTTTGTTGCGGACGAAGTTCAGAGATCCGAAGTATGCCCCTCTTGATCAACTATGGAGTTCTGCAGACGCATACGTGGATTTGGCAGCCAGTGCTGCTGATGCAGTCAAGTACTTCAAGGATCAAAAAGATCATGAAGTGGAAAGGCTTTTCTGGTCACAGTTCGATGGTCCAGTGCGTCCGTTGCTGTTAGCGAATGGCTGATTGGGCCGAGCTCCATAGGTTGTCCGGGCTTGCCATGAGGTCTGTTGTGGATCATCTGTGGCCGGAAGGGCCAAGGCCGAATTAGTTTAGTGCAACAGTTCCTTGGTGTTGTGCCGCACATCAATGCTATGTAGAGGTCGGCGTGCATAGAGGGTGCGCGGATGGCACTTGCCCGTGTCAAGACATACTGGGCAGAGATGGAGGCCACCGCTATTGCAACACAGAGTTCGGCCGTGGGCCGAGTATCTGCCGAGCACTATTTTGAAGAAGTCCTTGAAGGCGCTCGTTCAATAGAGGCTCAGTGCTCGAAGAATATTATGTTCTAGTGACATGTATTCCCATTGTAAAAACAATGTTTTATTATAAAGGCTGTGTTTATACTTTTGCCTGAAAGTATTATGATGCCTCCTGTGCGGCTGTTTATGTATATAACCTGCAAGTTTGCAGTCGTCGGTTTCAGCCCCCACGCATATAATGCAGGGGTGTTCGCAAAAAATGCGTATTCACACTTGATCCAACGTCTTGGTCCATTAAGGAGGTGGTAGCGCAGCGAACGAGGCAACCGGACTATATTGCTTTAACACTTTCACTTAGCCATAGGAGTTTGACGGTGGGACTACTATATAGTCCGTGGTACCTCCGCGCTCGTCCGAATACGGGGCACGTACGTACATGACCGGGAAATGGCCCTTCGTTAATGTGGAGGAATCCCGAAGAATCCGCTAAGTCATTGAGTGGTTGACCAGTCTCGCGCTTTATCATGACAGTCAGTTTTCGGCTTTCTCTACTGAGGTGCTCATCCGGATGAACCAGGGCACAATCGCAGTAGTTCTCCCGGTGCTACCTTAGCCGATAGAGCGGAACGTAAAGGTAGCAAAACACGAGAGCCGGGCAAACCCAACATTTGACCAAAGACATGATTCGGAGCTGATGCATATTAGGCCAAACTCGCGACGCCGAACACTCCCTAAGGTATTCTGTCTTTATAACATATGCCGGGCTGAGTGATGCCCTTGATAATGAACCCCGAGTGTCCAAGTACGTGCAATGCTCTGACGTGGTGAAATGCCAATAACGTCAGCATCCTTCTCGGTTATACTAAGTATCCGGAGGATGTGAACAACAAGAGGCAGTAAAAAGGTTTACGCAGGGTCTTAATCTAAAAAGAAACCTTTGAGCGGGTCCCTGCTGCACGTCTGCGCCTCTGTCTCCGTTGTGCCGTATCCTGGATGGGTGTGGCACGATTGTCATCTGTAAAAGAGAAGAACTTAGGTGAAAGCTGTCGTGCCAAAAAATTGGTTATTAATAAACCATTAAAATTTAAGATAAGTCAAGTTGAGCCGAACTAGCCACGATTACACTGGAAGCCCGGTGCCGTCTATGGGGGTATAACCATCAAACCAATCTCGGTTTTATCTAAGCTGTTATGGCTAGTAATGCGCTGAACTCGTTTAGCCGTGTCCGCGGTCTTGACGACCGATCCTTTATTCTGGTTTGAGGGGCCATTTAGTGTTCGGCTATTAAAGCCGTCACACATTCTTCCGCTCGTAAGAAATGTTCAATGTTTCCGCTAATGGTGATGATGCCACGTGGACCGGGCATCTTAAGCTTGAGAGAAGCGTAATGCGGTACTGCATTAAAATGAGCAAAAGCCGCTCTTACGAGTAGTGCTTGATAGCCACTTCAGAATGGAGCGATGTCGAAGGTTAGCTTTTCGCTTCGGAAGTTATCGGGAGAACCGAATACAACCTCTAGTAATAGAGAGCCCGTGCAGCGGGCCTCTGGGCCTGGTATTACTCCCTTGAAGGTAGTATTACTGTGGCTGATTTTTGTCGGGTCTATCCCGATTTTGCGGACTGTGTCGTGATATATCAGATTTAGACTACTGCCGCCATCCATAAGGACTTGTGCGAGATGGTATCCATTTATTATTGGGTCTAACACCAAGGCGGCCAATCCTTCATGCCGGATGCTTGTCTGGTGATCGCTGCGATCAAACGTGATCGGGCAGGCCAACCAGGGGTTGAACTTAGGGGTGACGCGCTCTACGGCGCGTGTGTCTCGGAGTGCATGTTTGTTTCTCCTCTTCATAACGTGGATCATGTTTACTGTTTTAACCTCTGGTGGGAATTTTTTCTGTCCCCCAGTGCTTTGCTGGCGAGGCTCATCCTCGTCTTCACTTGGTGTCTCCCTCCCCTTGTGTTCGGCGTTTAGCTTACCGTCCTGCTTGAAGACCCAGCATTCTCTGTGGGTGTGATTTGCAGGTTCATCGGGGGTGCCATGAATCTGACATAGTTTGTCTAGAATCTTGTTTAGGCTGGACGGTCCATCTCTACTGCCTTTGACAGGCTTTTTCCGCTGACCTGGTCGAGAGCCCCTGAATCCGGCATTTACCGCCGTATTATCTGGGCTGTCTTCTGTATTTCGACGCTTGCTTTTACTGCGTCGTGGTTTTCCATTTCCATCCCTGACTTCCGATGTGCTTGGGTCACTGGTGCTGCTGCGGGCTAACCAGCTATCCTCGCCCGCCCAGAAGCGGGTCATGAGGCTTGTCAGGGCTGCCATTGTTCTCGATTTTTCTTGGCCGAGGTGTCTGGCGAGCCATTCGTCTCGGACGTTGTGCTTGAAAGCTGCTAAGGCTTCGGCGCCCGGGCAGTCGACGATTTGGTTCTTCTTAGTGAGAAACCTGTTCCAAAGCTTTCGGGCTGACTCTCCGGGCTGTCGAATTATATGACCTAAATCGTCTGCATCCAGAGGTTGGACATAGGTCCCTTGAAAATTAACCCGAAAAGCATCCTCGAGATCCTCCCAACTTCCAATTGAGTTTTCGGGGAGGCTTTTCAGCCAGTGCCGAGCTGGTCCTTTAAGCTTGAGGGGCAAGTACTTGATGGCGTGGAGATCGTCTCCGCGAGCCATATGGATATGGAGGATAAAGTCCTCAATCCAGACCCCAGGGTCTGTGGTCCCGTCGTACGCCTCTATGTTCACTGGTTTGAATCCTTCTGGAAATTCGTGGTCCAACACCTCACTGGTGAAACATAGGGGGTGTGCGGCACCCCTGTATTTAGATGTATCATGGCATTCAGACAGTTGTAGTATTTAGTTTTGATTTTGTGCCGTAGCGCGCTTCCTAGATTCATAGATGGATCTGGTCATACTGGATTTTTGGCGCAACTCCTCACGTAGATCGTGTGTTGACTTATGTGCGGCCTTGTTAGCCGCTCTATCGCTGACTTCTGGTGGTTGATCCGACCGGTTGGCCGTTTTATTTTTCGGCTGTGTGGGCTCTAAGGCCTCATCGTCGAATTCGGGCAATAGCTTGCGCTTTGGATAGCTCTTTGTGTGGTAATTACCACCATACTTTTCTTCATTGTCTAGCACTTTGTTCCATCTATTGTTGAGTGTATTCTGCGCGGCCTTAAGCTTTTGCTTCTGCTTCTTCAGACTCCTCGCGGTGGCAGTAAGCCTTCTGCGGAGGTTCTCTTGTTCCAAGTGCCTTTCTGGGATGATGTGTGCATCTTCGTCCAGACTGTTTTCCTCTCCGGAGGTAGGTTGATGAGCTTTATCCTCGGCATCGCCGTGTTCGGACAGCGGATCCGTACTATGTTCTCCGTTTGCTGGTTCATCCTGCTCTGCCGCTGGGTCGATGTGGTCGTCGTTTCCTCTGGAGTCGACTGGGGTGTTATTTTCTCTTTCGCTGTTATCGCTGTTTTTGCCGAGGCGGGATTTGGAGTGGGGCCTACGTTGACGCTTTGTTTGCTTCTCGATGGAGCTGTTCTTTGCTGCTTCCTTCCGTTCCTCATCATTGTTTTCTTTGGGTGTATCCACCATATATATGTCATGTGATGAAGTTGCTGTCCAGCGCCCTGTGGGCGATGGTTCCTGTTCGTCTCCTGCATCGTCTTCCATAACGTCGATGTCTTCGGAGTCGAAGTTGAGCATGTCGGTTAAATCGTCGACATTGGCTACTAAGTGGGTGGTGGGTGGGCATCGAATTTCTTCATCGTCCACATCCCATTCTAGCCGGACATAGTTCGTCCAAGGTTCTCCTGACAAGGAGAGAGACCTTAACGAATTTAGCACGTCACCGAAAGGCGGGTGCTGAAAGATATCCGCGGAGGTAAACTCCATGATCGGCACCAATCGGATTTGATAGGCACGGACACAGGCGGCTCGGAGTCTGTGGCCGGGGACGAATCTAGTAGTTCGGCATCATGGCTCTCGTGAGGGGTGAAGTTAGTATCTGGCTCTATCGCCGCTGAGAGTGCGGCCTCCGTGGCGGGGTCTATCCACCCGTCCTTGGATGGCGCGATTTGCTCCGGATAGAAGGCCGGAGTAGTTGCAGGTGTGATCTCCCGAACACTGTCCGACGGCAGAGCTAAATCATGCTCGTCGTGATCGTGCAGCGCACCTGGCATGGGCTCAAATCCGTCGAAGATCAAGTCTCCGTGGATGCCGGCAGTATAGTTCAAACCTCCAAACCTCACCTGATGGCCAGGGGCGTAGCTTTCGATCTGCTCCAGATGGCCAAGCGAGTTGGCCCACAGTGCGAAGCCGCCGAATACGAAGATCTGTCCGAGGAGGAAAACCTCACCCTAGACCGCATCGTTACGGATGATCGAAGGAGCCATCAAGCCTTACGGTGACGACACAGTGGAACTCTCAATGAAAGCACCAATGTCGGTGTCAAAACCGGCGGATCTCGGGTAGGGGGTCCCGAACTGTGCGTCTAAGGCGGATGGTAACAGGAGGCGGGGGACAAGATGTTTACCCTGGTTCGGGCCCTCTCGATGGAGGTAATACCCTACTTCCTGCTTGATTGATCTTGATGATATGAGTATTATAAGAGTTGATCTACCACGAGATCATAGAGGCTAAACCCTAGAAGCTAGCCTATGGTATGATTGTTGTTGTCCTACGGACTAAACCCTCCGGTTTATATAGACATTGGAGGGGGCTAGGGTTACACAGAGTCGGTTACAAGGGAGGAGATCTACTTATCCGTATTGCCAAGCTTGCCTTCCACGCCAAGGAGAGTCCCATCCGGACACGGGACGAAGTCTTCAATCTTGTATCTTCATAGTCCAACAGTCCGGCAAAAGGATATAGTCCGGCTGTCCGGAGACCCCCTAATCCAGGACTCCCTCATCGGTGTCAAAAATGGTGGATCTCGGGTAGGGGGTCCCGAACTGTGCGTCTAGGATCGATGGTAACAGGAGACGAGGGACACGATGTTTACCCAGGTTCGGGCCCTCTCGATGGAGGTAATTCCCTACTTCCTGCTTGATTGATCTTGATGAATATGGGGATTACAAGAGTTGATCTACCATGAGATCGTAATGGCTAAACCCTAGATGTCTAGCCTGTATGATTGTGATTGCCTCTACGGACTAAACCCTCCGGTTTATATAGACATCGGAGGGGACTAGGGTTGTACAAAGTCGGTTACAAAGAAAGGAATCTTCATATCCGAACGCCAAGCTTGCCATCCACGCCAAGGAGAGTCCCATTCGGACACGAGAGACATTCTTCTGTCTTGTATCTTCACGGCCCATTAGTCCGGCCTACGTCACACAGGCCGGACGCCCGAGGACCCCTTAATCTAGGACTCCATCACCCCTCTCGTGCAAGGACAAGTGAATAAACACTCATCATGAGAATAACCCTCTTAGCATGGAAGATACTGACTACCTCCTGTCGCTCTATAAACAATCCAAGCACACAAAAAGGATATTTATTTGAAGTTTTTAGAGGTGGCACACGGAAATTTACTTAGGACGGCAGGGTAATACCGCATATAGGTAGGTATGGTGGACTCATCTAGAATAACTTGGGTTTTAGGTTTTTGATGCACAAGCAAAATTCCCACTTAGTACAGGTGAAGGCTAGCAAATAGATTGGGAAGCAGCCAGCTAGAGAGCGAAAACGGTCATGAACATGCATTATGCATAAGTAACATTAGATACGAGCATGAGTAGGATATGAACACCATGAACATAAATATCATAGAGGCTATGTTGGTTTTGATTCAACTACATGCATGAACATGTGCCAAGTCAAGCCACTCGAACATTCTGAGGAGGATACCATATCATCATACTACATCACAATCATTTTAACGCAATGTTGGCATCCAATATAAATCATTACCCACTCCTATCTACTTAAGCATGGCATGAGAAACGATAATCTCTAATTGTCATTGCAAACATGTTTGATCATAATAGGCTGAATCATGGATACTAGGTTAAACATATTTACAAAAACAGAACAAGTTGAGTTCATACCCGTTTCTCTCTGCCACAGCCAGTTCATCAAATATCGTCATTATTGCCTTTCACTTGCACGACCGAACAATATGAAATAATAATAGTGCAAGAGTGCCATGGACTAAGCTAGAATCTACAAACATTTTATTCAAAAGGAGAAGACAAGGTAATATGGGCTCTCTGTTAGATCAACAATAATGCATATGAGAGCCGCTCAACATTTTCATCGCGGTCTTCTCCTCAGTATGACTCAACAAAAGGAAAAGTAAATTCAGAGAAACACACCGAAATATTTTGGAGTTTTTGATTTTTCTTGAACAAGCAAATAAAAGGGAAAATCAAAAACGAGAAAAACTATTTACACGGGAAAGCTCCCAACAAGTAAAAGAAGAACAAGGAAATATTTTTGGGTTTTCATTTTAGTACCACAACAATTTAAATTTAGGAAGAAAAATGAAAAGAAGCAGGAAATATATTTTTGGATTTTCTCAAAGTTTTTCAAACACACAAGAAGAAATAGAGAAAAGTAAATTTAACATGGATGATACCATGAAAAAGTGTGGACACCGACAACTAGAATGAAATGTGTGAACATGAATGTAATGTCGGTGGAGATACGTACTCCCCCAAGCTTAGGCTTTAGGCCTAACTTGGTAATCACCACTCGAAGAATCCATGGGGTCCTATGTTGAAGTACTGGGGAGAGGGCACCTGGGGGTCCCACTCCTGAGGCTCCTCACGTGCCGCAGCCAGGTTGTTCCGGTAAGCAATAATGTCCTCAGGCATAATCCTGTATCCGCCCCTGGCAATAGGATCAAACAAAGCAGGTGCATGCAGTGGAATAATATCACGAGTGTTCACACTGAAAACAAGGTTATAAGGAATAGGAATGTCACTGTTCTCGCCAGCAATAAACTGGTGGTCTGCCATAGCCTGACGATCCAAATAAACCTTGGGTAAAGGATAATCATACTGGCGTATCTGCATGTTAAAGTGACTCGCTAAACAAGTAACATAAATCCCACCATGTATTTTACCCTTGGATCTACTAATGTGGAGGCGACGTGCCACAATTGCTCCCAAGCTATAAATGTTGTCTAGAGTGCACGGCGTAAAACAGCGAAGTGTGGGGCACTGAGTGCACTATCTTATCTCTAGCAAGAAAACACTTCGTAATGAATATGGCAAAATAATGCACAACAGGAAAATATAAGCTAGTGGCGGTGATACTTGACACCCCTCTCTCGTCCCCTACGAACAGAGTATGATAAAAGCCTTGGAACTGTGCAGGCCTAGGCTCTACTAAACTGCCATCAGAAGGGATCAAGCATATATTACAAAATTCAGTAAGCGGTATCTGATGGGGTTCAATATATAAGTTAAACTGCACTCCAGGGGGATTATTCCTAGGTAAGAAATGAAAACTTTGCACAAAGGAATTTGTGAGGAGATGATACTGTTCACATTCAGCTGCGATGAAGTCGGTGAGGCCAGCATTAGCAGCATATTGTGCAAACTCCTGAAGGATTCCGGCCCCTTCCATGAACGGGATATGCGGGCATTTGCACGGTCGTACCTCCGCCATTCTCCGGGTGTGGAGATCACTCTCAGATGAATCCCCAATAACTCCCTTGGAGTTCTTCTTGGAAGCAACTTCCTAAAGATACTCAACCTTTTCCTATGAACAAAATTCTGAAATTTTTAGTCCACAAAATTTTTCTCAACAAAACTTCACAAGATTGAAAGCAACTACTCATAGGGATGTATAGAGGCCATATCAAGCATTCAAACTACTTAGAACTCTAATAATTCAACATGCAAGCTCATCTACAGCAACACAAAGAGTAACTGATTATTCAAAATATAAACTACTAAAGCTAAAACTAATTGGACCAATGGAGGAGTCACTTACCAAGCAACAATCCCCCGAAACAGTTTCGGAAACGGAGCTTCGAGCAAAGAGATCAAAATCCGCAGGTTCGGGAGCAAGAACACGAGAGAGAGAGAGAGAGAGAGAGAGAGAGCAATGGTGATTTTTTCTAGAGGTAGGTGGTGATGTGGGATGAAGAGATAACTAAGAGGGCCCATGTGGGGACCATCACCCACCAGGGCGCGCCTGGGGGTCCTGGCGCGCCGAGGTGGGTTATGCCCACTTGGGGTACCTCCCTCTGATATTATTTGCACCAAAAATTCTTAAATATTCAGAAAAATCGTATTAAATTTTCAGAGCGTTCTTAGAACTTTTATTTTTGGGTCATTTTTTATTGCACGGGAAATTCAGAAAACAGACAAAACATGGCATTTTATTTTATTTAACTAATAAAACATAAAACAAAAGGTAGGGACAGAAGATTGTGCTCACTAAATTCATCAACTTCATACCTCTAAAAATGATCCATTAATAAGGTTGATCAAGTCTTATTAACAACCACTTTCGATTAGCATAAAACCGGAGAACTTTCGTAAATCACTAAGTTACCACTACGGGGATATGAATATCCCCAACAATAAGCATTTCATATTTCTTTTTGGCAGTAGGTAGAGGTAGTTGAAAACTTCCAATAGTGATTGTCGGAGATTTTTCAATAACATTAATACCATTCACTTGGAATTGTTTCTTCAAAAAGTGCACCGTATGCTCATTACCATTGGTATACAAAGTGACCTTGCTTTTATTTCAATCAATAACAGCCCCTCCAGTTTTCAAGAAGGGTCTACCAAGGGTAATCGACATGTTGTTGTCCTTGGGCATCTCAAATATAACAAATTCAGTTAAGATAGTAACATTAGCAACAACAACGGGCACATCCTCACAAATTCCGATCGGTATGGCAGTTGATTTATCAGCCATTTGCAAAGATATTTCGGTAGGTGTGAGTTTATTCAAATCAAGTCTTTTATATAAAGAGAAAGTCATAACACTAACACCAGCTCCTAAATCACATAAAGCAGTTTTCACATAGTTTCGTTTGACGGAGCAAGGTATAGCGGGGATTCCCGGACCTCCAAGTTTTTTAGGTACTCCATCTTTAAAAGTATAATTAGCAAGCATGGTGGAGATTCCAGCTTCCGGTATTTTTCTCTTGTTGTGATGATGTCTTTCTTGTACTTTGCATAAGGATGCATTTTCAAGATATCAGTCAAGCGAGTACGCAAAAAGACTGGCCTAATCATTTCAGCAAAGCATTTAAATTCTTCATCATCTTTCTTCTTAGTTGACTTAGGTGGAAAGGGCATAGGTTTTTGAACCCATGGTTCTCTTTCCTTACCATGTTTTCTAGCAACAAAGTCTCCTTTATCATATCTTTTATTCTTGGGTTGTAGGTTATCAAGATCAACAACTGGTTCTATCTCAACATCATTGTCTGGTTCTTTATTATTTGTTTGAGTATCTTCGTGAACCTCATCATTATATTTTTCATTATAAAAAGGTGACTGTTCACTACCAGAAGAGTTTCAGCATCAGAGATAGAAACTTCATTATCATTATCAGGAGGTTTTTCTACTTCAGGTTCTCTAGAGGCATGCAAAGTCCTATCATTTTTCTTCTTCTTTTTATTTTTAGAAGGACTAGGTGCATCAGTGTTAACTCTTTGAGAGTCTTGTTCAATTCTTTTAGGGTGTCCCTCGGGATAGTGGTTCCTGAGTCTTTCTACCTCCTCTAGTCATTACTCTAACAGCATGATCATTGATATTATTATTCATTTCATCAAGCAATTCACTTTGAGATTTAGCAACTTGTTCTAATTGAGTTTGAACCATAGAGGCATGCTTTCCTACACCTCTAACATCATTTGAGATTGTAATAACAAGTCACTCAAGCGAGCAATCGTATCAGAATTGTATTTCAATTGTTTCATAACATTTGCATTGAAGTGATCTTGCTTTCTAATGTAATTTTCAAACTCATAAGGCATTGGCTAGGATGCATATTGTGAGGATTATCATTGTCATTGAATTTCATTAGATAACTTATCTCTACCACCTTAGCTGCTGGTGGTGTATCAAGACCATGTATTTCTTCAATAGGAGGTAATTTTTTGACATCCTCAGCCTTAATACATTTTTCCTTCATAGATTTATTTGCCTCTTGCATATCTTCAGGACTGAGATATAAGATACCCCTCTTCTTCAGAGTAGGTTTAAGAGGTGGTTCAGGAAGAGTCCAATCATCATAATTTTTCAATATGTTATTCAATAATTCTTCAGCTTGACCAATAGTTTGTTCCCTGAAAACACAACTAGCACAACTATCTAGGAAATCCCTAGAAGCATCGGTTAGTCCATTATACAAGATATCAAGTATTTCATTTTTCTTAAGAGGATGATCACGCAAAGTATTAAGCAATTGGAGAAGCCTCCCCCAAGATTGTGGGAGACTCTCTTCTTCAATTTGCACAAAGTTAAATATTTCCTGTAAGGCATCTTGTTTCTTATGAGCAGGAAAATATTTTTCAGAGAAGTAATAAATCATATCCTGGGGACTACGCACACAACCAGGAGGAAGAGTATTATACCAACTCTTAGCATCACCCTTTAATGAGAACAAAAATAATTTGAGAATATAACAATAGCGAATCTTCTCATCATGAGCAAAAAGGGTGGCTATATCATTCAACTTAGTAAGATGTGCCACAATAGTTTCTTTTTGATAACCATGGAAAGGATCAGATTCAACCAAAGTGATTAACGCTGGGTCGACAGAGAATTCCTAATCCTAATCATCAACAAAGATAGGTGAAGTAGCAAACTAAGGATCACATTTCATTTTAGCATTCAAAGTTTTTTCTTTGTACTTGCTTAATAATTTTTCCAGATCCTCTCTATCCTTACAAGCAAGAATGTCTCTAGTTGTCTCATCATCCATAACATAACCTTCCGGCACCTTTGGCAATTCATATTTAGGAGAACTAGGTGTAATAGGTGTTTCAGGATTTTCAGTTTCAAGCTCTTCATCAGTTTCAACATTCTCAAAAGCTTTAGTTCTAGCAATTTGTTCATCAAAAAATTCACCTAATGGAACATTATCCTCAAGCAATGTACTAGCATCATCATGTGTAGCATTCATAACAGAGAATAACATCATCAATAACTTGCGACATATCAAAATTAATAGCATGTGGTGGTGTTGCAAGTTTACTTATAATAGAAGGTGAATCTAAAGCGGAGTTGGATGGCAGTTCCTTACCTCCCCTCGTCTTATAGGGAAAAATCTTAGTCTTAGCATCCTTCAGATTCTTAATAGTATTAATTTTATAATAATCCCAAGTGACTCAACAAATATAGCTATGGTCCTTGGCAACGGCTCCAGAAAAAAGGTCTTGATAACCCACAAGTATAGGGGATCGCAACATTTTTTGAGGGTAGAGTATTCAACCCAAATTTATTGATTCGACACAAGGGGAGCCAAAGAATATTTGCAAGTATTAGCAGCTGAGTTGTCAATTCAACCACACCTGGAGATTAATTATCTGCAACAAAGTGATCAGTAGCAAAGTAGTATGATAGTTTTGATAGTAGTAGCAACAGCAATAGTAACGTGTAATGTTGATAGCAATGATTTCGTAGCGAGTGCAATAGTAACAGTAGCAGTAGTAACTTAGCAGAAATAATATAAGAGAAATTCGTAGGCATTGGATCGGTGAATTAGTTGGACAATATTCCTCATATAACATTCATAACCTAGGGTGATACGGCACTAGCTCCAATTTATAAATATAATGTAGGCATCTATTTCGTAAATAGTCATACGTGCTTATGGAAAGAACTTGCTGATACGTCAATTTTGCATCATGCTTTTATATCAATATTTATTGCATTATGGGCTGTTATTACACATTATGTCATGCCTTTTCTCTCTTATTTTACAAGGTTTACATGAAGAGGGAGAATGCCGGCAGCTAGAATTACGAAATTTGGAAAAGGAGCAGATATTAGAGACCTATTACGCACAACTCCAAAAGTCCACGAAACTTCACGGAGGCACGTTTTGGAATATATAAAAAATACCGTGAAAAAATCAACCAAAGGGGCCCACACCACAGCCACGAGGGTGGGGTGCGCCTGCCACAGGCCGCGCCCACCTCGTGGGCCCCCTGGGAGGCCTCCGGTGCCCATCTTCTGCTATATGAAGTCTTTTGTCTGAGAAAAAAATAAGGAGGAAGCTTTCAGGATGAAACACCGCCACCACGAGGCGGAACCTTGGCAGAACCAATCTAGGGCTCCGGCGGAGCTGTTCTGCCGGGGAAACATCCCCCCCCCCCCCGGGAGGGGGAAATCATCACCATCATCATCACCATCAATCCTCTCATTGGGAGGGGGTCAATCTCCATCAACATCTTCACCAGCACCATGTCCTCTCAAATCATAGTTCATCTCTTGTATCCAATCTTTGTCTCAAAACCTCAGATTGGTACCTGTAGGTTGCTAGTAGTGTTGATTACTCCTTGTAGTTGATGCTAGTTGGTTTAATTGGTGGAAGATCATATGTTCAGATCCTTTATGCATATTAATACCCCTCTGATTATGAACATGAATATGATTTGTGAGTAGTTACGTTTGTTTCTGAGGACATGGGAGAAGTCTTGCTACAAGTAGTCATGTGAATTTGGTATTCGTTCGATATTTTGATGAGATGTATGTTGTCTTTCCTCTGGTGGTCTTATGTGAACGTTGACTACATGACACTTCACCATTATTTGGGCCTGGAGGAACGCATTGGGAAGTAATAAGTAGATGATGGGTTGCTAGAGTGACAGAAGCTTAAACCCTAGTTTATGCGTTGCTTCGTAAGGGGCTGATTTGGATCCATATGTTTCATGCTATGGTTAGGTTTACCTTAATACTTCTTTTGTAGTTGCGGATGCTTGCAATAGGGGTTAATCATAAGTGGGATGCTTGTCCAAGGAAGGACAGCACCCAAGCACCGGTCCAACCACATATCAAATTATCAAAGTAATGAACGCGAATCATATGAGCGTGATGAAAACTTGCTTGATAATAATTCCCATGTGTCCTCGGGAGCGTTTTCCTTCATATAAGAGTTTGTTCAGGTTTGTCCTTCGCTACAAAAAGTATTGGGCCATCTTGCTGCACCTTATTTATTTTCATTACTTGTTACCCATTACAAATTACCTTATCACAAAACTATCTGTTACCGATAATTTCAGTGCTTGCAGAGAATACCTTACTGAAAACCGCTTGTCATTTCCTTCTGCTCCTCGTTGGGTTTGACACTCTTACTTGTCGAAAGGACTACGATAGATCCCCTAAACTTGTGGGTCATCAAGACTCTTTTCTGGTGCCGTTGCCGGGTAGTGAAGCGCCTTTGGTAAGGAAAATTTTATATAGCGTGCTGAAATTTACTGTCACTTGTTACTATGGAAAGTAATCCTCTGATGGGCTTGTTCAGGGTATCTTCATCCCGACCAATAGAGCAAAGAGTTGCTCCTCAAACTGCCGAACCTACTGGAATTTTTTACTTTGAAATTCCTTCGTGTATGATAGATAAAATGCTAGCTAATCCTTTTACAGGAGTTGGAACATTGCATCCCGACCTGCACCTAATCTATGTGGATGAAGTTTGTGCATTATTTAAGCTTGCAGGTATGCCCGATGTAGCAACCAGACCTCAAACAGTCTGATCTCTGTGCTTAGGTGTCATCCCTGGATTAGTAATGCTGACACCACACAGTACTTGAAGGATTTATAACAGAGTAGCAATCACACACTTATTACATCAAATGTCTCAAAAGAGAACTTAGCAAAATAAATATGGCTTAAGGCCATCTAATAACGATAACATCAGAAGGCTTGGAAGATAAGCGAGTCCATCAACTCCAACGGCATCACAGAGTATAGAACCACGACCTAAAAGCACCTTACTGTAAATGCGAAAAGTACGCAACATGAAAAGTTGCAGCCAAAACGGGTCAAGACATGGAATATCTTGGCAATGTAACACATAGAGAGTAACGAAAGAGTAATCCTATACTACATGCAAATATGGCTGGTGGAAAGCTCTATGGTTACGCTTTTTTGAAACGCCAATTTTTCCCTTTGCAAAAGGAATAAATTTATTTAACTATCATGGTGGTTGTTAAACATTGAGAATGGTTGATGACATCCTCAATCCCGATTAAAATAATCATCATTAAAACCCAACAAAATTAACTAAAGTAACATGATGAGATTCACATGATATCCAAGTACTAGATACTCAAACGTCCATAACAGGGACACGGCTAACCATGATTAGTTTATACACTCTGCAGAGGTTTGCACTTTTCCCGACAAGACTCGATCGCCTCATTGGGTTTCTCTACTACATGATGTTTGAGAAGCGGATGACCGAGACACGATCTTTCGTAAGCGCTTAGCACCTTACGAAGGGTAGACCGGTACACCTACTTTCCCCTACATACGCTAGTCTACCCGTAAGAGTTCGCACAACTAAATCAACTATGCGAGCCCATAATGGCTTGTGGCTGCACACGGAAGTTTCTAGTATGAATAATCTCATGATCCCTTTGGGCCTGGGTGGTGGTCCAAAAAAAACAGGCAAGTCCTGGAACAACCAGGTACCTCTATTGACCCAGATGTGTATTAATGTTGCCACCTTAAATAAACCATTAATTAACAATCTCACATCTGTCATGGAAAATCACTGACCCAATCCACGTCTACTTGCATAGCATGGCGAAATAAACAACCGTAGAAGTAACTCCCAAGGGTTTGATAATAAAACAGGTAATAGGTACTACCCCATCTACTACCCAAAACCCACAATTTAATTTGATCCTAATCATGCAATGTTTGGGGATTGTTCTAATGCAATAAAAACTGGGTATTGGAAAAGGTATGATCAAAGTGTTACTTGCCTTGCTGATGATCCGCGAAACCTAGAGACTCGAAGTAACAGGCGGCGCACTCCGGGTATTCTATCGCAGACAAACAAACAAGCATACAATAATTACTCATCTAATGCACAGGTAAATCTCAAATAAAAGATCTAACCAGAAAGTTCAACTTAAGAACTCTGGTTTGCAAAAAGAATCAAATCAAACGAAACAACGAAAGTCAAACGGCGAAAGAAAACAGCTTCGCTTTACTAATCTGGATCTAAGTCAAATTTTACAGAAACAAAAACTTTTTTAAGTTAGTTATTCGGAAAGAGGGTTTCGAGACAAAACTCCAGGCGCTTGAATCGCCTGATTCCGATAAACGAGCGAAAAGTTATACTAAAACGAAAATCGGATCAGAAATCGTGATCAGAAAATAATCGCGGAAAATCCGAGAAAAAGAAAAATGACGAATAGGTTAACGAACGAACGTTCGTTAACTAGAACTAAACGACGAACACGTTCGTTAAAATGAACGAACGAGCGAACGCTCGCTATTTAACCGAACCAAAAATAAATAAACCGATCTAAAAAACGGAAACTAAAAAAAAACCGCGGCTAAATAAAAAAACCAGGCTGTTTTCTAAAGAAAACCGCCGGTGACGGCGGCTACCTCGGCGGCGGGGTCCGATGAGGCGGTGGCGGGGTCCGGCGACGGCGGCGGCGGTCTGGCCTTGGCGCGGGCGGTGTGGCGCGGCGGCGGCGGGGCTAGGGTTAGGGTTTTGGGCGGTAATTTGATCGGGCCTGGGCGGCGCCTTATAAAGGCCCGGCCGGGCGGAGTCCCGGCCGAATACGGCCGAGAGTCGGTTCTCGTTTTAAAAAAAACCGTGCAGAAAAAAATCGAAAGAAATACTAAACGGACTCCAAAAATCCCGAAATAAATTTTCCCCGGCTTGTAAAATCAAGCAGGACTAGATGAACATTTATTTGGGCCTAAATGCAAATTTTGAAAAACGCATGTTTTTCCTAAATTCAAATAAAATGGCGAAAAAAACTCCAAAATAAAATCTTATTTGATTTTATTATTAAATCCTCAATATTTCTTTATTTTGGGAAAGTCATTTTATTCCCTCTCTCATATTTTTGTAATAGAAATAATTCATGATAAAATAATTAAAATCAAATGATCCTATTCTCAAAATTTGAGAAAACTCAAATATGAAAATAACAAAATTCCCAACTCTCTCCGTGGGTCCTTGAGTTGCGCAGAATTTCTAGGATCAAAACCCAAAGCAAATAAAATATGATATGCATTGATGATCTGATGTATAACATTCCAAATTGAAAATTTGGGATGTTACAAACCTACCCTTCTTAAGAGGAATCTCGCCCTCGAGATTCGGGTTGGCTAGAAAACAGGTGAGGGTGGTCCTTTAGCAAATCTTCCTCTCGCTCCCAGGTGGCTGCATCTTCGGTGTGGTGGCTCCACTGAACTTTGCAAAACTTAATAACCTTGCTGCGGGTAACTCATTTGGCAACCTCGAGAATCTTAACTGGTTTTCTCCTCATAGGTCAAATCATTATTCAATAGAATCGCTTCCAATGGCCTTGTATCCCTTAGTGGTATTTCAGCCATCTCCGCATGGCACTTCTTTAATCGGGAAACGTGGAATACATCATGAACTCCTGACAATCCTTCGAGCAATTCCAACTTGTAGGCCACTTCTCCCATACGTTCCAAAACATGATATGGTCCTACAAAACGTGGTGCTAACTTTCCCTTAACTCCAAAACGCTTAATTCCTTGTAGTGGAGATACTCGAAGATAAACTCGGTCTCCGACTTTGTAAACTGTCTCGTTGCGTTTTGAATCCGCATAACTCTGCTGCCTGGACTGGGCTACCTTGAGCCTATCACGAATCAACTTCACTTTCCGTTCAGACTCCTTAATCAAATCCGGTCCAAACAACTGGCAGTCTCCAACTTCATCCCACAACAACAGGGTCCTGCACCTCCTACCGTACAAGGCTTCGAAAGGGGCCATTTTCAAACTGGATTGATAACTGTTGTTGTAAGAGAATTCTGCATATGGCAAATTGTCGTCCCAACTAGATCCATAATCTAGTGCACAAGCTCTCAGCATATCCTCCAAAATCTGATTGACTCTCTCGGTCTGTCCATCTGTCTGCGGATGGAAAGCTGTGCTAAACTCCAGCCTGGTACCCAAAGTTTCATGCAACTGCTTCCAGAACTTTGAGGTGAATTGGGTTCCTCTATCAGATACGATACTCCTCGGAACTCCATGTAAACATACAATCCTGGTCATGTATATCTTCGCCAACTTAGCACTGGTGTAAGTGGTCTTCACTGGGATGAAATGAGCTACCTTCGTCAACCGATCCACTAAAACCCAAATTGAGTCATAGCCGGAACGAGTCCTGGGTAATCCCGTGATAAAATCCATGCCTAGTTTATCCCACTTCCATTCGAGTATCGGCAATGGCTGTAACAATCCTGCTGGCTTCTGATGCTCTGCCTTTACTCTCTGGCATACGTCACAAACTGCTACATATTCCGCAATATCTTTCTTCATTCCGGTCCACCAGAAAGTATCGTTCAAATCCAAATACATCTTGGTATTTCCTGGGTGAATAGAATATGGTGAATCATGTGCCTCTTGCAAAATCAACTTCCTGATCTCCGGGTCATTGGGCACATAAACACGGTCTTCAAACCATAGGGTGTCATGCTCATCCTCACGAAATCCCTTAGCTTTTCCTTCACTCATTTTCTCCTTTATAGAAGCGATCTCTTTGTCAGTCTTCTGAGCTTCTCTGATTCTATCCATTAAGGTTGACTGAATCTCCAATGCTGCTACATAGCCTCTCGGAACTATTTCCAACCATAGCTCACGAAGATCCTCGGCTAACTCCTTTAGTATTTCTCCCGTCATTAGTGTATTGACATGGCTCTTACGGCTCAATGCGTCAGCTACTACATTAGCCTTTCCGGGATGGTAATGAAATCTCATATCATAATCCTTGATGAGCTCCAACCATCTCCTTTGTCTGAGGTTTAACCCCTTCTGCGTAAAAATGTACTTCAAACTCTTGTGATCCGTATAGACCTCACAATGATTTCCAATGAGGAAATGCCTCCATGTTTTCAATGCATGCACTACGGCTGCTAACTCCAAATCATGTGTGGCATAATTCAATTCGTGAGGTTTCAGTTGTCGTGAAGCATCTGAAACAACTCTTCCTCCCCGCATGAGCACTGCTCCAAGTCCTTGACGCGAAGCTTCACAATACACCTCATAATCTTTAGTCTGGTCTGGCAAAATCAACACTGGTGAGGTAACCAAACGTTTCTTCAACTCCTGGAAACTAGCCTCACACTCTTCAGTCCATATAAACTTGGTATCCTTCTTCAACAACTCCGTCATAGGTTTTGCTATCTTGGAGAAATTCTCAATAAACCTCCGGTAGTATCCTGCCAGTCCAAGGAAACTCCGGATCTCTCCAACTGTTGTTGGTGCTTCCCAATTGGTCACAGTGATAACCTTTGTGGGGTCAACCGCTATTCCTTCTCCAGATATAACGTGTCCGAGGAACCCTACTTCCTTCAACCAAAACTCACATTTGCGAACTTGGCATATAGCGATGCTCTTCGAGCTTTTCCAGTACCAATCGCAAATGTTCCTTATGTTCATCTTCATTCTTCGAGTAAACCAAAATATCATCAATGAACACTACGACGAACTTATCCAAAAACTCCATAAACACTTTGTTCATCATGTTCATAAAATAGGCAGGTGCGTTAGTCGGACCAAATGACATAACGGTATAATCATACTGATCCATATCTTGTGGTGAATGCTGTCTTGGGTATATCCCGCTCTCGAATCTTCAATCGATGGTATCCTGATCGTAAATCGATTTTGGAAAACACTTTATCTCCTTGCAACCGATCAAACAGATCATTGATCATTGGTAGTGGGTACTTGTTCTTGATCGTTACTTCATTCAATCCACGATAATCAACAACCATCCTTAACGATCCATCCTTCTTTTCCACTAGAATGCAGGTGATCCCCAAGGCGAAGAACTTGGGCGAATGTAACCTTTATCCAATAACTCCTTAATCTGCTTCTTAATCTCCACCAAATCCTTTGCGGGCATCCTGTATGGTCGCTTCGATATTGGCCCTGTGCCTGGCAAAAGCTCAATCAAAAACTCAATGTCCCGATCCAGTGGCATGCCTGTCAACTCTTCTGGAAATACGTCAGGGAAATCCTTTACCACTGGTACTTCTTCCTGCACAACTCCTGATAAGGAATTTACTTGCATCCTATATGGCACATGCCGGGATATATACTTGATTCTTCTTCCTTCTGGTGTCATAAGCAAAATTGTCTTACTGGCGCAATCGATGTTTCCTCCATACATCGAGAGCCAATCCATACCAAGAATTACATCAAATCCTTGGGATTCCAGAATAATTAAATCCGTTGGGAAAATATGCCTTCCTATACTTAATGGCACTTGAAAATATCCTTGACTGGCCATATACTCCGCTCCTGGTGAACTTACTAGCATAGGTGTTTTAAGAATCCTAGTGGGCAGGCTATACTTATCCACAAATCCTCTTGATATGTATGAATGCGATGCACCAGTATCAAAAAGAACGAGTGCAGTAAATGACTTAACCAAAAACTTACCTATTACTGCATCAGGCTGAGCTTCAACCTCCTCCACGCTAACGTGGTTCACATCCCCTGTTGAAAGGGTTTGGCTTCTTTCATGATCTTCCATTGCAATTCTGGCATTCATAACCTTCATTTGAATAATGACCAGTATTATTTCACTTAAAGTAAGTGATTTGGCTCAGGTCTTTCTTAGCTGGGGTTGATGGGTTGGTACGGTTCTGGCCGTTGCTTCCTCCATTCCCATTACCATTCTCGGGGCCATTATGGTTGTGTGAACTACCTCCTCCATGGGTATGCTGAAAATGAACTCCCGGTTTAGGGGTAAAAGCAGGGGCTTCCTGAGTTTAATTGTACTTCCCCTGTCCATACTTCCTCTTGCGGTTTTCAATCTGCTGCTGCTTCCCTTCAATCATAAGAGCACGATCTACCAACTCCTGGTAGTTATTGAAGCTTGCTACCATCAACTGCATACTCAGCTCGTCGTTCAGTCCTTCCAGAAACTTCTCCTGTTTAGCTGCATCCGTAGCAACGTCATCTGGGGCATAACGTGCTAGCTTACTAAAGTCATCCACATATCGCCAACCGTCTGGCCCGTCCTCCTTGGCGCAAGTTGCGAAACTCACGCTTCTTCATGGCCATAGCTCCTGCTGAAACATGGGCAGACGGAAAGCTTGCTGAAACCGATCCCATGTGGCGGTGTCTCTGAGGTAAGTGGCTGTAAAATTCTCCCACCATCTTTGCCGCGGGTCCTTCAAGCTGATGTGCGGCAAATTTCACCTTTTCCCCTTATGTACATCCTGCAGTGGTCAACTCCCTCCCTATCTTATGGAGCCAATCATCTGCCACTATTGGCTCGGTGCTACTGTAAAACACCGGCGGATTCAGCCTAAGAAAATGGGTTAAATGATCAACAGGTGGTGGTGGTGGTGGGTTGTTGTTGTTGTTGTTCTTGTTGTTGTTGTTCTGGACTAGCAACTGCATCAATGCATTCTGCTGCTGGATCAACTGAGTGAGCTCCGGTGGGAAAGCAAATCCATTGTCACGTCTCGGAGGCATCTGAGGGTTTGTAGAAAAGACGAGAGTTAAGAATAGAATGGGGTCTAAAGAGAAAACACTACCCAATGCACATGAGACAAAACACACAAAATCACTTCATTCAATCAAGCAAAAGCATACAAACGGTCTTAGAACTATCGCAAAAGTGCGTGGACTATGCTATGCACATGGTGGAACACTACTACTGTTATGGTGGTCAACTAGAAAACTGCTCCGATGAAGATTCCATGATATCCTCTCCAGCTTCATCAACATAGTCATCATCACTATCGTCGGGGTGCGAGTCGGTGTCGTCAATGATGATATAATTATCCGGGCAAGTGGAATCGCCATCTTCTCTTTTGGGTGCTGAACCTCCCATGAATACTCCAATCTTCTCCTTAAGGTCGTCGTTTTGTTACACTAGAGCGACGTTCTCCTCCATGTAGTCTTCACGTGTAGCCTTGAGTTCTTCTTCTAGCTCCTTGATCTTGGGCATGGCCTTTTGTAGATCCTCCATACCCGCGCACATCTGGTTCTCCTGGCGTCTGATGTGCTGGTTTAATTCATGAATGTAAGTTGTGATTGATCTGTCCCTCCTGGTGCTGATCATCTCCCATTGCTCATCTCGGCGCCCACAAATCTGGTAGATAGTATTCTTGAGATCATTGTGGTAAACTTCTCCAATTCGGCCCATGGCGATGTGGGCTGCCATGCTCTTTCCTGGGCTCCAAGTTGGTGCATCAAAGGAAAACTCTATGGGTTCAGCGACTGGTGCAAATGTCCTTCCTGGAATTTGAACTTGAATCATCCAGCGCTCCTCTTTGGGTAAAGTGGCGTTGTAAGTCCCGGTGAATCTTGGTATTCCTATGTTCAGGTATCTAGTGACTTCCTTCAAGTGATATCCAAAGGGTGTATCTTCATCCGGTTGTGTGAACTTGTTCCTTGCATCCGCCATCCTAAAAGAATAGAAAAGATGAGGAGTTAGAGATGAGAAGAAAGAGTAGTGATCTAGGGCTTTAGCTTAGTGGTCGTGTCCTACAGTCAGCCTGTGCTCTGATATCATCTTTGTAGCGACCAGACCTCAAACAGTCTGATCTCTGTGCTCAGGTGTCATCCCTGGATCAGTAATGCTGACACCACACAGTACTTGAAGGATTTATAACAGAGTAGCAATCACACACTTATTACATCGAATGTCTCAAAAGAGAACTTAGCAAAATAAATATGGCTTAAGGCCATCTAATAACGATAACAACGGAAGGCTTGCAAGATAAGCGAGTCCATCAACTCCAACGGCATCACTGAGTATAGAACCACGACCTAAAAGCACCTTACTCGTCGTCTGAAAAGTCTGCAACATGAAAAGTTGCAGCCCGAAAACGGGCCAGCACATGGAATATGCTCGCAATGTAACACATAGAGAGTAATGAAAGAGTAATCCTATACTACATGCATATATGGCTGGTGGAAAGCTCTATGTTTACAATTTTTGCGAAAAGCCAATTTTTCCCTACTGAAAAGGAATAACTTTATTTAACTATCATGGTGGTTGTTAAACATTGAGAATGGTTGACAGCATCCTCAATCCCGATTAAAATAATCATCATTAAAATCCAACAAAATTAATTAAAGTAACATGATGAGATTCACATGATATCCAAGTACTAGATACTCAAAACGTCCATAACCGGGGACACGGCTAACCATGATTAGTTTATACACTCTGCAGAGGTTTGCACACTTTTCCCCACAAGACTCGATCGCCCCCGTTGGGTTTCTCGCACTACATGATGTTTGAGAAACGGATGACCGAGACACGATCTTCGTAAGCGCTAGCACCTTACGAAGGGTAGACCGGTACACCTACTTTCCCCTACATCTGCTAGTCTACCCGTAAGAGTTCGCACAACTTAATCAACTATGCCTTCCGTTCGAACGAACGAGCGAACGCTCGCTATTTAACCGAACCGAAAATAAATAAACCGATCTAAAAAAAAGGAAACTAAAAAAATAAACCGCGGCTAAATAAAAAAAATCGGGCGGTTTTCTAAAGAAAACCGCCGGTGACGACGGCTACCTCGGTGAGGTCCGTGGCGGCGGTGGCCAGGCGGTCTTGTGGGCGTGTGGCGGTGGCGTGGCCGGCTAGGGTTAGGGTTTTAAGGCGTTTGTCTTGATCGGGCCCGGTGTTTTATAAAGGCCCGGCGGAGTCCCGGCCGAATACGGCCCAGAGTCGGTTCGCGTTTTTTAAAAAAAAATTCCATGCAGAAAAAAAAATCGAAAGAAATACTAAACAGACTCCAAAAATCCCGAAATAAATTTTCCCCGGCTTCTAAAATCAAGCCGGACTAGATGAACATTTATTTGGGCCTAAATGCAAATTTTGAAAAATGCATGTTTTTCCTAAATTCGAATAAAATGGCGAAAAACTCCAAAATAAAATCTTATTTGATTTTATTATTAAATCCTTAATATTTCTTTATTTTGGGAAAGTCATTTTATTCCCTCTCTCATATTTTTGTAATAGAAATAATTGATGATAAAATAATTAAAATCAAATGATCCTATTCTCAAAATTTGAGAAAACTCAAATATGAAAATAACAAAATTCCCAACTCTCTCCGTGGGTCCTTGAGTTGCGTAGAATTTCTAGGATCAAAACCCAAAGCAAATAAAATATGATATGCATTGATGATCTGATGTATGACATTCCAAATTGAAAATTTGGGATGTTACACCCGAGGATGTTATGAAGAAGAAGGTCTTCCCTTTATCTTTGAAGGGAAAGGAATTGACATGGTTTAGGCTATGTGATGATATGGGATCGTGGAACTACAACCGATTGAAATAGGAATTTCATCAGAAGTTTTATCCTATGCATCTTGTCCATCGTGATCGTAATTATATATATAACTTTTGGCCTCGCAAAGGAGAAAGCATCGCTCAAGCTTGGGGAGGCTTAAGTCAATGTTATACTCATGCCCCAATCATGAGCTCTCAAGAGAAATTATTATTCAAAAATTTTATGGTCGGCTTTCTCTCAACAATCGCTCCATGCTCGATACTTCTTGTACTGGTTCTTTTATGATGAATAATATTGAATTCAAATGGGATTGATTGGAAAGAATTAAATGCAACTCTAAAGATTGGGACCTCGACGAAGGTAAGGAGTCAGGTATAACACCTAAGTTTGATTCTGTTAAATCTTTAATGGATACCGATGTTTTCCGTGAATTTAGCACTAAATATGGACTTAACTCTGAGATAGTAGCTTCTTTCTATGAGTCATTTGCTACTCATGTTGATCTCCCTAAGGAGAAGTGGTTTAAATATAATCCTCCCATTGAAGTAAAAGTAGTTGCACCTATTAAAGTTGAAGAAAAGACTATCACTTATAATGATCTTGTTGTCCCTACTGCTTATATTGAGAAACCACCTTTCCCTGTTAGAATAAAGGATCATGCTAAAGCTTCGACTATGGTCAACAAAAGTAACATTAGAACACATACACCCCCTGAGCAAATTAAAGTTGAACCTAGTATTGCTATGGTTAAAGATCTCTTGGCCGATAATATTGATGGGCATGTTATTTACTTCAGTGATGAAGCTGCTAGAATTGTTAGACCCGACACTAAAAATAAACATAGACCTATTGTAGGCATGCCTGTTATTTCTGTTAAAATTGGAGATAATTGTTATCATGGCTTGTGTGATATGGGTGCTAGTGCAAGTGCAATACCTCATTCCTTATACAAAGAAATTATGCATGATATTGCACTTTCTTTGAGATAGAAGAAATTGATGTTACAATTAAGCTTGCCAATAGAGATACTATTTCACCGGGGGGATTGTTAGAGATGTTGAAGTCTTGTGTGGGAAAGTTAAATATCCTGCTGATTTTCTTGTTCTTGGTTCCCCACAAGATAACTTTTGTCCCATTATATTTGGTAGACCCTTCTTGAACACTGTTATTGCTAGGATAGACTGCAAAAATGATGTTGTTACTATTGGTTTGGGGATATGTCTCATGAGTTTAATTTTGCTAAATTTCGTAGACAACCCCATGACGAAGAATTGCCCAGTAAAGATGAAATTATTGGTCTTGCTTCTATTGCCGTGCCTCCTAATGATCCTTTAGAACAATATTTGCTCGACCATGAAAATGATATGTTTATGAACGAAAGAAGGGAAATAGATGAAGTATTCTTTAAACACGGACCCATTTTGAAACACAACTTGCCTGTTGAAATTCTAGGGGATCCTCCTCCACCCAAGGGTGATCCCGTGTTTGAGCTTAAACCATTACCACATACTCTTAAATATGCTTATCTTGATGAAAAGAAGATATATCCTGTTATTATTAGTGCTAACCTTTCAGAGAAGGAAGAAGAAACATTATTGAAAACTCTGAAGAAGCACCGTGCTGCTATTGGATATACTCTTGATGATCTTAAGAGCATTAGTCCCACTCTATGCCAACACAAAATAAAATTGGAGAAAGACGCTAAACCGGTTGTTGATCACCAATAAAGGTTAAATCCTAAGATGAAAGAAGTGGTAAGAAAAGAAATACTAAAGCTTCTGGAGGCAGGTATAATCTATCCCGTTGCTGATAGTCAGTGGGTAAGCCCTGTCCATTGTGTCCCTAAGAAGGGAGGTATTACTGTTGTTCCTAATGATAAAGATGAATTGATCCCACAAAGAATTGTTACAGGTTATAGAATGGTAATTGATTTCCGTAAACTAAATAAAGCTACTAAAAAGGATAATTACGCTTTAGCTTTTATTGATCAAATGCTAGAAAGATTATCCGAACATACACATTTTTGCTTTCTAGATGGTTATTCTGGTTTCTCTCAAATACCTGTGTAAAAAGAGGATCAAGAAAAGACCACTTTTACTTGCCCTTTCGGTACCTTTGCTTATAGACGTATGCCTTTTGGTTTATGCAATGCACATGCTACCTTTCAAAGATGCATGATGGCTATATTCTCTGATTTTTGTGAAAAGATTGTTGAGGTTTTCATGGATGATTTCTCCGTGTATGGAACTTCTTTTGATGATTGCTTGAGCAACCTTGATCGAGTTTTGCAGAGATGTGAAGAAACTAATCTTGTATTGAATTGGGAGAAGTACCACTTTATGGTTAATGAAGGTATTGTCTTGGGGCATAAAATTTCTGAAAGAGGTATTGAAGTTGATAAAGCTAAAGTTGATGCCATTGAAAAGATGACGTGTCCCAAGGACATTAAAGGTATAAGAAGTTTCCTTGGCCATGCCGGTTTTTATAGGAGGTTCACTAAAGACTTCTAAAAAATTTCTAGGCCTCTAACTAATCTCTTACAAAAAATATTCCTTTTGTCTTTGATGATGATTGTGTAGAAGCATTTGAAATACTTAAGAAAGCTTTGATTTCTGCACCTATTGTTCAGCCACCCGATTGGAATTTACCCTTTGAAATTATGTGTGATGCTAGCGATTATGTTGTAGGTGCTATTCTAGGACAAAGAGTTGATAAGAAACTAAATGTTATTCAATATGCTAGTAAAACTCTAGACAGTGCCCAGTGAAATTATGCTACTACTAAAAAAGAATTTTTAGCAGTTGGATTTGCTTATGATAAGTTCACATCTTATATTGTTGATTCCAAAGTAACTGTTCACACTAATCATACTGCTATTAAATATCTTATGGAAAAGAAATATGCTAAACCTAGACTTATTAGATGGGTTCTCTTACTACAAGAATTTGATTTGCATATTATTGATAGAAAGGGAGCTAAGAACCCCGTTGCAGACAACTTATCTAGGCTAGAGAATGTTCTTGATGAACCACTACCTATTGATGATAGCTTTCCTGATGAACAATTAGCTGTCATAAATGCTTCTCGTGCTTCTCCATGGTATGCTGGTTATGCTAATTACATTGTTGCTAAATTTATACCACCTAGTTTCACATACCAGTAAAAGGAAAAAGTTTTTCTATGATTTAAGACATTACTTCTGGGATGATCCACACCTTTATAAAGAAGGAGTAGATGGTGTTATTAGACGTTGTGTACCTGAGCATGAACAGGAACAGATCTTGCGCAAGTGTCACTCCGAGGCTTATGGAGGACATCACGCTGGAGACAGAACTGCACACAAGGTATTGCAATCCGGTTTTTATTGGCCTACTCACTTCAAGGATGCTAGTAAGTTTGTCTTGTCCTGTGATGAATGTCAAAGAATTGGTAATATTAGTAGACGTCAAGAAATGCCTATGAATTACTCACTTGTTATTGAACCATTTGATGTTTGGGGCTTTGATTATATGGGACCGTTTCCTTCCTCTAATGGCTATACTCATATTTTAGTTGCTGTTGATTACGTTACTAAGTGGGTAGAAGCTATTCCAACTAGTAGTGCTGATCATAGCACCTCTATTAAGATGCTCAAAGAAGTTATTTTTCTAAGGTTTGGAGTCCCTAGATACTTAATGACTGATGGTGGTTCACATTTTATTCATGGTGCTTTTCGTAAAATGCTTGCTAAGTATGACGTTAATCATAGAATTGCATCCCCATACCACCCACAATCTAGTGGTCAAGTAGAACTGAGTAATAGAGATCTCAAATTAATTTTGCAAATTACTGTTAATGGATCTAGGAAGAATTGGTCCAGGAAACTTGATGATGCATTATGGGCCTATAGAACTGCATATAAAAATCCTATGGGTATGTCTCCGTATAAAATGGTTTATGGAAAAGCATGTCACTTACCTCTCGAACTAGAACATAAGGCATATTGGTCCATTAAAGAGCTCAATTACGATTTCAAACTTGCCGGTGAGAAGAGGCTATTTGACATTAGCTTACTTGATGAATGGAGAACACAAGCCTATGAGAATGCCAAACTATTTAAAGAAAAAGTTAAAAGATGGCATGACAAAAGGATACAAAAGCATGAGTTTAATGTTGGTGATTATGTGTTGCTATTCAACTCTCGTTTAAGATTTTTTGCAGGAAAGCTCCTCTCTAAATGGGAAGGTCCTTACGTTATCGAGGAGGTCTATCGTTCCGGTGCCATAAAAATCAACAACTTCGAAGGCACAAATCCGAAGGTGGTGAACGGTCAAAGAATCAAACTCTATATCTCAGGTAATCCCATAATGTTGAAACCAATGCTATTGAAACCGTAACCCCGGAGGAATACATAAGGGACACTTTCCAGAATGTTTCAAACTCCAAAAAGGAATAGGTATGTGGTACGGTAAGTAAACCGACTCCAAAACAGTTCTAATGGTAGTTTTTCTCCGTTTTGGAGTATTTAAGAAAATAGGAAAATAAGAAGCAGTTCGGGAAGGACACGAGGCGTCCACGAGGGTGGAGGGCGCACCCTACCCCCCTGGGCGCGCCCCTGCCTCGTGGGCACCTCGTGTGCTCTCCGGACTCTGTTTTCTTGCGCGATACTTCTTTTGGTCGGTAAAAATTCATTATATAATCTCCCGAAGGTTTTGACTCTCATATCACGCAAATATCCTCTGTTTCTGTCTTGAGATGTTTCTACCACAGATTAGAGCAAGATGTCTTCTCAAGAGTCAGTTGTGGAGAGTCGGGTGTCTCATCCGACACCGGGACCAGGAGCAAACGACGATGCTGACCACTTTGGGCCATCAACGGAGGAAGAGATGGAGGCCGACTTGAAAAGGATAGATGCCATGGAGGAGGATCAGGAAGTTACTTCTCGTTTCCGAGCCGGATTCATGATGGGGGAACTACAGAGCTCAGCTATTCCAAACTCGGTCATCCCTTCCAATGTTAGATTTCTTTCTTATGAAAATATGAAAAAAGTTTCACTTGTTCTCCCGCAGCTATGCAACATCCTTGGGTGAAAGGGCTTTAGCCGTCACGGCTAAGCTCCATAAGGAAATAATGGACCTCAAGCAGCAAGTCTATAAGCACGAGGAAGAGAATCGTATCCCGAGGGGCATCATCGCCAAGAATATTACATCACCATGAAGAAAGAGACATAATCACATGGGTATGGGCACTCCCCTTGGCAACTGCCAAGCTTGGGGGAGGTGCCCCGGTATCGTATCACCATCACACTTCTATCTTTACCGTTTTTCTTAGTTCGATCCTCTTAGTAATATCTTGATCTAGTAGAATAAAGTTTTAGTATAATCTAGTTTTGAGCTTTGCTTTATGATCCTTCTATGTAATCGAGTCCGTGAGTTATATAATAAGGTTTAGTTTGGAGTCAAGGGCTTGATTATCTTGCTATGATCTTGAGGGAATAAAAGAAAAAGGAAGAATAAAAAGAATTAAAGAGATCATATTGATCTTATGGAGAGTAATGACTTCACATATAAAGAGTATGATGAATAAAAGTTGTTGAGAGTTGACAAACATAGTTTTGGTCATCGTTGCAATTAATAGGAAATAATAAAGAAAGAGAGGTTCTCACATATAAATACACTATCTTGGACATCTTTTATGATTGTGAGCACTCATTAAAATATGACATGTTAAAGAGTTGATGTTGGACAAGGAAGACAACATAATGGGTTATGTTTTCTTATATCTGAAATAAAGTATGTTGTCATGGATCATCCAACATGTTGAGCTTGCCTTTCTCCCTCATGCTAGACAATTCTTTGCACCAAGTAGAGATGCTACTTGTGCTTCCAAATACCCTTAAACCCAGTTTTGACATGAGAGTCCATCATATCTAGCTATGGATTGAGTAAGATCCTTCAAGTAAGTTGTCGTTGTTGCATGCAACAAAAATTGCTCTCTAAATATGTATGATTTATTAGTGTGGAGGAAATAAGCTTTATACGATCTTGTGATGTGGAAGAAATAAAAGCGACGGACTGCATAATAAAGATCCATATCACAAGTGGCAATACAAAGTGACGTTCTTTCCCATTAAGATTTTGTGCATCCAACCATAAAAGCACATGACAACCTCTGCTTCCCTTTGCGAAGGGCCTATTCTTGTCTTATATCTTATACAAGAGTCATGGTGATCTTCACCTTTCCTTTTTACGTTTTATCCTTTGGCAAGCACATTGTGTTGGAAAGATCCTGATATATATATATATATCCAATTGGATGTAAGTCATCATGAACTATTATTGTTGACATTACCCTTGAGGTAAAAGGTTGGGAGGCAACACTATAAGCCCCTATCTTTCTCTGTGTCCGATTTAAACTCCATACCCATAAGTATTGCGTGAGTGTTAGCAATTGTGAAAGACTAAATGATAGTTGAGTATGTGGACTTATTTGAAAAGCTCTTATATTGGCTCTTTCCGATGTTATGATAAATTGCAATTGCTTCAATGACTGAGATTATAGTTTGTTAGTTTTCAATGAGGTTTCTGATTCATACTTGACATTGTGAATAGATTGTTACTTTAGCATAAGAAATCATATGACTATATCCATATATGTTGCTGTTATAAGAATGATCATGATGCCCTCATGTCCGTATTTTATTTTATCGACACCTCTATCTCTAAACATGTGGACATATTTTTCATTACCGGTTTCCGCTTGAGGACAAGCAAGGTCTAAGCTTGGGGGAGTTGATACGTCCATTTTGCATCATGCTTTTATATCGATATTTATTGCATTACTGGCTGTTATTACACATTATGTCACAATACTTATGCCTTTTCTCTCTTATTTACAAGGTTTACATGAAGAGGGAGAATGCCGGCAGCTGGAATTCTGGCCTGGAAAAGGAGCAAATATTAGAGACCTATTCTACACAACTCCAAAAGTCCTGAAACTTCATGGAGGCATGTTTTGGAATATATAAAAAATACTAGCGAAAGAATCAACCAGAGGGGGCCCACACCCTGGCCACGAGGGTGTGGGGCATGCCCTACCCTCTGGCGAGGCCCCTGCCTAGTGGGCCCCCTGGCAGGCCTCCGGTGCCCATTTTCTGCTATATGAAGTCTTTCGTCCGAGAAAAAATAAGGAGGAAGCTTTCGGGACGAAACACCGCCGCCACGAGGCGGAACCTTGGCGGAACTAATCTAGGGCTCCAGCGGAGCTGTTCTGCCGGGGAAACATCCCTTCGGGAGGGGGAAGTCATCACCATCGATCCTCACATCGGGAGGGGGTCAATCTCCATCAACATCTTCACCAGCACCATCTCCTCTCAAACCCTAGTTCATCTCTTGTATCCAATCTTTGTCTCAAAACCTCGGATTGGTATCTGTAGCTTACTAGTAGTGTTGATTACTCCTTGTAGTTGATGCTAGTTGGTTTAATTGGTGGAAGATCATATGTTCAGATCCTTTATGCATATTAATACCCCTCTGATTATGAACATGAATATGATTTGTGAGTAGTTACGTTTGTTCCTGAGGACATGGGAGAAGTCTTGCTACAAGTAGTCATGTGAATTTGGTATTCCTTCGATATTTTGATGAGATGTATGTTGTCTTTCCTCTAGTGGTGTTATGTGAACATCGACTACATGACACTTCACCCTTATTTGGGCCTAGAGGAAGGCATTGAGAAGTAATAAGTAGATGATGGGTTGCTAGAGTGACAGAAGCTTAAACCCTAGTTTATGTGTTGCTTCGTAAGGGGCTGATTTGGATCCATATGTTTCATGCTATGGTTAGGTTTACCTTAATACTTATTTTGTAGTTGCAGATGCTTGCAATAGGGGTTAATCATAAGTGTGATGATTGTCCAAGGAAGGACAACACCCAAGCACCGGACCACCCACATATCAAATTATCAAAGTAACTAACGCGAATCACATGAGCGTTATGAAAACTAGCTTGATGATAATTCCCATGTGTCATCGGGAGCGTTTTCCTTCATATAAGAGTTTGTTCAGGCTTGTCCTTTGCTACAAAAAGGATTGGGCCATCTTGCTGCACCTTATTTACTTTCATTACTTGTTACCCGTTACAAATTACCTTATCACAAAACAATATGTTACCGATAATTTCAGTGCTTGCAGAGAATACCTTACTGAAAACTGCTTGTCATTTCCTTCTGCTCCTCGCTGGGTTCGACACTCTTACTTATCGAAAGGACTACGACAGATCCCCTACACTTGTGGGTCATCACTTGCATGACTTCTTTTTTCCTACCCTCCCGTGGCAGCGGGGTCCTATTGGAAACTAAGGGATATTAAGGCCTCCTTTTAATAGAGAACCAGAACAAAGCATTAACACATAGTGAATACATGAACTTCTCAAACTATGGTCATCACCGGGAAGTGTCCCGACTATTGTCACTCCGGGGTTGCCGGATCATAACACGTAGTAGGTGGCTATTACTTGCAAGATCAGATCTAGAACATGGATATAGTCACTACTGCAGGATGCTGCTAACGCGACACTACGATCAGAGACCCTTCGAGAAACTGTGTGTGATGCAATAATTGCAAACGGTGTTGTATGAAAACCATCAGAAATGATGCAAAACGTTTGCGATGGAGGTTGCATCAAACACGGTTCAGATTTTAGTTGCGTGTGCGATTCAGGCCACACAGTTAACCCATTCGAACTGTTTGCGATGAGGCAGAACAACAGAAATGGGCAGCCATATCGATGTGTGTGCGATATACGGCATACAGTTCGCTCCGATGAACCATTTGCTATTAGGGAGTGCAACATATATGATTAGCCAGATCAAGGTGTGTGTGATACAGGCATACGGTTCACTCGGACGAACTGTTTTCGATTAGCGAACGCAACAGAAACAGTTCAGCTTAACAAGATGTGTGTGATACGTGGCAAATAGCCGAATCGGATGAACTGTTTGCGATGAGAAATTACAACACAGACGGTTAATACAATTAGTTTGTGTGCAATTCTGTGTGTACAAAATCTTTGAAATATGCAATCTAGTTGCTTGCGGTGGCTAGGAATATCGCACACAATGCGTCTGCGAGTACTCGTGTGCGATTATTAGTAAGTTACACATACGTTTCCTTATGTTAACACTTGTGTTATAAATAACACGTGGCACCGGATATGGTATTCGGGTTGTGTGTGTGCTCCACTTAGTCTTCCCGCACTCCAGCGAATGCTTCCTGCGCTCCACATGGATGAATTGTAAAATCTACGCCTATTCCCTCGCCGGTTTCCCGCCACCAGCTAACGGCTTGCTGCATATAACCCAGGCGGCAACGCACCGCCGCGACACTCTGCGAAGATCTAGTCCTCACCCATCTACCATTAGTTATTCAAAGCAAGCCAGACGACGACCAAAGCTTCGACGTTGACGCCTGCCTGCGTTACATCTTCGGCGAGGAAAACGAGCCGGAGTAGGTCAGGGAGCAAGAGCTTCATCGGCCGGTGCAAGCACCATGGCCCATCGGCAACGATATCGGTGTCACAGTCCTTGGGAGCACAATCGACATATTGCAGAGGAGGTGTGATGAGCAGTTTGCCATCCACCGTGCAAAAGATCCAGAGCTGCTCGGCGGCATGATCGATGACCCACCCGAAGAGCCGCCGTCACCAGTGCTCATCGAGAGCCTGATGCCCCGCAAGGAATGGGCAGAGGACCTCTGCGATTCAGTCAAGATAAAGGTAGCCTACGGCTTCATCATTGCCCGCGGCGGCCGTGTCAATCTCGATCCCGATGATGTGGTGGCCACGCTCGAGTGCATCCTTGGCGGAGTTGACGTCCCCGACGAAGTAGAACATCGCCAACATGATATCTTGAGGATGCAGGTGATCGGCGGAATTTGCTACCAGGCCAGAGACATGGAAATGGAGCGGTTCCGCGGAGTTGTCATGCGTGCGATTGCACGCTGTCAAGCTCTTCTGGAAGAGGCCCAGCAGCCCCAAGAGCCTCCCAGCGCCAGCAGCTCCGTAGGCGGAGGCGGGTCGGGACACTCGGAGTGAACGGCCGCAAGGGTGCTATGCTGATCATGGAGTCCGAGAAGACCATCGTCGGAAGGCCACCAGCTCAACCTTTTAGCTTATATTTGATTATAATTATATGCATATGTAGGTTGTGAGTGTTCTGGGCCTTGCCGCATTTGGCATTTTAAATTATCCTGAATATGTAAGACAATTATTAAGAATTATTAACAGTTGCCATTGTAACTTTGCCTCAACGGCGAGAAGAGCGCGGGCTGGGACGCCAGAGCGGAGTGCGCCGCGGCCGCCTCAACGGCGAGCAACCACGTGGTCAACCTTCTGCCATTAATAAATTTTGACCTTGCTTCTTGTCACATTGCTGATTACAACACAATAAGTATAATTGCAAATCTGTTCACCTATCAAACTAATATGTGTTCACACTTAGCACCGGGCTATAATAACTACCCACTCGAAATTTACTTCACAGTTCCTCTCCTCATCACCCACAAAACTGGTTTTCTCTGTCAAGTCGTTCCGCCATGACCTGTAGGAGGAGTTTAGGGTGGACATATAAGCAGGCAGCAAAGACCAAGGCCGCGGAAGCAGTAGAGAGGTCCCGCCGCGAAGCCGCAGCCATAGCAGAGATGTCCCGGCGCGCCACGGAGCCCTCGAACGAGCTCTCACGGGCACGCGAGTGCTCTCACAAGCGTATTTGCAGCGTCGGCCATCGCGACGAGCCGGCGTTCCTGAAGTCCTTCGCCACCGCCGACGACATTCTCGCTGGCGTCACTACGCAGCAGGAGTTGGTCGACGGCTTGATGAAGCTGCTCAAGATCAGCGATGCCTTGGTTGACAAGGCGACCGGCCTCGTCGAGCAACTCATGGATGACAATGCGAAGCTCCTCAAGTTGGTCACCGAGAAGGAGGAGGAGGCCGCCGACTAGAAGATGTTGCATGAGCAGAGCAGTGCCTCGGAGATGACACTGAAAGCTGTCGTCGAGGAACTGATGGGTGGCTTGAGGAAGCTCTGGATCGAGCGCGAGCAGGAGGTGGAGGAAACCGTGGCTGCTTTCAGGCAAAGTCGTGAGGAATTGAAGAAGGAGCTGCAGGATTTCGCCGCCCGGCGATCCATCGACGAGTAGAGACAGTAGCGACCCAGATCGTTGTCTGCAATTTCCTTCTTCTCCTGCCCCTGTGTCTTCCGGGATTTTACGCATGTGGCATTTTAAATTATCCAGAATATGTAAGACAATTATTATGTGCGCCATTGTAAATTTGTCGTCGTATTATCCGTTGCCATTTTATTCGTGGTCGCATTATCCGTTGCCCTATGTGGCAATTTAAATTAGGGCGGAATACTAGTTGAAAACACGAACAAAGCAAATGCTGCCATGGGATCACAAGCAAACACCCTCCGTCCAGGTGCTTTAATTAACCCATTAATGGAGAAGTTGTGAGTGAGGCGGGTGGCGACTGGTGCATGGAGGTCAAAGAGCTCGCTTGCCGGTGAGCATGGGCGGCCTTGCTGCTCGCATGTGTCCCGTCGAGCCTGCGAGGTGGACAGGATGCACGCATCCCATCAAGCCTGCACGGCGGACTGCTCGTGACGCTGGCCCCGGCCGAATTCCGCACGGCGGACTTCTCGCCGTCTCCGTCCTAATCAGATAGCTGCACGACGCACGCCATCGAGTATGGTTAAATTTTGATACGGTAAATATAATACAACCGTTTGCGATATTAACGTGTCGACTTTTTGTTTCAAAAGGACTTCGTTGGCTACTAATGTGTGCCTCTTCTCAAATCGACGATTTTTTACCACGGCATATATAAAGCCATGTCATGAAACCATGCCAAGTTTCATGTTTTTGGGTGACTTTTAATTTACTGGGATTTAAAACCGAGATTCTGATTGTTTCGGAATGACGACAAGTTTGTAATTCATTCTCATTCCTTAAACGAGACCTAAACATGCACCCAATGACACATGTATGATTTCCCACCCATTTTGCTTCAATGGAGCATGTGGTTGTAGTTCAAATTTGAATTATGGATTACATTAAATGCATAGAAAACTTAGTAATTAGTAATATATACACAATGGCCAAATGAACCCTGAACAGTTTCAAATTTCAGCTCGACACTCCTGTTATTCTATGTTGCCTATAGAAAACAAAGTTCAAGGCGAGAAGAGGCATCAATTATCGTTTCGCCCACAAGAGGGGCATGTTTCCCTACTGGAACCACGAGGGTTGCGACAAGCTCCAGTTTGTAAAAGGCTTGTAATATAGGTTCGCCCAAATTGGACAATTATATATACCATGTAGTGACACCATGCCATGTTTCATGATTTCCTGGTGAGTTTTGGATTTACAGACATTTAAAAACCGAGATTCGCAATGTTTGTGGCCAGGCCAGGACGGTGAGACGGTTGAATTCATTCCCTTTCGTTCCATGGGACCTAAACATGCACCCCAAGGAAACATGTACGTTTTTTCTAGCCATTTTGGTGCACTTGAGCATGTATTTGTAGTTCGGATTTGAATGATGGACATTAAATTCCTAGAAAACTCAATTAATGAATAAAAAAGGTCAAACGAACCCTGAATAATTTCAAAGTTTAGCGCGAATCTCCAGTTGTTCCGTGGTTCGTGTAGAAGAAAACACGAGGCTAGAAGAGGGAGTGATTATTGTTTGGCCCACAAGGGGACACGTTTCCCTATCGAAATCACGAGGGTTCTTGCGACAGGCTTCGGTTTGTAATAAAGCTTGGCCCAAATTGGCAATGTTTTTACCACGACATATATGTGCCATGACATGACACCTTGCCACCTTTGATGACTTTCTGGTGAGTTTAGGATTTATGGGGACTTAAAACCGAGATTGAAATGTTTGAGGAAGAGCCGTGACACTGCACGGGTTGTAATTCATTCCCATTCCTGGCATGAGACCTAAACATGCACCCAAGGACACATGTATAATTTTTCTAGCCATTTTGGTGAACTGGAGCATGTATTTGTAGTTCAGATTTGAATTATGGACATTAAATTCCTAGGAAACTCAATTAGTGTATAAAAAGTCTAAACGAACCCTGAATAAGTTTAAATTTCAGCACGGATATCCCGTGGTTCCATGTTGCCTGTGGAAGAAAATACAAGGCGAAAAGAGGCAGTGATTACGTTTCGCCCACAAGGGGAACCCGTTTCCCTATCAGAACCATGAGGCTTCTTTGAGAGAAGCCCCAGTTTTTTTGAGAGATTTGTAATAAAGCTTGGCCCAAATTGGACAATGTTTTTACCAAGACATATATGTGCCATGACGTGACACCATGCCACCTTTGATGACTTTCTGGTAAGTTTAGGATTTATGGGGACTTAAAAACCAAGATTCGAAATGTTTGAGTACGAGCCATGACACTAGTACGGTTGTAATGCGTTCCCATTCCTGGCATGGGACCTAAACATGCACCCAAGGACACATGTATAATTTTTCTAGCCATTTTGGTGAACTGGAGCATGTATTTGTAGTTCAAATTTGAATTATGGACATTAAATGCCTAGGGAAATCAATTAGTGTATAAAAAGGCCAAATGAACCCTGAATAAGTTCAAATTTCAGCACGGATATCCTGTCGTTCCATGTTGCCCGTAGAAGAAAATACAAAGTGAAAAGAGGCAGTGATTACGTTTCGCCCACAAGGGGGACACATTTCCCTATCAGAACCACGAGGCTTCTTTGAGAGAAGCTCCGGTTTGTAAGAGGCTTGTAATAAAACTTGCGCCACAATGGACGAACAAAATTCCTTGACATATAAGTGCGATGTCGTGACACCATGGCAGGTTTCATGATTTTCAGCTTAGTTTTGGATTTACGGGGATTTAAAAACCGAGATTTTTCTCACGAAATGTTTTCAAATAGCACATGGTTCACTCACGAAAGCCGATATTCAATGAAAACTTCGTGGAAACCATATTTTAAAGTTTCATAAAAATCTGAAAAAATTGTGGGATGTTAAGAAGGTGATGTTTTTATTGCGAGACAAAATTTCAAGTTGAAAAACATTACGAGCTGTGAGCTATGAAAAAGACAAATTCCGCCCTGAATAGTGACATTACTATTCGGCACTATTCAACACTGATTTTGTCTTTTTCATAGCTCACATCTCTTAATGTGTTTCAACTTGAAATTTTGTGTGCCAATAAAACATCATCCTCTTAACATCCCGCATTTTTTTGAATTTTTTTGAAACTTCAAAACATCTTTTTCTCGTGATTTTCACCGGTTTCCACCGAATGTTGATTTCCGTATGATATCCCCCCGCTACGCGCGCGATCTAAGTCCTGCGTTCTGACTGGCCAGAACCCAAACCCGACGGATCATACGTGTGCACCATTGGATGCTCCCAGATCGAACGGCAACCCTAAGCCCCTTTCGACAGCACATGCAGTACCTGGGTAAGCACTATGCGCATGCGTCATGTAGCTCACGCTTCCTTCTCTACTAGTAGGTTTTCATTCAAAACAGGCTACCATTTCTTGCCACTCCTCTCATCGGTTTCCCGCCTCTTCTCCCAGATATGCATGATGTAGATGTTCGTTCAATTCTTATAGTTCATACCCTCCAAAATTCAATTAGTTTTGTAAAAAAACTATTTTAAGATTCATGGAATTGTGCATTTTAAAGGTAAAAACAAAAAGTGACAATTCATTTAGAAAAAAAAGGTTTGGGCAATTAAGATATGGAAGATTCTAGAGAACAAAGGAGAAGTGCTTGTGTTTTGAGGTTTCTGCATTATGCTTAAGATCAACCATGGAGTCTGTCAGCGTTCTGGGAACGGGGGTCCCCAAAGTTGCCTGCCTGCGGCCCACGGCGTGGCTCCACTAGCGGCCCCGTACGACCCATCTTCACCAACTAGCACTCAAGACCCTCACGAGGGGCCAAGCCTCGCGAGGCGGACGACCCAAGACCTCCTCGGGAGCGGCTTCACCAGGCTGGCTCGCGAGGGGCAGAGAGATCAAGGCAAGGGGTACCTCGCGAGGTTTCCCATGACGTAAGCCATGACGACCAAGACTAGGCGGGTGCCAGCGTGCACAGTGTCCTCGCTTCCTCTTTGGTGCTAAGGAGGCAAGCGCAGGCGAGGAGTACCGAGGCATCAGGCAAAGGTTTCCATATCGGTGCAATGAGACCAAGACCAGCAGGATAGAGGTCATCGTGGAGACCAAGATGGCCTCACCACTAGAGCCTTTGGCAGGCGAAGACCACATTTAGTTAGGATAGCTTGTACTAGCTGTCCCCTTTCAAATTGGCCATTGTGGCATCCCTTCTCGCTCAATATTTGGGAAGAGGACCAGGGCCTCTGTCGGAGTAATGGGCTACGGGTAGGCAAACGCGAGCCCCTGGATCTTTCAAAACATCGGGGCAGACTGCGCCCCTCAAGACCCCAAGACGAAGAGCCGCCTTCTGAGAGTCGGCGGCAGAGCTGCCTACTTCCCCTCCTAGCCGAGTCCCAGAGACGGCCTCAAGATAAGCCGACTCCCAGCCAGCGACCTCTGGAGACGGCCACAGAGCGCCATGCTGACGGAGATCTCCGTCCAGCGACATCATTACACGCTGCCCTCGACCTCAGCCATTTCAGATCCTCGTATCAACGATGGCCTGTCTGTACGACCCGAAGACGGCGGGAGTGCAGAAGACGGCGAGAGCGCCCCAAGGCGGACCCGCTGGGAGTCGGCCTCCGAGAGTCGGCCGGCCCCTCCCACAGGCTCTGTGCGCCATTAACCAGACAAGACAGGGAATGGCAACAGTGATCGCCCGTCAGGCGGCGACACTGTTGCCATGACCCCATGACCCAGCTCACGTCATTAGAAGCACGACTATAGTAATCCGCAGCCGGCAAGACCCGCCCGCGGTGGACAAGGGATGTCGGCCCCATGCTGGACCGTCGGTGGGGCCCGCTAGTCGGCGGGCCCCAGAAGTCGATGGAGAAGACGGTGACTTGAGAGACTGACGGCTGGGACCTGCGCCCAGCCGGATTACCATTGTACCCCCGGGGGGTAGGCCTATATAAACCCCCCGGGGCACCATGCAAGAGGTTGGACCCTAATAGTTTTACACACACATAGAGGGAAGAGAAGAGCTAGCCGTGCCCTTCTCCTTCCTCACCCCGAACAGCTCAAAGAGCAACCTTGTACCCACTTTGCCATAGTGATCATGCGGAGACCCCGCAGAGCAGCAGTAGGGGCATTATCTCCTCGGAGAGCCCTGAAGCTGGGTAAGATTCACCGGCGTGCATGCCTTCGCCTCATCCCGTTTCCAGGCACCGGCGACGTTCTACTCACCCCCACCAGGATAAGCCATCCCTTGGCATATGTCGCACCCAACCCCCGACATTCGGCGCCCACCATGGGGCTAGGTGCACCGTCGTCCGGAGACCTGCTCTGGACGGGAACCCTTTTCCTCCCTGGCGAGCGCAAGCCCGGCACGCCAGACGGAGTCTGCGCCGACGCGCTGCATGGCGCTGAGATCGCCTGCGTGGCCAGCTGCCTCGCCGAACTTGTCGGCGAGGTTCGCCTCTCCGACGATGCCAGCGGGGTTGGGGTCGCCAGTCAGGACCAGGAGCACTTTCCTTAGCGCTTCAGGCGTCAGGTCTTCTTCCTGGAGCCTCATACAATCACCAGGCCCGCTGAAGGCCCACATCCGGTGGGAATGGCGTTGGAGAGGAGCAACGCGGCACATCAGGAACCCCTTCACCACCTTGGGCGCTGTCACGCCAAGCTTTCTCAGGAACTCGAAGCGGTGCCAGACAAAAATGAGCCGAGGGCTTGAAAGCGTCTCCTGGCCCTAGCCTGAATTTTGGACAGCAGGCGAGGTTGGCTCCGATAGCAGGGGGCTGGGCACCCCCACATCCACGTACAACCACCTCTCGCGGAACTCAGCCGCCGGCGGAGGCAGGCTGAAGTCAATCCCTGAGGCCGCTGTCTTGGGCGCGGCGACGAAGCTCATGCACGTTGAGCATTGGGTGGGGTCGACAAGGCGCAGAGAGAAGAAGTGGCGCAGCAAGGCAACCGAAGGAAGGATGCCCATCATTGCTTCACAAACGAAGGCGAAGACCGAGAGGAGAGTGATGGACTCGGGACCCAGATGCATCATGTGGATCTGATAGTGGGAAAGCACGGCATTGAAGAAATCGAGAAAGGGGGAACCAGCCCGCCTACGTAGGCGTCGACAAAATACCGGACCTCAGTGAGTATCCTGTCGATGGAGAAGTGGGACGCGGGCTAGGCCGTCGTCCTCCCGCATTCGTTGAAGGTGGTGGCCAGAGCCGAACTAACCTTGCCCAAGCCCTCTAGATTGAGTATGACCGACGGGTCGACGGCGGAGGCACAGGTTTCTTCCCTTTCCCCTTCTTCGTCGGAGCCATGGCGATTGAAAAGGGGGGGGGGGAGATTCGATATTGGATTGAAAATGGAAGCTGGAGTTCGAGAGGGGGAAGGACAGGGGCACACGAGCAGCAGAGAGGGGAACGGATATGTACAACAGCGTGTCCGCCTAGCAAGGCACGAAATGAGGAGGCGTGGGGGAACAATGCCGCCCATGTCCAATCAACCGCCACGCGGCGCCCAAGGCCGCAGGCTGTTAGGGGCTCATGACGCAACAGACTTGCCCTTCGCCTCTGCTCGGCCCAAGTTCGGGTGCGCCCGTGGGCAGGGGCTCTTGCCGGTGTTCTCAGGAGCAGGGGTCCCAGACTTGCACACTGCGGCTGCAGTGTGGCTCGAAGGAGGCCCAGGACAGCCCATCTTCATCAACGCAAGCTCAAGACCCTCGCGAGGAGCTAAGCCTCGCGGGGCGGACGACAAGGAGCTTCCTCAGGCACGACCTCGTCAGGCTGGCTCATGAGGAGGCGGAGAGTTCAATAGCCATGACGACCAAGGGCGCCAGCCGGCGCCAGCCCGCGCAGCGTCCTCCTTTCCTCTTTGGTGCAAAGGGAGCAAGCGCAGGCGAGAGCATCAAGCAAAGGCATCCGCTTTGTGCAACAAGACCAAGACCAGCCCCAACGGCCGGAAGGGAGTCATCGTGGAGCCCAAGCGGCGTCATCACCAGAGCCTTTGGCAAAGTAGGACCAACTTTAGTCAGGATAAGTGTACCCGCTGTTCCCCTTCAAAATGGCCAATTTGTTGGCGCCCTTCCCGCTCAATATTTGGGAAGAGGCCCAAGGCCTTCGCCTATAAATAGGAGTAGCCACACTCAGAGCAGAGAGAGGGAAACGATCGGCATCTAGATCTGGGAGAGACGAAGAGAGATCAGAATCCTCACCAAGGAACCAGTAGCTAGGGCAACTGAACACCACCTAGCAGTTCATCACACACGCCAAGAACAGACCCTCGCGAGGCTGTTCTCCCTTGTACTGTTCTTCATCAGCCCAAGAGGCAATCCACCACATACACTGGAGTAGGGTATTACACCACAACGGTGGCCCGAACCAGTATAAATCTTGTGTCTCTTGTGCTGTTAGTAGTTTAGGTCCCTGCGATTCGGCGAGGTGCGAGACGGTGGAGGGTTGGATCACCGCGTGCACCCCAGTGTTCGAACCTCAAGGGTCTGTCGGAACCCGATATCCGACAGGGTCAATCCGCCGAGTATTGGCGGACGTCTCTGCCGACCCCATGACGGAGGCGGCGGCAACCCTCTCCAAGGTGAGAGCAGCCCTGATGAGAAGAAGACATATAAAGACTTGGACAAGACGGACCAGAGGAAAACAAGACAAGTAAGAAGCACTTACGCAGAGACCAGCGGCGGCTTCTTCACTTCCTTGCGGAAGCGGTTAGCCTTCGCGACCGCCTCTTCACGTGGAGTCGCGGCGGCCGTCCCCCTGAATTTCTTCGCCCGGCCGCCTGGCAGGCTCGGCCCGGTCCGGCGCTTCTTCGCGCCGCCTCGACCACCCAAGCCGGCGGAGGAACCCGCGCCTGGATGGCCGACCTTCGGTTGGCGGCGGGGGACGACTTCCCTTTCGCCGTCGTCTTCAGGCCAGTCGGCGAAGTTCGCCGAAGGCCTGAAGTCGTCGGCCCCTCCTCCTCCCTCGGCGTCGGTCTCCATCGCTGCCACCCCCAAGTCAGGGTCGTCGGCGTCGCTCTCTGCCCGGTCGGGGACGAATTCACGAGCCGGCCCAGTGGTGCCGGCCGAGGGTTGCATGAGAGGGTTCTGACTCGGAAAGGACCAAAGAAAATCAGAGTCGGATTCGGCTGAAGAAGGAAACAGAAAAGCAAGAGAAATGACTTACCACAGGCGGGGGGTTGGTGCGCAAGTACGGTTCCTTGCCGAACTGCCATTCCTCCGTGAGGCCGCAGTTCGCCAGGAAATTCACCGTGTCCACCACCTCCGCGTGGGGCATGTCTTTGGAGCACAACCCGATTGTCCCGGCGGCCGCTCATCGACATATCGGATGAGGTCGGCCTTGGAGAGGAAGAACTCGGCGCGCCATGAAGGCGGCCAGCAAGTCGGCCCTAGTCAGGCCCTCCGACTGCGTCGGCACTCAGAGCCGCGCGACGGCAGCGGTGCCCGCAGGAGTCAGCGTCCTGGCCCGATGGGACCAGCTGGGGAGTCGCCCCGCCAACTCGCCGGCCTCGTAAGGCGGCAGGTTGACCCAGTCGCCTTCTGGGGCGACGTTCTTCACGTAGAAATACGAGCGCTGCCACATCTTCACCGACTTGACTGGGATGGCAGGGAAGGGGTTGTCGACCAACGGCCTCCTCATTGCAATGAACGTGCGCCGCAGGCCGACGACGCGAGCGACGTGGGTTCCGAGCTTGGCTTGGAAGAATTCCCCCCACAGCTCGATGGTGGGGAGAATGCCAAGAAAGCCTTTGCACAAAGAGGTGAAGGCGGCCAGCAGCACCACCGTGTTTGGAGTGAGGTGGTGCGGATGGAGCCCGTGGAACTCCAGGAACGCGCGGAAGAAGACGCTCGCCAGCAGCCCTAGCCCGTGCATGAGGTGCGAGCGGAATATGACCCGCTCGCCCTCCTCCGGCGCCGGCGTTATTTCGCCCGCCGGCGCGGCACGGGTCCGCACTAGGTTGGTGCCGGGGATGCGGCGCGTCTGGCGGAGGAACTCGATGATGTCGTCGTCCACTATGGAGCCATCCCACACGCCGGAGCGCGCGGCGGAAGACGCGGCGGCGGAGGAGGAGCTCATCTCCATGGCGCGGTGCGGTTCGGCGCGGCGGAGGCAGGAGGAAGACGAAGCAAAGAGGAGAGGGAGCGAGAGGAAGCGAGGAGAGTGGGTGCGCGTGCGTCGCCGCCGCCCTCCTCCCGCCTACTTATAGGCGCCTAGGCTGAGAAGCCGAGGGGGCGGGCGGGATTAATCGCGCCAGCACCCACGCCCCCACGATTTAACCCATGACGTTACTGCGCACAGTAATGATGTGGGGAGCCCAACCGCCCGCGTGGCCGCAATGGATCCGCCCGTGCGCCGAGGAGCGGTAGTGGCGGGCCCCGCCTGACGGGCCTGTCTAGTCAGGCGCGTGGGCGGGCAGACTGGCCCTGCCGCGTGGCGTTGCGCGACGGGCCCACAACGGGCAGCTGTCTGGAAGCTTATCAGGCACGCTGCCCGGATCCCGCCACAATCTTCGAAACTTTTGAGGAGCAAGACGGCCTCCTGCAAAGGCCGACTCCAGCTAGTCAACTCAAGAGAGAGACGGCAAGCCGAGCCCAGATTCTTCCATTAGAGGGATGAAACTGTTGAGGCTCCTCGACATGTTGCCACGGCGCCTCACCAGCTTCGGGGACTACTGTCGGAGTAATGGGCCACGGGTAGGCGAACCCGAGCCCCTGGATCTTTCAAAACATCGGGCATCGCGCCTCAAGACCCCAAGACGAAGAGCCGCCTTGAGAGTCGGCGGCAGAGCCGCCGATCGCCTCCCCCGAGTCCCAGAGACGGCCTCAAGATAAGCCGACTCCCAGCCAGCGACCTCCGGAGAAGCCGGCTATGGGGAGTCGGCCCACGACCCCAACCCCCTCCTGCCTATGCGACTACGGATGGGATGGGATGAGGCCGCCTCGCGGCCCATCCCTGCCCCGTTCACCAAGGACAGGCATGGCCACACAACGACGTGCTAACGGAGATCTCCGTCCGGCGCGGCACTGTTGCCACGCCGGCCCTGACATCAGCCCCGTGGGCAGATCCTCGCACTCCATGATGGCCTCGTCTGCACGACCCGAAGGCGGCGGGACCGCTTGTCGGGCGGAGTGTAGAAGACGGCGAGAGCGCTAAGGCGGACCTGGCCGAGTCGGCCTCCGAGTCACCGCCCTCCCACAGGCTCCGTGCACCATTAACCAGACAATACAGGGAATGGCAACTGTGATCGCCCGTCAGGCGGCGGCACTGTTGCCATGACCCCATGACCCAGCTCGCGTCATTAGAAGCACGGCTCTGATAATCCGCAGCAGCAAGACTACCATGGCGGACAAGGGCTGTCGGCCCCATGCTGGACCGTCGGGCCCGCTAGTCGGCGGGCTCCAAGTCGACGGAGAGAAGACGCGGCGACTTGAGGCGCCAGGCTGGGACCTGCGCCCAGCCGGATTACCATTGTACCCCCGGGGGGTAGGCCTATACAAACCCCCCGGGGCACCATGCAAGAGGTTGGACCCTAATAGTTTTACACACACATAGAGGGAAGAGAAGAGCTAGCCGTGCCCTTCTCCTTCCTCACCCCGAACAACTCAAGGAGCAACCTTGTACCCACTTTGCCATAGTGATCATGCGGAGACCAGCAGAGCAGCAGCAGGGTGTTATCTCCACGGAGAGCCCTGAAGCTGGGTAAGATTCGCCGGCGTGCATGCCTTCGCCTCATCCCGTTTCCAGGCACCGGCGACGTTCTACTCGCCCCCACCATGATAAGCCATCCTTTGGCATATGTCGCACCCAACCCCCGACAGCCTCTATAAATAGGACTAGCCACCATAGTAGGAAGGGACTCATCTCGAACTGATCTCGAATACATTCAGTTCATCCTCACACCCACCAAGCACAAGAACACCTCGCCTCAGGAGGCTGTTCTTCCCCTTGTACTATTCATCCTCAGCCCGAGAGGCAATCCACCACACCACACTGGAGTAGGGTATTACACCACAACAGTGGCCCGAACCAGTATAAATCTCGTGTCACTTGTGCTGCGAGTTCGTTGAGCTAAGCTTTGAGATCGCCGTGAGGCTGAGGGCATGATTTGGTAGGGGGAAATCTTCGTGCGCACCCTAGTGTTCGAACCTCGAGGGTTTTGCCAGAACCGTAAGTCCGACATTTGGCGCGCCAGGTAGGGGTGCGCCGAAGCTTTCCTTCCGTTGATCCACATCCCGTCGCCTCGTCGTCTCCATGGCGGACGCCCGTCGAGCCCGTGCTGACCCAGGGCCGCCCGCGTTGCTCAAATGGCTCCTATCGGCGGGCCTCCTCGTCGTTCCCCGTCGCCTGCCGCCAACGCCGTCACCGGCCCGGCAGGAAACGAGCAGCAAGCGTCCTTGCTGCACCCCTCGGTGCAGTGGGATGGCCGCACCGCCACCCCGTCGCTGACCCCGGCTGGCTCGTCGTCTCACGCTCGTCGCGCTCCCACGGATGCGTAGGCCACGCTGCTCATGGCACGCGAGCTCCTGCGCTACCGCCCCGTCGACGACCTCTACGAGGACTAGCCGGACCGCATCGCCGAGCTCGTCAGCGCCGTAGGGGGCTCCCCTACGCCATCCCTCTCGCTGCCTCGCCCTCCACCAGCTACGGGCGATGTGGCCCACGGAGCGCCACCACCACCACCACCGCACCAAGACGGCGTCCTGAAAGTGCGTTATATCGACTAGAGGGGGATGAATAGGCGATTTTTATGAATTCTTCACTGAGGAAATTGCCGGTGAGGAAATTCCTTAGTGAAGAACTACTTGCAGCGCAATAAGTACTCAGAAGTAAGCATAACAGAATGCGGGCATGGTCATCATGATGAAATGAAGACTATCACAGAGTACAGAAAGCGTAATCACAGGATAACACAAGATGAAGACAAACAGATCAAGAAATTGAACTGAGGAAATTGAGAAAGTCTTGAGTCAAAGTCTTCAAACACGAGATATGAACAACCACTCAACACGATAATGAGGAAATGAATGAGTTGAGGAAATAGAACCAAGAAGGTTGGTGAAGACAATGATTTGGTAGACCGGTTCCAACTCTTTGTCTCGGTTGTACGTCTGGTTGGAAGCAGCTGAGTATTTAAACTCGAGGACACACAGTCCAAGTACACCCGATCGGCACGCAGCTCGGGACACCAAGTCCTCACCGTATTCTCCTTGAACTAAGGTCACACAGACCTCGTCCAATCACTCGTGGTAAGTCTTGAGCGACTTCCAAACCTTCACAGACTTGGTCACTCGACGATCCACAATTCCTCTTGGATGCTCTAGACCATGACGCCTAACCGTCTGGAAGAAGCACAGTCTTCAAAGGTAACAAGCGTTGGATCCACGCAGGATCAATCTCTTCAGTGATGCTCAATCACTTTGGGTTTATAGGGGTTTGGTTTGTGGGTTTTTCCTCACTCGATGATTTTCTCTCAAAGTCCTCGGAGGATGGGTTGCTCTCAAATGACAAGTGTCAAGTTCTCTCGGAGCAGCCAACCAGCTAGTGGTTGCAGGGGGCGGCTATTTATAGCCTAGGGAGCAGCCCGACATGATAAGACATAAATGCCCTTCAATGATATGACCGTTAGGTGGATAAGATATTTTGGAACAGCTGGCGCGCAACACAAAGAACGGTCGGAAATTTGAGATTCAAATTCCTCAGGGCTATCATGTTCCTCACTGTGTAGGCAATCCACACTGGCGAATTCCTAACTCCTCAGTCAGAACAAATTCCTCAGCGACTAGAAGAACTTCGTCTCTGTCACTGAAGAAATTGACTAAACTGTATGAGATTTCCAAAGGCTTCACTCAAAGGGATTTTGAGTTGCGCATCACATGGAAATTTTTCCATAGTATTTCCTCGGCCCCCTTTAACATTACGGTGTTTCCTATGACTCAAGAAAGAGAAAACGAAACTACGAAAACAAAAGTCTTCACACTTCATGTTCCTCAAATGAATACCAAGTCTTCAAGGTCACACCAATTTCTTCACTTTCAAAGTCTTGAAAGTCTTGAAATCCAAAGTCTTGATCGAAGAACTTCACTTTTAGGGTCGACTTTCTCTGTAAATATCAAACTCCTCATAGACTTATAGACCTGTGTACACTCATAAACACATTAGACCCTTAACCTATAAGTCTTCTATACACCAACATCACTAAGGGGCACTAGATGCACTTACAATCTCCCCCTTTTGGTGATTGATGACAATATAGGTTAAGTTTTCAACGGGGATAAACATATGAAGTGTAAATACTGATATTGAGGAATTTGATTGCAAGATATAGAAGAACTCCCCCTGAAGATGTGCGTAGTGAGGAATTTGCTTTTGAGGCAATGCACATTTGAAGAGTTGAATCATGGAGATCTCCCCCTATATCTTGTAATTCATACATGCATTTGACATATAATATGAAGAATTTGAAATGCATGATGAAATATGGTAACTGATGTAATTCAGCATGCGTGTATTAACATATAACGAAGAATAAGCATGCAGAGGAGCACATCAAAAGTATCAGAGCACCATCGGGTTTAAGATTACAACTCGATCCAATAAAAGTTTCAGAAGAGCGAGAGTTGTAACTTAGTAAAAAAACGCCCATATAATAGACCCGCTTGAAGACTAACTGAAATTTCTCCCCCTTTGTCATCGAATGACCAAAAGGATCGAAACTGAGGACTAACGCCCCTGAAGAATATCAAGTAGATGGAGGAGCGCCAGCGTTGTCGAAGTCGGTTGTCGTAGTAGGGCCTGCCGATGTCGCCCAAGTCTTCATTTTCATCGGTGTCGCGATGAAGAATAGGAGCTGGCCACCAAGGAAGGAACCTTGACCTTCTTGAATTTCTTTGGTGGAGGTGCAGACCAGTCAAATTCTTCCTTGAGACCCATGTTCTTCAGATCTTCTACGTTGTAGAGATGAGATAGAACATCCGAGGTACGATTGAAGGTTTCATGGAGGTAGTATTGGTTTTTCTTCACTGCATTGTGTGTTGAGGTCATGTTGTGAAGAATTGAACCAAACTGACGCTTGACCCATTTATGATTGCGATCAACTTTCTGATGAAGACCGAGGAGTAACTCACGATCGGTCATCACCACGGGTGATGTGGCTTGAGGATTTTGCTTGGCTGAGGTATTGGCGGCGAGTCATGAGTGGCGAGTCATCATTGGTAGAGTAGGATGCAGCCTTGCGAAATTGACCATCCAATGGACGAATGCCTTCATCTATCACAGAGTTGCCTTGCCTTTGTCATCGGTGAGGAAAATGTCTGTTGAGGACTTCAATTGGAGGCAAGTAGCTGCAGTGGTTCAGAGTATCAGCCTTGTAATTGAGTAAAGACCTTGTCCTGATGAACCTCATAATCCATGGTGCATAAGGCTTCAACTCAAAAGGTGACATAGCAATATTTGCCAGAGTCCTCATGAAGAAATCATGGAAGTTGACGGGAACGCCATGAATGATATTGAAAAGCATATTCTTCATGATGCCAACGACTTCTTCATCATTTGAGTCGTGGCCTTTGATAGGACTCATTGTCTTCGTCAGAATGTGATAGACAGTCCGAGGCACATACAGTAATTCCTTGACAAGAAAATTGGTTCGAGGTGCTTGCCCTGGCTTGAAAGGCTTCATCAGCACTTGCATGTAATGATTTGAAAGCTCAGGTTCGCTGTAGATGCAACGAGCACCATCAAGGGGAGGACTGAGTGGGAGGGCACGAAGCAATTCGATTCTTTGGTGCCTTGTAGTGAGTATTTTACATCATCGATCCGGTACCCATGAGTGCACATCTTCAGAATCTCCGGTGATGTGCAGCGTTGCATAGAATTCAAGAATGAGTTCTTCATTCCAATCACAGATGTAAGTGCAGAAAATCAGCAAACCAGCATCGTGAAGAACACTGAGGACTGACTCGAAGCCTGGCAGAGATTCCATGTCCACGTGAGGAATATGTGCATGATCGAAGACTTTGTCTTTGTTGAACAGCATAGAGGAATAGAAGTTGGCTTGACTAGCAGTCCAGAAACGCCTCTTCCTTATGCGAGCAGAGTCATATGGGTTGTAGTCAGTGAAGAACACATGCTTGCCGAAGAAATCTTCAACCTTGAACTTTTGCTTCGTTGAGAATGGATTATTTGGCTTTGGCAGTGGAGTGTCAGTGAGTTGAATCACGACCTCAGGAATCACAATCTCAGGTTCTTCGGGCTGAGGATTTTCTGGTTCCTCTTCATATGCAGTCTGTGTGTGCAAAGGATCAGTAGCAGCAGGTTCTTCAACACTAGTGGCTGGAATTTCTTCATGCACGGACGAGGTGGGATGAGTTTCTTCAGAGCCCATTTGAACCGTTGGTGCAGGGGACTGAGGAATTCGTTTTATTGGAGTGAAGAGTGGGGAATTTGGATGCTGACTGTCCCAAAAGTCATCGTTCACCACTGGTGTTGTGCTTCCAATATCCACATCTTCCTCAATTTCTTCAACGCCAGCCTCTTCAGTTGTGAACTGAGGCATTGGCGAGGAAATGACAGGAGTAGAAGGGATCGCATCCATTTCAATTTCTTCATCAATATGCTCTGACGAAGCAGCAGAATGATTTTCTTCATCAGATCCGCTAGGGATCTCATATTCTTCACCAAAAGGAACAAGGACCTTTGATGGAATGGAGGAAATTGGAATAGCATCGATTGGATTTTCAAAAGAGCTTGTCATAGGCTTCATTTTCTTCGGGGCTGAAGAATTTGAAGCAGTTGATGCTTTCCTTTTCTTCACTGCAGCTCGCTCTGCAGCCTTGGTCTTCTTCACATCTGATGCAGATGGAAGGATAGGAGTTGGTGTAGGCGCAGGAGGAGCTGAGGAATCTGTTTGAATTTCCTCGGAATCGATGCACTTGCCTGACTTCTTGATTTCTTGGTATACGACTAGTGGATGCCACAGCAATTTCTTGGTAATTTGGAATGGAGTCATCAGCCTGGAACTAGCATTGTCTTCATTGGGCTGAAAATCATCAGTGATCTTGGCATGTTCTTCAATGAGTGGCAGAGACTCGACTGAGGAATTTCTTGTTGCGTTGGGACCGCAACATTTGTGAACTTCTTTGTCGATTGACAAATCTGACTTTGGCTCCTGCCAATCAAGATAATAGGCATCAAAGTCATCACTGAGGCCTTTGATTTCAGACTGGATCTTGAGGAGTTCCTCAGTTGTCATTCTGACAATGTTTTTCCTCGTGAACTTCTCTTTCTGGCCGAGCCTTCTTGATCTGCCTTGCCTTCTCAAATTTCCATTTCTCTTCAGAGATGAAATGGGTCAGCATGTGACTTTGTCCAGGAGTCAAATAAAAATCAGGCATAGGTGTCTCTAGATCCTTGTGCCATAGATCAATGTATTCAAGGATCGCCCTTGGATCCAAAAGCAAACGCAGGTGTGCCTTTGGCTCTAGCGGCCCTAACTTGTCGGGCCTCTCGATGATTTTACGCAAGTTCATCATCATCAGCTTCATCGCCGAGATGGCACTTGGAAGGCAACCTGTTTCTTCTTGGACTTGGCCAAGGACCTCGCCCAAGATTGCCTTTTTCTTCAGCAGAGTGGGGCTGATGAAGAATTTGGTGCTGGTGAGGAACTTCTTTGAGACACCAGAGGCAATAGAGATGCTGCACTCCTTTGTACGTGGCGGATGCACAAGTCTTGAGGACTTTGGAGGAGCTGCGAGGATTTGGGAGGAGCAGGAGCAGCATGAGGAACTGGCCGTGAGGGCATTGAAGATTCTGGCCGTGAGGGCATTCTTTGAGGATTTTGGCCGTGAGGGCACTTTGTTGGTGAAGCACTTGGCTTGTGCGCGGGCTTCTTTGCCATTGATTTTCTAGGCAGCGGGGGCCTCGATGGCAGCAGCAGATGTGAGTCTTCATTGAATTTCCTCACCGCTTCTTTGGCTTGCCTCGCCAACTTGTCTTGGCGCTTGGCCCATTCTTCAGAAGGTCCTCACCACGCTTGATCTTTGGTGGGGTCACTTCTTGGCCGTGCCAATGGAGCTCTTGGTCATGGAGGATTACGGCTAATTTCTTCATATACTTTGGAGTAACATACATACTCCCTCCATTCTCTTGCCCATCTCCTTTCAATCCTCTGTATGCGCACCTTGCGCTGATTTTTGTTTTCCTTGCCAAACTTGGCCTCATCAGGTGTGCAGTAGTCAGCATATATGTCCTCAGGTATCTCAAAAGCAGTCATGACCTCAGGCCTCTTTCCTCCTTTCTGGGGCTTCTTTCCTTACGCCATATTCTTCAAATTGAGAATTTGAACAATCGAATTCTCACGAAGAAGTATGCAACTTTTCTTCGAGGAACGCTGCAAATGAGTTAAGTTGATGAGAACCTAGTGATTCAAAGGCGGACATGAGTACTGTGAACAGAGTATAGTTGCGAGGAATTTGGAGAGGTCATATCGTTCTCGTAAGATTTTTCAAAAAGAATTAGTTTGAGGAATTTGACCAGATGAGCCTTGAAGAATTTTACTAAGCGATCTTTGTCTTAGGTTCCAGAGTTGTATAGATCGAGGATCCACACAATTGAGGAAGCATGAAGAAAAATCATTGCTTAGAGAAACGAACCAAGAGCGTATTTCGTTTGAGGTGTTCATATGTGTGAAGATTTGAATAATAAACACATTTGAAGATTTTCAGGAAGGTTTGAGAATCAAAGCGAGTAATAAAAGTAACTTTTAATTACCCGAACTGAAGAACACGACGAACTGAGAAGTGTAGATTAGAAGTTTGTCAGTTCAGTTCTCCCACGCCCTAACTCGGCAGAGGAAGACAGCTACGACGGCGGCGGAGTGAAGATTTCCGCGGTCGGCGCGAGTACGACGGCGACGAGGTCGAGGCAGTGAAGCTCTTCCTCACCTGCGACGATGGAGTAGCGGCGGCGCTTAGGGTTTGAGAAGCTCGGCGAGAGAGAGAGAGAGAGAGAGAGAGCGGTCGGCGGAGTAAAGGAAGTGAGGAAGGAGAGGGGTATATATAGCCACGGTGAAAAACTGTTCGCTCAAGATTTTGGATAACGTGCCTGACCCTTCTCATTCGCTTGACATGTGTCACCCGCGTACTGAAAAGTGGAGATCGTGTTAGATCGTGGGTGAATAGATAAGTCTAACTTAGGAAGCGGAACGGATTGAGCGGCAAAGCCGAAAATTTGGATAAGATAAGCTAAAAGTTCCGTTCGCAATTTCTTCAGTTGACAAGGACACAGTGAAGATTTTGAACGAGTTTCAAATAGAACGCACATGAAGAATTTGTGAATAGATTGGGTTGAGTATAGCATAGAGGGAAGGGTCCGATCACATTCACTTAGCGTAAAAAAGCAACTTGAAGAAATAGCCATAAGTGAATGCTGTAGAGGACATAAACCCATATATATAAATATAGCCAATGAAGAAAACGACGGAAACAGTGAAGATTTTGCAAAGTTGAAGAATTTGAAAAACTGAAGAATTTCAAAACTGAGGAAAAACTCAAATTGAAGATTTTCAACTTTGGTGGTGGCGTGACCCACTGTATAAGAATGATGATTTTAGACACCGCGTACAATTGTCATAGGGTTCTGAGAATCAAATTCTTCATTAATTTCTTCACACTTAGAGTGTTGTTCTCCATTGATTGAAGAAAAACGTTTCTTCATGTGTTGCACATCTAAGTCATCAATTTTGCATAAGTGTTAGGATGTGTGTCCTTTTTAAAGAACATTCGAAGATTCTAAGATATTTAGCTCACACCGCAACTTGCTAAATCTCTTCTCATCCAAGGGCTTTGTGAAGATATCGGCTAGCTGTTCTTCAGTCTTCACATGATCAATAAAGATGTCGCCCTTCAACACATGATCGCGAAGAAAATGATGACGAATCTCAATGTGCTTTGTCTTCGAGTGCTCAACTGGGTTGTGAGCAATCTTGATGGCACTCTCATTGTCACAGTAGAGAGGCACATTCTTCACGTTGATGCCGTAGTCCTTGAGAGTTTGCTTCATCCACAACAATTGAGCACAGCAAGAACCAGGCAGCAATGTACTCAGCTTCCATGGTAGATAGTGATATGCATTCTGTTTCTTCGAGGACCAACAGACCAAAGATCGTCCGAGGAAATGACAAGTACCAGATGTTGACTTGCGGTCCACACGATCACTAGCATAGTCAGAGTCAAAATATCCAATGAGATCAAAAGTAGAGCCCTTGGGGAACCATAATCCTAGTGTTGTGTGTGAGCTAGATATCGAAGAATATGCTTCACAGCCTTATGGTGTGATTCCTTCGGTGTAGCTTGAAATCAGGCACACATGCAAACACTAAGCATTATATCTGGCCTAGATGCACATAAGTACAAAAAGAACCAATCATGGAGCGGTATACCTTGTGATCAAGTCAATACCATTTTCATCGATTGCATAGATGGCCATTTGTGGGCATAGGAATTTTGACGCCTTTGCAATCTTGCATGCAGAATTTCTTCGTAACATCTTTGAGGTATTTCTCACGAGATATGAATATGCCATTGTGTTGTTGACGAATTTGAAGACCTAAGAAGAATTTCAACTCTCCCATCATAGACATTTGATATTCTTCACTCATCATATAGGCAAATTCATCACTATAACGTTGGTCAAGATCTGACCAAAGATAATATCATCAACGTATATTTGGCACACAAACAGTTCACCATCATAAGATTTAGTAAAGAGAGTAGGGTCGAGTGAACCGTGTGTGAAGCCATTCTTCACGAACAATTCCTTCAAAGTATCATACCACGCCCGTGGGGCCTGTTTGAGGCCATAGAGGGCCTTGTTGAGTCTGAAGACTTTGTCGGGATTCTTTGGATCTTCAAAACCGTTGGGTTGAGCAACATATACTTCTTCCTCTAGCTTACCATTGAGGAATGCACTTTTCACATCCATTTGATATAAAGTGATATTATGATGGTTAGCATAAGCAAGCAGTATGCGAATAGCCTCAAATCTAGCAATAGGTGCAAAAGTTTCATCGAAATCAATTCCTTCAACCTGTGTGTAGCCTTGAGCTACAAGTCGTGCCTTATTACTCACCACAAGGCCATTTTCATCTTGCTTGTTGCGGTAGATCCACTTTGTGTCGATGATATTATGCTTGCGAGGATCTGGACGTTTGACCAGTTCCCAGACGTTGTTGAGCTCGAAGTGATGTAATTCTTCTTGCATAGCCTGAATCCACTCAGGCTCCAGAAATGCTTCATCTACCTTAGTGGGCTCTGTGATAGAGACAAAAGCATAGTGCCCACAAAATTTAGATAAATGTGAAGCTTTTGAGCGTGTGAGAGGACCTGGCTCTTCTTTTGCAACGCGAGGATGGGCTAGTTGTCGTCGAGGAATTTGATCAGCATTTTCTTCAGCACCATTTTCTTCAGCATTATCTTCAAGTGCATCAGCTCGACGTTCTTCGCGTTCTGGAATGAATTCTTCAGCAGATTCATCAGTAGGAATTACATCCTCAGTTGCCTTGAACTTGATAGATTCCTCAAGTGCTGGTTCATCTATCACAGAAGGTAGGTGCTCTCTTTGCGAGCCATTAGTTTCATCAAACTGCACATCTACAGTTTCAACAATCTTGTAAAGAACATTATTGAAGACTCTGTAGGTGTGCGAGTCCTTTCCATAACCAAGCATAAAACCTTCATGTGCTTTTGGTGCAAATTTAGCATTGTGATGAGGATCTCTAATCCAGCATTTAGCACCGAAGACTTTGAAATAACTCACATTGGGTTTCTTGTCGGTGAGGAGTTCATAGGCAGTCTTCTAGAAGAATTTGTGAAGATATACTCTGTTGATGATGATGTGGCACGCGGTATCAATTGCATCAATCCAACAACGACGAGGCGATTTGTATTCATCAAGCATAGTGCGATCCATCTCAACAAGAGTTCTGTTCTTGCGCTCCACGACGCCATTTCTTTGAGGAGTATAGGGAGCAGATAACTCATGAGTAATACCAAGTTCATCAAGATAGTCATCAAGACCGAATTCTTGAACTCGGTTCCATTGTCACTCTGATGTGCACGATCTTCACACCAAAGTTGGTTGAAGCCCTCGAGGAAAATCGTTTGAAGACTTCGCACTTCATGTTTGTAAGTGACAATGTGTACCCATGTGTAACGAGAGTAATCATCAACAATAACAAAGCCATATAGAGATGCATCATTAGTGACTGCTGAGTAATGATTAGGACCAAAGAGGTCCATGTGAAGCAATTCGAATGGACGATTAGTGGCCATGATAGTCTTCGCTGGATGCTTGGCCTTGGTCATTTTTTCCAGCTTCACAGGCTCCACACAAGTGATCCTTGAGGAATTTGACATTTTCAATGCCAATGACATGCTTCTTCTTCGCAAGCGTGTGCAAATTCCTCATGCCTGCATGACCAAGTCATCAATGCCATAGCCAGCCTTCTGAAGCTTTTGCAAGTAGGCACACAGCTGGTTATGGTCCTGTAGAGAAATCAACAATATACAAGTATCCTCTCCTAAAGCCTTCGAAGACTTTGGAATTGTCAGCTTCCATAATCACAACACAACGATACTTGTCAAAGACAACAACCATATCAAGATCACAAAGCATTGAGACTGACATAAGGTTGTATCCTAAGGACTCAACACGCATGACTTTATCCATGTGTATGTCCTTAGAGATCGCAACCTTACCAAGACCCAATACCTGACTTTTGCCTTTGTCAAAGAAAGATGATATGCTTCAGATGTGACGGCGATAAGGGAGCATCCATCAATAGATTCTTGTCACCAGTCATGTGATTTGTACATCCACTATCGAGGACCCACTCATTTGCTTTGGGTTGATCATCCTGTAGATGAATTAGTGCAACTTACGATCTCATATACTTCATCAGTGAAGAAAATGATATCAATTTCATCAGATGAATTTCATCAAGCGATAAAGCAGAATCTGAAGATGAGGACGTGTGAAATGAAAGTTCATTTCTTCATGATTAGCTGCGTCCTTTCGAGCAATTTTGTCAGGCCTCAAACTCTTCCGACGTTAGAAACGCGTGCGAAGACCTGACCCTGCAGAGGAAATTAGTTCTTTTTCTTCACCACCCACATCTGAAGGGGTGGCAAAGAGTTCATCACTCTGCAAGCTCCATATGAGAATGGTGGCATAGAAGCCAATCCATTTCGTTTCACATAAGAGAGGTTAGGGTAAGCATATGAATAAGCGAGAGAAATTCTTCGAGGACTTATGAACATATTGGTTTGAAGAATAATGCACATATTCATAGCCCTTAGCTCTACCCTGCGAAACAGAGTTGTTAGCACGATGATGACCATATGAGGACTTTGATCCTTTTGAGGAATTTGATCCACGTGAGGACCTTGGTCCGTATGAGGACTTGGATCCATATGAAGAATTTGTTCCATATGAATAGTTTGACACAGGGTTCCTATTCTTCACAGGTGGTGTCATGAGGACATTCACGAAGACTTTCAAGGCACCTTTGGGAACCCAGATTTTCTTCATAGGAGAACCGTTCCTGCAGCTTAGTGCCAACATATCTAGCAAATACTTCACCATTACGATTTTTGAACAGTTTATAGTTGAGTCAAATGACTCATCGGAAGAATGAGGAGATTCACATGTAAAGCACGAGAAGTTAGATGGAGCAAGCTGGAGGTCCCTTTGCAGCAACCCATGAGGTTTTGGTTTCTTGCTCGGGCTTCCAATATGTTCCATCGGCATTGAGTTTCCTCTCAAAGGCAATACCCTCTTTCCTAGGGTTCCTGTTGAGGATCTGCTTTTTAAGCACATCACAAAGAGTCTGATGCCCTTTGAGGCTTTTGTACATGCCTGTCATGTACAATTCCTTCAGTCATGCATCGTCAGTGATACTAGCAATGTCCTCAGATGAGGAATTAGTGATAGCAGAGGCAGGTGAAGAATTTGTAACACTTGAAGCATTTGAACATTCAGGTGAAGAATTAGCAAATTCACGTTCAATGCACTTTAAGTGAAGGAAATATGCCCTAGAGGCAATAATAAATTATTATTTATTTCCTTATTTCATGATAAATGTTTATTATTCATGCTAGAATTGTATTAACCGGAAACATGATACATGTGTGAATACATAGACAAACATATAGTCACTAGTATGCCTCTACTTGACTAGCTCATTAATCAAAGATGGTTATGTTTCCTAACCATAGACATGTGTTGTTATTTGATTAATGGGATCACATCATTAGGAGAATGATGTGATTAACATGACCCATTACGTTAGCCTAGCACTTGATCGTTTAGTATATTGCTATTGCTTTCTTCATGACCTATACATGTTCCTGTAACTATGAGATTATGCAACTCCCGTTTACCGGAAGAACACTTTGGGTGCTACCAAACGTCACAACGTAACTGGGTGATTATAAAGGAGTACTACAGGTGTCTCCAAAGGTACATGTTGGGTTGGCGTATTTTGAGATTAGGTTTTGCCACTCCGATTGTCGGAGAGGTATCTCTGGGCCCTCTCGGTAATGCACATCACTATAAGCCTTGCGAGCAATGTAGCTAATGAGTTAGTTACGGAATGATGCATTACGTAACGAGTAAAGAGACTTGCCAGTAACAAGATTGAACTAGGTATTGGATACCGACGATCAAATCTCGGGCAAGTAACATACCGATGACAAAGGGAACAACGTATGTTGTTATGCGGTTTGACCGATAAAGATCTTCGTAGAATATGTAGGAGCCTCCAGGTTCCGCTATTGGTTATTCACCAAGAATAGTTCTAGGTCATGTCTACATAGTTCTCGAACCCGTAGGGTCCGCACGCTTAAGGTTTCGATGACAGTTATATTATGAGTTTATGAGTTTTGATGTACGGAAGGAGTTCGGAGTCCCGGATGAGATCGGGGACATGACGAGGAGTCTCGAAATGGTCGAGACGTAAAGATCGATATATTGGACGACTATATTCGGAGTTCGGAAATGTTCCGAGTGATTCGGTATTTTTCGGAGTACCGGAGAGTTACGGAATTCGCCGGGGAGTATATGGGCCTTATTGGGCCATACGGGAATAGAGGAGAGAGGCCAAAGGAAGGAGGCCTGCGCCCCTCTGGTCCGAATTGGACAAGGCGCAGCTCCCTTTCCTTATTCCTCTCCCCTCTTTCCCTTCTCCTACTCCAACAAGGGAGGTGGAATCCTACTAGGACTAGGGAGTCCTAGTAGGACTCCACACTTGGCGCGCCCCCTCCTAGGGCCGGCCGCACCCCCCCTTGCTCCTTTATATACGGGGGCAGGGGGGCACCCCATGGACACACAAGTTGATCTACGGATCGTTCCTTAGCCATGTGCGGTGCCCCCTTCCACCATATTCCACCTCGGTCATATCCTCGCGGAGTTTAGGCGAAGCCCTGCGCCGGTAGAGCATCATCATCGTCACCACGCCGTCGTGCTGACGGAACTCATCCCCGACACTTTGCTGGATCGGAGTTCGGGATCGTCATCGAGCTGAACGTGTGCTGAACTTCCGGAGGTGCCGTATGTTCGGTACTTGGATCAGCCGGATCGTGAAGACGTGCGACTACATCAACCGCGTTGTCATAACGCTTCCGCTTACGGTCTACGAGGGTACGTGGACAACACTCTCCCCTCTCGTTGCTATACCATCACCATGATCTTGCGTGTGCGTAGGAATTTTTTTTTAAATTACTACGTTCCCCAACAGTGGTATCAGAGCCTGGTTTTATGCGTTGATGTTATATGCACGAGTAGAACACAAGTGAGTTGTGGGCGATACAAGTCATACTGCTTACCAGCATGTCATACTTTGGTTCGGCGGTATTGTGAGATGAAGTGGCCCGGACCGACATTATGCGTACGCTTACACGAGACTGGTTTCACCGCTGCGAGCACTCGTTGCTTAAAGGTGACTGGCGGGTGTCTGTCTCTCTCACTTTAGTTGAACCGAGTGTGGCTACGCCCGGTCCTTGCGAATGTTAAAACAACACCAACTTAACAAACTATCGTTGTGGTTTTGATGCGTAGGTAAGAACGGTTCTTGCTCAGCCCGTAGCAGCCACGTAAAACATGCAACAACAAAGTAGAGGACGTCTAACTTATTTTTGCAGGGCATGTTGTGATGTGATATGGTCAAGACGTGATGCTATATTTTATTGTATGAGGTGATCATGTTTTGTAACCGAGTTATCGGCAACTGGCAGGAGCCATATGGTTGTCGCTTTATTGTATGAAATGCAAACGCCATGTAATTGCTTTACTTTATCACTAAGCGGTAGCGATAGTCGCAGAAGAAATAGTTGGCGAGACGACAACGATGCTACGATGGAGATCAAGGTGTCGTATTTGGTGACGATGGTGATCACGACGGTGCTTCGGAGATGGAGATCACAAGCACAAGATGATGATGGCCATATCATATCACTTATATTGATTGCATGTGATGTTTATGTTTTATGCATCTTATGTTGCTTTGATTGACGGTAGCATTATAAGATGATCTCTCACTAAATATCAAGAAGTGTTCTCCCTGAGTATGCACCGTTGCGAAAGTTCTTCGTCTTTGAGACACCACGTGATGATCGGGTGTGATAGGCTCTACGTTCAAATACAACGGGTGCAAAAGCAGTTGCACGCGGAATACTCGAGGTTAAACTTGGCGAGCCTAGCATATACAGATATGGCCTCGGAACACGGAGACCGAAAGGTCGAACGTGAATCATATAGTAGATATGATCAACATAGTGATGTTCACCATTGAAACTACTCCATCTCACGTGATGATCGGACATGGTTTAGTTGATTTGGATCACGTAATCACTTAGATGACTAGAGAGATGTCTATCTAAGTGGGAGTTCTTAAGTAATATGATTAATTGAACTTAAATTTATCATGAACTTAGTCCTGGTAGTATTTTGCAAATTATGTTGTAGATCAATAGCTCGCGTTGTTGCTTCCCTATGTTTGTTGCTTTCATATGTTTATTCTAATATGTTCCTAGAGAAACTGTGTTGAAAGATGTTAGTAGCAATGATGCGGATTGGATCCGTGATCCGAGGTTTATCCTCATTGCTGCCTGAGAAGAATTATGTCTTTGATGCACCGCTAGGTAGCGGACCTATTGCGGGAAGCGTATGCGAGGCGTTGTGAACGTTTGGCTAGCACAATATGATGACTACTTGATAGTTTAGTGCACCATGCTTAACGGCTTAGAATCGGGACTTCAAAGACGTTTTGAACGTCATGGACCATATGAGATGTTCCAGGAGTTGAAGTTAATATTTCAAGCAAATACCCGAGTTGAGAGATATGAACTCTCCAACAAGTTCTATAGCTAAAAGATGGAGGAGAATCGCTCAACTAGTGAGCATGTGCTCAGATTGTGCAGGTACTTCAATCGTTTGAATCAAGTGGGAGTTAATCTTCCGGATAAGATAGTGATTGACAGAATTCTCTAGTCACCATCACCAAGTTAGTAGAACTTCGTGATGAACTATAATATGCAAGGGATAACAAAAGTAAATCCCAAGCTCTTCGTGATCTGAAATCGACGAAGGTAGAAATCAAGAAAAGAGCATCAAGTGTTGATGATTGACAAGACCACTAGTTTCAAGAAAAGGGCAAAGGAAAGAAAGGGAACTTCAAGTAGAATGACAAGCAAGTTGTCGCTCCTTGAAGAAGCCCACAGCTGGACCAAAGCCTGAAACCGAGTGTTTACACAGCAAAGGAAATGGTCCTTTGAAGCGGAAATGCCCTGAATATTTGGTGGATAAGAAGGATGGCAAAGTGAACAAGAGTATATTTGATATCTGAGTTATTGATGTGTGCCTTACTAGTGTTTATAGTAGCCCCGAGTATTTGATACTTGTTCGGTTGCTAAGATTAGTAACTCGAAGCAGGAGTTCTGAGAATAAACACAGACTAGTTGAAGGGGAAGTGACGATGAGTGTTGGAAGTAGTTCCAAGATTGATATGATCATCATCGCACACTCCCTATACTTTCGGGATTAGTATTAAACCTAAATAAATGTTATTTGGCGTTATGCGTTGAGCATGAATATGATTTGATCATGTTTATTGCAATACGGTTATTCATTTAAAGTCGAGAGAATAATTGTTATTCTGTTTACATGAATAAAACCTTCAAATGGTCATACACCCAATGAAAATAGTTTGTTGGATCTCGATCGTAGTGATACACATATTCATAATATTGATGCCAAAAGATGCAAAGTTAATAATGATAGTGCAAATTATTTGTGGTAATCGCCGTTTGGGTCATATCGATTGTAAAGCGCATGAAGAAACTCCATACTGATGGGCTTTTGGAATCACTTGATTATGAATCGCTTGGTACTTGCGAACCGTGCCTCATGGGCAAGATGACTAAAATGCCGTTCTTCGGAACAATGGAACGAGCAACAAACTTGTTGGAAATAATACATACTGATGTATGCGATCCAATGAGTGTTGATGCCCGTGGCAAGTATCATTATTTAGACCTTCACAGATGATTTGAGCAGATATGCGTATATCTTCTTGATGAAACATAAGTCTGAAATAGTTGAAAAGTTCAAAGAATTTCAGAGTGAAGTAGAAAATCATCGTAACAAGAAAATAAAGTTTCTACGATCTGATCGTGGAGATGAATATTTGAGTTACGAGTTTGGTCTTTAATTAAAACAAAGTGGAATAGTTTCACAACTCATGCCACCTGGAACACCAGAATGTAATGGTGTGTCTGAACATCGTAATCGTACTTTACTAGATATGGTGCGATCTATGATGTCTCTTATCTGTTTACCACTATCGTTTTGGGGTTATGCATTAGAGACAGCTGCATTCACGTTTAAATAGGGCACCATCTAAATACGTTGAGACGACGCCGTATGAACTATGGTTTAGCAGTAAACCTAAGCTGTCGTTTCTTAAAGTTTGGAGTTGTGATGCTTAAGTGAAAAAGTTTTCACCTGATAAGCTCGAACCCAAATCGGAGAATTGCGTCTTCATATAATAACCAAAGGTAACTATATAGTACACCATCTAACACAGATCCGAAGGCAAGTTATTCGTTGCTAAGATGGATCCTTTCTAGAGAAGAAGTCTCTCTCGAAAGAAGTGAGTGGGAGGAAAGTAGAACTTGATGAGGTAATTGCACCTTCTCCCTTATTGGAAAGTGGTTCATCACGTAAATCAGTTCCAAAGGATTCCTACACCAATTAGTGAGGAAGTTAATGATGATGATCATAAAACTTCAGATCAAGTTGCTACCAAACCTCGTAGGTCTTCCAGAGTAAGATCCGCACCAGAGTGGTACGGTAATCCTATTCTGGAAATCATGTTACTTGACCATGATAAACCTACAAACTATGAGGAAGCGATGATGAGCCCAGATTCCGCGAAATGGCTTGAGGCCATAAAATCTGAGATATGATCCATGTATGAGAACAAAGTATGGACTTTGATTGACTTGCTCGATGATTAGCAAGCCATGTTAAATAAATGGATCTTCAAGAGGAAGACGGACAATCGATAGTAGTGTTACTATCTACAAAGCTCGACTTGTTGCAAAAGGTTTTCGACAAGTTCAAGGTGTTGAATACGATGAGATTTTCTCACTCGTGAACGATGCTTAAGTCTGTCCGAATCATGTTAGCAATTGCCACATTTTATGAAATCTGGCAAATGGATGTCAAAACTGCATTCCTTAATGGATTTATTAAAGAAGAGTTGCATATGATGCAACCAGAAGGTTTTGTCAATCCTAAAGGAGCTAACGAAATGTGCAAGCTTCAGCGATCCATCTATGGACTGGTGCAAGCATCTCGGAGTTGGAATAAAACGCTTTGATAGTGTGATCAAAGCATATGGTTTCTCTGAGACTTTTGGAGAAGACTGTATTTACAAGAAAGTGAGTGGGAGCACTACAACATTTCTGATAAGTATATGTGAATGACATATTGTTGATCGGAAATAATGTAGAATTATTCTGCAAAGCATAAAGGAGTATTTGAAAGGAGTTTTTCAAAGAAAGACCTCATTAAAACTACTTACATATTGAGCACCAAGATCTATTGAGATAGATCAAGACGCTTGATAAGTTTTTCAATAAGTACATACCTTGTCAAGATTTTGAAGTAGTTCAAAATGGAACAGTCAAAGAAAAGTTCTTGCCTGTGTTGTAAACGTGTGAAATTGAGTAAGACTCAAACCCCGACCACGGCAGAAAATAGAAAAGAGAATGAAAGTCATTCCCTATGGCTTAGTCATAGGTTCTATAAATTATGCTATGCTATGTACCAGACCTATTGTATACCTTGCTCTGAATTTGGCAAGGGAGTACAATAGTGATCTAGGAGTAGATCACTGGACATTGGTCAAGAACATCCTTAGTGAGGACTAAGGAAATATTTCTCGATTATGGAGGTGACAAAAGAGCCCGTCGTAAAGAGTTACATCGATGCAAGCTTTTTACACTGATCTAGATGACTCTAAGTCTCAATCTGGATACATATTGAAAGTGGGAGCAATTAGCTAAAGTAGCTCCGTGCAGAGCATTGTAGACATAGAATATTTGCAAAATACATACGGCTCACGAATGTGACAGACCCGTTGACTAAGCTTCTCTCACGAGCAAAACATGATCATACCTTAGTACTCTTTGGGTGTTAATCACATAGCGATATGAACTAGATTATTGACTCTAGTAAACCCTTTGGGTGTTGGTCACATGACGATGTGAACTATGGGTGTTAATCACATACATATGTGAATATTAGTGTTGAATCACATGATGATGTGAACTAGATTATTGACTCTAGTGCAAGTGGGAGACTGAAGGAAATATGCCCTAGAGGCAATAATAAAGTTATTATTTATTTCCTTATTTCATGATAAATGTTTATTATTCATGCTAGAATTGTATTAACCGGAAACATGATACATGTGTGAATACATAGACAAACATATAGTCACTAGTATGCCTCTACTTGACTAGCTCATTAATCAAAGATGGTTATGTTTCCTAACCATAGACATGTGTTGTTATTTGATTAATGGGATCACATCATTAGGAGAATGATGTGATTGACATGACCCATTCCGTTAGCCTAGCACTTGATCGTTTAGTATATTGCTATTGCTTTCTTCATGACCTATACATGTTCCTGTAACTATGAGATTATGCAACTCCGTTTACGGAGGAATACTTTGGTGCTACCAAACGTCACAACGTAATCGGGTGATTATAAAGGAGTACTACAGGTGTCTCCAAAGGTACATGTTGGGTTGGCGTATTTCGAGATTAGGTTTTGTCACTCCGATTGTCGGAGAGGTATCTCTGGGCCCTCTCGGTAATGCACATCACTATAAGCCTTGCAAGCAATGTAGCTAATGAGTTAGTTACGGAATGATGCATTACGTGTGAGTAAAGAGACTTGCCAAGAATAAGATTGAACTAGGTATTGGATACCGACGATCAAATCTCGGGCAAGTAACATACCGATGACAAAGGGAACAACGATATTGTTATGCGGTTTGACCGATAAAGATCTTCGTAGAATATGTAGGAGCCAATATGAGCATCCAGGTTCCGCTATTGGTTATTGACCAAGAATAGTTCTAGGTCATGTCTACATAGTTCTCGAACCCGTAGTGTCCGCACGCTTAAGGTTTCAATGGCAGTTATATTATGAGTTTATGAGTTTTGATGTACCGAAGGAGTTCGGAGTCCCGGATGAGATCGGGGACATGACGAGGAGTCTCGAAATGGTCGAGATGTAAATATCGATATATTGGACGACTATATTCGGAGTTCCGGAGAGTTACGGGAATTCGCCGGGGAGTATATGGGCCTTATTGGGCCATACGGGAATAGAGGAGAGAGGTCAAAAGGCAGGTGGCCTGCGCCCCCCATCTTGTCCGAATTGGACAAGGGCGCAGCCCCTTTCCTTATTCCTCTCCCCTCTTTCCTTCTCCTACTCCAACAAGGGAGGTGGAATCCTACTAGGACTAGGGAGTCCTAGTAGGACTCCACACTTGGCGCGCCCCCTCCTAGGGACGGCCGCACCCTCCCCTTGCTCCTTTATATACGGGGGCAGGGGGGCACACCATGGACACACAAGTTGATCTACGGATCATTCCTTAGCCGTGTGCGGTGCCCCCTTCCACCATATTCCACCTTGGTCATATCGTCGTGGAGTTTAGGCGAAGCCCTGCGCCGGTAGAGCATCATCATCGTCACCACGCCGTCGTGCTGACGGAACTCATCCCCGACACTTTGCTAGATCGGAGTCCGGGGATCGTCATCGAGCTGAACGTGTGCTGAACTCGGAGGTTCCATACGTTCGGTACTTGGATTGGTCGGATCGTGAAGACGTACGACTACATCAAACGCGTTGTCATAACGCTTCCGCTTACGGTTACGAGGGTACGTGGACAACACTCTCCCCTCTCGTTGCTATACCATCACCATGATCTTGCGTGTGCGTAGGAAATTTTTTTGAAATTACTACGTTCCCCAACATTAAGCATGGAGGAACAAATTCTTCCTGAGAAGCGCTGATTTGTTGAGCAAGTAATGAATCGCGCTCCTTCTGAAGATCTTCATAACTCACTCTTAGCTTCTCAAGATCTTGCTTTCTTTGAAGAAATTCATAAGAAAGCTTCTCATGATCAGATAAGAGAGTGTTATGATGACCTTGAAGGCTGTCAAACCTAGACTGAAGTCTCTGAAGATTTTCAGTCAGGGCCTTAGTGCGATCCATTTCTTCACCCAACATATCATCACTTTTATCTAGCATGTTTTGAACCTTTCCAAAAGCCCTTTGTTGTTTTACAGCAACCTTAGCAAGTTTAGAGTAGCTGGGCTTGAGATCTTCATCAGATTCATTTTCACTAGATTCAGAGGAGGTATATTTGAGTACATTGGCACCCTTTGCCATGAAGCAATAGGTGGGAGTGTAGTCATCACTATCTTCATCGACTTTGTCGGTGAGGTCATTTTCTTGAGTTGAAGATGGACTTCTTGACGAATGCACGATGTGAGCCAGACTCGCCACACCAGACTCGGACTCCTCTGATGCCTCCTCTTCCTCATGTTTCTCAGATTTAGCTTCAGAGTCCATTTCCTTGCCAATGAATGCCCGAGCCTTCTTGGAGCTGCTCTTCTTGTGAGATGAAGACTTTGAGGATTTTGATGATGAAGATTTCGACGGTTTCTTCTTCTTCTTAGCGTCATCAGAACTGTAATCCTTGTATTTCTTCTTCTTTAATTCCTTTTCCCACTGAGGACAATCTTGAACGTAGTGACCAGGTTTCTCGCATTTGTGGCATAGCCTTCTCTTATAGTCACTAGATGAGGAATCACTGCTCCTTGAGGATTTTCCAAAGCGACCACGTCTTGAGAACTTCTGGAACTTCTTCACGAGCAGTGCTAGCTCTAGCTCAGTTCTTGAGGTCACCAAGGCTACTACGAGTCTTCACAATCAGATTCGGACACAGCCTTGGCCTTGAGGCACGTGATTTGCCATAGCTAGAACCATAGAGATCTCTCTTTTGACAAATTTGGAACTCATGAGTATTTAGCCTCTCGAGGATATCAGCTGGATCAAGTGACTTGTAGTCAAGACGTTCTTGTATCATCGGTGCTAGAGTATCAAATGAGGAATCAGCGATCTCAACAATTTCTTCACCACCTCATGGTCGGTGATGTCGATGGCACCAAGCGCTTGAAGCTCATTTGAGATGTCAGTGAGGCGATCGAAGGTTTGTTGAACATTTTCATGGTCGAGTCTTTTGAAGCGGTTGAAGAGATTGCGAAGAACATCAACTCGGGAGTCACACTGAGTTGAGACTCCTTCATTTACTTTGGACAGCCTGTCCCAGATGAGCTTAGCAGTTTCCAAAGCACTCACTCTTCCATACTGTCTGAGGGAGTCCCGGATTAGGGGGTGTCCGGATAGCCGAACTATCACCGTTGTCCGGACTCCTGGGCTATGAATTTACAAGCTTGTAGTCTTCGTCCGTTGTCCGGTTGGGACTTTCCTTGGCGTGGAAGGCAAGCTTGGCGATACGGATATGTAGATCTCCTACCATTGTAACTGACTCTTGGTAACCCTAACCTATCCGGTGTCTATATAAACCGGAGGGTTTTAGTCCGTAGGACGAACAACAATCATACCATAGGCTAGCTTCTAGGGTTTAGCCTCCTTGATCTCATGGTAGATCTACTCTTGTACTACCCATATCATCAATATTAATCAAGCGGAGTAGGGTATTACCTCCATCGAGAGGGCCCGAACTCGGGTAAAAACATCGTTTCCCTTGTCTCCTGTTACCATCCGCCTAGACGCACAATTCGGTACCCCCTACCCGAGATCCGCCGGTTTTGACACCGACATTGGTGCCTTCATTGAGAGTTCCTCTGCCGTCGCCGTCAGGAAGGATGCCTCATCCCGTCTTTAAAGACGATTCTATTGCCAAAGGAGCCTTGGCCACTGGCCAGACTCTCCGGCTAGGTGGTTTTCTTATGACCGCCAGTTCGGCCGTCGCGCCGATGATGACTTCTCGAGTCATCGAAACCAATCTTCACGTCAATTCGGAACTTGCCGAACAGTTAGATCCGATCGAGCTCTCCTCCGTAAACGAGCTCTTGGACCGCATCGCCATACAGGAGTCGCCACAAACTACGACCAGATCGGGCCTAAAACCGATCTGAGAGAGATCAACTCTCCCCAAGCTACCCATCAAGTTGTCGTGATAGAGGAGCAGTGCGGCGATTCTTCTTCTATCTTAAGGACTAGCTACGTCCGGATTCCCGATCCCTCCATGCCGGATTCCCACAGAGGGACGGATCTCGATCAAGCCCCGAACTTAAAGTCAGGCGGCGGGTTAGACTCATTGGATAGCATTCAAAAATCCAAGCTTCCGAGTTCGGAAACTTCTCGGCCCCTGAGTCTTAAATTGGACAAGGTTCCCGATCTAGTTCCACCCGCCCACCCAAACATTAGCGATCTATCCTGAATTCGGCAAGAGCCAATCAAATAAAGACATCATTCTTGGGTGATTCCTCCACAGTTATGGACAAGATAAAGGACTGCCGAGAGGAGGACGCAATCACACTTTTTTGCAATAATTGCACGGACAAAGGAATCCTAAACGCCATAAGCCGTCGCGAAATTACACGCTTGGATGACTTGGTTACCATAGTACAAAAGTACTGTGCGATGGAGAGTGCTTGGAAAACCGAAAGTCAATTTTGGGATAATCCGGCCCCGAATACATCCCTAGTCCGGAATAAAAGGGTGCATCATCACCAAGCACCTGGATTAAATATCAAAAAACAAAAAACCCCTAAAGTGTACGGAACCGTACTGGAGGGTTGGCTAAACGGACCCTGCAAAATTCATAGCGCACAGGGCGCCACTCCAACTCACAGCCTTCGAGCATGTTGGATACTACGGCAGGTGGACACAAGTGGCGAAGAGCTTCTAGCTTCAGAATCCCAGCCCAGCAATAACAGTACGGTGTTAACAGTCTTCGAGACTTTCGCATCAAATAACATGCGGAAACGAACACTCCATAACCTTGCGAAGTCTACCAAGTAGCAACAATACATCCATGGAGCGACACGGCCATTACCTTTAATGCGATGTGATTTAACCCAAATTCGAACAGCGAGCACCACCGCATTGGTTCTCGGTCCAATAGTGGATGGCTTTCGCTTACAAAGGTACTCATGGATGGCGGCAGCGGACTGAACCTCATCTACGAGGAAACCCTCCGAAAAATGGATATAGACTGGAACCGCATTGAGCGAAGCAGCACAACCTTTAGAGGAATAATCCCCAGCCGGGAAGCATGCTGCACAGGAAAAATCACACTGGACGTAGTGTTCGGCTCACCGGACAATTACAGGTCCGAGGAGGTCACATTTCAAGTGGCCTCGTTCAGCAGCGGATATCATTCTTTATTAGGGCTAGAGGCATTCACAATTTTTCAAGCTATACCCCATTATGGGTACATGCAACTTAAAATGCCCGGACCTAACGGAATTGTCACTCTCGCTAGTGATCCGAACATAGCACTCCGCGCCGAAAACAAGACAGCCGCACTAGCCCTCGAGGCACTATCCGAAGCCCTAGCGGCCGAGGAACTCACCGCGATACGCTCCACGGTGAACAAGGACGATGTGATACTTGATAAAAGATCCAGGTCCACCTCTTTCAAACCAGCGGATGAAATAGTCAAATTCCAAGTCCACCCAACGGACCCTGCAAAGACGGCCTCCATTGGGGCACAATTAAACCCTGATGCAGACACCGCACTACGAGAATTTCTGCGAGAAAACTGGGACATTTTTGCCTGGCACCCTTCAGAAATGCCAGGAATCCCACGTCGGCTGGCCGAGCACATCCTAAATATCCTAAAAGGATTCAAGCCAGTGAAACAGGCTCTTCGTCGCTTTTCCGTACCCAAGAGACAGGCCATGGGAGAGGAGCTAGCCAAACTTCTGGAAGCCGGATTCATCAGAGATATAAAACATCCGGACAAGTTAGCAAATCTGGTGATGGTACCAAAAAAGGACAAAGACCTTAATAAGGCTTGCCCAAAGGATCCCTTCCCCCTCCCTCGAATTGATCAAATTATCGATGCTACAGCAGGACACGACTCAATGTGCTTCCTCGACGTGTACTCCAGCTACCACCAAATCAATATGGCGGAGCCGGACCAAGTTGCAACAGCATTCATCACTCCATACGGCCCATTCTGCTTCAACACAATGCCCTTTGGGCTCAAAAACGCCGGCGCAACATATCGGCTCATGATTCAGACATGTCTGGCTAACCATATCGGCAAACTAGTGGAAGCATATGTAGATGACGTGGTCGTCAAATCCAAGCATGTCGAAACTATAATAGACGATTTGAGGCTCACATTCGACAATCTTCGAAAGTATGACATCAAGCTCAATCCGGAAAAATGCGTATTCGGCGTTCCAACCGGAAAGCTCCTGGGCTTCATTGTGTCCGGTAGAGGAATTGAGCAAACCCAGCCAAGATCCGAGCTCTATCACAATTGGATATTCCAAAAGACCTCAAACAAATACAAAAATTGACGGGATGTGTAGCGGCTCTAAGCCACTTTATTTCTTGTTTGGAAGAAAAGGCGTTACCCCTTTACCGCCTCCTTCGCCGCACCGAACACTTCGAGTGGACGGATGCCGCCACGGCCGGACTCGAAGAGATAAAAGCCATATTGGCAACTAATCCGGTCCTGGCCGCGCCCAACATGGGCGAACCAATGCTATTATATATCGCCGCAACACATCAAGTTGTCGGTAGCGGTGCTCGTCGTCGAACGAGAACGGACGGACACCGGTTCCCTCTTCAAAACCGGTTTACTATGTGTCCACTGTCCTAACTCCATGCAAGTCCCGGTACCCACACTATCAAAAGATAGCATACGCGGTGTTCATGGCATCCCGGAAGCTGCGACACTACTTTCAAGAGTGTCCGATAACGGTAGCCTCCGAAGTACCTCTTAACGACATTATAAACAACCGCGATGCGACGGGACGAATTGCTAAATTGGCCATAGAGCTCCTTCCATTCGATATAACCTATAAGCCACGGCGAGCTATCAAGTCGCAGGTCTTGGCCGACTTCGTGGCTGAATGGACCGAAGCCGAACTCCCTAAAAAGTACGGCGCATACTCCAATTGGATCATGCACTTTGACGGCTCCAAAATGTTGGCGGCACGAAATTTGGCGTTGTCTTGACGTCCCCAACCGGGGACACAGTCCAATACGTCCTTCAGATAATGTATACGGACTCCAACAACGCAGCCGAATACGAGGCCCTCCCACAAGGCCTCCGGATGGCAGTCTCCATGGGCATTAAACGCCTAGAGGTGCGCGGGGATTCGAACCTCACGATATCTCAAATAAACGGAGACTTTTCTGCCAAAGATCCGAAAATGGCAGCATACCGCAACGCGGTCCTAAAAATGTCACCACGGTTCGAAGGGCTTGAATTTCATCATATAGCCCGGGATAACAACCAGGCGGCGGACATATTGGCACTCATCGGTGCAAAACGTGATGCCGTCCTGCCCAACATATTTCTGGAACAGCTGTTCAAGCCATCCGTACTATGGGAAGGGGAGTCCGGCAATAACAATCCGGACCCAACCGCACTGCCTAATGCCGAACACTCTGACACAATCGGAGGCTCTGCCACCGAGATAACACCCTCCGCCCACGAAATAATGGCAGTCATCGCCCCGTGGACGGAACCATTCCTAGCCTACCTAACTAGGCAAGAACTCCCCGAAGACCAAAATGAGGCCCGCTGCATAGTACGGCGATCTAAAGCCTATAAAGTCCATGAGGGAGTCCTTCAAAGGTGTATCTCCGAAGAGGAAGGGCGAAACCTCCTGGCTGAAATTCATGCCGGACTGGGTGGGCACCACGCCGCAGCCCGGGCCCTTGTAGGCAAGGCCTTCCAGACAGAATTTTATTGGCCGACGGCCCGGCAGATGCATGAGGACTTAGTCCAACGATGCGTCGGTTGCCAGCTTTTTGCTAACCAAAGCCACATGCCACCCACCGCCCTCAAAACTATACCCATCACCTGGCCGTTCGCCCTGGGGCTTGACATGGTTGGACCCCTTAAGGAGGAACCCACAAGCAAAAATACCTATTGGTCATGGTGGATAAATTCACCAAATGGATAGAGGCCAAGCACATTAAAACGGCGAATCCGGACCATTGATAGACTTCATATCGGGGTAGTGCACCGTTACGGTGTCCCCACAGTATCATCATCGATAACGGCACCAACTTCACGGCCGATGAGGTCAAATTATGGTGCAAAACATGGGCATCAAGCTCGATTACGCCTCGCCTATCACCCTCAAACCAACGGTCAAGTCGAGCGAGCAAACGGTCTAATCATGAGCGGCATTAAACCCCGGTCACGTGCGGTCCCTCAAGGAATCTAACACGCCTGGGTTGAGGAGCTCGACTCCGTACTGGGGGCTGCGGACCACGCCAAATCGTACTACCGGATTGAGACCATTTTTATGGTGTATGCAGTGCAGAGGCAGTCTTGCCTGCGACATAATTCACGACTCACCAAGGCGTGCGCATGTATGAAGAAAGAGAAGCCGAGCTCGATCGGCAGGATAGCTTGGACGCATTGGAGGAGGAGCGCGACGTGGCAAAAGCTCGTTGCGCATTCTATCAACAGCAGGCTCGAAGATATCAAAGCTGGGAAGTACGGGCCAAAGCTTATAACATTAGCGAACTAGTTCTACGCCTGCCGGACAAGAAAAGGGACAAACTCAAGCCCAAATGGGAAGGTCCCTTCATCATCGACCAGGTCCTGACCGGCGGAGCATACCGTCTGCGAAACTCCTCGGTTAACCGACTCGAGCCGAACCCATGGAACACGGCCCGCCTACGAAGATTCTACGCCTAAGCGCCGGACTCCAAGTTCGTCTCCTTCCTCCGTCCACATTTTCTATTTTTGCTGTCTTTTATTTCTCTGCTTGCTCCCCTTTCTTTTTAAATCCTTTAGAGGCTTGTTCGCGCTTTGTTCGCACATATTTAACGCGCTTTTCGCGCTAATTATACCTGGGGGCTTCTTTGACAGAAGCTTATTTATACGGGCTTCATGCCCAACACATGTGTCAAACTTCCGCATGTACCTTTTATTCGCCATTATATGCATCGATATGACTTAAGTTTTGGCCAAGCTGGGTTGCCTGTCTCCTGTGCTTACCCCTACGTTCCCGATTGTTCGGCTAGGTGGTAAAGGGAGCACCTCTGCGATTATTCTTTGCCGGGTCAGCTGGATGTGTACCTCGACCGGGTGAAGCCGAAAGCTAGCGTTCTTAAGGGAATATTCGGTCGGTGAACTGAAAGATGATTTTTAACTATTTATCCATCTGCCCCAGATGATTTTCTCGCTTTTTAGCAGCTTTGACATGCACTTTAGGGCATGCATCCCAAAAAGGAACCCTTAATCGAACTATTCTCCTGGAAGATGTTTCTTACTATCCATGTAATATAACATAACTAGTTGGGCACTTGTCCGATACAGCAATAATGACCCCTACGCCTTTGTCTCCATGCATACCCCGGTTCTTATATAACCACGAAGGTATTCGGACACACTTCGGACTATTGGGTCCTGAGGTCGAAGCGAAAAGGTCCGCTATGACAAACGATCTACAATCCGGCTAGAAAACATTTTTCATGTCATATTTAATTACAAAGTCAACTTGACTCATTGTATTCCTCCTCAACGCCATCTAATAGGCTATCTATTTACAATCTTGCTGAGAATACTTGGCGGCCAATTCTACTTGGCCATACACTAAGCTTACGGGGATCTCCTTCCCATCACGCCCCATAGGTCCGACCTCGGCCATGTGGTTTGGGTCAGCCTTCGTGTACCGCGTCTTCACCATGGCCCAGCCTCCTCGGTGCCTGACGGCAGCCGATATCTTCCATAGTCGGAAGCGCCATTGCTCCTTGAAGCCGCCCGCCATGACTCTCCAATGCCTTCGGGCAGGGAGATAGATGGCCACAAGGCCTGGCCGACGCCTTTCATCACCTGCCGAACTCGTTCGTGCAGCTGACGCAGTTCGGGAAGAAGATCACCCGAAGAACTGGGCATCTCCTCTTCAGGACGACCTGTGAGCAAACCTACATACATGTTTATGTTAGTCGCCTTCCTCGTCGAACTCTTTCAAAGTTCGCTCAAGCACTTATTGAAAATGCCGCGACGGTTGCCGATTCTCCTTTACTGAGTCGCATAACCGGGCACGAACATCCTTTAGTTCCTCACCCAGTTGGGTGTTGGCATCTTGGAGGTTATTTTTCTCCGCCGCACTTTGTAGCACGCTCTCGCCAGCCTTTAGCTGACGTAAGAGTTGTTGCTTGTCTGGATCTAGTCCGGCGCCATCTGCAATATTTTTGTCAGATTTACACACCCGCCGCACTTCACAAACTATTTACCTTTTGAAACATATGTTACCAGAGGGGGTCTCTGTGGCTCCCCCTGTAGCGGCTAGTGCGGCCTCAAGTTGGGCCTTGCATTCTTCAAGCTCCTGGGACAGTCGGGCATTATTTTCTCAGAAGATCCGTGCATAACAAATGATCCTTAAATCTGTTATTCTAACTATTTTAAGTCTCGGGGCTCTTGGCATATATAATCATCAAATCACCTTACCCGTATGTCCTTTACATACTGCTCTGTGGCTCTGGCTAGACCATCTTGAGCGGCACGGAGGTGCGCATCTCCCGAATTGAAGCCATTCAAGGCCTCTTGGGAGAAACACACGTCACGAAGAACTGTCCGGCGGCGCCTGTGATTCATGCCGCTCTCCACCTCGGAGTTTGTGGCGGACAATTTTTCGGCATCCTCTGTCGGAGGAGCATCCGACGCACGTCTCGTGCTCGCTTCAGCCTCCGGACCCGGCTTTGAAGCCTGGCCGATGAAGGTTCGATTGGCAACCTCTCCAGACTCAGTCCGGCGAGCGCTCCTTTTCCTGAAAAGAGCACCAGCGTTAGTACGCCTTCCAGGAATCAATCCTGGGAGTATGGTGACACGTCGTACCGTTGCGGCGGAGTTTCGATCCGGACCACATTTCTTTTTAGCCTGCGGGGCCGCACTGCCCCTTGTTGGCTGGCCACAGCGGGCTCGGCTTCCTGCCTCGAAGGTACTCCCTGCGAAGCACCATTGGTATACGGTGATCAAAAAATAAGCATGGGCGGGTCATTATCAGGGTTTTGGGACCTCGGTCTCAGTTACCTGTGAGGCTGGAAGTATTCCGGGGTAATCGGCCGTGATGGCAACCAAAGCATTATCGATGCTAAGTTGGTAGAACACCCCGTCGATCAACTCCACCTTTATATCCGGATCCTCTTCGGAGGCCGGATCAAGGGACCGTTCCGGATACTCGGGTTGTGGGGGCGGGCTGTGTATCTTCTCCACAGTCCGGCGTAGTTCCTGCGCAGAAACCATAAAATGAGATACTTAATCAGGGGAACATGGATTGGACAGGCCACAAAGATGTTTGCTTACCCAGCTTCGAGGATTATTCAAATAAAATATACATGGCAGACAAGATCTTCACCAGTTCGGTGACCGATCCCGGCCCGTTGCGGCCATGGCGGGTGGCGTCGTCCTCCCCGTTGTACTCCCACATGGGGTGGCCCCTATATTGAAGCGGCTGCACTCCCCTCATAATGCAGATTGCCATGACTCCAATCATGGTCAATCCGCATGAGCCGATAATCTTATTCGGCTCATCAAGTAAAGGACATCCCGATCATTTTCCCTCAGGGGGCTCCGCGAGCGCCCGACTTAGGCGCTTCTTCATAGGAGCGTTGCTAAACTCGGTAGGCCGATCCAACAGGATCCGGCAGCGACGCCCTCCATGTAAAACCATTCAAGGCCAGTCTTGGACGCCTTCTTCGGGGTTTCGGATAGATATCCGGTCCCGGCGATGCGCCATAGTTCGGCTCCGCCCACTTGATATATTGACCCCTCATGAGAACGGGGTACTAGGCAGAATAATCTCTTCCACAGTGCGAAATGAGCCTTGACGCCCAAGAACAGCTCGTAGAGGGCCACGAAGCCCGCGATGTGCAAAATGGAGGCAAAGCGAAGGTGGTGCAATCGAGGTCAGTAGAACTCCAAGAGCCCCTGGAGAAACGGATTAATTGGAAATCCGAGTCCTCTTACTAGATAAGAGATGAAGCATACCCGCTCCCCTTTAGAGGGATCGGGGACACTCTCCGCTTGCTTTCCGCCCTCGTAGGTGGCGAGTCCGACTCGAACCGAACCATGAAGGCCGGGGAAGGAATCCCTTGGTTTGGAGTATAACTAGCTCGCTATGCTGGTCTGAGCATCTCTGCCAATTTCTGTGCTGAGGGCTGGAAGCGCGAGAGGAGGAGCAGCGTCGTGTCCATGATGGAATGGGCTTTGGTCGAGGCGCCCGATGAAAGCTTCCTTGAAGGGGATGGTGTGACTCAAATCTGGATCCTCCCCCCTTTTATAGGCAGCTCATTTGCGCAGCTAGGGGGGTAAGTGTAAAAATATCCTGGCTTTTCGCATTCGTTCAAACACGTGGAAGATGGCCATTATTGGGCGTAGAAGCCAAGGAGCGCAGCATTTATGAAGCCGGACACTATTCAACAAGTATGCGGAATTTGGAGAAGAACCCGCCTCGCAATGCCGAAGACAATCAACGCGCCGGACTCATCGTCATTGAAGCCTGGTTCGGGGGCTACTTAGGGAGTCCCAGATTAGGGGGTGTCCGGATAGCCGAACTATCACCGTTGGCGGACTCTGGACTATGAAGATACAAGATTGAAGACTTCGTCCCGTGTCCGGATGGGACTTTCCTTGGCGTGGAAGGCAAGCTTGGCGACACGGATATGTAGATCTCCTACCATTGTAACCGACTCTATGTAACCCTAACCTATCCAAAGTGTCTATATAAACCGGAGGGTTTTAGTCCGAGGACGAACAACAATCATACCATAGGCTAGCTTCTAGGGTTTAGCCTCCTTGATCTCGTGGTAGATCTACTCTTGTACTACCCATATCATCAATATTAATCAAGCAGGAGTAGGGTATTACCTCCATCGAGAGGGCCCGAACCTGGGTAAAAACATTGTGTCCCTTGTCTTCTATTACCATCCGCCTAGACGCACAGTTCGTGACCCCCTACCCGGGATCCGCCGGTTTTGACACCGACACTGTCCTTTGCTCAGATGGCCACATATGATATTCTTTGCTTGAGAATCGAGTTTCTTGAATCTCTTCATATCGGTAGCGTTCAGTGAGGGTGAGACAGAGGGAACACCATTTTCCACAACATACCAGAGATCGTTGTCAATTGCCTCAAGATGCATTCGCATCTTGTTCTTCCAGTAGGGGTAGTCCGTTCCATCAAAGGTAGGGCACCCAGCCGAGACCTTGATCATACCTGCGGTCGACATAATTAAAACTCTAGGTGGTTAAACCAAAATCACACAGAACAAGGGAGTACCTTGCTCTGATACCAATTGAAAGAGCGTTATATCGACTAGAGGGGGGTGAATAGGCGATTTTTATGAATTCTTCACTGAGGGAATTGCCGGTGAGGAAATTCCTTAGCGAAGAACTACTTGCAGTGGAATAAGTACTCAGAAGTAAGCATAACAGAATGCGGGCATGGTCATCATGATGAAATGACGACAATCACAGAGTACAAAAAGCGTAATCATAGGATAACACAAGATGAAGACAAACAGACTGAAGAAATTGAACTGAGGAAATTGAGAAAGTCTTCAGTCAAAGTCTTCAAACACAGATATGAACAACCACTCAACACAGAATGAGGAAATGAATGAGTTGAGGAAATAGAACCAAGAAGGTTGGTGAAGACAATGATTTGGTAGACCAGTTCCAACTGCTTTGTCTCGGTTATACGTCTGGTTGGAGCGGTGAGTATTTAAACTCGAGGACACACATTCCGGACACCCAAATGGCCGAGCACGCAGCTTAGGACACCAAGTCCTCACCGTATTCTCCTTGAACTAAGGTCACACATACCTCGTCCAATCACTCGTGGTAAGTCTTGAGGCGACTTCCAAACCTTCATAGACTTGGTCACTCGGTGATCCACAATTCCTCTTGGATGCTCTAGACCATGACGCCTAAACGCGTGCGGAAGAAGCACGATCTTCAAAGGTAACAAGCGTCGGATCCATGCAGGATCAATCTCTTGATGATGCTCAATCACTTTGGGTTTGTAGGGGTTTGGTTTTGGGTTTTCCTCACTCGATGATTTTCGCTCAAAGTCCTCGGAAGATGGGTTGCTCTCAAATGACAAGTGTCAAGTTCTTCTGAGCAGCCAACCAGCTAGTGGTTGTAGGGCGGCTATTTATAGCCTAGGGAGCAGCCCGACATGATAAGACATAAATGCCCTTCAATGATATGACCGTTAGGTGGATAAGATATTTTGGAACAGTCATGCCAAGAAGACAAAGAACGGTCCAAAATTTGACTCAAATTCCTCGGGGCTATCATGTTCCTCACTTGTGTAGGCAATCCGCCTTTGGCGAATTCCGAACTCCTCGGTCAGAACAAATTCCTCGTGACTAGAAGAACTTCGTCTTTGTCATCAAGAAATTGACTCGAATCTGTATGAGATTTCCAAAGGCTTCACTCGAAGGGATTGGTAGGTGTAGGATTTTGAGTTGAGTATCACTTGGAAATTTTTCCTTAGTATTTCCTCGACCCCCTTTAACAAAGACGGTGTTTCCTATGACTCAAGAAAGAGAAAACGAAACTACGAAAACAAAAGTCTACACGCTTCATGTTCCTCAAATGAATACCAAGTCTTCAAGGTCACACCAATTACTTCACTTTCAAAGTCTTCAGAAAGTCTTCAGAAATCCAAAGTCTTCAGTCGAAGAACTTCATTTTTAGGGGTCGACTTTCTCTGTAAATATCAAACTCCTCATAGACTTATAGACCTGTGTACACTCATGAACACATTAGTCTCTTAACCTATAAGTCTTCAATACACGAAAATCACTAAGGGGCACTAGATGCACTTACATGTCCTGGCGCCAAGGCGTGCGCCCCCCCCGGCGCGACCCACCACGTCGGGCGCCCGTGCGCGAAGAAGGAAGCGGTCAAGAAGTTCCACGTCTGCAAGAAAATGCTCCTGCGCTCCCAGCACCACTACGACAAGACCGTGCGCCGCCTGCGGTGGCGGTGTGCGGGCATCAAGGCCAGGCTCCACATCAGGAAAGGGTCCTGGTGGCCACCGCGGGCTGCCGCGCCTTCACTCCTGAGCTGCGTCGCATCGCATGGACGGGCAAGTTCAAGCTAGACCTGCCTCCGCGCTACGACGGCACCCCCGACCCCGCGGAGTTCCTGCAGCTCTATGAGTTGAGCATCGAGGCGGCCAACGGCGACGAAAATGTCATGGCGAACTGGTTTCCGATGGCTCTCAAGGATGGCGCCTGCTCGTGGCTCCTAAACCTGCCTCCCGGCTCCATCTCCTCCTGGAACGAGATGCGTGACCACTTTGTCGCCAACTTCCAGGGCACTCGCCACCGCCCTCCGGCCATGGGTGACCTGCGCCGCATTAAGCATCAGCCAGGGGAGACCCTCCATAAATACATCTAGTGCTTCAACAACGTTCGCCTCAAGATCCCCAAGGTGACAGACGAGGCCATCATCTCGGCGTTTTCTGATGGCGCCCGTGACGTCAAGATGAAGGAGGAACTCACCATCCACGAGGAACTGTGCACGTCTCTGGAGCTATTCAACCTGGCGACCAAGTGTGCAAGAGATGAGGAGGGGCGCCTTTCCCTCCTCGAGCTCCCAACTGTCGACTCGGAGGAGAAAAAGGCCAAGGCCAAGGACGTGAAGCGCAAGGGAATCGCCGTACTCGGGGCGGATCCGGACACGAAGCGCGGCAGGGACCAGCCGAGTCATCCAAGAGCAGCCGACCATTCTGCGCCTTCCGCAACGTTCACAGCCACAACACCAACGACTGTCAAGAGCTCAGGGCCATTCGAGATGGAAGCTTCGGTCGATGCCCGGAGCGCAACAACCGGGGCTACAGCTAAGGAGGAGGACGTGGCGGAGGAAGCTGGGATGACCGCGGCCCTCGCCAGGAGTGGCGTGCCCGGCCTCGTGAGGACCGCTGGTAGGACCAACCTCGCGAGGGCGCCTGGAGGGACAAGCCTCGCGAGGATCGCCCTCAGGGCAATGCTGGCCTTCCTCCGCTGCCACCACCACCGAGAAGGAACGACGACCACCATCAGGACGAGGGGGCGGGGGGCTTCCAGGAGCCGCGAGCTATCGCCTGCATCTTGGGTGGAGTTCAGGCCCCAGCCTCTCAACGCATCTTCAAGCAGTTTGCTCGCGAGGTGAACACAGCCCTCCCCAGGCTCGAGGCCACACGCCCGCTCAGGTGGTCCAAGTGTGCCATCACCTTCAGCTCGGCAGACCAGCTCAAGTGCGCGGCCACCGCTGGCGCTCTCCCGATGCTCTGTTCACCCGTCATCAGCAACGTGCAAGTCACCAAGACTCTCATCGACGATGGCGTAGGGCTTAACGTCCTGTCTGTCGAGATGTTCGACAACCTTCAAGTGCCTTACGATCAGCTTCAGCCTACCAAGCCCTTCTCAGGAGTGGTCGATGGTTCCACCACGCTGATAGAGCAGGTCTGCCTCCCTGTCACCTTCGGACAGCACGACAACTACCACACCGAGCTCATCGACTTCGACGTCGCCCACATCCGTCTGCCATACAATGCCATCCTTGGATTTCCGGCCCAGGCCAAGTTCATGGCGGTGACGCACCACGGCTACAACATCCTCAAGATGCCAGGAAGCTGCGGGATCATCACAGTCCCCTACGAAGAGAAAGATGCGGTGTGCTCCCTTGAGCGTGCCTTCCAAGCAGCGTCAATCTAAGACCCCGACAGCAAGGGCGAGTATCCTCCTCAGGCCATCCCCAAGATGAAGAAGCAGCTACTCCGCACAAGGCCTCAGGGGAATGACGCTTCAAGCGGTGTCACGTCAGGATCAGCACCCGCGCCAGGGGCGCCTCGCTCCCTCGCATAGGAAGGCGCGCCCGGCGCCCTCCTCGGGCAGGGCTCGTGGGATCTCTTCTGGAGGGCCTAAGACCTCGCCAACATTACGAGGGAGGCGCTCGGGCACCACTTGGAGGCGTGCTTCGTGACACATCTCCCTCAGAAGGACACAACGCGAGGAGCGCCCAGTGCTCAGGAGTTCATTGCGAAGACTACTCAGGAACTGCAGGATGCAAGGGCCATGCGCGGCGACCGCCGCTCACCTGGCGCAGCTCCCCATCCAGGCGAGGATGTCGGGTTGCGCGTCTGCATCGACATCCCAGGGCTCAACATGGCCGCATCTCAGGAACTCTTCTGGCCTTCGCACGTGGGACGATGCGAGGGTCCGCCGCACAGCTATGTTCGCATGCCATTCGGCCTGCCGAGCGTGTCCTCCGCCTTCTAGCGCATCCTGCGAAGCGTCCTGGCGGCTCAGGAGGCCAGGCACCACGCAGTCCTGGCGGAGATGGAGACGGCTCTCAAGGAACCGCCTGGACCGCTAGAGCCTCCCGAGGCTCAGGGCCCCAGTGGCTCGTGAGGAGCAACCCCTTCGCCACACACCTTCAGCTGTGCCAACATCCCTTCTACAATGGAACCTGGTGACATTTTCCAAGTTTATTTAGCTGGGAGCGCCCCCAGGGCCGCATCATTCCCAGGCCGCGTGGGTCCGTCCCTGCGGCATGTATCTCCTTCTTTTATGACTTTAGCTTACCTTGCTAGGGGCGCCCCTCGGGCTGCAACATCTCCAAGCCGCTCGGGTCCGACCCATCGACATGTATCGCTCGTGCCTAGTTTGCTTTCCATGTGTAATCTATGTATGATTATCACCTGCTTGATTGTCACCTACCATGGGAGCCGCACGCCGATCGTCTTTCTTTAGGACCCTTCGCGTGAGAGGGTTAGGCACGGCGTCTATGCTCGGGCCCGTCCCTGCAGTGTCGATATATCCAATGGCTGAGCTCTATCTGGCGGGCTGGTCCCGTTCACGTCACCTCCTAGGGTTGTTGGTGCTTGGCCTTCTCACGCGATAACCTCAGGAGATTCGTTTGGCGCAGGTTGTCGAACCACCTCGTAGGACCACCACAGCAAGCAAGGATCAAGACCAGGTGCAACCCGCCTTGAGGTAGGGCCTCGTGAGTCTCGCGCTGGCTCACGAGTGCCCAGACACACCTCGTCTAGCCCTGCCGTGCAAGCCACATGTCAGGGCGGGGCTGTACACGCCCCGGGGGCTCTCCGCAGTAGGGAGTCCCCTCCTACGTACCAGTGGAAGCACCATGCTTTGCGCTGGCCGTCGACACTGCCGAGGAGTGGCTATGCCCATGCAAGTGCGGAAGCGCTATGCTCCGTGCTAGTGATAAACAACTAAGGGCGGCCCCACGGCCGTATCAACCTTAGGGAGCCCTTGAGCTCAGTGCCCGGCCTCACCGCAACACCTCCCCTCAAGAGAGTCACGCGAGGGGGCTGGGCACGGGGGCTGCGCTAGGGTCACGCCCAAGCGTACGCCACCCAGCCAGGTCCCTCGGACCTAGTCGTCGCACGCCCCTCCCGAGCTGAGCCTCGGCAAGGACAAAGGTATGAAGGTTGTTTGCACGTCAAGGGGGACTCCTGAGCATCGCGGCTCAGGAGCCTAACTGGTCACATAGCCCCTCACTCCTTGGTCTCGTCCTGGTCTCCGGACGACCCAACGGCGGCTGAGGTATGCGCAGGGCCGGGCCCTGCCGACGTAGAACACTAGATTCATTCTTGCATCTCCTTTTTATAAGCTATTTGCGCGTCAAGGGGGACTCCTGAGCATCACGACTCAGGAGCCTAACTGGTCACGTAGCCCCTCACTCCTTGGTCTCGTCCTGGTCTCCGGATGACCCAACGGTGGCTGAGGTATGCGCGGGGCCGGGCCCTGCCGACGTAGAACGAAAAGCAAATAGGAAGAAAATCGCAAAATCTCAAGCAAATATTACAAGACATATTGTTCTTACAATACCAAACACAAGTTTAAAACGCCTCCACGAGGCATGATGCATCTTGTAGGAGTACAACAGGAAAGGAGCCGCAAGTCATCCCTAGGCACCGCCGACGCACGAGTCTGGCGTGACACAAGGAGACGACTCCAGACTACCAATGGAACAAAAGGAAAGAACTTCAAGGAGGCCTATCTACACGCACCCCTATGGCTGACGCCACCATCAACAGTGGGCCACGGGAGGCCGGTGCCAACCCCATCCAGATCAGCGGCGGCGGCGGCCGAACACTGCAGCCTTGCTCCGGGCGCGGCGAGAGCTTGGGGGCACGTAGCTGTCATCGCTCGTCTCCGGAGTCTCGTAGAGCTCGGGAGAATCGCTGGAATCCCGAGCGTCGCTCCTGCTACCAGAGGAGCCGCTGGCGAGGCGGACAGCAGGCCCTGCCCCTGCCGCGACGCTGTCCTGACGCCCCCTTCCGGGGCAGCACTCTAGGCGGCGGCCTTCCGCGTCGAAGACCTTGAAGGACAGCGTGGAGGCGCCGCCATACTCAAAGTGGATCGCGAGGGCGCATTCCGCACGGCAAGCCCGGGTGACCTCACCCCAGCCTCGGGTCATGAAGATCTTGCCCGAGGAGACGGCTTCAACTTCCGTTCCGGTTGCCGGCGCGTCGCAGTCGGCGTGTTGGAGCCATAGCTCGAGGGGCCCCCTCGGCGGCATCTCGGCAGAGAAGAATGAAGGGAAACGAATCGAAGTGCGTGGAGGCATCGCCGCCCACAGCACAAGTTCTCGTGAGGAGTCCGCGACGTGGACTCCGGGGGCGGCGACGCGCCACCGTGGCGCGGCGACCTCGGTTGCAGCGCGGGCGGCGCCGCTCGACGCCTCTTCCTTTCGAGCCCTCGGCTTGGGCGTACAAAGGTAATGGATACCCAAGAGGACGACGCTCGCACCAAGGCCTTGTCACCTCCTGCCTCACGACTACGTCACGGCAGCGGACCGACCTCTTCTTCGGCGGAAGCGGCCCTGGCTCGTCGCGGTGAGTTTTCCCTTTCTCCGCGGCCGAAAATCTTCGGATGGGTGCCATTGGTATCACTACTGGCAATGGAGCAAAGGGGGAGAGTGAGCGGAATGGGAAGAGATGGGCGACGGGGGCTCTATGCCCTCCCCATTTATAGCAGGAGAAGGCCAACCAGCGCCCCCCATGATCACATGTAATGATGGTTTTCCCTTTGCATGCAGCAGGGACTCGTCAAGTCGGGCAGTTGCCGAGGCAGCATGGGGAAGCGGAGACGCACACATCCACTCAACCGCCACACGTCGACCAAGGCCGCAGGCTGTTGGGGCCTGCGGTGCTCCGCACTTGCCCTTTGGCTTCGCCTCGAAGCCAAGTCCGAGCGCGCCTTGGGCCCGGGGGCTACTGTCGGCGTTCTGGGAACGGGGGTCCCCATACTTGCCTGCCTGCGGCCCATGGCGTGGCTCCACTAGCGGCCCCGTACGGCCCATCTTCACCAACTAGCACTCAAGACCCCCGCGAGGGGCCAAGCCTCACGAGGCGGATGACCCAAGACCTCCTCGGGAGCGGCTTCACCAGGCTGGCTCACGAGGGGCGGAGAGATCAAGGCAAGGGGTACCTTGCAAGGTTTCCCATGACGTAAGACATGACGACCAAGACCAGGTGGGTGGCAGCGCGCACAATGTCCTCGCTTCCTCTTTGGTGCTAAGGACGCAAGTGCACACGAGGAGTACCGAGGCATCAGGCAAAGGTTTCCATATCGGTGCAACGAGACCAAGACCAGCAGGACAGCAGGACGGAGGTCATTGTGGAGCCCAAGTCGGCATCACCACCAGAGCCTTTGGCAGGCGAAGACCACCTTTAGTCAGGATAGTTTGTACTAGCTGTCCCCTTTCAAATTGGCCGTTGTGGCATCCCTTCCCGCTCAATATTTGGGAAGAGGACCAGAGCCTCTATAAATAGGACTAGCCACCATAGTAGGAGGGTACTCGTCTCGAACTAATCTTGAACTCATTCAGTTCATCCTCACCCACCAAGCACAAGAACACCTCGCCTCAGGAGGCTGTTCTTCCCCTTGTACTGTTCATCCTCAGCCCGAGAGGCAATCCACCACACCACACTGGAGTAGGGTATTACACCACAATGGTGGCCCGAACCAGTATAAATCCCGTGTCTCTTGTGTTGCGAGTTCGTCGAGCTAAGCTTATAGATCGCGGTGAGGCTGAGGGCGTGATTTGGTAGGGGGAAATGTTCGTGCGCACCCCAGTGTTCGAACCTCGAGGGTTTTGCCGGAACCCGAAATCCGATAGAGTCTTCTATATTGTACATGTGGCAGAATCTGGTGGAATGTAGATGATATCCAACGGCGAGTAGTGCTCGGATTTGCCATCTCTGTACCGTCGGATTGGCATCATCCAACGAGCAACTTTCATAGTTATATATAGATGTGTCCCATGCTAGACAAAATAAAGTTTGAGCGCATGCGTGGGACCCCCCCTCTACCGCCTCGAAGTTGGGAAACTGACATCATAGGTATTGAACCGGGCTTGGAGTCGGGTATGGTGTTTGGTTTGTAATGTGCTTGGCGTGGCCCATCGAAGTTGTGCATTTGGGATTTAAACACATCATACACCATCGTACCCATACATATTTTCGGGCCGCATGCAGTGTATATGGGGTTTTCTGATTGACCAGGTCTCCCTTGTGCGGTTTTTTGTGACGACACGGATATCTATGGGCTCACCGAGTGTACATATATCATCCCTTTGACCGATAATGAGGGGTATGTGTAGGCCATGAATGGATTCCTCCTAGTTCATGTTAGGGCCGGTCACCGTCAAATATCGATCAACCAAAGCTCGAGCTCATGCATTGTCAGGATTCCCTCCGAGATGCTCGGATTGCTGGGTTCGACCTACATCAAACCCTGTGTACGTATCTCGTCCTTAACTACCTTGCCTTCATGGTTGTTGTCTCAGACGAGAGGTAGGCACCACATCTAAATTGTACATTATTCTATATTGAAAACACACATCACCCCTTCCCAACGTACATCTTTTTGGGCCACATGCAAGAGGTGCTAGTTTTGTGGTCCCTCTCGTGCGATGTTTATGATGGTTCAATCTATTGGCCCAAGCGGTTTGTCAACAACAACAACTGTCATTTGACCAAATGAAAGATTCATTGGTCTGTCTTATGGTAGGTCATGGCGACATGCATGTATGACCAAAGTATCAATCATTATGTGCATCCACCCCGCTGACATGAAGTGGGAGGTGGTGGGCCAAGCATCCTAGCTAGGTACGACATTATGTCATTATATATATCCTAGCCAGGTGGTTGTTAGGGTGCTTTCGGGTTTATGCAGGCGAGGTGCCACCAAAGTTATGCATTGTGTATTTAAAGTTTTAAACATCCCCAATATTCGTACATATATTTGCCACTTCCAGGAGGTTCTTCACTTCTGGCCCCTCTCATGGATCTTCAATGACACGCCCAACCGTGGGCCCGTGGGGTCAAAGTTGTGCATTGGAATTTTGAACATCACATACCACCCTTTTCACTCATATATATTTGGACCACATGCTGGTGTGGCTGTCTTTTGACCCTCCCTAACGTTATTTTTTGCTGCAAAGACTCTGATGATCCTCAACGGACACGGGGTACAATATCTTAACCGTGTGCGATACAAGTGCGATGTGAATCACCACGACCGGCATAAGCGCGGGAAAATTAAGGTGGAGGTACTGGCTCAACCGTGTGCGATGCAAGTGCGCTGAAATCACCACGACCGTGCAAGCGCGAGCAAAGGGTGGAGGTACTGGCTCAACCGTGTGCGATGCAAGTGCGATGAAATCATCACGACCGCGCAAGCGTGAGAAAAGGGTGGAGGTACTGGCTCAACCGTGTACGATGCAAGTGCGCTGAAATCACCACGACCGCACAACCGCGAGCAAAGGGTGGAGGTACTGTCTTAACCGTGTGCGATGCAAGTGCACCGTAAAACCACCACCCGTGGAAGCTAAAGGCGGGTAAGTTTATTTGGAAATTAGGATGAACCGTGTGCGATAGACCAGCTAGCTAGAAATATAAAAAACAAACTACCAGCCTTGAGCGTTGCAAAAATCGGAGGATCCGCGCCACTTTTCCTTATTATCATACACGCATATTGTTATTGGACCGTGCGCGATCTTGGGAACTGCCGCCCCGCATCAATTCCTTTACCCAAATTTCAGTAGCCGCCGTACTTCAACCGTCGCCCACACTCCTCCAGCACCGACTGTCGGGGAGGCTGATAGTACCCACGAGCACCTATGGGGCCGGCGGACCAGGCCCCTTGTGGTTCGGAGGGGGGCGGAGATCGCACGAAGAGCGGATCGAGGCGAGGCACACGAGCAGTTTACCCAGCTTCGGAGCTCTCCGGAGAGATAAAACTCCTACTGATGCTTGTTTGATGTATTGTGTTCTTGCTTGGGAGCGATGCAAGCTACAAAACCTTGCGTGAGCGTATCTGGTATCGATTGAGTCGAATGAACCGAACCCTTTCTACGTTGCGAATGGGCCTCCTTTTATATGCTCAAGGGTCTCCGGCGTGTGGCAACATAGGCGAGGGCACAAATGTAAAAACAAGAGTTGGTACACCTACTCGAACAGTGTACAGTGCAAAATACCTAACTCTTACGGCAAGGGACAAAAGCAATAAATGCCCGTCTGTGTCGCCTAAACGGTGCAACAGAGACCGTCAGGTGCGCCACCGCTCGCCACGATGGCAAGCTTGTCAGCGCCGCTTATAGCTGCTCTCCTCTGGCTGCGACCTCTTGACACGCAGCGCATGGAATGGTCCCATGGCGACACGTTGTTGGATGAGCTGGAGCGGAGATGGAGAGAGGTCGCTGTCGCGGCAAGCGCCTTTGCCGCGCCGAATCCTTGTCGCGTCCGGAGGCTTGTCGCGCTCGAGCCTTCGGCAAGCTCCTCTTACCGGGGCCTTGTCTTCTCGTGATGCCTCGAGTGGCCTTCCGGCAAGCTCCTCTTGCCGGGGCCTTGTCTTCTTAGTCAAATACTTTGTTCTTGAGTGGCTCCAAAGGAGCCACGGAGGATCTTGGCGGTGACCAGGCAAACCCCGCCACAGGTGTCAGAATCTGTCCGTCTGGTAGCACGGGATACTAGGGTACCCTACTCTAGTACACCGACAGAGCCCCGGCTCGGGTCAGACACGGTGCCGAGCGCTGCCGGGCCAGGCCCAAAATAAGCAGACGGTCACACGCGGCTTCGATCACGCCAGTAACTTCGCTTCGGACCCACCAATTTCACTTAACGGCACGCACCGAACGTGGCGCTGCGGCGAGAGATCGTGGGCGTGGTCGTGGGGGTTTCTTTATTAGGAAAAGCGGAACGTCCGCCCCCTCCCCCTCCTTATAAGCGGGGGAAACAGGGGCAGGCCGTCCACTCCGCCATTTTTGTCTTGTCAAGAAAACCACCGCCGCTCCCCCCCTTCTTCTCCAGTGCGAAGAGAGCAGCGCCCCGCCCCCTTTCGCCACAAGCACACTTACCGCCGTCGGCCCCCTCCGCCACCCTCGCCATGGCTCCGAAAGCCGACAAGGAGAAGGGCGTCAAGTCGGCCGAGGTGCAGCGGCTCGCGGTGCTGCGCATGAGCGGGCCATCTTCTCCTCATTCGGGCGCCAAAGGAGCTGCGGAGCTCTTCTATCTCTTTTGGTCGACGGAGACGCCAGGCGCATCCGCGCACGAAGGTACTCCCCGCCTCCGCTTCTGATTTGGCCCCAACTGGGTACCCCTTCTTTGCCCTTTTCTTCTATTGCGGGCTCTTCCCACCCTTTTCCGAGTTCTTCTGCGATATCATGAACACACATGGCCTCCGCCTCCTTGATTTCACCCCCAACGCTGTCTTGACCATGGCAGTTTTCGCACACCTTTGCGAAAACTTTGTCGGAGTCCACCCAAATGTGGCACTCTTCCGCCACTTCTTCGTGCCCCGCCGAGAGAGGAGAGCCACTTGCCGGAGGGATAGCTTGGGTCTCCGGGATCGGCAAGAAAGAAGCCTATCTGGAAGGAGAGTTCCGCAACAAGTGGGAGGAGTGGAGAGCCAATTGGTGTTGGGTCGAGAGGAGAACCTGCAGCCCTTTCGATCGCTGCGGCGCCAAACCCCAATAGTGCTTGCGGCAGAGATTGGAGTAAGCTTGGCGCCGAGGATGCTAGGTTGAAGATAGCTGTGACTCGGATTTTGCGCCTCGGGCTTGCCGGACTAACTGTAGGCGCAGTTGGCGCAGACTTCCTTCGCCACAGACGCTTCCCTTGCAGGAGAAGAGGAGGCCTGCTTGGGAGTTCCAAAATGCGGCAGACATCATGAGGTTGCGCCTCGGTCCGAACCGGAATTTCACCGCCTTGGAGCTGGATGCGATGCTGCTAGAGCTGTTCAAGAACGACTCCGATCACCCCGAGTGGTTTAGGTTGTCGAGGGGGTCGCCCCATTGTGCAACAACTTCGGCGCCGACCGCATCCGCGCCATGATGCCGCCAGCGATTCCCATGGGATCGTTCCAACCTGGCAGGAGCCCCCCGACGAGGTCGTGCAGCAGTTCTTCGACGACTTGGAAGAAGTGCCGATCCACTCCGACGAGCAGAAAAGGCTCACTCGCGACACCACCGACGAGGAGATGGTACGTATTGCCACCAGGGTGGAGGAGGCGGCAGCAGCCGCTGCCGCTGGAGCCTTCGGGTACACCGTGGAGGAGGCGGACACTGCGAAGGCGGCAAGCCTTGCCGAGTGAAGGGAGATCGCCGGCGAGGACGAGCTTGTCGAGCCCGAGGCCGGGTCGAGTGGACCCGCCGAGGGCGCTTCTTCTCCACCACCCAGCGACTTGCCGCCACTGAGCTCCCGCCTGGCTGAAGAGGCGCTCCGCAAGGCCGGAGGCAGTCGGGCGGCAGATCGCCCACAAGAAGAAGCGCGCCACATGACGCGCTCTACCGCGTAAGCGATGTTGCCGCTGAGCGCCTCACACTGCCAAGGGCAACAGGCGGGATCTTCCTGTGCCACCGCCGACGCCCGCCAAGCGGCCAAGAGAGCCCACTCCTCCGCCTCGTCGCACCGGAGGCGAGCCGAGTTTGACTTCTCCGCGCTCAGCCCGAGGAGGAAGATGAAGAGTAAGCTTTTGAGATTGTGCTTGTATTTCTTCAATTTTATTGCTTCATCTTGAATCTGATTGCTTTGCTTCTGGACTCTTTCCTTTTCAGACGCTGGCCTGTAGAGCGTCGAAGAGGGCTAAGATCCCGACGGTCGTCGTTGAGGACGATTCTCCGTGGCAACAGGGACGCGTCACGAGACCCCTTGCCGGACCCGGCAACCCTTCCTCAGAGCAGCCCCCAAAGACAACCCCCAAAGTAAGTGTGCGGTTTTCTCCTTACTATTAGGCGTGCAGGGGTGCTCCTTCTTCGTTGATACCTGATTGTTTGCTTGTGTAGGAGCAGACCAGCCTCATCAGGAAGGCTCGGAAGCCGCCCCCGAAATCCTGTCTGCTGCCACTACGCTGCCAAGGGAGGATTCTCCAAGAAGGGAGCGCCCAACAAGGGAGGCCACTCCGCAAGGGAGGCTACCCGGCAAGGGACAGCGCCATGACCCTCCAAAGGTGGTCGAGGCCGTGGCTGCGGATCCTGCAGTGTGTAATTTCCTTACGAAAATCTCCTTGGGCTTGTTTTCTTTTGTTTCTCTTTTGAACATTTGCTTGACTGCTCTTTCTTCATCTCGACGCAGAGCCGATGGAGGTCGAGGCTGCCGCGAGGAGGAAGGCTGCAAGGCAACACCGACGCAGGCCGCCGTCGTGGAAGAAGAGGTCGTTCTTTGTGGAAGAAGAGGCCGCCGACGAGCCTGTTGGCGAAGGCCACCGAGGCTGCCGACGCAGGCCGGGCGAGGGTCGGGCGACGTGACCGACGGCCCCGAGGTCGCAGGAGCGCCAGGCGCTACACCGACAATGACTCCCACTGCCGCAGCCAGTGTCGAGAGCCCCAGCCCGGCGCCACGAAGGCCGGGCGAGGGTGTCTTCATCAAACTCCCCGGGAGTCGAGCTCAGGCGCCGGGTCGAAGGAGAGACCTTCGACGGCGAGCTACTCGCCTCCGCTGAGCCGACGCTGGTGGACGCGCCAAGCAAAGCATGGCGAAGTCTGAGGAGGAGCAGTTTGAAGAAGCTGATGTCGCTTACTGCGCCCGGCAAGCCAAGTTGGAGTCCCGGAAGCACTTGTCGCGAAGGCAGGAGCGGACATGGAGAAGCGCGCAGAAGAGCTCCGGAGCGCCAACCAAGAAACTCTCCGCGATGTAGCAGAAGCGCGGGGGCAACTTGCAGAAGAGCGCACGACCTTCATCCTTGAGAAGGCCGCAGCTGAGGAGGAGCAGCGGCTGGCTGCCGAGAAGCTCTCCGCACAGGAAATCGAGCTGGCGCAGCAGAAGGTCAACCTGGACAGCCACGAAGAAGACCTTGCCGTGCGCGAGGATTCACTTGGCAGGGCGCTTAAGGAAGCGAAGGATGCTGCCGCAGCCGCCGAGGCCGCCAAGGAAGAGTTGAAGGCGAAGGTGGCACAGCTGGAGGCCAGCCTCAAGAAGAGTGGCGAGGAGCTTGCCGCGCTCAAGCACGAGCGCGAGAAGGACGCTTACACCCTTGGCGAGCTGCAGGGCCGTCTCGTCGATAGGGGCAAGGAGCTCGACGCCGCCAAAGATTCCAAGGCGGATCTTGATCTGAAGCTGACCACTCTGACGCAGACGTTGGACGGCGCCAGAGAGCGGGAAGTGGGCTTGTTGGAGACGATCAAGGCCAAGGAGGAGCTGCTAGCGAATGTTGTCTCCACCCAGAGCGCCTTGAGGGAGAGTGTGGAGCACTGGGTGAAGGTCTTGTGGACACCGCCGCCGACATCCACAACGAAATGATGGAGCTGGGATGGCGGACCTTGCATACTCCTCCGACGAGCATCTCTAACCCAAATACCAAACTCAGTTTATTCTTCAAAGGCGTGGTGACGGGCCTCCAGCCGACTCCGGAAGAGGTCCCAAAGCAGCTGGCCGAGGAATCACGCCAGATCTGCAGGAGCCCTCGAGAAGGTGTTGATAAAGGTGGCCTTCCGCAATCCGGGCCTCAACCTTAACGACGTCCTCAGATCCTTGCCGCCAGATGCCAACGTGGAGGACCTCAAAGCCCTTTTCTCACCCATTGTGGACAAGGTGAACAAGATCAAGCGGATTGATGGCGACCGCGTAGACTAGGCCGCCAATTTTATCTTTCCTTGTCGGCTGCCGATCATGTTTAGAACACTTTGTTAGATCAGCGACAAGTTGTTTTGTAATATACTCTATCTTAGGCGATCAATGCAACGTTATTTCCTCTACTTGATTCCTTCCTTTGTACGCTTTCGCCTCACGCATTTTGGGGACTTGTCGGTGCGGGCACCTTTGTCATGGCGCCGAGTGCGGAACGTCGGCTTTTGCCGGCAAAGCCCATTAAGCAACCTTTGTCGCGACTAGCCGCTGCTCACTTAAGTTGTTGAGCGGACTCGAAACAAAGTAAGGGCGCCACTAGCCTCATGAGTTGGTTCCTCTGCCACATGTGTTTTCCATACAAAGTACTCTCGTTCGAGGAAGATAACTTAAAATTTTAAAAATTGATTGCTCAAACTTTGGCAACTTAGCTTTTCTCTCTTTTGCTTCCCGATAAGGCGAAACTTCCTCGAGCGATGCCTGGTCCATAGTATCATTCCCTCCTTCCCCCCTGGTTAACTTGTGCGCGAGGGAGCCTTCCTTTCTTTGAGAAAAGAGAAAGAAGAGGAAATAAAGTTATGGAGCCCAGTGGCTCGATATTGCTTACCGGGCGTGGTTGCTGCACAAAGTGTTAGCCAAAACATGCAATAAAATGATGAAAGCATGAATTTGACAAGTTGTGCGCAACACATGAGCTTTATCGATGCATCGGGTTCTGCGCCCGGCTTTGTACAAAGGATTACATGCAACAAAGAAGAAGACTTGTACAAAAGGTGGTTGCCGGAATAGGTTCCGCAACCGCGCCTTCTATGGGTAAAACTTACGAAGATGCTCAATGTTCCAGGAGTTGCTCACCGGATGCCATCTTCGGTCTCAAATGACAGCGCCAGCCTAGTGACTCGTTTCACCCGATATGGGCCTTCCCACTTGGCGTCAACTTGTTTGAATTCTTGGCGGATCGAACGCGTCGAAGAACAAGGTTGCCTTCCTCGAGACTTCGCACTAACTGCGGCTATGGTAGCGACGCAAAGCTTGTCAGTAGCGAGCAGCTCGCATGACGGCTTTGAATCTGATCCTCCTCAAGGAGCAGCGCGTCATCTTGTCGCAGCTGCTCTTGCTCAAGCTCATCATAAGCGAGCACTCGAGGCGATCCTTATACGAGTTACGTGGGGAGAAGCGCCTGCGCTCCATAGACTAGAGCAAAAGGTGTCCGGCCGGTGGCTCGATTTGGCGTCGTTACGATCGACCAAAGAACCACCGGCGACTCCTCGATCCAGTTTCTTCCACACTTGTGCAGCCTGTCAAAAGTTACGGTCTTTAGCCAGCGAAGACTTCAACATTGCCCTCTCTCGCTGACTGTTGCTTCTCGGGTGAGCAACGGAAGCAAAGCGAACCTTGGCGCCAAGATCTTGGACGTCTTGCATGAAGGTGCGATCAGAAATTGTGTGCCATTGTCGGTGATGATCCCGTTAGGGATTCAAACGGCAAACAATCGACCTAAAGAACTTGTTGCCGATCTTTGTCACCTTCTTCATCGCTTCCACTTCCGCCACTTTGTGAACTTGTCGACATTTCGGGGAAAGGGCCGAGGATGTCGAGCCCCTGCACGAAAAGGGCCGTGGATAAAGGGATCGCCCGGAGAGCTTGAGCCGGCTGGTGTATCTGCTTGGAATAGAACTGCACGCTTCACACTTGGTTACTTGTGCAGTTGCATCCGGAGGGCTGTCGGCCGAAGAAACCTTGTCGAAAAGCTTTGCGGCAAGTGCTCTTGCGCCAATGTGGTGACCACATATGCCTCCGTGTATCTCTCGCCAACAGCTTCGGCCCATCTTCCACAGGAATACACTTCAATTTCACACCGTTGAGTCTTCTTACATGCGGTATCTGTCGACAAACTGGTACATACTTGACCGCCGGGCTACTCTTTCCGCTTCTTCTTGTTCTTCGGAAGTTCTCCGTCTCAAGGAAAAAGGACAATCTGCTGCGCCCATGCTGGAGCTTGCGGCTCGACAACAAGGACTAAAGGCACATCTGCTGCTGCGGGAACATCTGCTTCTACGGCAAGAACCTGCGGCTTAGCCGGAGCTTGATGGTCCCCGGCAAGCTTGCCGGAGCAAAACTTGTCGGGAGCGTTTGCTTCAACGGAACAAACCACAGGGCTTGTCGGAGCAGATCGCCTCAAAGACTGTTGGTGTCGATCTTGGGGACCTTCGCCGGGCGGCTTCGAAGCTCTGCTGGAAGTAGTCACCAGAGAGCAACTTCCTCTTCTTGCTCTGTCCATTGGCGGTATTACGGTTGGTTGGGTTAGCTTGAGCACGAAAATCCCTGGTTCCACGAGTGCAACTTAAGTGCAGCGCACTTTGGCGAACCGTCGGCAATATCATTCTCGAGCTCTTGGAACATGTTCCATTTGCAGCCGTCAAAGTGCTCTTCTAGCTTCCTCACTTCATCGACGTAGGCTTCCATCAACGGACTCGATAATCTTTTGTTCACTTGGCGGACGACAAGCTGCGAGTCACCCACGACAATAAGCTTCTTGATCCCAAGGTCTACGGCGATCTCGAGACCGGCAAGCAAACCTTCATACTCTGCAGTATTGTTTGTTGCTTGCTCCTTGGGAAAGTGCATCCGGACTACGCATTTGAGGTGCTCTCCGGTGGGTGCGATAAGCAAGACGCCCGGCACCGGGCGCCTTTGCAGCGAGAAGGCACCATCAAAGTACATTAGCCACTCTTTGCTTGCTTCTTTGACGGGAATGCTCGTCTCTGGAATCTCTTCATCCGGCGTTGGCGTCCATTACGCTATGAATTACGCCAATGCTCGCTTTGGATAGTTGAAGTGCTTTCAAACTTGAGACCAAAGCTTGGCGGTTCCAATGCCCACTCGACAATCCTGCCTGTTGCCTCTCGGATTCTGCGGTATCCTCTTGAGCGGAAAGCGAGTGACAAGCTGTGATCTCATGTGCTTGGAAGTAATGGCGCAGCTTTCTCGAGGCCATGAGGAGGCCGAAAAAGCAATTTCGCACTGTACCTTGACCTAGCCCCTCGCAGGAGGGAACCGACAAAGTAAACTGGGCGCCGCACCATCCTTTTCTCGCATCCGGTCATGCGTCTGCTGCTGGATTCGTCCTTGTCGGGACCAGAGCTTGTCGTGAAGCCCCCGCTTGTCGCTGGGTGTGGTTGCCGTGGTTCTTTGGCTCGTCATCCGCCTCCCTCTCCGCTACTAACGCAGCACTAACCACTTGATTGGTTGCTGCTATATATAGCAGCAACTTCTCTTGTGGTTTAGGTGCGACAAGTGTTGGAGTGGAGGATGTATCTCTTTAAGTCCTGCAGCGCAGCCTCCGCCGAGTCCATTTCATTGGACCTGCCTTTTTCAAAATCTTGAAAAGCGGCGGCGCGCTCAGCAGACCTAGAAATAAACTCGCCGAGAGCAGCTACGCAACCGCAAGTCTTCGTACATCCTTGACGCGCTTTGGTGCTTCAATGTGCTCAATGGCCTTGATCTTGTCGGGATTGGCTTCAATCCTCGTTGAGACACGAAGAACCCGAGAAGCTTGCGGAAGGGACTCCAAACACGCACTTCTCGGGGTTGAGCTTGAGGTTGATCTTGCGCAGATTGGCAAAGGTCTCGCCCAAATCTTGAACCAGAGTTGCTTTGTCCTTGCTTTTGACCACTATGTCATCCATGTAGGCTTCTACATTTACGTGCATTTGCGGCTCAAAAGCGTCATGGACTACCCTTGCAAATGTTGAACCAGCATTCTTCAAACCGAAAGGCATCCGTATGAAACAAAGTATGTGCCACATGGTGTAATGAATGCGGTCTTCTCCTCATCTTCTTCAGCCATGAAGATCGATGGTATCTCGAGTATGCATCAAGAAGCGAGAGCAAATCACATCCAGCCGTGGAGTCAACAATCTGGTCGATGCGCGGTAAGGGAAATGGATCTTTGGGACAAGCTTTATTAACATCCGTGAAGTCAATACAAAGTCTCCATTTCCCATTTGCTTTGCGCACGACTACAGGATTGGCCAACCACGAAGGATGGAGCACTCCTCTGACAAGGCCTGCTGCTTCCAGTTTCTTGATCTCTTCGGATATGAATTCATGGCGCTCCGATTGCTTCACGACTTTTTGCTTGACGGGCGCGCATGAGGAAAAAGCGGCCGGCGGTGCTCAATCACTTTCACGGGAACACCGGGGATGTCGACGGTTGCCATGCAAACACGCCGACATTCGCCCGCAGAAAGCAACGAAGCGCCTTCCTATTTAGCGTCGAGAGAGGCAATCCGATGGTGAAGGTACCACCAGTGCCGTCCTCCTTGGCGGGCACCTTCTTGGTCTTTGGCGGAGCTACCATCTTCTTCTTGCACTTGCCGGTGGAGCTCGATGGTGCGTCCTCGACGGTAGCGCAGCACTCCGAAGAGGTGCGCTTGCCGGAGTGGGCATCAGAGCTCTTGCCGGACCTGGACTTTGTCTTCTTCCCCCCAGGAGCTTCAGCGGCAAGTGTTTGGCAATCTGTCTACTGCTGCATCCCGGTAGATCTTGTCGGCATAGATAAGGGCATCCTTCTTGTCGCCATGGACAGAGATGACGCTTATCGGGCCGGCATCTTGAGTAAGTTGTAGGCGTAGTGAGAGGCTGCCATGAACTTGGCGAGTCTTTGGGCGACCAAGTATCCCATTGTAAGGCAATGGGAAATCGGCAACGTCGAATGTGACCCTCTCGATCCTAAAGTTCAGCTCGCCGCCAAATGTTACCGAAACAGCGTAATCTTCCCTTCGCTTGCTCCTTCCCGGATTGATTCCTTGGAAGGTGCGGTCTCTTCGAGCTCATTGTCGAGGATTTGAAGCCACGGAGCACCGCGGAGGATATCAGGTTCAAGCCGGCCCGCCGTCAACTAGCATCTTGGTGACCTTGAGGTTGCGGATGGTTGGTGAGACCAACATCGGCAAGCACCCGACCGCAGTGATGCGATCAGGGTGGTCCTCAATATCAAAGGCGATAGGCGTCTTTGGACCACGCCGAGAGGCTTGCGTGACTCTACGGATGGTTCCGCTGCATTGACCTCCGCATCCATTGCTTGAGTTGGCGGTGGGAGGTATGCAGGAAGCACCTCCGTCAACGCAGAGGACCTTCGTGGCTTTCTCAAACTCCTGCTCATCGGCGTGCTGCCTTCCATATCTTCGTCGTCGTCATCATCTTCATCCTTGTCGCGCCGTGGGGAGGTCGTCTCCTTGCCGCTGCTTGGCCTTCCTCATGGCGCCCGCTTCCGGCCGGACGCTTTCTTGCTCGCTTCCCCCAAAGCACCTTCACTGGCCTTCTCCTTGTTGCATCGCCGTACTCAGCCTTCGCTGCTCAACAAGCTGCTCGACCTTCTTGCAGCTCAGTAGGTCGTGGCCCTTTGTGCGGTGGATCTTGCAAGATGCTGTCGAGCCGTCCTGCTTGTCGGCGGCCGCCACAGACTGGTGGTGGGTGTCAGCGGCAACCTCCTTACCGGAGCCACCAGCCTTGGCGTTCTTGTCGCCACCTCCGTTGCCGGACTGCTCAACAGCTAGCACTTCTCTACCTTTCTTCTTCCTGTTGCCCCGCCGCCGGCCCTTCTTCGCCGGGGCGGTCTCCTCACTGTCAGATCCTGCTTCTGCATTCTCTCCTGGGAGTCTCCTCCCTTCCTCGGCACGTGCACACTTGTCGGCCAAGGCGTACAGCTCACTGACGTCCTTGACTTTGCACATCGCCATCTCCTCCCTCATCCTGCGGTTCCGCATGTTCTGATGAAACGCGCTGATCACCGCGGCAGGGTGGACATCTGGGATGTTGTAGTGCACACGGCTGAATCTCTGAATGAACTTGTGCAAGGACTCTCCTTCCTTCTGGGCGAGCAGATGAAGGTCACTCTCTTGGCCATGAGGTTCGTGGCCACCTGTGAAGGCGCCAACAAACTGATGGCATAGATCTGCCCAAGAGGATATGGAGCTGTCTGGCAAGTGCATGAGCCAAGATCTGACGTTGGTCTTGAGCACGAGCGGGAAGTAATTGGCGAGGATCTTGTCGTCCCGTCCCCCCGCAGCCTGCACCGCGATGGTGTAGATGCTGAGGAACTCTGATGGATGCGTCCTGCCATCATACTTCTCCGGCATGTCCGGTTTGAAGTTTTTACGGCTGGGCCACTGGACTTGCCGCAGCTCACGAGTGAATGCAGGGCAACCTACAGCGTCTGACAAGTCGCCTGGCTCCTCCGGCGCGCATGTCAACAGTAGGCCAGTAGCGCTTGTCGGATGACGTCGCGCTTCTCTCCGGCGCTCGATGCGAGTTCGGCGTCCTCTTGTTGTCGTTCATGAAGAACTTGGCGCTGATCGCGGCGAGCTTCGCTGGATCCGACGACGCGGTGGAGTCGCTGTCGAGGTGGATCCGGTGAGTCGGCGATCTTGGCCTTCGGGCGGAGAGCGCATGGTAGTTGCACCTCCGACAGTCCTCGCCGCCGCCGCTCGTGCCTCGTTGTCAGCGGCGCCGCTGCTGGCAAAGCCGATGAGGCTCGATAGTGGCCCTCCACTCGTCGACCTTGTCGGCCGTTGGAGGGTAGTCGAGGAGCAGCTGAGCCCTCGCCAGAGCTTCTGCTGGAGTAGTGGGTGGCATTGGCGAACGGTGCGAGGAGCGGGATATGCTCGGACTTCTAACTATGTTAGAAGGAGCAACACCCCGTCCAGGCGACCGTATCTCACTCGTGCCAGCATGTTGGCGCGCATGCTGGTCTTGAGGGTCTCGATCCAACGAACGTATGGCATTGTGAACGCCATGACGTTGTTGGTCCCGCGTCTCCTGAGATGGGCGCGGGGGATGCACGGACGCCGATGTTTGCGGGGCCTTGTCCTTGGACTTGGCAACGTCACGAACACCTTCGTCGGCGCCCGTCCCTCCGCCGGCGTCTGCCCCACCACCCGTTTGCTGTGGTGATGGCGGGTATGACGCGGACGGCTCTGCTGCCGCCGAAGCCTTCTTCGGTGGCATGTTGAGGAAGATGTCGAGGACGCTGCTCGTATGAACGTCGGATCGGATTCACACAGCCTCGACGCTCCCCCTACCTGGCGCGCCAAAGATGTCGGGGAGGCCGATCGTACCCACGAGCACCTATGGGGCCGGCGGACCAGGCCCCTTGTGGTTCGGAGGGGGGCGGAGATCGCACGAAGAGCGGATCGAGGCGAGGCACACGAGCAGTTTACCCAGCTTCGGAGCTCTCCGGAGAGATAAAACTCCTCTGCTGCTTGTTTGATGTATTGTGTTCTTGCTTGGGAGCGATGCAAGCTACAAAACCTAGCGTGAGCGTATCTGGTCTCGAGTGAGTCGAATGAACCGAACCCTTTCTACGTTGCGCATGGGCCTCCTTTTATATGCTCAAGGGGTCTCCGACAGGTGGCAACATAGGCGAGGGCACAAATGTAAAAACATGAGTTGGTACACCTACTCGAGCGATTATGCGATGCAAAATACCTAACTCTGGCGGCAAGGGACAAAAGCAATAAATGCCCGTCTGTGTCGCCTAAACAGTGCAACAGAGACCGTCAGGTGCGCCACCGCTCGCCACGATGGCAAGCTTGTCAGCGCCGCTTATCGCTGCTCTCCGCTGGCTGCACAGCCTCTTGACACACGCGCATGGAATGGTCCCATGGCGACACGTTGTTGGATGAGCTGGAGCAGGGATGGAGAGAGTCGCTTGCGGCAAGCGCCTTGCCTTGACGAATCCTTGTCGCGTCCGGAGGCTTGTCGCGCTGAGCCTTCCGGCAAGCTCCTCTTGCCGGGCCTTGTCTTCTGCATGCCTCGAGTGGCCTTCCGGCAAGCTCCTCTTGCCGGGCCTTGTCTTCTTAGTCAAATACTTTGTTCTTGAATGGCTCCAAAGGAGCCACGGAGGATCTTAGCGGTGACCAGGCAAACCCCGCCGCAGTGGTGCAGAACTGTCCGTGCGATGCACGGGATACTAGGGTACCCCTACTCTAGTACACCGACACCGACCTTATAGTAAAATTGCAGTAGCCGAGGCATTTGAACCGTCGCCCTCCCTCGTCCACCACCATCTCCAACCACCATTACTAAAATTTTCAGTAGCCGCGGCGTATCATCAAACACCACCCCCCTCCACAGTCCCCCACCCGCCCCCTCCCCCCCTTCGAACCCTAGCTCACGGCCGCCGCCAACCTTGCCGGTCTGCACGTTCCTCCTAGCTCAGATAATAAAGTTCAGGTTATCCAGCGATTCCCATACTGTCGCCCCACTCGCCTGAGTTTTTAGATGAGGCCTGCGGTGTCCCTCCCCGCCAGAACCACATCCCCTGCTCTAGAATGTCGCAACCTAAGCTCGACCACGTATCCCGGGGAGCCCGATGAGCATTCGGCCAAGAAGAGGTTAATCATGGCCTCTCCGGCAGACGTTGGCGAGGTGGCCGCCGTTCGCCCCGACCTGTCGATCCCGGAGCAACACATCGCCGCGGAAGCCGGCGAAGATATTGACTACGTTGCCATGCCTAAGGCTTCATGTCAGCGGGCTAGCGTATTACTGTATCTCGGGAAAGCTCGTTACGACATCAAGCTCGTCCACACCAACGGCTTCACGCGGGCGATGTCACCTGTTAAGTGGTCCATCCCCAACCCCTCTGGTTCAACCGTCGTTGATCTCTTCGACGGCCCTGCCGCTGATCTCCTCCGCCAAGTGGTCAAGGATTTGCAAGCTTTATACGCCATCGAGCCCATTTTGTCAATTCTGAAGGACACGTTCTATGGCGGCGGCTTGGGATCCTCAATTGCCAAGTCAGATCTCATCGACCACGACCATGACCACGAGGAGGGCACCCACGAAGGTTCTTCCAAGGTGAAACAGCCATCTGTGACATCAGAGAGCGCACCATGGGTCTGTGCTCTTCCAAATGGAAGGATCCCGTCCATGAAATGTGAGGCAACATTCTATCAGCAAATATTACCTTTTCTAGCTTGCCAACCCATACCCTTTGTTGTAGTAGCATTTGCCATGTGGTGCTTTAACTGTGCCGTGTTTAATTATTTCAGTTATGCAAAAATGTATTGTTCAATAGGTCTGTGTGATGTTTAAGTATGAATTGTCCACTTTAGTTTCACGAATTGCTATATTTGGTTGTTTATAGTGAGTAGATGCCTTGTTTGTCTGTATTTGGTTGTTAGGTTGATTGGAGTGAGCATTTTTTCAGTTATCGAGCAGATGCCTTGTTTATCTGTATTTGGTTCTTAGTTTGGTTGCAATGAGTATTTGTCCAGTTATCAAGCAGATGCCTTGTTTATCTGTATTTGGTTGTTAGGTTGCTTTTTTTAGCATTTGTCCAGTTATCAAGCAGATGCCTTGTTTATCTATATTTGGTTGTTAGGTTGCTTTTTTTAGCATTACTCCAGTTATCAAGTAGATGCCTTGTTTATCTTTATCTGCTTGTTAGGTTGGTTGAAGTGAGCATTTGTCCAGTTTTCAAGCATATGCCTTGTTTATCTGTATTTGCTTGTTAGGTTGGTTGCAGAGAGACTCTGTCCTGTTTTCAATGGTTATATTTGGTTGTTATACTGGTCATTTATGGCTTGTTTATTTCAGTCATTCACAATGTGTGGTTCATTATGTGCAAGTCGGAACTGTGTCGCTCGACTACATCAATACCAGTTTGAACGGCTATATTTGGTTCCAGTTATTCCTAGTGTAGTTAACACATGCCCTTTATTTCAGTTTTACACATTTATCCAGTGTGATGTTTAAGCATTACCTACATTCTATTCATTTTCAACAATACCAGTTTGAATTACAATATTTGATGGATGTTAAGCCTGCTGTCGGTAACATTGCCTTCCATTTTATATCTGCTTTAACAACATGCTGAAACCAACACATTCAAGCTATCATTTGGAGATGATGTTGTTTACTTTTGCTATATTTTTTTGATGTTAAGATTGATGTACTTATCATGCCTTTCCACTACTTATGCAGGACAACAACGGGAGTGGCCACCATTTTCCGCCGAGGTTAGCTTCATCCCTCGGTTTGTACTCCCCCCATCGTTCCATAATGTAGTGCATATAGATCCGTGCACAGGCACTAGTTAGCTTCTAATATTGACGTGTTGCTTGTAGGTACATATGCCCTTGGCAAGGATCCACGCATCGACCCTTTTTGCGTATGGGGCAATGAGATATTGAGGAACAAGCATAAAGTGAGGAAACTGATAAGGATTATTAGCAAAAATATACGAAAGGTGGCAAGCAAATTATTTGTTTATGCTCTATCCAACACAACAATGAGCTGTAGGATGGTAACTACAAACTCTGCAGCCTTCTCTTCTTACTACCCATAATGAGTTGTTAGACAACAATGTCTGAATCTTTTTCGTTCCCGGTGGTTCCCGGAGCAGTTCACTCAAGATTACCTCGCAAAGTACATGATTGGTGGACACGCAATGAAGTTTAAAGTATTTCATCCAGACTACAATGAGCATCGAGAAGTCCTAATGAAGACAGTGAAGGATGGATGGGCAACCATCACAAGGGGTTGGCCTAGAGTCGTGCGCGCCTTACGCATGGAGGAGGGCACAATATGGGCATTCCGCTTCACCTTCTCCAGCAACCAGAATGTCTTTCGCCTCTCTCTTTACAGCCTTTAGTACAACTGTGGTTCATCATTCTTTACTTGGTGCTTCTGTAGTTCTTCAGTATATGTACCTATGCATTGAATTATGGATTCATGGTTGAACCTATATTTGTAATAAACATGGTTGGATATGAAATAAGTGATTGCCTACTTTCAAATTCATAACATGTGATTTTTTTAATTAGGGATTAATTCGATTAATTATGGACTAAACAGGGATTACACTGCACACGGTTTGCGAAAGCGAAACGTCTGCGATATATGTGGAGATCAGAAACGTTTCTAGGATCCACTACATGTGCGATCAATCTCCACTGCACACACGACTTTCTCTTGAAAACTGTTGGCATTAGGCCACCTTGCGCAAACGTTTATCACATAGAAAGTGTGTGTGATGGACAGCCTTTGCCACACAGTTTCTTTCAACGCACTGTGTGTGATGCATTCAATAACGCAAACGGTAAAATTATTAATATCGTGTGCAATGGCAACGCTATCACAAACGATTAATGGGAAAAATTGTGTGTGATGTACCTGTGAACGGAAACGTTTTCCTTGGAGCGACTGTGTGGGATGTACATACGAACGGAAACGTTTAGCGGGGACTGACTGTGTGGGATGTACTTGCGACCGGAAACAATTTCGCCGTATAATTGTATTTTTTTAGCCGTACTATTTATATTTTCGTATTTGAGCGCTCGCCGGTCGCACACGACCTCATTTTGCCGAATGTGTGTGCCAAGAGGGCATATCCCCGACGGTTTCTAGGTCATCTGGGAAGGACCCCCCTATCGTCCACACTCACTTGCCGACGATTCCAGATGCCGTCGTGGAATGGGGTTAAAAACCGTTTGTTTAGGACCGATGCGCACCAGTGAGTGGTGATAATTCAAACGGTTCAGATTTGAAATCATGACACCCGGGCCCAAAGTGACAAGCACTAAGCATGGAAAAGTCATAGCAACATCAATCTCAGAACATAATGAATACTAGGGATCAAGAACTAACAAAACTAACTCCATTAGATGATGAATCTCATCCAACTCCTCACCGACCAGCGAGCCTACGAAGGAATTACTCACTCCCGGTGAGGAGCATCATGGAATTGGCGATGAAGAAGGGTTGATGATGATGAAGATCGAAGATCCCCCTCTCCGGAGCACCAAACGGACTCCATATCTGGCCTCCCAATGAAGAATAGGAGGTGGCGGTGGCTCTGTCTTGTGAAACACGATAATTCTTTGTCCCTCTTTTTTTTCTGTTGTGATTTTATAGCGTCGGTTTCAGGGTCTGCGGGGCCACCAGGTGAGGACAACCCACCTGGGCACGCCTAGAGGGGGGCACGCCTTGGTGGATTGTGATTTTTAAAAAAATTATTATTATTATTTTAACAAATTTGAAAAATATATGAGCTAATTCAAAAAAAATAGAAGTATGGCCCCGTCGGCCTCCCTTAGGCCGAAGAGGTAGTCTTCGGTCAACCTTAAGCTGGAGAGGCCTTTTCTGCTTTGTTTTGACCGAAGAGAGGACGGGCTGGGCCAAAGAGCTGTCTTCGGCGTGTGTAGACCGAAGAGGCGGTCTTCGGCTTCATCTAGGTGATAACCCACAAGTATAGGGATTCGCAACAGTTTTTGAGGGTAGAGTATTCAACCCAAATTTATTGATTCGACACAAGGGGGGCCAAAGAATATTCTCAAGTATTAGCAGCTGAGTTGTCAATTCAACCACACCTGAAAGACTTAATATCTGCAGCAAAGTATTTAGTAGCAAAGTAGTATGGAAGTAACGGTAACAGTGGCAAAGGTGACAGTAGCAGTTTTGTAGCAATTGTAACAGTAACAACGGAGAAGTAACAAAGCAAAGATCAATATGTGAAAAGCTCGTAGGCCATGGATCAATGATGGATAATTATGTCAGGTGGCATTCATCATGCAATGGTTATAACATAGGGTGACACAGAACTAGCTCTAGTTCATCAATATAATGTAAGCATGTATTCCGAATATAGTCATACGTGCTTATGGAAAAGAACTTGCATGACATCTTTTGTCCTACCCTCCCGTGGCAGCGGGGTCCTATTGGAAACTAAGGGATATTAAGGCCTCATTTTAATAGTACCGGACCAAAGCATTAGCACTTAGTGAATACATGAACTCCTCAAACTATGGTCATCATCGGGAGTGGTCCCAACTATTGTCACTCCGGGGTTGCCGGATCGTAAGACGTAGTAGGTGACTATAACTTGCAATATCGGATCAAGAACACAAATATATTCATGAAAACATAAAGAGTTCAGATCTGAGTTCATGGCACTCGGGCCCTAGTGACAAGCATTAAGCATAGCAAAGTCATAGCAACATCAATCTTAGAACATAGTGGATACTACGGATCAAACCCTAACAAAACTAACTCGATTACATGGTAAATATCATCCAACCCATCACGGTCCAGCAAGCCTACGATGGAATTACTCACGCACGGCGGTGAGCATCATGAAATTGGTGATGGAGGATGGTTGACGATGACGATGGTGACGGATTCCCCTCTCCGGAGCCCCGAACGGACTACAGATCTGCCCTCCCGAGGAAGAACAGGGCTTGGCGGCGGCTTTGTATCGTAAAACATGATGAAACTTTCTCTTTGATTTTTTCTCCACGAAAGTGAATATATGGAGTTGGAGTTGAGGTCGGTGGAGGTCCATGGGGGCCACAAGGTCGCAGGGTGTGCCCCAGGGGGGTGGGCGCGCCTCCACCCTTGTGGATAGGGTGTGGGGCCCCTGCTGCTGATTCTTTCGCCAATATTTTTTATTAATTCCAAAAATAATCTCCGTTGATTTTCAGGTCATTCCCAGAACTTTTTATTCTGCACAAAAATAACACCATGGCAATTCTGCTGAAAACAACATCAGTCCGGGTTAGTTCCATTCAAATCATGCAAGTTAGAGTCCAAAACAAGGGCAAAATAATTTGGAAAAGTAGATACGATGGAGACATATCACTAGGCCGAAGAGTGCCGGGTAAACATCCTGGCCTCCAGAAATCAGCTAGGATTTACTTTAATAAAATCATTGGATGGCTTACTATACGTGCTAAAGCAAAAATAGAGGGCTGCTCCATGTTGTCACCGTCAACTTTTGAAGAATTGTCTGCCCTAACCGGAACAACAAAAATAGGTGTCAGTGCTAAAGCATGTGCAGCTGGTCCATTTTGTTGAATATCGTGATAAAGATAGAATAGACTAGGGTTTGTTCTATCTTGTCTTGTACTTCAACATGATCGAGCGATAGATTTGCTTTGGGTCGCTGATGTCTACTATGCAACTTTATTCTTATAGACTCGTGTTGGGCCTCCAAGCGCAGACTTTTGGACAGTAGCAATTTTCCCTCAAATGGATGACCTAAGGTTTATCAATCCGTGGGAGGTGTAGGATGAAGATGGTCTCTCTCAAACGACCCTGCAACCAAATACAAGAAATCTCTTGTGTCCCCAACACACCCAATACAATGGCAAATTGTATAGGTGCACTAGTTCGGCGAATAGATGATGATAAAAGTGTAATATTGACGGTAGAAATATATTTTTATAATCTGAATAAATAAAAACAGCAAGGTAGCAAATAGTAAACGGGCACAAAAATGGTATTGCAATGCTTAAAAATGAGGCATAGGGTCCGTACTTTCGCTAGTGCAATCTCTCAACAATGCTAACATAGTTGGATCATATGATTATCCCTCAAATTGCAATAAAGAATCACTACCGAGTTCCTATTAGCGGAGGACAAAATATAGGAATTGTTTGTAGGGTACGAAACCATCTCAAAGCTATTCTTTCTGTTCGATCTATCCTAGAGTTCGTACTAGAATAACGCAAGCTATTCTTTCTGATCGATCTAATCAAGAGTTCATACTAAGATAACACCAAAGCAAATTCATATTCATAATACTCAATCCACACAAAGAACTACAAAGAGACCCCAAAGTTTCTACTGGAGAAAAACGTGCATCAACCCCTATGCATAGATTACCCCAATATCACCATGGGAATCCGCGTGTCGAGTGCCATGACATATGTCAAGTGAATCAATAAGATACCCCAATTGTCACCTCAAGCATTCACACCGCAAGACATATATCATGTGTTCTCATCTCTGAATATTCAATCCGACAAGACAATACTTCAAAGGGTAAAGATTCAGTTCATCATATCAAGAGTATAGAGGGTAGAAACATCATATGATCCTACTATATTAACAAAGCCCATGATATAGATCACGAGAGAGACAGATTAAACACAGAGCTACTGGCACAAACCCTCAGCCCCGAGGGTGGACTACTCCCTCATCATCGTGGTGGCCGCCGGGATGATGAAGATGGCCACCGGAGATGATTCCCCCCACCGGCAGGGTGCCGTAACGGGGTCTAGATTCGTTTTCAGCGGATCTGAGACCTTCTTGGCGGAAATTCTGATCTAGGTTAACCCCGATGGGTTTCGGAATATTCGGGAATTTATAGTGCAAAGAAGGGGTACGGGAGGCCATCGAGGTGGGCACAACCCACCTGGGCGCGCCATGTGGGCCTGGCGCGCCCTGGTGGGTTGTGCTCCCCTCGGGGCACCCCCAGGTGCTTCTCTGGCCCAATGGGTGTCTTCTGGTCCATAATTAATCACCGTGGAGTTTCGGTGCATTTGGACACCGTTTGGTATTGATTTCCTTTGATGTAAAAAACAAGCAAAAAACAATAACTTGACCTTTGAGCCTTTGGGTCAATAGGTTAGTCCCAAAAAATGATATAAAGTTGCTATAAAATGATTGTAAAACATCCAAGAATGATAATATATTGGCATGAATACTTCGTAAATCTACTATATCTAAATAGGAGAACCCCGCTACATGATTTCTCTACACATGCAGCCTATCCATCTCATTACGTGCCAAATCAACATATCTAAGCATGCAGGCGTGTGATGCCAGCCATCTCTTGCGTTTGGTTTTCAGCGGTAAATCACTTTCCCACTGCATGCATTGCATGCTCCCATATCTTTAATTACCGTTAATCAACGCACAAGTTATGTTAAATCATTAATTGCTCGAGCCATTAATCATCACTTTCCATACTGAAACGCATTCAATGATAAGCGGTTTTTTGGCCTTCCATCCATCGCTCCACCTCCATCCTCGATTCTCCTCCCAGCGTTTCAGCTCCCTCCTAGTGTTTCCCCCCTTTTAAGCTAAGAGATCCCCATCGTACTCTGGCAGTTCCTCCTCGCTCTTCGACTTCTTTGATCTCCATCAGATGCAACATATATGCAGCCCAAGGTAGCCTCGCAGGTCGACAAATTATCATCCATCCCGGAGAATGGCCAAGGTCATTATGGCCGTGACGTCGGGTCCTTCTACTCTGTATGCTTTAGCCAACCCCACTATATTGGAGCGTAGGGAACTACGTTGATGCCAACAGTCATGCATAGCCATGTGCATGTTCGTGGGATGTGTCTAAATGATGCTTTTGAGTGAATTTTGGGTCACTTACATGTGAAAATTATATATGCAATTTTACGCCTAAACAACTCTCTGCTATGTCTATTCATAATTTGCAGTTTTTGTATAAAAGAAGTTCAACAGGTACGTTCCTAATCCACATTTGTGCCATTGATTCTTGGTTAACGTTTAACTCTCCACATCTTGCTCTCAGATTGCTTTAATCCATAAGGTACTGCTGCACAATTCAGTACTTAGACATGGTCATTCATGATGTAGCCTACCTATTAAGTATCATTCAAAAATATATTACTTCTCTGGAAAATACTTCCTAGTCTATATATCCTTTTATGTTTAGTTAGTTTCAGCATTGCATTTTTGCCAATTTGGATCCAAGAAAAGTTACAAAACTATCTCTTCAGTATATATACAACATGTTGCCTTACATTTCTATGTTAATTACATGTCCATGTGTTCCATAAAGTGAGTTTTCTCCATATTAATAAACCGTTAAACATAGGGGTTACACCAGAGATCATGTAAAAAAATATTTGAGGGCAAAAGAGATCTTTATTCAGAAGGCATAGCAGTATGAGTACAGTTTCTAGCAAAAACATGAGTGATCTGGTACGTATGAGGTGCACAGAGCTCTAGTACCAGCCTAACGAACATTAGACGTAGTGTAATTTATGGGGAAATGATAAAATTTCTGATCTAAGAAAAATTACAAACGGAAAATGATGAAATTTCATGCCGAATATCACTATAAATAGCTCCAGCAAGCCTTGACATGTCATGGACTCCATTATTTAGAACAGAAACAATCCGGCTGCAATCATTTTCAAAGATTATGGTCACACCCACATGACCTGCACCGAGATGAGCTCGGTCGAGGCACGAGCTCGCCATCATGACATCTAACAAGGACCCACGTAGTGGCAGTGACTTTTAATTTGGTATGGCCTATATGTATGTGTGTGTACCAACCCTGATTTTTAACTCAGTTACCAATGTCTACTATAGGTGTGCACCCCTGTCATGTTTGTCCTGGCTCCACAACTTGATGTTGCTTTACTTACAAAACAATTTATCTTTGGATTTAATCATAAAGCAATGCATGCTACCAATTTGACGTTGCTTTACTTACAGAACAATTTACCTTTGGATTTAATCATAAAGCAATGCATGGTACAAAGTTCCGCAGCAACGCGCATGGTATCTTCTAGTTATAGATACGTTGGAGACGTATCAGCATCCCCAAGCTTAATTCCTAGTCGTCCTCGAGTAGGTAAATGATAAAATAAATAATTTATGAAGTGAGAATGCTAGCAAAGTGCATAAGTTTGATCAATGGCAATGTCAATCACTTTTCCTAGCATCATAACAGAAATTCTATCTCATAAAATTTCTCATGTTGTAGTGGCAACCAATTCACATGTTAAGGTTTAAACAATGAACTCTCTTAAAACCCAACAACCTATGTTCTCAGTCACCAAGAAATTCCAATTCAACTTTTTCAACGGAGTCTAAGTAAGAGCTCCACATACTCAACCATCATATAGTCTTCTATGATTGCTAACAATCACCGCGTACACATGAGCAAAACGTTTCAAGCGGACACATAGAAAGATAGGGTCTTATTGTTTTGCCTCCCCACGTATTCACCTCAAGGGTGATGTCAACAATAATAACTCATGCTACCCATATTCAACCGGACATATGTGCCCAGATCTTTCCTCGCCACATGATGCTTGCCAAAAGAGAAAAATAGAAAGGAATGGAGAGAATAACTTTGACTCTTGCATGAAATTAAATGCATATAAGTAAAAGATAGGCCCTTCGTAGAGGGAAATAGGGATTTGTAGAGGTGCCAGAGCTCAAAGCAAAAATTGAGAGATAAAAACATTTTGAGAGGTATACTTTTCCCACCAACGAAAACGACTTAGAGCTCCCAACACTTTTCATGCTAGATATATCATAGGTGGTTCCCAAACAGAAACTAAAATTTATTCCTTTTTCCACCATACTTTCACTTTCCATGGCTAGCCGTATCCACGGGTGCCCTCCATACCAACACTTTCCAAGGAATTTATTATTTGACAACATAAAGTAAATTCATTTCTCATTTCGGGACTGGGCATCCCTAAAACCTTTGCCTTACTCTAGTGCAATGACAAGTGAATAAACACTCATTGTGAGAATAACACATCTAGCATGGAAAATATTGGCCACCCCTCACTGCCTCGCGAGCGGTACGAGCACACAAAAGAGAAATTTATTTTTGAAAATTATATATGGCACATACAAATTTGCTTAGAATAGCACGGAAATACCGGATATAGGTAGGTATGGTGGACTCTTGAAAATAAGATTTGGGTTTAAGGGGTTTTGGATGCACAAGTAGTATCTCTACTTGGTGCGGAATTTTTGGCTAGCAAAGATAGGGGGCAAGCACCACATGTTGAAGGATCTATGACAATATGACTTCTATGTGAATATGAACAAACATAAACCATTACGTTGTCTTCCTTGTCCAACGTCAACAATTTTGGCATATAATATTTTGATGGGGGCTCACAATCTCAAAATATTTCCATGATAGTGTATTTGCATGTGAAAGTTCTCTTCCTTATACTAATTATTCGTGAATTGCTCGTATGACCAATATTGTGATTGTCAAGCCTCAAAAGATTTAACTTTCTAAACCCAATGTGAAGTTACCACTAGGCATGATATGATTTCAACTTCATGATATTCAATTTATTCAACAATTTACTCATAGGATAAAAGTGAAGCACAAGAGTAAATAACAAACTACTCCAAAAAGATATTAGTGAAGATCATGCGAGTAGTTAAGTAAATAGGTAGCTATTTGAGGACTCTCTATTATTTAAAAACTTTCAGAACTAAGTAATTTATTAAAACAGCAAGCAAGACAAAACAAAATGACATTTCAAGGATAGCACACATCATGTGAAGAAGCAAAAACTTAGGCTCAACCGATACTAACCGATAATTGCTGAAGGAAATAGGTGGGATGCCTACCGGGGCGTCCCCAAGCTTAGATGCTTGAGACTTATTGGAATATTAACTTGTGGTGACTTGGGCATCCCCAAGCTTGAGCTTTTGTGTCTCCTTAATTCCTTTTATATCTCGGTTTCCCTAAATCTTAAAAACTTCATCCACACAACACTCAACAAGAACTCGTGAGATAAATTAGTATAAACCAATGCAAAAACCTTATCATTCTCTACTGTAGAAAATCACTAAAATTATTATTGAACATTGCATACTAAATGCCTCTGCATATTTAATACTCCTATCCTCAAGTAGAATCATTAAACAAGCAAACATATGCAAAAATAACAGCAATCTGCCAAAACAGTACAGTCTGTAAAGAATGCAAGAGTATCAATACTTCCCTAACTCCAAAAATTATGAAAATTCTACCACACTGTAGAAAATTTATCAGATCTTAATATGCAAAAAGTTTCGACATTTTATCAGACTCTGACTTTTCTAGGGAATTTTTGCAACAGCGGTAAACTTTGTGTTTTCAAACAGCAACATGTAGACTTGTAAAATAAGCATGGTAAAGGCTATCCTTGACATTTTTATTGAAATAAAAGATGCAAAATATTATTTTAGATAACAACAAGCAAATACTAACAAAATAAATTGACACTCCAAGTAAAACACATATCATGTGACGAATGAAAACATAGCTCCAAGTGAGGTTATCGATAATGTTGGAGACGGAAGAGGGGATGCCTTCCGGGGCATCCCCAAGCTTAGTTTCTTGGATATTTCTTGGATATTACCTTGGGGTGCCTTGGGAATCCCAAATCTTAGGGTCTTGTCACTCCTTATTCTACTCATATCGACATCTCACCCAAAACTTGAAAACTTCAATCACACAAAACTTAACGGAACTTCGTGAGATAGGTCAGTATGATAAAGAGCAAACCATTTCACTTTGGTACTGTCAAAGACAAGATTCATAATTGTTTCCACACAATACCTACTGTAGCATATCATTTCCACAATTTATATTGAGCAATATAAGCCATAGAAACTAGAGAGCAAGCAAACTATGCATTGAAAACAGAATGTGTCAAAAACAAATCAGTCTGTAATGATCTGGATAACTACCATACTTCTGATACTCCAAAAATTATGAAACAAATTGTACCACGTGATAAAATTGTATATTAAACTTCTGCAAAAATAATAAACTCAAAATCACTCTTCTGTTAAAAATGGGACTTATTTTCGTGAGTGTAAAAGTTTCTGTTTTTCAGCAGGGTCTGATCAACTATCACCCAACCTGATCCCAAAGGCTTTACTTGGCACTTTATTGAAATAAAAGCAATAAAACATGATCAATACAGTAGCATAATCATGTGAACACACAAAAACAGTAGGTAAAAGTGTTGGGTTGTCTCCCAACAAGTGCTTTTCTTTAATGCCTTTTAAGCTAGGCATGATGATTCAATGATGCTTGCATAGAAGATAAGAATTGAAACACAAAGAGAACATCATGCATCATAAGTTCATCTCTCATAATAATTTTCAGTAGCATCATGAATAGATTCATCAATATAATCATTACATAAAGCATTCTTTCCATGATCCACAAGCATAGAAAATTCATTACTCTCTATGGCATACATGTCATCATAATAATCATCATAGAAAGCAACTTTATTGCCGTAGTCAATTGAAACCTCTTCCAAAATAGTGGATGTATCACTAAATAAAGTCATGACCTCTACAAATCCACTTTCATCAATATTGTAATAAGATTCAACACCCTCCAAAATAGTGGGGTCACTACTACCTAGAGTTGACACTCTTCCAAACCCACTTTCATCAATATAATCATCATAAATAGGAGGCATGCTATCATCAAAATAAGTTTGATCAATAAAAGTAGGGGGACTAAAAAGATCATCTTCATTAAACATATCCTCCCCAAGCTTGTGGCTTGGCATATCATAAGCATAATCACTCTCATCATTAATAGTATGAATAGCACCAACGGTATAACAATTGCTATCATCACCCAAGTTGGTGCCAAAAAGATTTCCAATATTATAAGAAGTATCATTATCTTCCCAATCATAATCATCACAAGATTACTAAGTGTAATATTGATGGAAGAAATATATTTTGATAATCTGAATAAATAAAAACAGCAAGGTAGCAAATAGTAAACGGGCACAAAAACGGTATTGCAATGCTTAAAAATGAGGCCTAGGGTCCGTACTTTCGCTAGTGTAATCTCTCAACAGTGCTAACATAGTTGGATCATATGATTATCCCTCAAAGTGAAATAAAGAATCACTCCCGAGTTCCTATTAGCGGAGGGCAAAAGACAAGAATTGTTTGTAGGGTACGAAACCATCTCAAAGCTTTGTAGGGTACGAAACCATCTCAAAGCTATTCTTTCCGTTCGATCTATCCTAGAGTTCGTACTTCCGATCGATCTAATCAAGAGTTTGTACTAAGATAACACCAAAGAAAATTCATAATCATAATACTCAATCCACACAAAGAACTACAGAGAGACCCCAAAGTTTCTACTGGAGAAAAACGTGCATCAACCCCTATGCATAGATTACCCCAATATCACCATGGGAATCCGCGTGTCGAGTTCCATGACATATGTCAAGTGAATCAATAAGATACCCCAATTGTCACCTCAAGCATTCACACCGCAAGACATATATCATGTGTTCTCATCTCTGAATATTCAATCCGACAAGACAAAAGTTCAAAGGGTAAAGACTCAATTCATCATATTAAGAGTATAGAGGGTAGAAACATCATATGATCCGACTATATTAACAAAGCTCATGATATAGATCACGAGAGACAGAGAGAGATTAAACACGTAGCTACTTGTACAAACCCTCAGCCCCGAGGGTGGACTACTCCCTCCTCATCATGGTGGCCGCCGGGATGATGAAGATGGCCACCGGAGCTGATTCCCCCCTCCGGTAGGGTGCCAGAATAGGGTCTAGATTGGTTTTCGCGGATACAGAGTCCTTGCGGCAGTGGAATTTCTAATCTAGGTTAACCCCGATGGGTTTCGGAATATTTGGGAATTTGTAGTGCAAAGAAGGGGCACGGGAGGCCAGCGAGGTGGGCAGAACCCACCTGGGCGCGCCAGGTGGGCCTGGCGCACCCTGGTGGGTTGTGCCCCCCTCGGGGCACCCCCAGGTGCTGTTCTGGCCCAATGGTTGTCTTCTGGTCCATAAAAATCACCGTGGAGTTTCGTTGCATTTGGACTCCGTTTGGTATTGATTTCCTGCGATGTAAAAAACAAGCAAAAAACAACAACTAGCACTGGGCACTGGGTCAATAGGTTAGTCCCAAAAATGATATAAAGTTGCTATAAAATAATTGCAAAACATCCAAGAATGATAATATATTGGCATGAATACTTCATAAATTATAGATACGTTGGAGACGTATCAGTCGCCCCAATGTGGGCCGCAGCATGATGCCATTGTGTCGCCCTTTCGGGACGTAGTGCCGCGTCCCGTGGTCCATAGTCCCCCCCACCCCCACCCCCAAGACCGTTTGCTCCAAGTCATCCTCGTGGCTGCACCGACCCTCCGCTGCCGCTGCGTCACCCCATTGAGTCGTAGCGAGTGTGGCACGCGGTCCCTCACTACAAAAAAAAAGACACATCCGTGACATTGTGGGCAAAACGATTTTTTTCTGTCATGCTTATGATACTTCTATGACGATAATTGTGACAACACCCGGTATCATCATAGATGTGGTGGGCTCCTACTTCTATGACTAAAAATCATGATAGAAAATGGGATTTTCGTCCTGGGGGGGGGGGGGGCGGAGACACAACTGCATGACATGCTTTGGGCCGTCCATGACGGAAAAAACCAGGGTACAAGCGAGGGCGAGGAGAATATCGGGGAGTTCCCGGTTACGGTGAGTGGTCGGGGGCCGAGCGATGCATGGAGGTTTGCGTGTTTCTCTCGTACACGTACACACGTGTGTGCGAGGCGTTGCGCTCTAACTGAACCCGAGCGAGGCGTTGGGCTCTAACTAAACTCGAGCGATTGCACTAGCTACGTTACTGAACCCCGATCAATTCCTTTGCTACTGCTGCTAACTGAAGCCGATCGAACCTACTACCTCCTTCCCTTGATGAACAGTGACTGTTTTTTTTTGCGGGGGGTTGGATGAAACGATTCGGTGGGGGTTGGATGAACAGGACCCCGTGGTAGTAGAGGTCGTTGCCGCTGGATGAACAGGACCCCAAATGATCGAGCCGGTTGGGGATGAATGAACAGGACCCCGTGGAGGGCAGGATGAACAGGATGACCCCGTGGAGGGCTGGTTGAACAGTAGCTGGTGGAGGACTGGATGAACAGTAGCCCATGGAGGGGTGGTTGAATAGGACCCCATGGAGAGGGCTGGTTGAACAGTAGCCGGTGGAGGAGCGGTGGAGGCTGGATGAACAGGAGTCCGTGGATGAACAGTGGCTGGTGGAGGCAGGAGGGGAGACACCATGGATGAACAGTCGTAGGTGGAGGCTAGAGGAGGTCAACGGTGGATGAACAGTAGCCCGTGGAGGCAGTCGGCGATGGAGATGAACAATATCCCATGGAGTCTCGTTTTGCGGTATGCCACACCCCTCCCGATGAACAGGACCCCTGTTTCGACCGTGGCGCTCCAACACAAGTCCGTTTCCTTCGTTTTGCGGTATGGCACACCCCTCCCCAACAGGACCCCGTTTTGACCATAGGAGGTCCAAGAGAAGTATGTTTCCTCCGTTTTGTGGTACGCAAGACCCCTCCCGATGAATAGGATCCCGTTTCGACCATGGACAGTCGAACACAAGGCCTTTCCTTCATTCTGCGGTACGCATGCCTCATTTCGATCGGCTGTTCCGTCCAAGCCGGTTGGCTCCCGATGAACACGACGCATTCCGACCCAGTCGGTTGCCTCCTGATGAACAGGATGTTGTTTCTCTGTTCCGATCTAGCCGGTTCGCTGCCTGATGAACATGACGCCATTGCTGCCGTCTGTTGCCTCTCCATGTACACAAGCCCTGGCCGTCCGTATATATATGCGCCGATGCAGCGCTTGAGACCCTTCGTATGTATGCGTGCGTGGCCGTTTTTGCCACAATGGCTATACGTACATCTACAGGACTTAGACAGGACTGCGTGAACTGCTACGTCGGGTGCTCTACAATGACATATGCCTCTACTTACTCGGCCATGGTTCATACTTGCAGAGAGACCGATCGACCAGTATCTACGTACACGTTCACGACCAGACAGACAACCTACGTACACATTGATCGGGTGGGTCCCAGCGGTCAGGGAGGATAAGGACGCACTTCCTTGCGTGCGAAGATATAGCTGCTCGGTCCCAGCTGTCAGGGGAGGAATCGTTTTTATTTTGAGAGTAATAAGGAGGCACTTCCTTGTGTTCGAAGTTGTAGCTGGTGGGTCCAGCTGTCAGCCTCACCGCCTAAAGTCCTCTTCCGATGGTTGTCCTACGTTGACCACGTTGACCATGCCACGCCGAGAGCACCAAGGCGGTGGACGAAGGCGAGGCGTAGGAAGGGAACAGCATGAAGGTGGGGAAGACGCGGCAGTGGATGCCCACGCGGAGGGGAGTACGTGGGTTGATTGCTTCGCCTGCGGTGTGAGGCTGCCGTCGCAAGAGAATAACAGGAGGTGTGGGTGAGTATAGAGGGATGGCATGGCCAGCAATGGCAGCCTGTTAGGACCACGGAGGCAGGGAAGCGGCGGCATGGTGGCTGGTATGGGCGGTTGGAGCAAGAAGACCAGAGGTTGAAGAAGCACGACGGCCATTGGATGGACATCGTAAGGTCACTGCAGCTAGAATCGTTTATATTGACTAAGCTGACAAAGCCCATGGTACGCGTCAACTTAGTAGCCCCACAGGTCAGCCTTCGAAACGGTGCACCCCAGATGTCAGGGGGAGGAATTATTTTTTGGGCGGCTGAAGCAAGAGTATCCGAGATTGAAGAAGAAGCACGACATTCGTTGGATGGACATCCAACGGCCACTGCTGCTAGAACCGTGTGTTGACTGTAAGTTGACAAAGCCTTGCATACACGTCAACTTAGTTTTTTTATGGGACGCGTCAACTTTGTAGGCCCACAAGTATGTGGCAGAGAACAAATAGTCCATTTGCTATTTGTAAGACTGTACATCCCATTTTTGAATTCTAATGGAATTTACTACAACCCATTTACAGTTTGTTAAAAGTACAACACATTTTCTAGCTAGGACAACAATTAATGATTTCAACCAACCGCTCAAAACATAATTCAATAAAATTTCCCACATTTCGATGGGATCTGAAATATTTTTATCCCGAAATTTCTAGTTAGATTAAAAATAATTTCAAAATAAATTTGTATTACGTAAAAATTCAACGAAATATTGCGCATGCAACAATTAATGAAATGAAAATTTTCAAAATCCAAAAATAATATTTTTTTTAAAACTAATTACGTGTTTGGTGCATTTTTTATAGTTACTGCCCAGTTTTTAAAATTACATCCCATTTATTATTTCTTAAAGCCCATTTTCTTGTTAAGCTTAATGCATCCCTCCTAGGAAAGATTTGCATTAGCAGGCGGAGAATAACAAGTTGACCTTGCCTGGGTATTCCTCAAAAAAAAGTATATATGGGCTAGCCATTTTCAGCTTGAAAAAAATTAATATCTGGGCTGGATATCTGTCCTAGGCTAGATGGGCCATAGCCCGCCCAGTTAATACCCTGCTCTCCTCTGAACAACAACAAAAATATCGCTCAAGAAAAACGCAAAAACTCAAATACTGCTCGAGCTGCTTGGTTCCAGATGTCGACCGCTCCTTGTGCAATTCTCTCGTTTATTGACTACATAGGTTGACTGTGGTGTGGGACCGTGATGTCAGGAAACCAGGAGGAAGCAAACAAAATTATAGTTGTATATAATAAGGAGGCACTTCCATATGTGCGGCTATGGCCCTGGTGGGTCCCCACTGACATCCTATCCAAGTGAAGTCATCTCCTCATTCCTCATGTCCGTTGACCATGTAGACAACGCGAGACGGCGGCGCCACGGCGAGCGCAAAAACTCGAAGGACGACGGAGAGGCCCTTGCAGGCCCTACGGATGGTCTAATACAACGCTCGCTGCTCATTCAGGAAGCCAGGATCATAGGGCCACATGTCCGTGATGGCATTGTCATTCGCTTGTTCGTCGGTGCTCGTCGAGGAGACGGAGGTTGCAACACATGTCCTCCTGCACTGGTAGATCTTCCGCCATTAGGGCGTCGAAGTGCGGCCGCACCTGCTCTATGCTGAACACGGCATGAACCGGCTTGGACAGTGGAGTCGGCTCCTGGTCGGAAGCTACGTCCATCGTCTGATTGTCGCCGCTCAGCTCGGCGAGCTCACTGGCGAGCCAGCATGTCCGGCTGCTGGACCGACCCGCTGCCAAGCACGAGTTTGACTGCCCTAGCCCACCCAGACCGCCTCCCTCACCTGCGCGCGCTTTCCGCCCAAAACAGCCAGCATCGCCCGCACCGCTTCCCGGTGCAGGCAATTGCTCCGCGTTCAAACGACACAAGTGTCATCCGTCCGTCCGTGTGCCACCCACATTAATGATACGCGGTTGCCGAGGCAGCTACTCCGGCACCACCCGTCCGTCCCTCCGTCGCCCACCATTGCTATATAAACTTCTGCGTCGGCCATAGACGTAGTAATCCGCCTACATTCCCTTTCTCCTGTCCACACCACTACTGCCCACCATGGCTTCCTTGCGCTCCAGCGCTCTTTGGGACGGGCGGACGACGAACCACAAGCAGATGGCAGCCATTGCTGCCGACTGGCTGACTGGCAGGCAGCCGGAGGACAACGACGTCCCAATGGAGAACATGGTAGTTGACGATCCGGCGCCAACCCCCTCCTCCGCGCCATCCTTGCTGGTGCATTGCACCATGACCATCGGCGAGGCCCATGCCCAATACATGGACACGGTGAGGCAGAAGCGTCAGGAGCAGTTCCAGGAGGCGCAGGCCTACGCCACCTACAACCACCATCTCCTCCAGGAGCAGCTGCAGGCGGATGAGCAGTTCGCCGCGGAGCGGGCGGAGTTGGAGGCGCTGCTCGACTCGTACCGCTCCACCCACAAGAGCCACCTCAAGCGCTGGCGGTACCGCATGCGGGTGGCGGAGGTTGCGGCCGCCTACAAAGAGGCAGAGGACAATGCCAGCTCCGATGAGTCCCCGCTTCGCTGGCGTCGATGAGGCCCTGCTCCACTAAGGCCCCGCGGCGCCAACAACGAGGCAGAGGACATCGCCGGCTCTGTCGATGCCCCGCCCCACAGGCATCGAGGCAAAGAATTACGCCGGCTTCCGTGAGGCCATGCTCCATCGAGGCCCCACCGCGCCAACAACGAGGTAAAGGACATCGCCGACTCTGCTGAGGCCCCGCCCCACAGGCACCAAGGCGGAGGACCTCGCCGGCTTCGGCGAGGCCCTACTCCGCCGAGGTCCCGCCCTGCCAACAACGAGGCAGAGGACATCGCCGGCTCAGCCGAGGCCCCGCCCTACCGGCAACGAGGGGGAGGATTTCCCCTGCTCCACCGAGGTGCCACCCTGGCGGCAACGAGACAGAGGGCATCGCCGTCTCTGTCGAGGCCCCGCCCCGCTGCCAACAAGGCCGCGCCACACAGAAAACGAGGAAAAGTAGAACATGGTAGGTCGCCGCCGCTCGGGTCCAAGTAAGGCCACCGCTACTACCCTACGGTTGAAGCCAAGCTAGGCGGGTTGACAATTGACGGTCGATTATCTTCTTGGCGGCGACGTGGAGTCGGAGAGCTGCGCTGGAGAAGAAGCTTCTGTTTGGCTCAGCCGGACACGGGTGGGTAGCTTCGGTTAATTAATTATACCTCCAGCGCACACCTTTTTAGTTCAAGAATGTATGAAATGTAATGAAGTCCGGCATGTTTATATGAAATCCGACCGTGTATGAATGAATTTAGTTTGATTATTTCAAATTCTTGTATCACTGACATTGGATGAACATGCAAAACAATACGTACTAGTATTATTCCCAGGGTGATCACCTCGTTTGCAGCAGTTTCACATGTACTCCCTCCGATCCTTTTTAGTCTGCATATAAGTTTTGTCTGAAGTCAAAGTATCTCTACTTTGACCAATCTTATAGAAAAAAGTATGAACATTCACAATGTAGAATCAACTGACTTGAAATAAATCTAATATACAAATTAAAAGGAACAGAGGGAGTACAAAGAGTTTGAGCAGTTTTTTAGCGTTCTTGTACATTGCAATAAAACACACAGGCCTGGCAATTCATAGAGAACATTCAAAACAATCGATGATTATGCATCTCAATGATTCACATGTGAGAGCCAATATTTAGTTCACAATTAAAGAATAAAGAAAAATCGATCGATGCTGCTGACAGCAAAGGGCGTCCCATTGGACAATATCAAACACATGTCTTCTTGCTAACATCAATGAGCAAAGTTTGACAAGTTTGTCCCATTCCAAAATGTCAAATGTGTGTTGTTTTGCGTACATCAATGAGCAAACTTTGAAAAGGTTTTCCCATTCCAAAATATCAAATGCCTACGATTGTGGAATGGGCAGGGTTTGCCATCAGTTCGGACATTGACATGGCACCTCGTGCTGAATAAACCAGCTGTTCTTTTTGTGCAGTTCCACCAAAATCAACCAAATTCGCATGTAGCTTGTATGATTTCGCCTTTATATGTTGCAACGCCTTGAACATATCAGCACCTCCTTTCATGTGGTGGAGATGAAAGATATGATGTATTCTTGAACATTTTATGCAGTTCCCATTGAAATCAAGCTGAGCACCACTATTTGCACAAATACAAAAGAAGTGATTAGTATAAAGCAAACGGTACTATGAATTGACAGTTTAAACAGGCAACCTACATGATGCATGCAGATCACACATTTAAAAAATGGAACTCACCGGAAGGAGTCCCAACACAACATTGTATTGGCCATCACAGCAACAAAGATGGAGATCCATGGGTCCTTCTGAGCTGAAGTTAGTTTGTTCTTGTGGGTAATAATGTAACCATCCTTCAACTGCTCCTTTATTAAGAAGAGAGGCTTGGCTTCTGTATCCTGGCATAATCAAAACTAGGCACTTCATTTACTCCATATTCTTCTTTAGAGGAGGATGATCCTGTTGTGGAAAGACAAGAGGGCAACTAAATGCTAGCATCGCTGTTTGCTCGAAAAAAGGAAAGGAAATATTTAAAACAACAGAGATGAAGCACTTCTCAAGGACAATACCACTTTCTCATGACAGTATCTAAACAGTAGCACAACACCAATAGAGATGACAAAGCTCAATCATATGGATGAAATCCGTGGGCGAGTACCAACCTTTGTCAGGAGGCTTATTGTGTAGAGCATACAGATCAAGCACTTCTCCGGAACCATATGGTGTTATCTACTGTGGTTGCCATGCTTACTATATACTCCTCGATTAGTTTGATGTTTCCAACATCTTCTTGTGTAGTTCCACTAAAATATATGTTATCTTCAAAGAAGATCCATGTTTGCACAAGTAGATATATTTACATATTACATTAAGAGTGGCACCAAATCAGTGGCGAAACAATTGCTTGTTCCAGCCATAGCAATAAATTAAGATGCAAAACTATATCATTACTTGTGTCATCACAGTTCCAGTGCTTGATTACAGCACCGGGAGTTGATTTTTGTTTTACTTCTGCTTGTTCTTCCCCTGCATCACTTGGTTCAATAATAGACAAACTTCGCCTTCAATGTAAGATTTGGCATGTCAATTAGGGAGCACAAGTATAGCACTAAACAACGACATTAATTTTCTGATGAAAGTGGCAAAATACAGGCCAACAGTTGTGAAATATCCTTATCTTACCTCAATGGGATATTACGATGCACATACATATTGGAAGTCTTGTATTCATTTGTTCAGTTCACTAAAATCAAGCAACATTACCGTATAAGTAGCACAACATATGAAAGCACACTGCACAATCATGTGAAAGAAGGCTAGTACTGACCTCTCATGACGCAGAATTCAAACAACTCACAAGAAGAAGATCTTAACCAAATTTGCCAACATAGATAGGAAGTCAGATCTCCTCTTGTGCAGTTCCACTAAGATCAAGCAATCAAGCAACATTTTCAGTGTGACATTTTGGTTGAACTGCACAAAACACTCTTAAAACTAAAGTGTTTTGTGGAGTGTAATAAAAGGTCACAATAGCAACAAGGTGAAGTAGATAACCCTGTTTACACAGAGGTGCAAAGGAAACAACTTGTGGTCAATAATGGTGGATGACACAGAATCCAACAAAAAGAAGCATCTAACTTATCTAAATGGGAAAGAAAGAAAGACAGTAGCATTTCTCAAATGGTGGCACTAATTCATATTAACAGAGAGATTATATTAACAATAAAATTTGTTAAACATGTAATTTGCTTTTAACTGTGGCATTGCATCAATTTTCCAGCGGCACTATTAGAGGGTGTTTGTTTACAGGGACTTATTGGCGTAGGGACTAAAAGAAGTCCCTTAAGTCCCATCTAAACCAAACATGAGGGACTTTTAGGGACTAAAAGTGGGCATTTGGGACTAAAGAAAGAAGACCCTAAGGGAGAGTCTTTTGGGACTTTTTCCAACAGTTGCCCCTGCCCCGCATCGCACCTTATCTCTATTAGTTCATTACTAGGGGTAACGTGGTTTTTTAGCATGTCATTTAATAACCTCTAGTCCATGTTTAGTCCCTGGAACCAAGCACGTAGGGACTAGGGACTTTTTAGTCAGGACTAAAAAAGTCCTAGGACTTTTTAACCAAATAGGGCCTTAGGTTAACAACAGCAAAAGAGTTGCACGAGACAGAGGAAGCACCAGCACCATGTGCATCTACTGATGTATAAAGGGGTGATGCACAGTCTGTTGCAACAAAGAACAAACAACCAAGGAGCATATTTGTGTTGGTCCCAGTTTTGTTATTTTTAGACACCTTTCCCTATGTGAGGGCAGCAAATCTAGTCCTGCTCAAACTCTACAGCCTTCTCCCCCGAAACAAAAAAGATCAGTTTGTTACAGATGTGCGTACTGTGTTTGTCATTGTTTTCCCTTTTTTTTCGACCACGTAGGTGCTGGATAGACAATCTGTACTAGTACTTCCCCCCTCCTTTCCTCTTTAACCATGTCCTAGATTCATGCTATATAACTTTCCCCACAACTTTCCCCCCTTCCTTTCATCTTTGAACCACATCCTAGATTCATGCTATACAACTTTCCCCACTACTTTCCTGTTTGATCCAACACCTAGATTCGAGTGCAGAAGCGGAAAAAGCCCACATGCAGCTAGAGCAATGCATGTGGAATAAGTAAGTTATACCTTAAGGTTCTTGGGGTGTGGTTCGATTGGGCGTAGGAGGCCGTTATGCCCACACTATGTATGGCGGCGTGGAAGAAGGGGTGGAGGCCCTCCACGCCGTCATTTGGGTGAAAGAGAACAAGCTGCGCGATGGTGGATTCCCTCCCTCGCCGGCAATGACGACGTTAAGCCTCCTTCCCTTTCCGGTGGACGGATCCTGCCGGCTCTTTGACCAGTAGTGAGGGGAGAGAGCGAGAGCGAGAGAGAGAGAGGCCAAATGAAGTCTTGTTTAGGTCTGGAGAGGGTGTGAGAGAGTGTGAAGAGAGCAACTACAAGCGCTGAGGCTCCAACGTGTATTTATATAGTGGAGAGAGTGTGTGAAGAGTGCAAACCCTAGAAAACAAGCGTCGAGGCTGCATCGTATACGTGATGAGGTGATTATATGGTCACTGCGAGATCGTATAGCTCCGTATCCATCCATTTTGACCAGTCAAAGAATCCTCCTGGCACGGCCCCAGATCACTTTCTCTCTCTGTCATGCGGGGCCTACCTGTCATTGGGTGAAAGAAAGAAGTCGAACAAAAACAAAATTATGCTCAAGTGTGGTTATCGAACCCGAGACCTCAAGTTTGATGAGCCCCTCGCGTTATGTTTAACGTGAGGAAAATAACCTTTTATACATTCCTGCATTCGTGTGACAAGCATGTCGTGTTTGTTTTTGCGTGTGAGTCATTGGGATTTAAATCATAATCGTGTCATGTGGCTTTGGTGGTAAGGTCTTTTGGGATTTAAAGCAGTGTTGGTAGTACAGAAATAATGCAGCCTTAGTCACCTTACCTCTCTCCACGTAGTACGTTGGGTCCCACCAGTCAGAGGGTGAAACAAACAAATTAATAAGAAAAACGAAAAGCGCCAGTGGTGTATCTTACCTCACACATCTCGCTACTGCTCGTGAACACTGTCCAATTGATCCCTCTGTTCGCTCACATACTATTTTAAGTGAATCCTTATTGTAACATGCACACAATACGCTTGCATGCACACACACACACTAGCATGCAGTGGGCAGACACACACTAGTTAGCACACAGCACGCACACACACCAAATGACCCGGCAACGGGTTGAGGCCGCAGGTCATCACCGGCAGCCACACGGCTATCGTGCGCACAAGGCGAGTAGAGCGACCTAGTGTGGGTGTCATCATAATCATCATTGATGTCCATGTCATCTCACGCAGATGGAGTTTGTATGCGTTGCGCCACAAGCAGCGAGAGCTCAGACTTGGCGTGGTGGTAGAGCAATGGGTCGACGACCTCAGGTATCAGGGTCAACAACGGGAATGGCGGACAACAGGCGAGGTACTGCACGAACTTGCGGCAATAGAGACCAGCATGCGACTTGAGTCTGTGCTAGTGCGTGTGCATGCACTGCAAGCTGCGCGCTGCATGCGCGTGCCGCTACTAAAGGTAGAAAACTATATTTTCCACTAGTTAATCACAACTGGAGGTTGGTGTTGCTGGTTAGCCTATTTGCCCGTATAAAGCGTGAGGTCTAGGGTTCGAACCACGCCCCTGTGCTTATTTTTATTTTTGTTCAACTTGTTTCTTCCACCCAATGACAGGCAGGACCCGCATGACAGAGAGAGAAAAGTGATCTAACAAAGGCGCCAAGAGGATTCTTTGACTGGTCAAAATGGATGAATACAGAGCTATACGATCCCGCAGTGACTGTATAATCACCTCATCACGTATATAGTGATCGTATCGACCATATTCTTGAGTAAAGTGACCAAAGTGAACCTATACAATAAGTTAAGTGACCAACAATGCATTTTACTCTTTTAATAATTTAGTTTGTATACTTTGCCGCCTTCCAATCATTTTGGGCACTTGTATTCGACCTAAGTTAGTGTGCCATCGTATCTCGCACTACTCCCTCCGTCTAGGTAAGTCACATTAGAAGGTGCAGCGGGACCAAGGTGCAAGCAGATTGGAGGAGAAGGAGAAACTTGACCTGTCCTTCCTCCAATCAAAGCCCTGATTTCTGTCTCTAAACGCAACAATTAATCACAACAACTAAGAGATGTCGTTTTAGCTACCATGCAGGGCCACGTATTAACTCGCATGCAAGCCGACTTTGATTTCCTGACTGATCAACGCATAGTTGCGCTCCATGCATTGGGTTTCCGAGGGAGATAACATTTTGGGAATATCTAATTTTCGTAAGATGACTTAACACCTAGACGGAGGGAGTACTGCTCCTCAGTCCAGGTTTGCTGGAATATTCGTCACCTCTTCTCTTCTTGTACGTACTCCATTTGTATCTCACTTCCTGTGGCTTCGCACTCACACGATATTCCTATTCTATGAACCTGTGTGTGTGTGTGTGTGTGTGTGTGTGTGTTTAACAACATGTGTGTGTTAGAGAGAGTGACACATCGATCTACTCGTACAGAGAGATGGTGTGTAGTGTACAATATAGCCGCGAGAGTCGGTGCATCCCATCATTTCGGAGCGTTCGGTCGGGACAGCTGGCACGCCTGCTCCTAACCAGCCTGGCCCACCCAAAGCCCCTCCATCGCCCGCGCGCGCTTCCCGCCTGAAACGGTCAGCGCCGCTCCAAAGAATCGGTGCCGCATTCATGCCCAGGCAGAGCGGACGCGACCTCTCACTGGCGCTTGTGTTGAAGGGAGAAGCGGATTCAGGAGTGATGGTTGCTTCGTCCGTCCAACTTACTGCTGGGTCTATGTGATTTGACGGCTCATTGGTCATTATTACTAAGGTGGTACGACTGCTGAATGTCCCACACTTCGGCGATAGATTACAATTTTCTCCATTCTTACAGCGGAGGAGTGTGAAAGCAGTGAAAACACGCAAGCTCAGTGATTACATGGCCCACCTCACACTATCACCATATTTTCTGGACACCGTGCGACACCTAACTCTTTACATAGTACTAGTATAGTACATAGTGTAATTTCTCACCGAGATAAATTTGTATAATGCTACAAAGCTTCCAGCTTCTATTTCATGTATCTTGCGTCCAAGGTTGACCCGTTACAACATTTCATCAAATACAAAGGAGACTAACATGCATGCTATTGCATCTTAATGACTGACAGATCATAGCCAATATGTACTCCCTCTGTTCCAAAATAAGTGTCTCAACTTTATGCAAACTTTAGTACAAAGTTGTACTACCACTACTGCAGGATGGTCCAAACGCGACACTACGATCAGAGACCCTTCGACGAAACTGTGTGCGATGCCATAATCGCAAACAGTGGTGTAAAAAACCGTCAAAAAAGGTGCAAAACATTTGCGATGACGGATGCATCAAACACGGTTCAGAATTTAGTTGCGTATGCGATGCAGGGCATACGGTTCAGCTCAATTAACTGTTTGGGATGAGGAGGAACAAAAGAAACGGGCAGCCAGATGAAGGCGTGTGCGATATACAGCATACGGTTCACTAGGATGAACTGTGTGTGATTAGGCAACACAATGGAAACGGTTCAACTGAACAAGATGTGTGTGATATGCGGCAAACAGGTCCGTAATCAGAAATGTGTGCGAAGACCAATAATAACACAGACGATTGCTGCTAATAAGCCGTGTGATTTGCTCTGTCTACAGTAGAATAACATGTGTGTGTGTGTGTGTGTGTGTGTGTGTAACTGAAATAAACATCCAATTACATAAGTGACTATACAGATCATTCGCACACACCTCAATAAACAATTACATGCATTCTAAAGTAGGAGAAATGATCGTCTTGTCATCTACTTCTTGTGACGCTCCCGCCACTACTATGTGGCTCGATACATCGTTTGGGTCAGGAAGAAGACAGTTCCTCATGTCAACGATCTGCCTGTACATCTCGTAGCTTGTGTACGCGTCCATGGCCGTGTGATACCACCTCCGTCTAGTCTATAGTCCCCTTTATATTCTGTGCCATACTTTGCCCTCAAATTAAACCAACAAAATGTTAATTCATATTATAAAAATTATATAATTGGAAACTATGTTCAAATACGAATCCAACTACATAATATTTGGTGACATGCATTCGTATTTTATTAGTTAAATCATACATATAAACCAGGACGGTGGTATAGTAGGTAATTAAATCACAAATGTTTTTTTATTAACCGTATGTGTACGTGGCCTTTCGTCCTCCTCTCGCACGTCTTGTCACCCCGCTGCCGCAAATGGCTTACAGTATAAGCTTATGCACATGGGGCGTTCTTTTGGCCAAACGGTGGCGCCAATGAATCGTCGGTGAGCCCATTCCCACGCAACCTCGTAGGTTCCCGCGCAAGCTTCCCTCCCGACTCGGTGAAATCCCCCAAAATCTCAATGCTTACTGGCCTGCTATAAAAACCCTCATGGCCGGTGAGTCATGCGTCGCATTTTCCCCTCCCTCCCTGTAGCTTATCTCGTCTGCTTCTCCTACAATCGCCAATGGCACCGTTCCGTCGTCGTCGCTCAGCCACTCTGCCGTCATCAGAGGACAGCTCCAGCTAGGACGCTACACCGTGGCGGCGGCGCAGTCCCCGGCGTAGTGTAGTGCGCATGGCGTCCCTATTGGGTGTGCGTGGAACACCCGCCACACGCTCCGCCGCCGGTGCCCATCGGCAGCTGTTGCCGGCCGCCGTTGCCGCCACACCAACGTCGAAAGCAAGGACCATCACCCGCTACGCTGCCGCGGCCCGAAGTCGGGAGGTGGCCGTCATGGCCGCCACCCCACTACCGGCCACTGTGTCCATCACCCGCTCTGCCACCGCGGCCCGAAGGCGGGAGGTGGTGGTCATGGCCGCCACCCCGTCGTCGACCGTCGTGGCCGCCAGCCCACTGTCGACTGCCTGGGTCATCACCCGCTCCGCCATCGCCGCCCGAAGGCGGGAGGCGGAGGTGGATGCCCGCACATGCATCAGCGACCTTGCGCGCTACACCGAGTTCCTGCGGGAGGAGGAGCAGGAGCGCCTCATCGAGCCCGCAAAGAGCCTTACCGCCGCCGTGGCCGCGACACATGCTGCCTCAGAGGCGAGGAATTAGGAGATCTACGAGGAGAACCACCGCTTTGAGAGGGGTCGTCTGGAGCGGTAGAGGGCATTCGAGGTGAGCGTCGCTGAAACTGCAACAGCGGCAGGCACCATATTGCGGTTGCATAGCTCGTCGATAGGCTCCTCCTCCTCCGCCTCTTACTGAGCGCGCTCGGCAAAGGAGAGGCAGCCGGAGGTAGTACAAAGCCCCTCCGCAGTAGTAGTAGTATTTAGGGGCTATTTTGTTCAGTTCATCTGACTATAGATGTGGTGGAACTGTACAACGTACTTAAAATTAGCTAGTATATATGGTTGAACTAGCTATTTTGGTACGTGGTTGGCAACAATTGGGGAAAAGTTTGGTCGGTTCAGCTGTCGAGTTGAACTGTTTGTGTAAATTAAGAATGACTGCTTAATCTATATATGAAATCTATGCTTAATTATTGAATTTTAGTTGCAAAAATTAGATAGTGCTAGTGATTTTTAGCTGCATATTTTGACAAATCGCAGTGTTACAAGGATTGACAAATCTTACCAAATTGTTTGTACGTGGTTGCACACGGGTCATCCAAAACAACCGTTTGCGTTGAAGGGATGCACAAATCATGCGCTGCTCTCACTTTGCATACGGATGTTCTATCTAAAACGTTTGCGATCAAGAGCTGCAGAAATCCTGCTTGGCACATTTTCTCTTGGCTTCCTCGGGAAGCTGTCGGTTTGCATACGGGTGTTCTAACTAAAACGTTTGCAATGAGTGTTTTATATTTAAAAACCGAATTAAAGTGCGCCTTGGGCGCCATTAATGGAGAGGATGCGAGCAAGGCGGGCGGCCATGGAAGTCAAAGGGCTCGCTTCCCAGTCAGCCTACGCAGTGTACAGCTAGCACGCTTCCTCGTGAGCCTGCGCATTCGGGGACAACTTGCATGCCTCTCAGTCAGCGTGCGCATCAGATTGCGCTCGCACGCCTCCTCTTCAGTCAAGGTCAAGCAGCTGTCCGCACGGCACCTCCTACAACTATTAAAATCAAGACACATGGCGTCACGTGAATGGTTAACAGAACGCACACGGTTTGAATTATACAAATGTTTGAGATATTAAAGTGGCAGCTATTTTTTCAAAATGCCTTTGTTGGCTGTCATTATTCGAGTGCACCTTCTCTAAAAATGGACACGAAAAATACCACATCATGTCGGGTGCCATTCCATGATAGAATGCCAAGTTTCATGAATTTTAGACGAGTTTTGGATTTACTAGAATTTAAAAATAAAGTATCTCAATGTTTTCTCGGCAATCAACGGTGCCATGGTGTTTGAAATTCATTCCCATTTCTTGCATGGGACCTAAGCATGCACCCAAGGACACATATTTGATTTTTTAACAAATTTATGTGCACCTGAGCATGTGCATGTAGTTCAAATTTGAATTATGCACATAAATGCATTAAAAACTCAGTTAATGCATAAAAATGGCCAAACGAACCCCGAAAATCACAAAAATTGACACAACACTCCTATTGTTCTATGTTGACACGAGAAAATAATTGAAAGCAATAAGAGGCAATGGATATCGTTTCGTCCCCAAAGGTGGGACGTTCCCTACCGAAACCATCATGCTTGTTGTGAGAAGCTCTGGTTTGTGAGAAGCATATACGCAACCAAATGGGACAAAAAATTTACCACAGCATGTTGATGCTGCTCGATGATAGCATGCCAAGTTTCATGAATTTTAGACGACTTTTGGATTTACTAGAATTTAAAAACCAGGCATCTCAATGTTTTGCCAGCAATCAACAGTGCCCTGGTATTTGCCTTTCATTCCCGTTTCTTGAATGGGACCTAAGCATGCACCCAAGGACACAGATTTGATTTTTCAAACAATTTATATGCACTGGAGCATGTGCATGTAGTTAAAATTTGTATTATGCACATAAATGCATTGAATACTTAGTTAATGCATAGAAATGTCCAAACGAACCCCGAAAAATTACAAAAACTGACACAACACTCATGTTGTTCTATGTTGACACGAGAAATTTTTTGAAAGCAATAAGAGGCAATGGATATCGTTTCGTCACCAAAGGTGGGACGTTCCCTACCGAACCCATCATGATTGTTGTGAGAAGCTCTGGTTTGTGAGAAGCATGTACCCAAACCTGCCCCAAATGGGACAAAAATTTTACCACAAGATGTTGATGCCGCTCCATGATAGAATGCCAAGTTTCATGAATTTCATACGAGTTTTGGATTTAATAGAATTTAAAAATAAAATATCTCAACGTTTTCTGGCAATCAACGGTGCCTTGGTGTTTGAAATTCATTCCCATTTCTTGCATGGGACCTAAGCATGCACCCAATGACACATATTTGATTTTTCAACCAATTTATATGCGCAGGAGCATGTGTATGTAGCTCAAATTTGAATTATGCACATAAATGCATTGAAAACTCAGTTCATGCATAAAAATGTCCAAACGAACCCCAAAAAATCACAAAAATTGACACAACACTCCTGTTGTTCTATGTTGACACGAGAAAAAAATTGAAAGCAATAAGAGGCAATGGATATCGTTTCGTCCCCAAAGGTGGGACGTTCCCTACCGAAACCATCATGCTTGTTGTGAGAAGCTCTGGTTTGTGAGAAGCATATACCCAAACCTGCCCCAAATGGGAAAAAAATTACCATGGCATGTTGATGCCGCTCCATGATAGCATGCCAAGTTTCATGAATTTCAGATGAGTTTTGGATTTCCTAGAATTTAAAAACCATGCATCTTAATGTTTCGCTGGCAATCAACAGTGCCCTGGTGTTTGAAATTCATTCCCATTTCTTGCATGAGACCTAAGCATGCACCCAAGGACACATATTTGATTTTTCAACCAATTTATATGCACTGGAGCATGTGCATGTAGTTCAAATTTGAATTGTGCACATAAATGCATTGAAAACTCAACTAATGCATAAAAATGTCCAAGCAAATCCCGAAAAATCACAAAAATTGACACAACACTCCTGTTGTTCAAAGTTGACATGAGAACATTTTTGGAAGCAATAAGAGGCAATGGATATCGTTTCGTCCCCAAAGGTGGGACGTTCCCTACCAAGACCATCATGCTTGTTATGAGAAGCTCTGGTTTGTGAGAAGCATATACCCAAACCTGCCCCAAATGGGAAAAAAACTTACCACGGAATGTTGATGCCGCTCCATGATAGCATGCCAAGTTTCATGAATTTCAGACGAGTTTTGGATTTACTAGAATTTAAAAACCATGCATCTTAATGTTTTGCCGGCAATCAACAGTGCCCTGGTGTTTGAAATTCTTTCTCATTTCTTGCATGAGACCTAAGAATGCACCCAAGGACACATATTTGATTTTTCAACCAATTGATATGCACTGGAGCATGTGCATGTAGTTCAAATTTCAATTATGCACATAAATGCATTGAAAACTCAATTAATGCATAAAAATGTCCAAACAAACCCCGAAAAATCACAAAAATTGACACAACACTCCGGTTGTTCTATGTTGACACGAGAAATTTTTTGGAAGTAATAAGAGGCAATGGATATCGTTTTGTGCCCAAAGGTGAGACGTTCCCTACCGAAACCATCATGCTTGTTATGAGAAGCTCTGGTTTGTCAGACGCATATACCCAAACCTGCCCCAAATGGGACAAAATTTTACCACGGCATGTTGATGCCGCTCCATGATAGCATGCCAATTTTCATGAATTTTAGATGAGTTTTGGATTTACTAGAATTTAAAAACCAGGTATCTCAGTGTTCGTGGCCGAGTGACGGTGGCAGGGTGTTTGGCATTCAATCCCATTTCTTGCATGGGACCTAAGCAGATAACCAAGGACACATATTTGAATTTTCAACTAATTTATATGCATTAGAGCATGTGCTTGTAGTTCAGATTTGAATTATGCACATGAATGCATAGAGAACTCAGTTAATGTATAAAACGTCCGAGCGCACCCCAAAAAGTCCCAAAAATTGACACAACACTCCTGTTGTTCTATGTTGACACTAGGAAAAAATTTGAAATCGAGAAGAGGCAATGGATATCGTTTCATCCGGAAAGGTGAAACGTTCCCTACCGAAACCATCACACTTGTTGTGAGAAGCTCTGGTTTATGAGAAGCTTATAACCAAACCTACCCCAAATGGGACAGAATTCTTACCACGACATGTTGATGCCGCTCCATGATAGAATGACAACTTTCATGAATTTTGGACGAATTTTGGATTTACTAGAATTACAAAAGCAAGTACGTCGACGTTTGCCGGAGAGCCACGGTGTCGTGGTGTTCGAATTTCATCCCCATTTCTTGCATGGGGGATAAGCATAAACCCATGGACACATATATGATTTTACAACCCATGTTGGTGCACCGGAGCATGTGCAAGTAGTTTAATTTTGAATTGTGCACCTAAAATGGCTAAAAAACTAATTTAATGTATAAAATGTTCAAACGAACCCTGAATAATTCCAATTCTTTTATGACACACATATAGTTGCATGTTCACTCCAGATAAAAGGTCTAGCAATTCAAACACCGTCCATTGCCGCTGTGACCCCATTATGTAATTCAAATCAAGATGAAAAATCAAGTAGATCGCACACAGATTATTATCAGCAACCGTGTGAGATGCAACACAAAATATCCTGGAGCCCGTCGGTGTATACTATGCCTATTGGACAGGCTACAGTCCACCGCCGGCGTCTCAAGCACACTAGCTCACTCCCCAAATATCATTTCACTGTTCAATCATCGCCGGTGAAAGATGGGCACGTCGACCCGTGTCATGAGGGCAACTTCGGTGGCCTACTTCAGCGAGAGCGCGGCCGCAGCCGCCGTGCGCGTGCTAACAAGGTGCATGAGTGCGGCCGCAATCTCTGACCGGGCGGCAAAGGCATCCCAAATGGCCGCTGTTGCTTGTCAGGTGGCGGTAGCAACATCTGCCTTGGGGATAGCAACTGGCAAGAGTGGCACATCAGTTATCCGTTCCACAGCGGTAGCCTTAGCCCTGATGGAGGCCGCCCACGACCATGTCGAGGCTGCCCACACCCAACTCCTGGCGGTCACCACACAAACCGAACGAAGCTTCTCCGACAATGGTCGGCAACGGACGGCCGAGAGCTGGCAATCGCCAAGAGCGTTCGAGCAGTCGTCCATTCCCCCGCCGCATACCTTGCAACGATGGAGCCCGTCCAAGCCCAGATCGCGTCCGCCCACGCCCAGCTCGTGGCGGCCTTTTCCAAATATATGGCGGATGCGGATGGCGAGATGCTTGCCGATTATGGTGCCATGGATGCCATGGAGCCCCTTCCCCAGGAGACCGTCGGGCGCGAGCTGGACATGGAGGCGGCGGCGGAGATCGACGAGCACCAGCCGTAATAGTACTCTTTGTTTTGTTTAATTAAGAGCGCTGATCTTTAATTTGTTAAAGTAATGTTCAGGTCAGCTAGCTCTATTTAATTGCTGAACTTGCTCGATTAAGAAGTGTGGGTGTGTTGTAGTCTCCTTTGTGTACCCAAATTATGCAATGACGTGGATGACCATTGTAACCAGGGAAATTCGAACCAAGATTTTTGACGTTCAAACTCAACACACACGGGTTAAGCTATCTGAATCGTTTGTGATGTTCACATATCGTACACACTTCTGAATAAGGGACCGTGTTTGATGACACTTTGCGCGCTAGTTTTTCCGCTGAAGCGATTCCAAATTTTCGGCTTCCATGGAAATATCTACCTCCCCGCCCCCTCCCCCTTACCAAAAGCCACATTTCCCCTGTTTCCGCCTTCCTATCTGTCACATCCCTAGCTTTACCTTGTACTAAGCTAGCACCATCTGTTGCATCATGTCTAACTTTAACTGAAAGTTGAAATGGGGACTGATAAACCCTAGCAGCAAATGAAATATAACTAGGGTCAAATTAAATCTTTTCCATCTACCCAAAATGGCCTTTAGAAAAGTTCATCAATTTTGGAATGGGTGAAAACTTCTCCCAAAAATGATGCACACATTTCTGGATTTTGGAGTTAATTCATAAGTATTTGAATTTGGACAATTAAATTCTATAAATATTTTTAAATGTCCAAATAATCTTGAAAGCATTTGTGTTTGTGGTAAAATTTCCCAAGTGCCCACAAATATTTTGAGCATTTTACAAAGTGGTTTGGCATTTTTGCTAAATCAAAAACAAAGGCAGAAATAGAAAAACAGAAAACTAAATAGAAAAGAGAAGGGAGAGAAAGTTAGCTAGACCTACCTACTATGCAGCCCACCTGGCCTGGCACTGTGCCAACCCAGCCCACCTCCACCTCCCCTGTCGACTTCCTCCCTAGGCCAGCAGGCAGAGCACGTGCTCGCCGCGCACGCACACGCGCCCGAGTCACCTCCTGCCTGGCTGCCTGCGTCCCCGACTCCCTGGACACCTCCATGCGTCGCCATGCAGCCCCTGGCCTCTCTCCCACTCTCCCCATGCCTCTTCCCTCTCCTCCGTTCTCCCTCTCGCGGCCGCCCGAACGAGCCGGAGTGCGTCGACGAACACCACCGCGGCCACCAGCATCCCCCCACCCATCCAGCTAGCCCAAAAGCTTCGCTTCGGATCCGTGAAGCTCTACGCCGACGCACACGAAGCCGAGTGCTCCGAAGCCACGCCATCACCGCCGTCTTCATCGCCACGGCCGGCGATCGCTGCTCCTCGATTCGCGGCAACGAGGACGTCCCCGAGCTCGCTGACCACCTCATTGTATTCTCTCTGAGCTCTTGTGCCCCCTTTCCTTTCTCTCTGTCGATGGATATAGCTGCTAGCTCCGATCCCCGCCGTGCCCGAGCTCGCCGTCGCCCTGCTGTGTTTCTGTCGTGGCCACAGCTGCCGCCGTACCTTTTTTAGCCTGCCGTTGTGCTCAACGTGCTCCCAGGAACCGAACGCGCGCACCATCTCCTCCCCTAGCGCACCACAACCCAAAACCCGCAACCCACCGTGCTCCGGCCGCCGCCATTTTGGTCGCCGCCGCTGAGTCCATCCACCCCGTTCGAACCACGACCACCGTTCGATGCGCCTCTATGCGCTGAGCACGTAGAGCCCAGCCCCGCTCGCTCCCGCCACCGGAAACGGCCGGACGGGCAACGCCGCCGCGTCCTGGTTACACCGGCGATTAGCCGCCGGTGATAGCCACTGTTAGGGGTTAATCACCCTGCTAACTAAGCCCCTAAGCCACTAACAGCCGGGCCCCACCGATTTATTTAAACCCCTACCAAAATTAGTTAGACTTAAGTTAATCCCAGTGGACCCACGCGTCAGAGTTGATCAGGCCGACGTGGCGTTGCCGACCGGCCCACCGTCTGCGTGACCTAACAAGTCCAGGGTCACTGACCAATGGGTCCTGCAGGTCAGGTTTGACCTGGCCGACCCAGTTGACCCGCTGACATCACCCTGGCGCAATGCTGACGCAATAAGTCATTTTCTGGATTAAAAATAATCCAGGAAAAGGTATAAACTTCTAAAATTCATAGAAAATAATCTATAACTCAGATTGAAATAATTTATATATGAAAAATGATCAAAAAATCCAATCTATCCATCTGTACTAGTTTCATGCATGTTTAAACAACTTAACCTTGCTGTTTAGATCAAAACATGATAATGCACTTTTTGATTTCATAATTTGAGTTTGAATTTGAACCTTTGGCTCAAATCAACTCAAACCCTTCTGTTGCTAGCTGCATTAGCTCAAATCATAGCATATTGCCATGTCATGATCATGCATCATATTGTGCATTGCATTGATTGTGTCCTTTCTCTCTTTGCCGGTGGTTGTTCCCCCTCGGTAGACGTATGTTCCGACGATGAGTTCGATGACACCGATGAAGAGCTATACTATCTTTAGAAGTGCCAGGCAAGCAGAACCCCCTTGTTCATTTTGATAAAATCCCACTCTCTCGCTCCTGCTCTCTTTTAGTGCATTAGGACAACAACGATTCAACTCTTGCATGCTACGGTAGTTGAACCCCTTTCCTCTGCATGACCTGTCATTGCCACAGTAAATAGATGAAACCCACTAGCATGAGTAGGAGTTGTTTGAGCCCTGATGTGCCTACTCATTCATGCTGGTTTGTCATGCACCACTCTTGCTTAGAGTTGAGTCAGTCCGATTCATCGGGGATGAATTGGAATGGTGATGAACATGTCCTCTTTGTCGTGAGCTAAGTGTGTGAACATGATTTGGTAAAGGTAGCAGTGAGAGGCCATGTAGGAGTACATGGTGGGTTGTCTCATTGAAACCGTCCTCAGGAACTGAGTTCTGTGTTTGTGATCCATGAACAGCTACTACCACACATTGGGCTCCGGGCACTCCAAGCTCTCTCAACTTATTAATCAACCTGATCTCTGTCCAGGAGTTGCAACTAGTTTCTGGTGTTTGTAGGATATATGTTGGGGGCCGTGCGTAGCGCTGACCCTAGGAGTGGGCTGTGATGCGGTAGAGACACGAGTCACGGTGTATCGAGACGCCCGTTTGGTTCCCCAGGAACCCTACTCTCATCGTTTGGGGCCGTGAGCGACACCCCGGCCGGATCTCCTTGCGGATGGAACCCGAATAGGCGATAAACCTGGACTAGAGACTTGTGTGGTTAGTCTGGTCATGGCCGTCTCCCTCGCCAGGATTTCACTTTAAGGTTGCCCAGATACACGACGTGTACATGGTGGTAAGTGGCGAGAGCGTGTGTGAAGAAGTACACCCCAGCAGGTTTAACATCATCTATTCGAATAGCCGCGTCTGCGGTAAAGGACTTCTTGGTTGCCTTACAGTTCATAGACAAGTGAAAGTGGATACTCTAAAATGCGCAAGATAAGCGTGAGTGCTATGGATGGCCTTCTCGTAGGGAGACGGGAGAGGATCCATAGTGGTGTATTGTTATGGTGAATATGTGGACTCGTGTGCGCCACCTCAAAAGAGTTACTTGCAGTTGTAGTTTAGGATAGCCACCGAGTCAAATCTGACTTGCAGCAGTTAAACCCCACCACCCCTTTTTTGATATGATGCATAAGTAGCTAGTTCTGATGTAAGTCTTGCTGGGTACATTTGTAGTCACGTTTGCTTAATTTATGTTTTTGCAGAGAGACTTCAGTCTCACTAGTAGTTCCGCGTGGACTTCGATGTTTAGCTTGTTACCTCAGCTACGATCTTGTACTTTGGGAGGGTCTTGTAGATAGTCAGGCTTCTCAGCCCTTTTCATTTATAGTTGTCTGTACTCAGACAAGATAAGCTTCCGCATGTGCTATTGCTTGTATGACTTGAATGCTGGGTCATCAGACCCATGTTTGTAATATCTGACTCTTCTGGGCCTTATGAATAAATACTTTGAGTAATAGAGTTTTTTTGTGATGCCATGTTGTATTTACACATATCGAGCATATTGTGTGTATGATTGAAATGCTTGGTATGTGTGGGATCCGACAACCTAGTTGTCTATCCTTGGTAGCCTCTCTTATGGGGAAATGTAGTCTAGTGCTTCCCCTGAGTCCTGTTAGCCTGCTACATCCTGGATTCCCGGAGTCCTGCTAGCCCAGTTGCTACAGCCCGAATTCACCCGCTGATGACCGACACGTTTGTTGCTGGGTCATGTATGCATGTCCCTGTAAGTTAGTGCCACTTTGGGTTCACGACTAGTCATGTCGGCCCGGGTTCTCTGTCATATGGATGCTAGCGACACTATCATATACGTGAGCCAAAAGGCGGAAACGGTCCCGGGCCAGGTAAGGTGGCACCCGTGGGAATACCATGCGTGAGGCCGCAAAGTGATATGATGTGTTACATGCTAGATCGATGTGGCTTAGGATCGGGGTCCTGTCAACTTTGGTATCAGAGCCTGACTGCCTGTAGGATTACCAACCCAAACTGGTTGAAGTTGAGTCTAGAAATGCTTTAGTTATATAAGGGAATTGATTGTGGATGGGAACGTAAGGCTCTTTTTACTCCTTTACCTTATGCCCTTCTGATCTGAGTCACCCTCTCCTCTTCTATTGGGATTAAGAGCTAGGCTTCTCATCTTTTCTATCAGGATCACGTGTTACTAATCCGTAGACTTATCGGATTGATGGATTCAAGTCTCAGTTCAGTTTCTATTACTTCTGTATGTTCATAGCTGGCCTCAGAACCTTGATGTTTTGATGATTGAGTGGTCATGCCACTATTTTGCAGGATGTCTCAAATCTTTTGAGCATTTACAGCCGTTATGCTGTCCGAGTCATCCCAGATTTCTAAATAGTCTGATGCATTTGCAAATCCCTTCTTTCCGTTCTCGATGTTCCTTTGGGCCATATTAACTACACTAATCGTCTGTTGAGGTACTCGATTTCCTTGACATATATGTTTGAGCTAGTATTATGACCCTAGGAATCCTAGAGAACAACCCAGTAATTTTGCAATGCTTTATATTCCTAGTGTCATGATTCTGGCCATCGTTCACGAAAGCATGCCGTGATGTTATTAGTGAGTAGGTATTCTATTCCTGGGTTCTTGAACCCGAGATTCACCCTACTTATTCATGTTCATAGTGTTGCTTATTCCTATAGGATATAAGTGACCTTTGTGATAGTCCTCCAGGTCCGTGGTATTTCCTTCTTCCAAATACCATGAACTGCTTATGGCAGAAGTTCTTTGAACCGAAAGATCACAACAAGAGTGCTCTCGATGAGTTCCCCATTCTATTGCGACTCTGCCAGTCCTACCTTTCTGCATGGGTTATCCAGAAGAAACCTGTCGAACTTGGTTCGACATACTAATCTATGCATCCAGAACTCAGAAAGTTATATGTTCCTTGAGGTGTCCCCCTGTAGTTGTCTTCTGACCGCCATCTATCATTTGATAGTCAGGAGTAGTTGTGCATCCGTGTTTGTCGATGCCTATTATTTTATAGTCCGTCAAGCCATTCTATTTCGGAATGATTAGGAGAAACAAACTCCAGTACCTCATCCAGTTCTAGGATTGGGTCAAAGCAGTTGTACCCCGCAGACCAAAATGCCAAACCAGCTTTTGTTCTGTTCTACCTTGAGTGTTGCCCTCTTTATGTCAGGAATGTCATGAGAATTGCACCACCTCTTAGGAATTCTTGATGCAGTGATACTTCTCGCCATCATTATTCATTCCTCGGTCCCGTGTTGTTGTAACCGGAATGCCGACAAGTGAACTGTGATGTGTGAAATCAATACTCCTAGCAACCTCGTTGCTTGGTAGTTAATGGACAATACTCTCACTCTTAGCGTGCTGGTTATTGAATCATCATCCTAAGATTGATCGTGCTACCTAGTCCTTATTTCTGGTGCACTCTTCGATCAATGAGTTAGGATTGTGTCAATCCCTCGCACTATTGATCATGTCGTCTTGCCCTGAGAAGCAAGATTGTTCCCGAGCTTAATAACATATCGGTGGTTCGTGATTTTCTGAATATCCTCTTGGAAGTATCACCAGGTTGTCCCCTGGCTGTTATGTTGAGCTCGCGATCAAGTTGGTTTTCTTACAAACCACTCCTTCTCCAAGAATCATGTTGAATACCCACAGGCTAGTTGGATAGGCTAAACAACAACTTGGAGAGTTGGAAGATAAAAGCTTGTCTGACTTAGTTCATGTTAAGGGATATCTAGTTGTGTGTGTGTGTTGATGAAAGATGACATCTTCATCGATTGGTCCTCGTGATCAGTTATTGGATCTATTGTCTTGTCCAAACTTTGATTTGACTGTGGGCTATCCTCAAATCAAATCAGAACCAACGATGTTCGTAATGTTGTCTTACTCGTGGTTGATCCCTCGGGCATACACCATTACATCCTTTGGTCTGACCAATGCTATAACCGTGTTCACTTAATTGTGGAATTCCATCTATATGGAAGCCTGGATGGTTTGTTGTTGAGCCCATCGACAACATCCTTATCTTCTCCATGATTTTGTCGGACATCAAGCTAGTGTTGGAAACTTGTGTAAGCATTTCTTCGTGTTTCGTTCATGAAGCATATGTTTGGAAGAAAGAAGTGACTACCTCTGATTCACGTGCATTTGGTGAAAGTTGCCGCCATGAATTCGAGAAAGTTAGTTTTGCTTCCTCTGGAATCATCCCAAGTCAGTCATGCACATGTGCGAAGTATTCTATGGTTTGGAGACTTGCAAACTTCATTCTATATGTATCCCTAGCACACGAAGCCACTAATTGATTGCTTCAAGGATAAGAAGTTCAAATGCTATTCCCGAAGGGCCCATACGGACATGCACAAGACTTCGTTATTTCAATGATGGTTCCAATCTGAACTCGGTAGTGTTTTATTATAAGACTACCAGATGGTCATGCGTGTCTTGGACAACATGCTCACATGTATGTAGCACAACCAGCTCATGTTTTGGAGCTAGCTGCCGTAGTTCATTTCTCGAGAATCTCGCAACGTCATCTCATCGATTTGTGTTGCAAACTTTCTTTTCAGACATGCTGAGTCTGAAGTATCCTATCACCAATCGGATCTGAATCTCAGGCAGATATGATGGTTGGAACATTCCCAACAGTTGCATTTTGTTCCCAGCTTGCACCGCCATTGTGCCAATTTCCCATGGGCTGCCCTTCTCAGCAGTTGTTGTCCAAGATCATCTTCAAAAGTGGACATACCATGGGTCCCATCCATTTCCGATGATAAGCAAAATCATCCATTGCATTGTCTTTAACAAGGTAGTCCAGATCATCCATTCTAGTCTGAGTATGCCAATCTTTCGAACTCCTTCAAGCGATCGATTGTGATTGCCTTAGGCTAGTATAGAGGGTTTCAATGATCTTTGTATCAGAAGTAATTCTTTTTGCCACTTAAGAGAATAATTCTACGAGCCACCTTCCATAAGGTGCCCCGTTGTGGAATCATGGCAGTTAACTCCTCGCTACGTCATGATCGAGCGTGGAATTGTTTCCTACCAAATTGAGCCATCGCCATCTGTTTCCTTTCACCCCTGATGTGTGTCTTGTGTCTCCGCTCAAGAGACGTTCTTTCGTCTCATTCCATGAGTTGATCGTGTATCGCTTGATCTTTGTGGAGATCGAATTCTGTCGAGTTTCCTCTCTTCCGTCATCATAGTTGGATGAAGATCTCGAAAGCAAGGACGTCAAGATCAATTTGAAGGAATGAATCAACATCTTCGAGAAGGGAGTTTAGATCATGAAGATCGTGTTATCTTTGTGTTCCCTCTGTCTTCTTACCTCACGTCTTGAATCTCGGGACGAGATTCTTGTTTAGTGGGGGTGAGTTGTCACATCCCTAGCTTTACCTTGTACTAAGCTAGCACTATCTGTTGCATCATGTCTAACTTTAGCTGAAAGTTGAAATGGGGACTGATAAACCCTAGCAGTACATGAAATACAACTACGGTCAAATTAAATATTTTCCATCTACCCAAAATGGCCTTCATAAAAGTTCATCAATTTTGGAATGGGTGAAAACTTCTCCCAAAAATGATGCACACATTTCTGGGACATTTCTGGATTTTGGAGTTAATTCATAAGTATTTGAATTTGGACAATTAAATTCTATAAATATTTTTAAATGTCAAAATAATCTTGAAAGCATTTTAGGGCTGTGGGAAAAATTTCCCAAGTGCCCACAAATATTTTGAGCATTTTACAAAGTGGTTTGGCATTTTTGCTAAATCAAAAACAAAGGCAGAAATAGACAAAACAGAAAACTAAATAGAAAAGAGAAGGGAGAGAAAGTTACCTGGACTTACCCTCATGCAAAACCACTGCCCGGCGGCCAGGCCGCCCAGCCCATCTCCACCTCCCCTGTCGTCTTCCTCCCTAGGCCAGCAGGCATAGCGCGTGCTCGCCGCACGCGCACACGCACCCGAGCCACCTCCTGCCTGGTTGCCTGCGTCCCCGATGCCCTGGACGCCTCCATGCGTCGCCACGCAGCCCCCGACCTCTCTCCCACTCTCCTCGTGCCTCTTCCCTCTCCTCTGCTCTCCCCCTCGCAGCCGCCCGAATGAGCCGGAGTGCGCCGACGAACACCACCGCGGCCACCAGCATCCCCGCGCCCATCCAGCTAGCCCAAAAGCTCTGCCTCGGATCCGTGAAGCTCTACACCGACGCACGCGACGCCGGGTGCCTCAAAGCCACGCCATCACCACTGTCTTCGTCGCCACGGCCGATGATCGCCGCTGCTCGATTCGCAGCAACGAGGACGTCCCCGAGCTCGCTGACCACCTCATTGTATTCTCTGTGAGCTCCTGCGCCCCTTTCCTTTCTCTCCGTCGACGGATATGGTTGCTAGCTTCGATCCCCGTCATGCCCGAGCTCGTCATCGCCCTGCCGTGTTGCTGCCGTGGCCACAGCTGCCGCCGTACCTTTTTGAGCCTGCCGTTGTGTTCACCATGCTCCCTGGAGCCGAACGCACGCACCATCTCCTCCCCTAGCGCACCACAACCCCAAACCCGCAACCCACCGTGCTCCGGCCGCCGCCATTTTGGTCGCCGCCGCTGACTCCGTCCACCCCTGCTCGAACCACGACCACTGTTTGATGCGCCTCTCTGCGCTGAGCACATAGAGCCGAGCCCCGCTCACTCGCGCCGCCGGAAACGACAGGACGGGCAACGCCGCCGCGTCCTGGTTACGCCAGCGATTAGCTGCCGGTGATAGCCACTGTTAGGGGTTAATGTTGGGATCTACGGTAGGGTGCGTCGACTGCAAAATAAAATTTTCCTACACGCAGAACATCCAGGAACATGCTACGGGAGATAGATCATAGTTCGTTACCACTAGACGCGCAGTGCCGTGCAGCAGAAGAAGAGTTGGGGCAGCGCTTTCGCGTGGATCATCTCCTCCTCGTCCAATCTCCCTCGAGCGACCGGTCGTCGTTTCCCACGTACAGGTTCGACGGAGCGGCGCAAGTGCACCGCCTCTAACGGTATCTGCACGTGCAGGAGGAACATCGTGCGGAGGTCCGATCACACAACCGTCGGCGAGTGGAGGTGTCTATTCGCAACACATGAAAACCCTAGTGACAGCAACGAAGCAATCAGACTCATGAGTGTGCCGCACCTCCACTTTATATAGGCGTCCGTCGCAGGCTCAACACTTGGGCCTTGCGCAGACCCTAAAGCCCAAAGTCTACTCGGTCACGTTCCTAGTCCAGTTCGGATCACATCCGACCAGTGTTCTATGAACCGACCTCGTAGGTTCCTTCACTTAAGCGCACGACCCCTTAGGTTCAAGTCGGCTTGGTCACAGTTCAGATCACCTCCGACCTGCACGGTTGGTAGCGGCCTCTAGCAAGGCGTGCCGACCACCGAGCAGATTATGAAGCTGGTTAGGCGAACCTGTACAACATGTCACACTTCTGTACTATTTGCCACACGATATATGTTGTCGGGCTCAAGGCGAGACTGTCATCCTTGTGCTAGCCCGACCTCTTTCTTGTTCCAGTGATACCGATCACAATCCGGATTATCTCATAATCCTTGTCGCATGGCCATGTTGTTCCTGGTCGGATCACACGAGGGGCCCAGAGTATATCTCTCCTGATCGGACGGGCAAATCCCATCTTGCTCGACCATGTCTCGCAGCATGGGACTGGACAAACCCGAAACCTACCTTTGTAACTACCCGATCCACGGAGTAGCGTTTGGTCGGCCCAAAGCAAGTCTGTCACCATCCGAGTACATGCGTCAGCTCAGGTCTTAGGACATAGAATGTATGTTGTACTAGAGACTCACAAATGACATATGGCTGTGTCTCATAGTTTGGTCTGTCCGACTCGGACCTTATCTCGACTCAGATCCGACTACGTCGAATCCGACCAGACCTTTCCAAGTCCATATTATCCGGTTAGCATCCAATGCTCCATGGCTAGTGAGACCAAGCCATCAACCGTGTCATATGCCAGTCTAGACGGCTGCTTGGCGTCCACACAGCCCTTTCGACTAGGGACCTTTTAGGACAGTCATCATACAATGCATAGTCCCACAAACAAGTCACGTACTAGCTGATACACATCATTGATAATGTCCAATGACTATCTTTATTCATAAACACATAGGAAATATCATCATACATGATTGCCTCTAGGGCATATCTCCATGATCTCCCACTTGCACTAGAGTCAATCGAATAGACATCGAATGCCCATAGCTCTAACGTGCCCCTCATGCTTGGGTTGTGGAAGCGGCTTAGTCAACGGATCTGCAATGTTTGCATCCGTGTGAATCTTGCATAACTCTACATCACCATTCTTTACGACCTTTCGTATCAGGTGATATTTCCGGTCTATGTGTCTGACCTTGTGGTGATTCCTCGGCTCCTTGGCTTGTGTGATGGCACCAGAATTATCACAATAATGGTCCAACGGTTTCATCGAGGCTGGGAAAATACCAAGATCATCCAGAAAATGCCGAATCCCAACACCTTCCTTTGCAGCTTCACAAGCCGCAATGTATTAAACCACGTGGTAGAATCGCCACCGTATCCTGCTTGGAACTCATCCGATTACCTTTGCTCCTCCGTTCAGGGGCGATACCACGAATCCGGATTGTGATTGACAATCATCTCTGTCAGTTTGGAAACTAGCATCGGCGTAACCCCTTATGACGAGCTCTTCCTCACCTCCATAAACTAGGAACATCTCTTTAGTCCTTTTCAGGTACTTCAAAATAGTGTTTACCGCTGCTCAGTGACTCTCACCTGGGTTGGCCTGGTATCTACTTGTTAGGCTTATTGCAAAAGCAACATCAGGCCTTGTACATATCATGGCATACATGATGGATCCGATTGCCGAGGCATACGGAAGCCTACTCATCCTGCTTTGCTCATCAGATGTCGAAGGACTCTGAGTCTCGCTTAGCCTTATACCATGTGAGAGTGGCAAGAACCCTTTCTTCGCCTCACTCATGTTCAACCGCTTCAACACTTTATCTATGTACGTGCTCTGGCTTAGGCCGAGCAGCCTCCTCGATCTATCTCAATAGAGCTTAATGCCTAAAATATATATTGCCTCACCAAGGTCTTTCATTGAAAATTTGCCATTCAATGACTCCTTGATCGAGTTTAGCATCGAAACATCATTTCCGATCAGTAGTATGTTGTCCACATACAAGATCAAAAACACTATCGAGCTCCCACTTAACTTCTTGTATACACAAGAGTCCTCTTCGCTTTTGATGAAACCGAGACTAGTGACGACCTCATCAAAACGAATGTTCCAACTCCGAGATGCTTTCTTCAACCCATAAATGGATCTCTTGAGCTTGCATACCTTACTAGTGCTATTTGGATTGACAAAACCCTCGGGATGTATAATATACACGTCCTCGGTTAAATTTCCGTGAAGGAAAGCTGTTTTGACATCCATCTGCCATATCTCGTGATCGAAATATGCAGCTAGAGCTAGTATGGTCCTCACCAATTTCAGCATCGCTACCGCGAGTAAGTCCCGTCGTAGTCAATTCCTTGAACTTGTCCATAACCTTTAGCGACAAGCCGAGCTTTGTGGATCTGAACATTTCCATCCACATCGGTTTTCTTCTTAAAGACCCATTTGCAACTACTTGCGGTTTCGCCTAGTGGATGATCAACCAAGTCCCAGACTTGATTCTCATCCATGGACTTTAACTCGGATCTCATGGCGTCCAGCCATGCCTCGGAATCTGGGCTCACCATCGCTTCTGCATACGTGGCGGCTCGTCGCTTTCTAGCAACAATACATCACACACTCTGCGGAATCTTTCCGACCTCCGTGGTTCCGGTGCCGCTTCCACTACAGGTTCCCTGACTGACTCCGGTATGATCTCATCACCAGCCGAGCCGTCCCTGAGTGGTCCTCGAATTTCTTCGAGTCGAACCGTCCTCCCACTGGCCTCCGGACCGAGAAACTCTTTCTCAAGGAAAACCCGTTCCGAGCCACAAACACTTTGTTCTCTTCCGGTTGTAGAAGCTATATCCCATGGTTTCCCTCGGATATCCACGAATATGCATTTATCCGACTTAGGTGTAAGCTTGTCGACATATGTCGCTTGACAAATGCTTCACAACCCCAAATCTTTAGAAAAGACAAACTGGGACTCTTCGGTCCACATCTCATGTGGTGTCTTGTCTACGGATTTTGATGGTACCTCGTTAAGTGTGAAAGCTGCGGTTTCTAGAGCGTATCCCCAAAATGACAAGGGTAAATCTGATTTGCTCATCATAGACCGGACCATGTCCAACAAGGTGCTATTCCTCCGTTCCGACACGCCGCTTTCTCCGTGGCGTGCAGGAGGTGTGAGCTGAGGTACTATACCTCGACTTTTCAGATGATCATCAAACTTCTGGCTCATGTACTCATCTCCACGATCAGATCGCAGAAGCTTTATAGTCTTGACGAGCTGATTCTCAACCTCGTTTTGAAACTCTTTGAACTTTTCAAAAGTCTCCGACTTGTGCCACATCAAATAGATATATCCATATCTACTCAAGTCGTCGGTAAAAGTCACGAAAAATACCACATCATGTCGGGTGCCATTCCATGATAGAATGCCAAGTTTCATGAATTTCAGACGAGTTTTGGATTTACTAGAATTTAAAAATAAAGTATCTCAATGTTTTGTCGGCAATCAACGGCGCCCTGGTGTTTGAAATTCATTTCTCATTTCTTGCATGGGACCTAAGCATGCACCCAAGGACACATATTTGATTTTTTAACCAATTTATGTGCACCTGAGCATGTGCATGTAGTTCAAATTTGAATTATGCACATAAATGCATTGAAAACTCAGTTAATGAATAAAAATGTCCACACGAACCCCGAAAATCACAAAAATTGACACAACACTCCTGTTGTTCTATGTTGACACGAGAAAATAATTGAAAGCAATAAGAGGAAATGGATATCGTTTCGTCCCCAAAGGTGGGACGTTCCCTACCGGAACCATCATGCTTGTTGTGAGAAGCTCTGGTTTGTGAGAAGCATATACGCAACCCTGCCCCAAATGGGACAAAAAATTTACCACAGCATGTTGATGCTGCTCGATGATAGCATGCCAAGTTTCATGAATTTTAGAGGAGTTTTGGATTTACTAGAATTTAAAAACCAGGCATCTCAATGTTTTGTCGGCAATCAACAGTGCCCTGGTATTTGACTTTCATTCCTGTTTCTTGAATGGGACCTAAGCATGCACCCAAGGACACAGATTTGATTTTCAACCAATTTATATGCACTGGAGCATGTGCATGTAGTTAAGATTTGAATTATGCACATAAATGCATTGAATACTTAGTTAATGCATAAAAATGTCCAAACGAACCCCGAAAAATCACAAAAACTGAAACAACACTCCTGTTGTTCAATGTTGACACGAGAAATTTTTTGAAAGCATTAAGAGACAATGGGTATCGTTTCGTCACCAAAGGTGGGACGTTCCCTACCAAAACCATCATGATTGTTGTGAGAAGCTCTGGTTTGTGAGAAGCATATACCCAAACCTGCCCCAAATGGGACAAAATTTTACCACGACATGTTGATGCCGCTCCATGATAGAATGCCAGGTTTCATGAATTTCATATGAGTTTTGGATTTACTAGAATTTAAAAATAAAGTATCTCAACGTTTTGCTAGAAATCAACGGTGCCTTGGTGTTTGAAATTCATTCCCATTTCTTGCATGGGACCTAAGCATGCACCCAAGGACACATATTTGATTTTTCAACCAATTTATATGCGCATGAGCATGTGTATGTAGCTCAAATTTGAATTATGCACATAAATGCATTGAAAACTCAGTTCATGCATAAAAATGTCCAAACAAACCCCAAAAAATCACAAAAATTGACATAACACTCCTGTTGTTCTATGTTGACACGAGAAAAAAATTGAAAGCAATAAGAGGCAATAGATATTGTTTCGTCCCCAAAGGTGGGACGTTCCCTACCGAAACCATCATGCTTGTTGTGAGAAGCTCTGGTTTGTGAGAAGCATATACCCAAACCTGCCCCAAATGGGAAAAAATTACCATGGCATGTTGATGCCGCTCCATGATAGCATGCCAAGTTTCATGAATTTCAGATGAGTTTTGGATTTACTAGAATTTAAAAACCATGCATCTTAATGTTTCGCTGGCAATCAACAGTGCCCTGGTGTTTGAAATTCATTCCCATTTCTTGCATGGGACCTAAGCATGCACCCAAGGACACATATTTGATTTTTCAACCAATTTATATGCACTGGAGCATGTGCATGTAGTTCAAATTTGAATTGTGCACATAAATGCATTGAAAACTCAACTAATGCATAAAAATGTCCAAGCAAATCCCGAAAAATCACAAAAATTGACACAACACTCCTGTTGTTCAAAGTTGACATGAGAAAAAATTTGGAAGCAATAAGAGGCAATGGATATCGTTTCGTCCCCAAAGGTGGGACGTTCCCTACCGAAACCATCATGCTTGTTATGAGAAGCTCTGGTTTGTGAGAAGCATATACCCAAACCTGCCCCAAATGGGACAAAAAATTTACCACATCATGTTGATGCCGCTCCATGATAGCATGCCAAGTTTCATGAATTTCAGACGAGTTTTGGATTTACTAGAATTTAAAAACCATGCATCTTAATGTTTTGCCGGCAATCAACAGTGCCCTGGTGTTTGAAATTCATTCCCATTTCTTGCATGAGACCTAAGCATGCACCCAAGGACACATATTTGATTTTTCAACCAATTTATATGCACTGGAGCATGTGCATGTAGTTCAAATTTCAATTATGCACATAAATGCATTGGAAACACAATTAATGCATAAAAATGTCCAAACAAACCCCGAAAAATCACAAAAATTGACACAACACTCCTGTTGTTCTATGTTGACACGAGAAAATTTTTGGAAGCAATAAGAGGCAATGGATGTCGTTTCGTCCCAAAGGTGAGACGTTCCCTATCGAAACCATCATGCTTGTTATGAGAAGCTCTGGTTTGTCAGATGCATATACCCAAACCTGCCCCAAATGGGACAAAAAATTTACCACGGCATGTTGATGCCGCTCCATGATAGCATGCCAAGTTTCATGAATTTCAGATGAGTTTTGGATTTACTAGAATTTAAAAACCAGGTATCTCGGTGTTCGCGGCCGAGTGACGGTGGCAGGGTGTTTGACATTCACTCCCATTTCATGCATGGGACCTAAGCAGGAAACCAAGGACACATATTTGAATTTTCAACTAATTTATATGCATTAGAGCATGTGCTTGTAGTTCAAATTTGAATTATGCACATGAATGCATAGAGAACTCAGTTAATGTATAAAAACGTCCGAGCGAACCCCAAAAATTTCGAAAAATTGACACAACACTCCTGTTGTTCTATGTTGACACTAGGAAAAAATTTGAAATCGAGAAGAGGCAATGGATATCGTTTCATCCAGAAAGGTGAAACGTTCCCTACCGAAACCATCACACTTGTTGTGAGAAGCTCTGGTTTATGAGAAGCTTATAACCAAACCTACCCCAAATGGGACAGAGTTCTTACCACGACATGTTGATGCCGCTCCATGATAGCATGCCAAGTTTCATGAATTTTGGATGAATTTTGGATTTACTAGAATTACAAAAGCAAGTACGTCGACGTTTGCCGGAGAGCCACGGTGCCGTGGTGTTCGAATTTCATCCCCATTTCTTGCATGGGAGATAAGCATAAACCCATGGACACATATATGATTTTACAACCATGTTGGTGCACCGGAGCATGTGCAAGTAGTTTATTTTTTAATTATGCACCAAAAATGGCTAGAAAACTAATTTAATGTATAAAATGTTCAAACGAACCCTGAATAATTCCAATTCTTTTACGACACACATATAGTTGCATGTTCACTCCAGATAAAAGGTCTAGCAATTCAAACACCATCCATTGCCGCTGTGACCCCATTATGTAATTCAAATCAAGATGAAAAATCAAGTAGATCGCACACAGTTTATTATCAGCAACCGTGTGAGATCACAAAATATCGTGGAGCACCGCCGGTGTATACTACGCCTATTGGACAGGCTACAGTCCACCGCCGGCGTCTCAAGCACACTAGCTCGCTCCCCAAATATCATTTCACTGTTCAATCATCGCCGGTGAAAGATGGGCACGTGGTCCCGCGTCGTGAGGGAAACTTCGGTGGTCCACTTCAGCGAGAGCGCGGCCGCAGCCGCCGTGCGCGTGCTAACAAGGTGCATGAGTGCGGCCACAATCTGCGACCGGGCGGCAAAGGCATCCCAAATGGCCGTTGTTGCTTGTCAGGTGGCGGTAGCAACATCTGCCTCGGGGATAGCAACTGGCGAGAGCGGCATAGCAGCTGTCAATTCTGCAGCGGCAGCCTTAGCCCTGATGGAGGCCGCCCACGACCATGTCAAGGCTGCCCACACCCAGCTCCTGGCGGTCACCGCACAAATCGAACGAAGCTTCTCCGACAATGGTCGACAACGGACGGTCGAGAGCTGGCAATCGCCAAGAGCGCTCGAGCAACCGTCCATTCCCCCGCCGCATACCTTGCAACGATGGAGCCCGTCCAAGCCCAGATCGCGTCTGCCCACGCCCAGCTCGTGGCGGCCTTTTCCAAATAGATGGTGGATGCGTATGGCGAGATGCTTGCCGAGTATGGTGCCATGGATGTCATGGAGCCCCTTCCCCAGGAGACCGTCGGGCGCGAGCTGGACATGGAGGCGGCGGCGGAGATCGACGAGCACCAGCCGTAATAGTACTCTTTGTTTTGTTTAATTAAGAGCATCGGTCTTTAATTTGTTAAAGTAATGTTTAGGTCAGCTAGCTCTGTTTAATTGCTGAACTTGCTCGATTAAGAAGTGTGGGTGTGTTGTAGTCTCCTTTGTGTACCCAAATTATGCAATGACATGGATGACCATCGTAACCAAGGAAATTCGAACCAAGATTTTTGACGTTCAAACTCAACACACACGGGTTAAGCTATCTGAATCGTTTGTGATGTTCACATATCGTACACACTTCTGAATAAGGGACCGTGTTTGATGACACTTTGCGCGCCAGTTTTTCCGCTGAAGCGATTCCAAATTTTCGGCTTCCGTGGAAATATCTACCTCCCCGCCCCCTCCCCCTTACCAAAAGCCACATTTCCCATGTTTCCGCCTTCCTATCTGTCACATCCCTAGCTTTACCTTGTACTAAGCTAGCACCATCTGTTGCATCATGTCTAACTTTAGCTGAAAGTTGAAATGGGGACTGATAAACCCTAGCAGCAAATGAAATATAACTAGGGTCAAATTAAATCTTTTCCATCTACCCAAAATGGCCTTTAGAAAAGTTCATCAATTTTGGAATGGGTGAAAACTTCTCCCAAAAATGATGCACACATTTCTGGATTTTGGAGTTAATTCATAAGTATTTGAATTTGGACAATTAAATTATATAAATATTTTTAAATGTCCAAATAATCTTGAAAGCATTTGAGGGCTGTGGTAAAAATTTCCCAAGTGCCCACAAATATTTTGAGCATTTTACAAAGTGGCTTGGCATTTTTGCTAAATCAAAAACAAAGGCAGAAATAGAAAAACAGAAAACTAAATAGAAAAGAGAAGGGAGAGAAAGTTACATGGACCTACCTACTATGCATCCCACCTGGCCTGGCGCTGTGCCAACCCAGCCCACCTCCACCTCCCCTGTCGTCTTCCTCCCAAGGCCAGTAGGCAGAGCACGTGCTCGCCGCGCACGCACACGCGCCCGAGCCACCTCCTGCCTGGTTGCCTGCATCCCCGACTCCCTGGACACCTCCATGCGCCGCCATGCAGCCCCTGACCTCTCTCCCACTCTCCCCGTGCCTCTTCCCTCTCCTCTGCTCTCCCTTTTGCGGCCGCCCGAACGAGCCGGAGTGCGCCGACGAACACCACCGCGGCCACCAGCATCCCCCACCCATCCAGCTAGCCCAAAAGCTCCGCTTCGGATTCGTGAAGCTCTATGCCGACGCACGCGAAGCCGAGTGCCCCGAAGCCACGCCATCGCCGCCGTATTCATCGCCATGGCCGGCGATCGCTGCTGCTCGATTCGCAGCAACGAGGACGTCCCCGAGCTCGCTGACCACCTCATTGTATTCTCTGTGAGCTCCTGCGCCCCCTTTCCTTTCTCTCCGTCGATGGATATGGCTTCTAGCTTCGATCCCCGCCGTGCCCGAGCTCGCCGTCGCCCTGCTGTGTGATAGCCACTGTTAGGGGTTAATCACCCTGCTAACTAAGCCCCTAAGCCACTGACAGCCGGGCCCCACCGATTTATTTATACCCCTACCAAAATTAGTTAGACTTAAGTTAATACCAGTGGACCCACGCATCAGAGTTGATTGTGCTGACGTGGCCGTTGACCGGGCCCACCTGTCCGTGACCTAACAAGTCCAGGGTCACTGACCAATGGGTCCCGCAGGTCAGGTTTGACCTGGCCGACCCAGTTGACCACCGACATCACCACAGGCGCAATCTCGACGCAATAAGTCATTTACGGATTAAAATAATCCAGGAAAAGGTATAAACTTCTAAAATTCATAGAAAATAATCTATAACTCAGATTGAAATAATTTATATATGAAAAATGATCAAAAATCCAATCTATCCATCTCATCTTTGGTTTCATGCATGTTTAAACAACTTAACCTTCTTGTTTTAGATCAAAACATGATAATGCACTATTTGATTTCATAATTTGAGTTTGAATTTCAACCTTTGGTTCAAATCAACTCAAACCCTTCTGTTGCTAGCTGCATTGGCTCAAATCACAGCATATTGCCATGTCATGATCATGCATCATATTGTGCATTGCATTGATTGTGTCCTTTCTCTCTTTGTCGGTGGTTGTTCCCCCTCGGTAGACGTATGTTCCGACGATGAGTTCGATGACACCGATGAAGAGCTATACTATCTTCAGAAGTGCCAGGCAAGCAGAACCCCCCTGTTCATTCTGATAAAATCCCACTCTCTCGCTCCTGCTCTCTTTTACTGCATTAGGACAACAACGATTCAACTCTTACATGCTACGGTAGTTGAACCCCTTTCCTCTGCATGACCTGTCATTGCCACAGTAAATAGATGAAACCCACTAGCATGATTAGGAGTTGTTTGAGCCCTGATGTGCCTACTCATTCATGCTTGTTTGTCATGCCTGCTACTGCTTAGAGTTGAGTCAGGTCTGATTCATCGGGGATGAATTGGAATGGTGATGAACATGTCCTACTCTGTGTGAGCTAAGTGTCGTGAACACGATTTGGTAAAGCTAGCGGTGAGAGGCCACGTAGGAGTACATGGTGGGTTGTCTCATTGAAACTGTCCTCAGGAACTGAGTTCTGTGTTTGTGATCCATGAACAGCTACTACCACACATTGGGCTCCGGGCACTCCAAGCTCTCTCAACTTATTAATCAACCTGATCTCTGTCCAGGAGTTGCAACTAGTTTCTGGTGTTTGTAGGATATGTGTTGGGGGCCGTGCGTAGCGCTGACCCTAGGAGTGGGTTGTGATGCGGTAGAGACACGAGGAACAATGTATCGAGATGCCCGTTTGGTTCCCCAAGAACCCTACTCTCATCGTTTGGGGCCGTGAGCGACACCCCGGTCGGATCTCCTTGCTGATGGAACCCGAATAGGCGATAAACCTGGACTAGATACTTGTGTGGTTAGTCAGGTCATGGCCGACTCCCTCGCCAGGATTTTGCTTGAAGGTTGCCCAGATACACGACGTGTACATGGTGGTAAGTGGCGAGAGCGTGTGTAAAGAAGTACACCCCTGCAGGGTTAACATCATCTATTCAAATAGTCGCGTCTGTGGTAAAGGACTTCTGGGTTGCCTATACAGTTCATAGACAAGTGAAAGTGGATACTCTAAAATGCGCAAGATAAGCGTGAGTGCTATGGACGACCTTCTCGTAGGGAGACGGGAGCGGATCCATAGTGGTGTATTGTTATGGTGAATATGTGGACTCGTGTGCGCCACCTCAAAAGAGTTACTTGTAGTTGTAGTTTAGGATAGCCACCGAGTCAAAGCCGGCTTGCAGCAGTTAAACCCCACCACCCCTTTTTTGATATGATGCATAAGTAGCTAGTTCTGATGTAAGTCTTGCTGGGTACATTTGTACTCACGTTTGCTTAATTTATGTTTCTTTGAGAGACTTGGTCTCACTAGTAGTTCCGCGTGGACTTCGACGTTTAGCTTGTTACCTCAGCTACGATCTTGTACATTGGGAGGGTCTTGTAGATAGTCAGGCTTCTCAGCCCTTTTCATTTGTAGTTGTCTGTACTCAGACAAGATAAGCTTCCGCATGTGCTATTGCTTGTATGACTTGAATGCTGGGTCATGAGACCCATGTTTGTAATATCTGACTCTTCGGAGCCTTATGAATAAATACTTTGAGTAATAGAGTTTTGTTGTGATGCCATGTTGTATTTACACATATCGAGCATATTGTATGTATGATTGAAATGCTTGGTATGTGTGGAATCCGACAACCTAGTTGTCTATCCTTGGTAGCCTCTCTTATGGGGAAATGTAGTCTAGTGCTTCCCCTGAGTCCTGTTAACCTGCTACAGCCCGGATTCCCGGAGTCCTGCTAGCCCAGTTGCTACAGCCCGGATTCACCCGCTGATGACCGACACGTTTGTTGCTGGGTCATGTATGCATGTCCCTGTAAGTTAGTGCCACTTTGGGTTCACGACTAGTCATGTCGGCCCGGTTCTCTATCAGATGGATGCTAGCGACACTATCATATACGTGAGCCGAAAGGCGCAAACGGTCCCGGGCCAGGTAAGGTGGCACCTGTGGGAATACCATGCGTGAGGCCGCAAAGCGATATGATGTGTTACATGCTAGATCGATGTGGCTTAGGATCGGGTCCTGTCAACTTTGGTATCAGAGCCTGACTGCCTGTAGGATTACCAACCCAAACTGGTTGAAGTTGAGTCTAGAAATGCTTTAGTTATATAAGGGAATTGATTGTGGATGGGAACGTAAGGCTCTTTTTACTCCTTTACCTTATGCCCTTCTGATCTGAGTCACCCTCTCCTCTTCTATTGGGATTAAGAGCTAGGCTTCTCATCTTTTCTATCAGGATCACGTGTTACTAATCCGTAGACTTATCGGATTGATGGATTCAAGTCTCAGTTCAGTTTCTATTACTTCTGTATGTTCATAGCTGGCCTCAGAACCTTGATGTTTTGATGATTGAGTGGTCATGCCACTATTTTGCAGGATGTCTCAAATCTTTTGAGCATTTACAGCCGTTATGCTGTCCGAGTCATCCCAGATTTCTAAATAGTCTGATGCATTTGCAAATCCCTTCTTTCCGTTCTCGATGTTCCTTTGGGCCAGATTAACTACACTAATCGTCTGTTGAGGTACTCGATTTCCTTGACATATATGTTGGAGCTAGTATTATGACCCTAGGAATCCAAGAGAACAACCTAGTAATTTTGCAATGCTTTATATTCCTAGTGTGATGATTCTGGCCATCGTTCACGAAAGCATCCCGTGATGTTATTAGTGAGAAGGTATTCTATTCCTGGGTTCTTGAACCCGAGATTCACCCTACTTATTCATGTTGATAGTGTTTCTCATTCCTATAGGATATTAGTAACCTTTGCGATAGTCCTCCAGGTCCGTGGTATTTCCTTCTTCCAAATACCATGAACTGCTTATGGCAGAAGTTCTTTGAACCAAAAGATCACAACAAGAGTGCTCTCGATGAGTTCCCCATTCTATTGCGACTCTGCCAGTCCTACCTTTCTGCATGGGTTATCCAGAAGAAACCTGTCGAACTTGGTTCGACATACTAACCTATGCATCAACAACTCAGAAAGTTATATGTTCCTTGAGTTCTCCCCCTGTAGTTGTCTTCTGACCGCCGTCTATCAGTTGATAGTCAGGAGTAGTTGTGCATCCGTGTTTGTCCATGCCTATTATTTTATAGTCCGTCAAGCCATTCTATTTCGGAATGACTAGGAGAAACAAACTCCAGTACGACCAAAATGCCAAACCAGCTTTTGTTCTGTTCTACCTTGAGTGTTGCCCTCTTTATGTCAGGAATGTCATGAGAATTGCACCACCTCTTATGAATTGATGCAGTGATACTTCTCGCCATAATTATTCATTCCTCGGTCCTGTGTTGTTGTAACTGGAATGCCGACAAGTGAACTGTGATGTGTGAAATCAATACTCCTAGCAACCTCGTTGCTTGGTAGTTAATGGACAATACTCTCACTCTTAGCGTGCTGGTTATTGAATCATCATCCTAAGATTGATCGTGCTACCTAGTCCTTATTTCTGGTGCACTCTTCGATCAATGAGTTATGATTGTGTCAATCCCTCGCACTTTTGATCATACCGTCTTGCCCTGAGAAGCAAGATTGTTCCCGAGCTTAATAACATATCGGTGGTTCGTGATTTTCTGAATATCCTCTTGGAAGTATCACCAGGTTGTCCCCTGGTTGTTATGTTGAGCTCGCGATCAAGTTGGTTTTCTTATAAACCACTCCTTCTCCAAGAATATGTGTTGAATACCCCTGAGCTAGTTGGATAGGCTAAACAACAACTTGGAGAGTTGGAAGATAAAAGCTTGTCTGACTTAGTTCATGTTAAGGGATATCTATTTGTGTGTGTGTGTGTGTGTGTGTCGAAGAAAGATGACACTTCATCGATTGGTCCTCGTGATCAGTTATTGGATCTATTGTCTTGTCCAAACTTTGATTTGAGTGTGGGTTATCCTCAAATCAAATCAGAACCAAGGATGTTCGTAATGTTGTCTTACTCGTGGTTGATCCCTCGGGCATACACAATTACATCCTTTGGTCTGACCAATGCTATAACCGTGTTCACTTAATTGTGGAATTACATCTATATGGAAGCCTGGATGGTTTGTTGTTGAGCCCATCGACAACATCCTTATCTTCTCCATGATTTTGTCAAACATCAAGCTAGTGTTGGAAACTTGTGTAAGCATTTCTTCGTGTTTCGTTCATGAAGCATATGTTTGGAAGAAAGAAGTGACTACCTCTGATTCACGTGCATTTGGTGAAAGTTGCCGCCGTGAATTCGAGAAAGTTAGTTTTGCTTCCTCTGGAATCATCCCAAGTCAGTCATGCACATTTGCGAAGTATTCTATGGTTTGGAGACTTGCAAACTTCATTCTATATGTATCCCTAGCACACGAAGCCACTAATTGATTGCTTCAAGGATAAGAAGTTCAAATGCTATTCCCAAAGGGCCCATACGGACATGCACAAGACTTCGTTATTTCAATGATGGTTCCAATCTGAACTCGGTAGTGTTTTATTATAAGACTACCAGATGGTCATGCGTGTCTTGGAAAACATGCTCGCATGTATGTAGCACAACCAGCTTATGTTTTGGATCTTGCTATCGTAGTTCATTTCCCGAGAATCTCGCAACATCATCTCATCGATTTGTGTTGCAAACTTTCTTTTCAGACATGCTGAGTATGAAGTATCATATCACCAATTGGATCTGAATCTCAGGCAGATATGATGGTTGGAACATTCCCAACAGTTGCATTTTGTTCCCAGCTTGCACCGCCATTGTGCCAATTTCCCATGGGCTGCCCTTCTCAGCAGTTGTTGTCCAAGATCATCTTCAAAAGTGGACATACCATGAGTCCCATCCATTTCCGATGATAAGCAAAATCATCCATTGCGTTGTCTTTAACAAGGTAGTCCAGATCATCCATTCTAGTCTGAGTATGCCAACCTTTCGAACTCCTTCAAGCGATCGATTGTGATTGCCTTAGGCTAGTATAGAGGGTTTTAATGATCTTTGTATCAAAAGTAATTCTTTTTGCCACTTAAGAGAATAATTCTACGGGCCACCTTCCCTAAGGTGCCCCGTTGTGGAATCATAGCAGTTAACTCCTCGCTACGTCATGATCGAGCGTGGAATTGTTTCCTAACAAGTTGAGCCATCGCCATCTGTTTCCTTTCACCCCTGATGTGTGTCTTGTGTCTTGTAACATCCCGAAATTCTAAATTTTGGAATGTCATAATAAATAAATAGTTTTGATTGATTGATTGTTTATTGTGTGATTTATTGAGTGAAATTGAGTGGAATTTGAAACTTTTTTGAAAGTTGAATGAGAGGGAATGAAATGACTTTCCCCGACTTTCACTTTGCCTTTTGATATCCATGAATTCAAATTCAATTCAAACACAAAACCCTAGAGAGAAGATGATATGAATTCTTCAATTTAAATAAATGAGAAGGGTTTTGAAAAGATTTGAATTTCGTTTGGAAATATTTCAAATTCAGAAACTTTATGCAACTCAATGATTTTCATGAGGGAAGATAAAATGACTTCTTCAGATTATATGAAATATGAGTTGGAAGTTAAAAATAATCAAATTGAAAGTCATTTGGAATTATTTTGAAACCTCCTTTCAATTTGGAGTTATTTGGGTTTTTATTCAAATTATTTTTCTCCAAAAATAAAATATATTGAAATAAGGGTAAAATGATTCCTTCCATGGAAAATTAGGAGAAAATAAATTTGAAATAATTTTGGTATTTAAAAAATGATTTTTGTTGGGTTTTAATGCAACAAAGAATTGTTTGACTTTTTCAATTTTTGTGTATTTTATTTCGCCATGAAAATATGTTCATGTTTCAAGAAATCTTTTTCTGAATTTTCTGATATATAATATACCGATATAAATTTTGTTTCTGTTTTTTTTTCCTCGCTGTTTTTTTCAAAAAAATGAAGTTGCCAGTTAGCCGCCCAAGAGGTCAGGCTCGCACGGGAGCTGCCCTAGCGAGCGCTCCCAACTCCCAGGAGCCGCCGCCACCTCCCTCGCTCGCCAAAATCTCTCTCTCTCTCTCTCTCTCTCTCTCTCTCTCTCTCGTTGACTTCTCTACATCTCTGGCTCCTGGACCCCACCCTTTTCTTTCTTCTTCTCCACGTACGCGTACACAACAAACTCCTACATGTATCGCTCCCGACGCCGCCGCCGCGCCCGATCTTCACGGGAACCGTACCCCGAGTTCACCCCTTCCCCAAGCCTCATGTCCTATAAATACCTGAGGTCGCCCTCTCCCGTTTCCCTTTGAAAACCCACGCCCAACACCACCTCTAGACGACACTCTCGTTGTTCCAATCTAGGCCGCCAAGCAGAGTTCATCGCCGACTCAACGCGGTGAGCTTTCCGTACCCTTCCTTCCATACTATACTTCCCTCGGGATTGTGCATCTATTTGACATAACCACGCCGCCCAGGGAACACTGGAACCTCGTCCTCAACGTTGTCCGCCGTCACCGGAGCTCCCGGTTCACAGGAGCTTCTCGAGTCGCCCCGCTCGCCTCGACATCTCCGACCTCCACCTACAACACAAAATCGGACCCTCTCGGAGTTCTCCATTCACTGGACATCGCCGTCTACGCCGCCGGTCACCGGGGCCACCACCCCGTCGGCGCCCTGCTTCTGTGCCACCGCCGTTTCTTCTCTGTAAGCGAGCGCTCCTCCTCTTTTTTTTTCTTTAGATCGATAAATGCGTGTTCGATTAGATCGGTTTAGTAAGTTGGTTTTTTTCATTAGATCGGTTTTAGTTTATGGTTTTGTTTGGTTTAGATTTAAATCGGTTCGTCGGTCTTCTGTTAAAAACGTACGCGCACATTTTCTGCTAGTATTCGGCCTAGCGTAGTATAACTACTAATCGCCCATCGCTTAGCCCAGTAGCAATAGGCCACGTTGTTTGTTTTTCTTATTTTCGCTTCTGTTTTTTTTACAGAAAAGTTTCAATCTTACATATTCTATATCTTTTAGAGTTTTAATCAAAATTGAGTGATTCTTTTTTCTGTAGTTTCAGAAAAATCCCATCTATCCAGAGAAACCAACGAAAAATACTTTTGAAATTTTTAAATTTCGATTTCAAACAGATTTGTTACAAACACTAGATTGCTAATAACTTTTATTCTAAAATAGCTTTTTGATTGATTCCTTTTGCTACGGTTTCGTTATTGTTTTACCTATCCAGTAGCATATAGTGATTTATTTTTAGTTTATTTTAAATTAGAGTTTTAGTCAAAACAGTACTGTTTTAGTTTTACTTTTGTTTTAACCTTTTCCTTATAGTTTTAATTGTTTTTAAATTATTTCTTTTTGTCTCTTTTGACAAATTTAGTTTTGTTTCTGTTATTTAACTGTAGACAATTTTATTCCTATTTTAAAATTTTATTTTGTTAGTTTCGTATGAAAACTTGTTTAGGTCATAGTTAGTGTTTTATAAAAGATTTTTATTTGTTTCTTTCTGCAAATAAAATTTTATGAAAAATACTTTCTGTTAACTTAGTTGTTTTACATTTTATTTTCTATTAACTTTTTGCTTTAATGTTTTAATTGTTGTTAAGTTTTTACTTAGGACAAAACTGTTTTTTTGTTATGTCTTAGAGTTTTCTTTAGTAGTTTTGTTGTGTAGTTTTCCTTTGTTGTTCTTATTTGGTGTCCCTTGTTGTTTTGCAATTTATTTGTTGGTTTTTTATGAGTGTTGGAATTGTTTGCTTGTATGTTTGCTTATATGAATGCTATATTTGACTATATAGATTTTCAACGGAGTGACGAATAGTTATACCAAGTCATTATTCCGAGAGCGCTTATTATCTTCATCAACTTACCGTGCAAGTTCACTTTGACCATGTTTTTCATACCTATGTGTTTTATTGCATCTAGTGTCATCTTCGCAACAAACCCTCCAGTAGTGATATTGAATTCTTGCAGTTGAGTAGTATGCATGAGGTAGGAACCCATCACCCTGTTACAAGCCTGGGACGTTATTTATTTTAGTGCTACGCTATAGTAGACGAGGTTGGTATGAGTGCTCGGGAGTGGTGTGAGAATGGAGGACTCTACGTCAATGACGACAACTCCATGATGGCATCTGCAAGGACTGCATCTTCAAGGCCTCAAGACTTAAAGACTCGAGACAAGAATTCAATACACACTACTGGGTGAAGGATGGTTGACGGGCACCCTGGAGAAACCAGTGGATGGCCGGGATGCATGGAGAAGCGCCATGACATCTTGCGGAAAGCTTCACCCAGACTCAAAGAGACGGAAGAATACTTCATGCCCGAAAGCTTACATGTGCAACCGCAAGTCACTATGGGCTCTGGCTTGGTTGACCTTAGTGGTGACTCTGGCTGGGACGGTGCTAGCAGATGTAGAACTATGGTAGGATTGGATGAGCATCGGACAGTGGTCAGGGGAACTCTTCGGAAGACCATGTTTCGGTCGTCTTGTTCTCAAACACCCTGAAGTGCGAGAACGTAAAAAGAGGGATCGAATCTTGCGGGGTAAAGTGTACAAACCTCTGCAGAGGGTTAAAACCTAATCGATTAGTCGTGTCCCCGGTTACGGACAATTTGAGCATCTGGACTTGGATCTATCTCGGAACTCTCAACACCGGACTGATAACTTAATTGTGGGCAACTTATGATGATATGGGCTATGAGACATCGGTTGGCGGAACCATGTCATGATAGAAAACTCCATAGTACAGACTCCTGATATTCCTTTGTTGTAGGGAAAAATAAAACCAGCTTTTATGCAAACAAAACTTAGATACAGAGCCACAAAGCCAAATTGCATATAGTATAGTTTTACCATCTGTTTTCTCATGTTGTGATCTTGCCGGTACATTCAATGTACTGACCTACACGGCTGCAACGTATCATGTTGCAGGATTTTCTTCGACGAGTAAGAGTTACGATGTGGTTACTGATCCACACTCAACTCCGCCGATGGCGTTGATGGGACTCCACACCCGTTGATTGTTTCCGCTGAGACATATGAGGTATATATCAGTTTTACGTTATTTATACATGTGATTGCACTTTGATATATACATTCATGTACTGTGTGTGTCAGCATACTGATCCAGGGATGGCATAGAAACACAGAGGCTTGACCGTCTGAGGTCGGGTCGCTACATGTCTCGGCTCAAGAGACGTTCTTTCGTCTCATTCCATGAGTTGATCGTGTATCGCTTGATCTTTGTGGAGATCGAATTCTGTCGAGTTTCCTCTCTTCCGTCATCATAGTTGGATGAAGATCTCGAAAGCAAGGACGTCAAGATAAATTTTAAGGAATGAATCAACATCTTCGAGAAGGAAGTTTAGATCATGAAGATCGTGTTATCTTTGTGTTCCCTCTATCTTCTTACCTCACGTCTTGAATCTCGGGACGAGATTTTTGTTTAGTGGGGGTGAGTTGTCACATCCCTAGCTTTACCTTGTACTAAGTTAGCACTATCTGTTGCATCATGTCTAACTTTAGCTGAAAGTTGAAATGGGATCGATAAACCCTAGCAAAGACATGAAATACAACTAGGGTCAAATTAAATATTTTCCATCTACCCAAAATGGCCTTCTAAAAGTTCATCGATTTTGGAATGGTGAAAACTTCTCCCAAAAATGATGCACACATTTCTGGGACATTTCTGGATTTTGGAGTTAATTCATAAGTATTTGAATTTGGACAATTAAATTCTATAAATATTTTTAAATGTCCAAATAATCTTGAAAGCATTTTAGGGCTGTGGGGAAAATTTCCCAAGTGCCCACAAATATTTTGAACATTTTACAAAGTGGTTTGGCATTTTTGCTAAATCAAAAACAAAGGCAGAAATAGAAAAACAGAAAACTAAATAGAAAAGAGAAGGGAGAGAAAGTTACCTGGACTTACCTCTCTTGTGCAACCCACTGCCTGGGCGCCTGTGCCGCCCAGCCCATCTCCACCTCCCCGCTGTCTTCCTCCCTAGGCGGCGGGCATAGCGCGTGCTACTTGGCGTGCACACACACCCGAGCCACCTCCTGCCTGGTTGCCTGCGTCCCCGATGCCCTGGACGCCTCCATGTGTCGCCACGCAGCCCCCGACCTCTCTCCCACTCTCCCCGTGCCTCTTCCCTCTCCTCTGCTCTACCCCTCGTAGCCGCCTGAATGAGCCGGAGTGCGCCGACGAACACCACCGCGGCCACCAGCATCCCCGCGCCCATCCAGCCATCCCAAAAGCTCCGCATCGGAACCGTGAAGCTCTACACCGACGCACGCGATGCTGGCTGCCCCGAAGCCACGCCATCACCACCGTCTTCATCGCCACGGCCGACGATCGCCGCTGCTTGATTCGCATCAACGAGGACGTCCCCGAGCTCGCTGACCACCTCATTGTATTCTCTGTCAGCTCCTGCGCCCCCTTTCCTTTCTCTCCGTCGACAGATATGGTTGCTAGCTTCGATCCCCGCCGTGCCTGAGCTCGTCTTCGCCCTGCCGTGTTGCTTCCATGGCCACAGCTGCTGCCGTACCTTTTTGAGCCTGCCGTTGTGCTCACCATGCTCCCAGGAGCCGAACGCACGCACCATCTCCTCCCCTAGCGCACCACAACCCCAAACCCGCAACCCACCGTGCTCCGGCCACCACCATTTTGGTCGCCGCCGCTGACTCCGTCCACCCCCGCTCCAACCATGACCACTGTTTGATGCGCCTCTCTGCGCTGAGCACATAGAGCCGAGCCCCGATCGCTCCCGCCGCCGGAAACGACCGGACGGGCAACGCCGCCGCGTCCTGGTTACGCCTGCGATTTGCCGCCGGTGATAGCCACTGTTAGGGGTTAATGTTGGGATCTACGGTAGGGTGCGTCGACTGCAAAATAAAATTTTCCTACACACAGAACATCCAGGAACATGCTACGGGAGATAGATCACAGTTCGTTACTACTAGACGCGCAGTGCCGTGCAGCGGAAGAAGAGGTGGGGCAGCGCGTTCGCGTGGATCATCTCCTCCTCGTCCAATCTCCCTCGAGAGACCGGTCGTCGTTTCCCACGTATAGGTTCGACGGAGCGGCGCAAGTGCACCGCCTCTAACGGTATCCGCGCGTGCAGGAGGAACGTCGTGCGGAGGTCCGATCACACAACCGTCAGCGAGTGGAGATGTCTATTCGCAACACATGAAAACCCTAGTGACAACAACGAAGCAATCAAGCTCATGAGTGTGCCGCACCTCCACTTTATATAGGCGTCCGTTGCAGGCTCAACACTTGGGCCTTGCACAGACCCTAAAGCCCAAAGTCTACTCGGTCACGTTCCTAGTCCAGTTCGGATCACATCCGACCAGTGTCCTACGAACCGACCTCGTAGGTTCCTTCCCTTAATCGCGCGACCCCTTAGGTTCAAGTCGGCTTGGTCAGAGTTCGGATCACCTCCGACCTGCACGGTTGGTAGCGGCCTCTAGCAAGGCGTGCCGACCACCAAGCAGATTATGAAGCTGGTTAGGCGAACATGTACAACGTGTCACACTTCTGTTCCATTTGCCACACGATATATGTTGTCGGGCTCAAGGCGAGACTGTCATCCTTGTGCTAGCCCGACCTCTTTCTCGTTTCAGTGATACCGACCACAATCCGGATTATCTCATAATCCTTGTCGCATGGCCATGTTGTTCCTGGTCGGATCACACGAGGGGCCCAGAGTATATCTCTCCTGATCGGAGGGGCAAATCCCATCTTGCTCGACCATGTCTCGCAGCATGGGACTGGACAAACCCGAAACCTACCTTTGTAACTACCCAGTCATGGAGTAGCGTTTGCTCGGACCAAAGCAAGTCTGTCACCATCCCGAGTACATGCGTCAGCTCAGGTCTTAGGACATAGAACGTATGGTGTACTAGAGACTCACAGATGACATATGGATGTGTCTCATAGTTGGGTCTGTCCAACTCGGACCTTATCTCGACTCGGATCCGACTACGTCGAATCCGACCAGACCTTTCCAAGTCCATATTATCCGGTTAGCATCCAATGCTCCATGGCTAGTGAGACCAAGCCATCAACCGTGTCATATGCCAGTCTAGTCGGCTGCGCGTCCACACAGCCCTTTCGACTAGGGACCTTTTAGGAAAGTCATCATACAATGCATAGTCCCACAAACAAGTCACGTACTAGCTGATACACATCATTGATAATGTCCAAGGACTATATTTATTCATAAACACATAGGAAATATCATCATACATGATTGCCTCTAGGGCATATCTCCAACAGTCTCCCACTTGCACTAGAGTCAATCGAATAGACATCGAATGCCCATAGCTCTAACATGCCCCTCATGCTTGGGTTGTGGAAGCGGCTTAGTCAACGGACCTGCAACATTTGCATCCGCGTGAATCTTGCATAACTCTACATCACCATTCTTTACGATCTTTCGTATCAGGTGATATTTTCGGTCTATGTGTCTGACCTTGTGGTGATTCCTCGGCTCCTTGGCTTGTGCGATGGCACCAGAATTATCACAATAAACATCCAATGGTTTCACTGAGGCTGGGAAAATACCAAGATCATCCAGAAAATGCCGAATCCAAACACCTTCCTTTGCAGCTTCACAAGCCGCAATGTATTCGGCTTCGGTGGTAGAACCGGCCACCGTATCCTCGCTGGAACTCATCCAAGGTAATCGCTCCTCCGCTCGTGACGCATACACGAATCCGGATTGTGATTGACAATCATCTCTGTCGGTTTGGAAACTAGCATCGGCGTAACCCCTTATGACGAGCTCTTCCTCACCTCCATAAACTAGGAACATCTCTTTAGTTCTTTTCAGGTACTTCAAAATAGTCTTTACCATCGCTCGTTGACTCTCACCGGTTGGCCTGGTATCTGCTTGTTAGGCATATTGCAAAAAGCAACATCAGGCCTTGTACATATCATGGCATACATGATGAATCCGATTGCCGAGGCATACGGAATCCTACTCATCCTGCTTCGCTCATCAGATGTCGAAGGACTCTGAGTCTCGCTTAGCCTTATACCATGTGAGAATGGTAAGGACCCTTTGTTTGCCTCACTCATGTTGAACCGCTTCAACACTTTATGTATGTACGTGCTCTGGCTTAGGCCAAGCAGCCTCCTCGATCTATCTCTATAGATCTTAATGCCTAAAATATATACTGCCTCACCAAGGTCTTTCATCGAAAACTTGCCATTCAATGACTCCTTGACAGAGTTTAGCATCGAAACATCATTTCCAATTAGTGGTATGTCGTCCACATACAAGATCAAAAACACTATCGAGCTCCCAGTTAACTGCTTGTATAAACAAGAGTCGTCTTCGCTTTTGATGAAACCGAGACCAGTGACGACCTCATCAAAACGAATGTTCCAACTCCGAGATGCTTTCTTCAACCCATAAATGGATCTCTTGAGCTTGCATACCTTACTAGTGCTAGTTGGATCGACAAAACCCTCGGGCTGTATCATATACACGTCCTCGGTTAAATTTCCGTGAAGGAAAGCCGTTTTGACATCCATCTGCCATATCTCGTAATCGAAATATGCAGCTATAGCTAGTATGATCCTCACCGATTTCAGCATCGCTACCGCGAGTAAGTCTCGTCATAGTCAATTCCTTGAACTTGTCCATAACCTTTAGCGACAAGCCGAGCTTTGTGGATCTGAACATTTCCATCCACATCGGTTTTCTTCTTAAAGACCCATTTGCAACCAATGGCGATTACGCCGGTGGCGGATCAACCAAGTCCTGGACTTGATTCTCATCCATGGACTTTAACTTTCGGATCTCATGGCCTCCACCATGCCTCGAATCTGGGCTCACCATCGCTTCCACATACGTGGCGGCTCGCCGCTTTCTAGCAACAATACATCACGCACTCTGTGCAATCTTTCCGACCTCCGTGGTTCCGGTGCCGCTTCCACTACTGTGTTCCCCGACCGACTCGATATGATCTCATCACCACCGAGCCGTCCCTCGAGTGGTCCTCGAATTTCTTCGAGTCGAACCGTCCTCCCATTGGCCTCCGACCGAGAAACTCTTTCTCAAGGAAAACCCCATTCCGAGCAACAAACACTTTGTTCTCTTCCGGTTGTAGAAGCTATATCCCAAGGTTTCCCTCGGATATCCCATGAATATGCATTTATCCGACTTAGGTGTAAGCTTGTCTGACATATGTCGCTTGACAAATGCTTCACAACCCCAAATCTTTAGAAAAGACAAACTGGGACTCTTCCCAGTCCGCATCTCATGTGGTGTCTTGTCTACGGATTTTGATGGTACCCTGTTAAGTGTGAAAGCTGAAGTTTCTAGAGCGTATCCCCAAAATGACAAGGGTAAATCCGATTTGCTCATCATAGACTGCACCATGTCCAACAAGGTCCTATTCCTCCGTTCCGACACGCGTTTCTCTATGGCGTACCCAGAGGTGTGAGCTGAGGTACTATACCTCGACTTTTCAGATGATCATCAAACTTCTGGCTCATGTACTCACCTCCACGATCAGATCGCAGAAGCTTTATAGTCTTGCTGAGCTGATTCTCAACCTCGTTCTGAAACTCTTTGAACTTTTCAAAAGTCTCCGACTTGTGCCACATCAAATAGATATATCCATATCTACTCAAGTCGTCAGTAAAAGTCATGAAGTACTGATAGCCACCTCTGGGAGTTGTGCTCATTGGACCACACACATCACTGTGTATAAGCTCCATCAGCTCGGACGCCCTCTCGCAACTCTTTGCGAAAGGAGACTTAGTCATCTTGCCGAGCAACCATGATTCACATGTCTCGAACGACCCGAAGTCGGACGAAGTTAGGAGCCCATTATCATGGAGCTTCTTCATGCGTTTCAGACTAATGTGTCCAAGCCGACAATGCCAGAAGTATGTCGGATTTATCTCATTAGGCTTATGCCTCTTGACATTCATGTTATAGACCGGTTCCTGTCCTAGATTCAATATAAATAGCCCATCAACAATGGGTGCATAGCCGTGGAACATACCATTCAAAAATATCAAACAACCATTGTCCTTTAAATTGAATTCATAACCTTGACTCATCAAACATGAGCCGTAAATAGTGTTACGACTAAGTGCAGGAATGTAATAACAATTATTCAATTCCATTATGAATCCGGAAGGAAGCTGGAGCTGCATCGTGCCGACCTCCAACGCAACAACTCTTGCTTTGTTGCCGACCCTGATGTCAATCTCCCCTTGTGGCACACGCCTAGTTCTTACCAGCCCCTGCATCGAGTTGCAAATATGGACAACCGATCCGGTATCAAATACCCAAGAGCTACTAGGTATGTCATCAAGGTAAATGTCTATAACATATGCAACAAGTGTACCTTTGCCTGAAGCAGCATTCCCGGTCTTCTTGCCATGCTCTGCAAGCCACTTGGTACAGTTCCTCTTCCAGTAACCAGATTCCTTGCAGTGATAGCAAACGGTCTTCGAGTCCGGTCCAGACTTCGGCGCAACGGTAGAGGTTACCGTCTCCGTGCCCTTTGCCTTAGCCTTTGTCTTGGACCAACTCTTCTTGAACTTAGCCGATTTCTGCACCATCAACACTTGATGCGTGCCTTTCTTAATATCCTGCTCTGCCACCTTGAGCATCCCATGCAATTCAGTGAGCTTCTTGTCCATGCCATGCATATGATAGTTCGAGATGAACGTCCCATAGCTTGGTGGAAGAGAACCCAGAACAGCATCAGTAGCCAGCTCATCCAAGAGCGGGAAGCCCAAACGATCCAAAGCTTGCACATATCCGATCATCTTGATCACATGTGGGCTTAGTGGGTCACCTTCCTTCAGCTTGCAATCCATCAAGGATCGCCAGATGTTGAACCTTTCGGTCCTAGCCTGTGTCTGAAACATGCTCTTTAGACTCTCGATCATATCGTAAGCCTTAATATTTTCGAAATGCTGTTGCAAATCGGGCTCCATACAAGCCAGCATCAGATAGCTGATCTCCGTTGATTCATCAACGAGTTTCTGGTAGGCATTCTTAGTTGTGGCATTAGCATTATCAGCAGGTTCCTCTGGAAGTGGATCCTCTAGAACATGTTCCTTTTATCATGCTTGAGAACAATTCTCAGATTTCTATACCAGGTGGTAAAGTTTGTTCCATTCAGTTTATCCTTTTCCAGAATTGATTTCAATGCAAAGTTGGGTTGAGCAGGTGGTGCCATTGATCTACAACAGAAATTGTGCAATCACTAAGAATTGTGTTTATGTAGAGTAATTCTAGCCTAAACAGAAATACTCCCACTGAAGTCAGCATCCCTCCGCAAACTCTCAGTGATTCAGGATCCGACTAGCGCATGCGACTAGTGAGATTTAGCATCAATGCTAGCCAACATACCTATCCGGCAAGCAACTCCCTGCTAATCGTATCTCTATATGACTCCTGTCGGTTGGGAAGGTATCTCATACCCCGGCTCCCAACCTTCTTTGCCACAAGCCCCAAAACCGTTTTGATAGCCTTGTCAAGTTAACTCGATGTAAAGTGCATGTCCGTGTCCGACACGAACCCTTCAGTTCAAGGACACCCAGCAACACCCCAATTTTATGAGCCCACTACTAGACGTACGTGACGTGCGAAGGTGCAACATCGGGGATGGAAATTCGCTTGATATTAATGAGGGATCTTTCTACCATTCTAACATGCATAGAAAAAAAGAAGCATAACAATCACAAATAAACATATATTGTGAAATAGTATGGCTCCTTCATGGTTGTCCATCCAGGTCGGCTCCGACTCCGATGACCATCTAGGAACTCCATCTTGTTTGTCACGCCGGGGCGCCAAGCCACCAACCTGATCTCTATTATCCAACTACTACAACTAGTAATGAATTTTACATAGAGTCACAAGTCGACACGTAGGTCGTTATACAATATAATGACAGCACTTTGGCTCTTGCCGGCAGACAAACATGACAAGCAGGCCACGTATAAATTACACACATGCATCACATACACATGAGCCATACTATTCACATCAAACCTGCAAAACAAGGTTATGCATAGAATCGCATTCTAGCGGTTTGTGTGTCGGGTACGAAATACACGGCGCTACATTTTCAAAAATCACAGATCACATCTGAACTCCGATCACGCCGAATTCTCTGATCTGACCGATCTTATCGATCATCGAGAATCCGATTCGGATTTACGTTTCACTGTTAACCCCGATGGCGGATAACCGATCGGTAGGGGTAGATCATGTCACGACATCATCAATCCCGATTGACAAAAAACATAGCCTCAATGATCCCCATATGCAGTTGATCTCATCAACCGTGCACATAGCCGATCTGATAAACAACAACAGATCTCATATGCCGCCTCCACATATCTAATATGCATACGATATGAATCCAAATCCTATAGCAGAGGCTCTGATACTACTGTTGGGATCTACGGTGGGGTGCGTTGACTGCAAATTAAAATTTTCCTACACGCAGAACATCCAGGAACATGCTACGGGAGATAGATCACAGTTCGTTACCACTAGACGCACAGTGTCGTGCAGCGGAAGAAGAGTTGGGGCAGCGTGTTCGCGTGGATCGTCTCCTCCTCGTCCAATCTCCCTCGAGCGGCCGGTCGTCGTTTCCCACGTACAGGTTCGACAGAGCGGCGCATGCACCACCTCTAACGGTATCCGCGCGTGCAGGAGGAACGTCATGGGGCGGACTGCTAGGCCCGATCACACAACCGTCGGCGAGTGGAGGTGTCTATTCGCAACACATGCAAACCCTAGTGACAACGCCGAAGCAATCAATCTCATGAGTATGCCGCACCTCCACTTTATATAGGCGTCTGTCGCAGGCTCAACACTTGGGCCTTACACGGACCCTAAAGCCCAAAGTCTACTCGGTCACGTTCCCAGTATAGTTCGGATCACATCCGACCAGTGTCCTACGAACCGACCTCGTAGGTTCCTTCCCTTAAGCTCGCGACCCCTTAGGTTTAAGTTGGCTTGGTCACAGTTCGGATCACCTCCGACCTGCACGGTTGGTAGTGGCCTCTAGCAAGGCATGCCGACCACCAAGCAGACTATGAAGCTGGTTTAGCGAACCTGTACAACGTGTCACACTTCTGTTCCATCTGCCACACGATATATGTTGTCGGGCCCAAGGCGAGACTGTCATCCTTGTGCCAGCTCGACCTCTTTCTCGTTCCAGTGATACCGACCACAATCCGAATTATCTCATAATCCTTGTCGCATGGCCATGTTGTTCCTGGTCGGATCACACGAGGGGCCCAGAGTATATCTCTCCTGATCGGAGGGGCAAATCCCATCTTGCTCGACCATGTCTCGCAGCATGGGACTGGACAAACCCGAAACCTACCTTTGTAACTACCCAGTCACGGAGTAGCGTTTGGTCGGCCCAAAGAAAGTCTGTCACCATCCCGAGTACATTAGTCAGCTCAGGTCTTAGGACATAGAACGTATGTTGTACTAGAGACTCACAGATGACATATCGCTGCGTCTCATAGTTGGGTATGTCCGACTCGGACCTTATCTTGACTCGAATCTAACTATGTTGAATCCGACCAGACCTTTCCAAGTCCATATTATCCGGTTAGCATCCAATGCTCCATGGCTAGTGAGACCAAGCCATCAACCGTGTCATATGCCAGTCTAGTCGGCAAGGCCCACACAGCCCTTTTCGACTAGGGACCTTTTAGGACAGTCATCATACAATGCATAGTCCCACAAACAAGTCACGTACTTGCTGATACACATCATTGATAATGTCCAAGGACTATCTTTATTCATAAACACATAGGAAATATCATCATACATGATTGCCTCTAGGGCATATCTCCAACAGTTAATCCCCCGCTAACTAAGCCCCTAAGCCACTGACAGCCGGGCCCCATCGATTTATTTAAACCCCTAACAAAATTAGTTAGACTTAAGTTTATCCCGGTGGACCCACGCGTCAGAGTTGACTGTGCTGATATGGTCGTTGGCCGGGTCCACCTGTCCGTGAATTAACAAGCCCAGGGCACTAACCAATGGGTCCTGCAGGTCAGGTTTGACCTGGCCGACCCGATTGACCAATGACATCACCTCGCACAATGTCGACAAGAATAAGTCATTTTCGGATTAAAATAATCCAGGAAAAGGTATAAAATTCTAAAATTCATAGAAAATAATCTATAACTCAGATTGAAATAATTTATATATGAAAAATGATCAAAAAATCCAATCTATCCATCTGTATTGGTTTCATGCATGTTTAAACAACTTAACCTTGTTGTTTAGATCAAAACATGATAATGCACTATTTGATTTCATAATTTGAGTTTGAATTTGAACCTTTGGTTCAAATCAACTCAAACCCTTCTGTTGCTAGCTGCATTAGCTCAAATCACAGCATATTGCCATGTCATGATCATACATCATATTGTGCATTGCATTGATTGTGTCCTTTCTCTCTATGTCGGTGGTTGTTCCCCCTCGGTAGACGTATGTTTCGACGATGAGTTCGATGACACCGATGAAGAGCTATACTATATTCAGAAGTGCCAGGCAAGCCGAACCCCCTTGTTCATTCCGATAAAATCCCACTCTCTCGCTCCTGCTCTCTTTTACTGCATTAGGACAACAATGATTCAACTCTTACATGCTACGGTAGTTGAACCCCTTTCCTCTGCATGACATGTCATTGCCACAGTAAATAGATGAAACCCACTAGCATGAGTAGGAGTTGTTTGAGCCCTGATGTGCCTACTCATTCATGCTTGTTTGTCATGCCTGCCATCGCTTAGAGTTGAGTCGTGTCGATTCATCGGGGATTAATTGGAATGGTGATGAACATGTCCTACTGTGTGTGAGCTAAGTGTGTGAACACGATTTGGTAAAGGTAGCGGTGAGAGGCCATGTAGGAGTACATGGTGGGTTGTCTCAATGAAACCGTCCTCAGGAACTGAGTTCTGTGTTTGTGATCCATGAACAGCTACTAACACACATTGGGCTCCGGGCACTCCAAGCTCTCTCAACTTATTAATCAACCTGATCTCTGTCCAGGAGTTGCAACTAGTTTCTGGTGTTTGTAGGATATGTTTTGGTGGCCGTGCGTAGCGCTGACCCTAGGGGTGGGCTGTGATGCGGTAGAGACACGAGGCACAGTGTATCGAGACGCCCGTTTGGTTCCCCAGGAACCCTGCTCTCATCGTTTGGGGCCGTGAGCGACACCCCGGCCGGATCTCCTTGCGGATGGAACCCGAATAGGCGATAAACCTGGACTACAGACTTGTGTGGTTAGTCAGGTCGTGGCTGACTCCTCGCCAAAGCTTTCGCTGAAGGTTTCCCGGATACACGACGTGTACATGGTGGTAAGTGGCGAGAGCGTGTGTGAAGAAGTACACCGCAGGCTTAACATCATCTATTCGAATAGCCGTCTCATGTAAAGGACTTCTGGGTTGCCTATACAGTTCATAGACAAGTGAAAGTGGATACTCTAAAATGCACAAGATAAGCGTGAGTGCTATGGATGGCCTTCTCGTAGGGAGACGGGAGCGGATCCATAGTGGCGTATTGTTATGGTGAATATGTGGACTCGTGTGCGCCACCTCAAAAGAGTTACTTGCAGTCGTAGTTCAGGATAGCCACCGAGTCAAAGCCGGCTTGCATTAGTAAACCCCACCACCCCTTTGTTGATACTGATGCATATGTAGCTAGTTCTGATGTAAGTCTTGTTGGGTACATTTGTACTCACGTTTGCTTAATTTATGTTTTTGCAGAGAGACTTCAGTCTCACTAGTAGTTCCGCGTGGACTTCGTCGTTTCGCTTGTTACCTCAGCTACGATCTTGTACTTTGGGAGGGTCATGTAGATAGTGAGGCTTCTCAGCCTTTTTAATTTGTAGTTGTCTGTACTCAAATGAGATAAGCTTCCGCATGTGCTATTGCTTGTATGACTTGAATGCTGGGTCATGAGACCCATGTTTGTAATATCTGACTCTTCGGAGCCTTATGAATAAATACTTTGAGTCGTAGAGTTTTGTCGTGATGCTATGTTGTGTTTACACATATCAAGCATATTGTGTGTATGATTGAAATGCTTGGTATGTGTGGGATCCGACAACCTAGTCGTCTATCCTTGGTAGCCTATCTTATGGGAAAATGTAGTCTAGTGCTTCCACTGAGCCATGGTAGTCTGCTACAGCCAGTTTACCATCGGAGTCCTGTTAGCCCAGCTTGCTCGCTCCTAACACTTAGACTGGCCGGCATGTGTCCTTCTTCGATCCTGTGTCTATCCCTTCGGGGAAATGTCACGCGGTGTCTTTCGGAGTCCTGTTAGCCTGCTACAGCCCAGATTCCTGGAGTCCTGCTAGCCCAGTTGCTACAGCCCGAATTCACCAATGATGACCGACACGTTCGTTCTTTGGGTCATGTATGCCTGTCCCTGTAAGTTAGTGCCACTTTGGGTTCACGACTAGTCATGTCGGCCCAGGTTCTCTGTCATATGGATGCTAGCGACACTATCATATACGTGAGCCAAAAGGCGCAAATGGTCCCGGGCCAGGTAAGGTGGCACCCGTGGGAATACCTTGCATGAGGCCGCAAAGTGATATGATGTGTTACATGCTAGATCGATGTGGCTTAGGATCGGGGTCCTGACACTATCCAAGTTGGAACCTTCGCTCCTTTCTTGCAGCGCCGCCGCCTCCTCATCGGCGACCCTCCTTCACGCTACTTGGCCTCGTCTATCCAGGCAGGTAATCCACACCCGACCCCCATCCTCCTCCTCCTTCCACATCCCACATGCCCCGACCGTCGGTGCGAGCGCGACACCTTCCACCCAAATCATCAACACCTCCACCAAATAAGCGCCGCCCTAAGCCATGGTGCACGCAGTATAGCCAGGATCTCAAGGAGCATTTGGCAGCGGAGAAGCAAATCGTGGCCGCACGCGCGGATGAGCACCTTGCCATTTGCTATCTACGCCGGTTAAGCATGCTTGGTTTACCCGTTGTGTGTGCTGCTCCTGCCTTTCCTTCACAAATTCTAGTGAATTGTGCTATCTAATTTTACCATGCAATCTGTTGCTCTAGTGTATATGTTCTATATGTCGTGCAGTGTGGTGCTCACTTATTAACTATTTTGTTAATTAGTTGTCGTCTTCAGTTAACTGTTTGGTTCAATTTTGCAAATGTGATGTTCAATTCTTTATGCTGCAATTTTGTACTGTCTTCCTTGTGAGAAATAAATCGAATTTATCTTTACAAAATACATGAGAAACGAATAGAATTGCTATATTTCCAAGTTGTCAAGCATGCTTGGTTTGGTTATATATTGTGCAATGGTGGTGCTCAGTTAACGTTTGGTTCATTTGTGTTGTGGTGTTTAGTTAACTGTTTGGTTCAATTCTGCAATGCGATGTTCAATAGTTGTGGGTGCATTCTGTTATTGTATACCATGTGAGTAATAAATTGAATTTGGCTGTAGTAAATACATAAGAAACAAATACAGTTGCTACAATTGGCTGTAGTTAACTGTTTGGTTAACTATCTGATCTTCTATTAGGATTATGTTATATTTTACAATGTGGTGCTCAGTTAATGTTTGGTTCATTTTTTGTGGTGTTTAGTTAACTGCTTGGTTCAATTCTACAATGCGATGTCCAAATTTCGTGGGTAGAATTTTGTATTGTTGTGCATATGAGGAATAAATCGAATTTGGTTGCACTTAATACATGAGAAACATATACAAGTGCTATATTTCCTAGTTCCTAATAATGCTTGGTTTGGATAAATGGGTTTTCCATGTGGCTTGAATTAATCTGATGAATCTGCAATGTGCTTATTTTTCATCAACATATTTTACTGATAGCATGCGAACCCTTACTTAACCCGATGACTAACTACCTTATATGTGTTGCATGGAAACAATGGGAAGCATTGTGGTTTACAATCGAGGTTAGCACGTGCATGGTCCGTTGTCTAATAGCACATTATTGTGCAATTGCAGGAACCATTCTAATATTTAGGTTTTAACATTTTGATCTTGCACATGTAGGTCCTGCTATCAGAGTTTTTGACCCACTGTTCGACCCTTTTGCATATGGGGAGATTAGTTGTCCATGAATATCAATCCAATCGAGAAACTCAGAAAGATTGTTAGGATAAAGAAATTAGCGACAAAAAACAACAAGATCTTTGTCTGCACAATGAAGAAGACATCAGTTCACTACAAGATGGTACTAACTATTATACCTTGCCTTTTTTATTCATTTGCCCCATTTCCAATATAGAGAAGATATTTATGCACATCCTTGTTTTCAGGCCTTTCCAAAGCAGTTCACTGATGATTACCTCTCAAACCACCTATATGGTCAGGAGGCGAGGAAGGTTTTCATAAAACACCCACAGTTCAATATTGAAGTGTTCCTGAAGAGGACGAAGGACGGACGGTCAATCATCCACAGGCACTGGCCTAAAGTTGCAAAGACCTTCAACATGAATGAAGGCTGAATATTCGCCTTCCGCTTCAACAGTTTTCCAGATGAGATGCATCTATCTATATACTGTCTATGATGCTAATTTCGAAAGGTTCTACATGTTGCATGTGAAACTTGTCAAAAGTGATTGTGTAATGGGGTAGCTGAGTGCTGAAGCTATATCATGTTGTACTCTGATGTATTTCAATTATGAGATTCTGCTTCCTTAATATGGAAATAAAATATATTGTGTGCTTAATATGAATGTCAATTAGATTAATAAATGGATTATTAATAATAGGGCAATTAGCCTGCTAATTGGGTTTTGCTATTGCAAACGGTTATTGAAACAATACCGTGGGCGATGACCTCCGGCAACGCACACAGTTTCTAGGAAAACCCCATGTTGGATCAATGAACAATCACACACGACTTTCTCTTGAAAACTGTTTGCATTAGGCCACCTTGTGCAAACATTAATTTACCACATAAAAATTGTGTGTGATGGACAGCCTTTGCCACACAGTTTCTTCTACGGACTGTGTGTGATACATTCAATAACGCAAACGGTTTAACTGGAAAAATTGTATGTGATGTACCTGTGAACGGAAACGTTTTCCTTGGAGCGACTGTGTGGGATGTACATACGAATGGAAACGTTTAGTGGGGACTGACTATGTGGGATGTACTTGCGAGAGAAACAATTTTGCTTGTATAATTGTATTTTTTTAGCTCTACTATACGTATTTCCATATTTGAGCGCTCGCCGGTCGCACACGACCACATTTTGCCGGCGTGTGTGTGCGGAGGGCATATCCCCGACAGTTGTGGTCGTGTGGGAAGGACCCCCCTATCGCCCACACTCACTTGGTGATGGTTCCAAATGCCGTCGCGGAAAGGGGTTAAAAACTGTTTGTATAGCACCGACGCGCAGCGGTGTACTACTAAAGTTGACACTTATTTTGGAACAGAGACAACTAAAAAAACGATCCATGCAGTCCCTAGCCCTTGAACCGTAATCCCTAACCAGGCTTTAATTTGCTGGCAACGTTGAAGCTTCCCAAAAAATGAAGTTTGCAACCCTTTGACCATCGAATCATTTTGTGCAGTTTCACCAAAATCGAGATGAGCATCCCTGTGGCAAAGAAATTGAAGAAGCGTGATTAGAATAAGATTACTGGGACTAGTTGATGAGACATAAACTCATCACAAATACAGTATGTAGAAGCCAGTAGAGGTATGTGTGGGGCAAAGAAGTAGAGAAATATCCACATGGAGTGATGTGGGAAGTTGGGGCAGTGGTGCAAGCTGGTTGTAAGGAAGTTGTACCTGAGGGATGTCGGGACGTAGCTCAACCTAGAGGAGGGCGGTAGGAGGCGGCAACTTCCCATGTCGTGGCAGTGAGCAAGGGACGAAGGCAACATCACCGGCTTTGTGAGAGAGAACGGCGGGGACCCCTGATCGGGACGTGCCGACAGTGGGTTTTCACCATCGGTGACGGCGACCGCATCTACACTAAGCATCCACCCCTTCCCCCGGCGGATGTGATCTGCCCGGATGTTAGAGATGTGGCCACAGTCATTTTGTGCGAGAGAGTGCGAAGAGAGCAATCCCAGCAAGCAACCGTGTAGGCTCATCCTAGCTATGTATATAGTGGAGCGGTTTCCTTTTCTCTCCATATGAACCTATTTATATTGCGTACGTGCCACTGAAGAAAAACACTTTATTTATAAATGACGCGGCACCGTTCATGCGTGGTTCCCGACCCTCCAATATTTATAAGTGAGTAACTACTACTAGACGCGTCAAATTATCATGTGGGCTGCATCATCTTACAGAAATGAGCTCCACCTTGTCACGTGTGTGGTTGGGAAGACGCAAAAGACGCAAAGAGTGCTACTAGTACACTACGTGCGTGGGTGCGTGCACCTCTTCTCTTCGAGCATGGTTAATAAAAGTATAGCTCACTACTGTACTACCACGCGGTTATTATATATGGGCAAAGAGTATAGGCATTAATAATGACTAATAAGCTGTGAAATCATGAGGCCCACCTTTCTCTATGTTTGACCGAGGAAGCAGCCATCATTTCACTCCTCGTTGAATATCCATCCGCTGCTACCTCCACGAATAAATAAATATCCGCTTCTACCTCCGTAGCATGGTTAATAATATAGCCATGTCAATCACGACGTAGAAATATCATTCACTGATACAATAGGGCTGGAACTAAGGTTGGTGATTTTTTTTACTTTGTCTCTTACTCTTTTTGTCTCATCTACTCATTTTACATAGGAGCACGTGTAGAGGATAGCTATTCCTTTCGATGTGACTTCTTCATGGGGTTTAAGACTAAGCAGCTCCGAATTATGCCCGCTGCCCACTACTCTGAATCGTGCCATCTATGATAGGGAGTAGTCCCATTGCAACAATGAGGTCCACTAGGTCTAGCACGTCCCGTAAGAAGAGGCATCACGCAAAACATACATCTTGTTGCCTTCTTCCTCGTACAGTACGTACCACTAGTACGTACTACTAGTACTACTACTACTCCTTCTCCTATAAACCTTGCGCTTGGCATCTCCAAAATATTAACCTTGCGCTTGGCTATTCGCCTCTTCGGGAAGTCGAGCAATAATGGTACTGCAGTATATATCGTTCTGGCTATCTGAGACCGAATGAATTGCTGCAAGTCCACCACATGGGCGAGGGTCGAGCGAGGGTTGAGGGGCGAGGGAGAGTATGTACTATTACGTTAGTTTCAATATGGACTACTACATACGGATCAAAATGAGTGAATCTACACTCTAAAATACCTCTATATACATCAGTGTTTGGAGTATGTACTAGTAGTTCATATGGAAATCTACTAAAGGACATATATTTCAGACAATATGATAATCTCTCTAACCAAGGTAGGGACGAGGAGTAAACACAGGGAGTAGTAAGATTTCTCCTCGTCCCGCGAGCCACAAGCGTGGGCGAGGAGCGGGCGAAGGCGTAGTAAGCAAGCTTCACCTCATCCCACGAGCCACCGTGTCTGCAAGGTGGGAGACAGCGTACTAAGCAAGCTTATCCTTGTTCTGCGAGTTGACGGGACACATCAAAAGTACTCCAGTGTATAGAGCCTTGCCTCTAAGGTAGGGCCCACATGGTTTGTCTTTTTTTAACATAACGTGTCAAGTCGCAGTTTGTTTGTTCACCCGTGGTAGACGATCCTCCATCAAGTGGACAACCAGTACATGTTTCAAATTACCACGTGGGCTGCCTTTTCATACAGAAATGAGCTCCACCGTGTACCCGCGCGGGTGTGGTTGGGAAAGAGACGGGAGTACGTGCATCGTGCGTGCACCTCTTCTCTTCGTGCACGTCCCCCACCTACGTGGTTGTGTGTGAGAGAGATACAAACCTAGACAGATGGTTGATGACCCACAAGTGTAGGGGATCACAACAGTTTTCGATAAGTAAGAGTGTCGAACCCAACGAGGAGCTAAAGGTAGAATAAATATTCCCTCAAGTTCTATCGACCGCCAATACAACTCTACGCACGCTTGACGTTCGCTTTACCTAGAACAAGTATGAAACTAGAAGTACTTTGTAGGTGTGATAGGATAGGTTTGCAAGAAAGTAAAGAATGCGTAAATATAAACTAGGGGCTGTTTAGATAAAGATGCAATAAAGTAAATATAGCGAGTGAGGAAAAGTGGTGGTAGGAGTTGTGAAATTTCCCCTAAGCAATTGACTATGTTACTAGACCGGTAATCACTATTGCAATTCTATTTGAGGGAGAGGCATAAGCTAACATATCATCCCTTACTTGGAATTCTATGCACTTATGATTGGAACTCTAGCGAGCATCTGCAACTACTAAAGATTCATTAAGGTAAAACCCAACCATAGCATTAAAGCATCAAGTCCCCTTTTATCCCATATGCAAACAACCTACTTACTCGGGTTTGTGTTTCAGTCACTCACGCAACCCACCATAAGCAAATCATGAACATATTGCAAACCCTACAACAGGAATCCCTGATGCTTACACGACACGGAGGAATCACTGTAAGAGGGCGTGGGCCCCTATCTCGTGGCCACCTCGGGCATCGTCTCACGTTGATTCTTCCTCCCAAAAATCACAAATATTCCAAAATAATTCTCCGTCTGTTTTTATCCCGTTTGGACTCCGTTTGATATTGGGTTTCTGCGAAACAAAAACATGCAATGCATGTGAACCGCAATCGGGCAATCGGATCAATATGTTAGTCCCAAAAAATAGTATAAAAAGTTGCCAAAAGTATATAAAAGTTGAATAATATTGGCATGGAACAATCAAAAATTATAGATATGACGGAGACGTATCAGCATCCCCAAGCTTAATTCATGCTCGTCCTCGAGTAGGTAAATGATAAAAAAGATAATTTTTGATGTGGAATGCTACCTAGCATAATCTTGATCATATATCTAATCATGGCATGAATATTAAGACACGAGTGATTCAAAGCAATAGTCTATCATTTGACATAAAAACAATAATACTTGAGCGCATTAATAAAGCAATCATGTCTTTTCAAAACAACAAGGCCAAAGCAAGCTTATCCCTACAAAATCATACAGTTTGGCCATGCTTCATTTTCGTCACACAAAATGCCCCCATCATGCACAACCCCGATGACAAGCCGAGCAATTGGTTCATACATTTTAACGCGCGTCAGCTTTTTCAACCCTCATGCAATACATGAGTGCAAGCCATGGACATAGCACTATAGGTGGAATAGAATATAATGATGGAGGTTATGTGGAGAAGACAAAAATAGAGAAAGTCTCACATCAACGCGGCTAATCAACGGGCTATGGAGATGCCCATCAATTGATGTCAATGTGAGGAGTAGGGATTGCCATGCAACGGATGCACTAAGAGCTATAAGTGTATGAAAGCTCAACAAAAGAAACTAAGTGGGTGTGCATCCAACCTGCTTGCTCATGAAGACCCAGGGCATTTGAGGAAGCCCGTCGTTGGAATATACAAGCCAAGTTCTATAATGAAAATTCCCACTAGTATATGAAAGTGACAACATAGGAGACAATCTATATGAAGAACATGGTGCTACTTTGAAGCACAAGTGTGGAAAAAGAGATAGTAACATTGCCCCTTTTTATTTATTTATTTTTATTTTTTTATTTTTTTCCATTTTTTTTCTTTTTTTTTCTTTTTGGCCTTTCTTTTTTTTCTTTTTGGGGACAATGCTCTAATAATGATGATCATCACACTTTTATTTACTTACAACTCGATATTACAACTCGATATCTAGAATAAAGATATGACTCTATATGAATGCCTCCGGCGGTGTACCGGGATGTGCAATGATCTAGCATAGCAATGACATCAAAAAACGGACAAGCCATGAAAACGTCATGCTAGCTATCTTACGATCATGCAAAGCAATATGACAATAAATGCTCAAGTCATGTATATGATGATGATGGAAGTTGCATGGCAATATATCTCGGAATAGCTATGGAAATGCCATGATAGGTAGGTATGGTGGCTGTTTTGAGGAAGATATAATGAGGCTTATGTGTGACAGAGCGTATCATATCACGGGGTTTGGATGCACCGTGAAGTTTGCACCAACTCTCGAGGTGAGAAAGGGCAATGCACTGCATCAAGAGGCTAGCAATGATCGAAAGGTAAAAGTGCGTATAATCCATGGACTCACATTAGTCATAAAGAACTCATGTACTTATTGCAAAAGTTTATTAGCCCTCGAAGCAAAGTACTACTACGCATGCCCCTAGGGGATAGATTGGTAGGAAAATACCATCGCCGTCCCCGACCGCCACTCATAAGGAAGACAATCAAAGAAACACCCCATGCTTCAAATTTGTCACACAACGGTTACCATACGTGCATGCTACGGGACTTGCAAACCTCAACACAAGTGTCTCTACAATCCACAACCACCCACTAGCATGAATCTAATATCACCACCTTTATATCGCAAAACTATTGCAAGGAATCAAACATATCATATTCAGCGATCTACAAGTTTATGTAGGATTTTATGACTAACCATGTGAATGACCAATTCCTGTCATCTCTCTAAATAGATATAAGTGAAGCAAGAGAGTTTAATTCTTTCTACAAAAGATATGCCCATGCTCTAACAAATATAAGTGAAGCAAAAGAGCATTCTACAAATGGCGGTTTTCTATGTGAAGAGAAAGCAGGCGGTCAAACTTCAAAAGATATAAGTGAAGCACATGAAGCATTCTATAAAGCCATACTCAAAAGATTTAAGTGAGGTGCAATGAGCATTCTATAAATCAACCAAGGACTATCTCATGCCAGCATGGTGCATAAAGAAAAATGAAAACTAAATGCAAACGACGCTCCAAGACTTGCACATAATGCATGAACGAAACGAATTCGAAAACATACCGATACTTGTTGAAGAAAGAGGGGATGCCTTCCGGGGCATCCCCAAGCTTAGACGCTTGAGTATCCTTGAATATTTACTTGGGGTTCCTCGGGCATCCCCAAGCTTGAGCTCTTGCCTCTCTTCTTTTTCCTCATATCCAGACCTCCTCGTTTAGACACTTCATCCACACAAAACTTCAACAGAAAACTCGGTAAGATCCGTTAGTATGATAAAGCAAATCACCACCCTAAGTACCGTAGCAAACCAATTCATATTTTGTTTTTCCATTGTTTCTACTGTAATATAACTTTTTCATGGCTTAATCCACTAATATAAATTGATAGATTCATCAAAACAAGCAAACTATGCATCAAAAACAGGATCTGTCAAAAAACAGAACAGTCTGTAGCAATCTGAACATTAACCATACTTATGGTACTAAAAAATTCTACCAAAATTAGGACAAATAAACAAGTTGTACATAAAGACATTTCAAAAGGAATCAGAACCATTTGACGTTCCAGTAAAAAATTAAAATTCACGCACTACAGCCAAAGTTTCTGTCCTGCACCGTACAAACCAACAAGTATTGTAAACATCCTAAAGGCAAAACTTGGCACATTATTTTTATAATACAATGGAATTGTACAAGGGGATAATTATTTTTGATGAAAAGTTTCTGTAATTACGATTCACAAAGTTTCCGTGAGCATGAACAAAGTTCAAGGAGCTCTCCCACTTCAGCAATGCTTGTCTCTCTCACTTTCACTTTCCTTTTTGAAAAGTTTTTAGGTTCCCCTCTTTATTTTTTTGTTTTTGAAACTATATGAAAGCACTCAACAGAAATAAATGACTCTCTAAAACTTCCGGTTTGTCTCCCTAGCAGCGCTTTCTTTAAAGCCATTAAGCTAGGCATTTAGTGCTCAAGTAATGAATCCACCCGGATCCCAATGTATATCAAAGCCAATTTTAATTAACAATGATTTGTAATTTAGTAGTGAGCACAAAGTAACATATATCATGTAATGACGAAGTATCACTCTCTTCCTATGCATCGGCATGTCATAAAAGAACAATTCATGCACACCAAGTAAAGGCCAATGCATAGTATAAGCATTTTCTTGCAATTTCATCTTGTTGGAAACATAGAGAGGTGGAGAAATAGTTCCTCTCTCATAATAATTGCAAGTAGGAGCAGCAAGCACATGCATATTATATTCATCAAAATCATCATGTGCAATGGTAAAAGGCAACCCATCAATATAATCCTTAATAAGCACAAACTTCTCCGATAAAGTGTAGTAGGGAGAATTCAAAAAGATAATAGGACTATCATGTGTGGGTGCAATAGCAACAATTTCATGTTTAACATAAGGAACTATAGCAAGTTCATCTCCATAAGCATAATTCATATTGGCATCTTGGCCACAAGTATAGCAAGTATCATCAAAAAGGGGTATTTCAAGAGAATTAACGGGATCATAGCAATCATCCTTCGGTAAGCACGAAAGGGAATTAAATAATGTATGAGTTGGAGGGTTACTCTCATTAGAAGGTGGGCACGGGTAGCTAATCCGCTCTTCCTCCTTTTGTTCTTCGCTCTCCTCATCATCTTTTTCATCCAATGATCTCACTGTTTCATCAATTTCTTCTTCCATAGCTTCCTGCAAAATATTATTCTCTTCTTGGACAGCGTTGACTTTCTTCATAAAAGCATTAATATAGTAATTGTATTCATAATTTTCATAGCAATATCCAAGTATAGCAAGATTTTTAGGCCTATAACCATCATCATCAAAAGCTTCATACTTTTCAAACAAAGCTTCAATATCATAGGCAGCCTTAAAAGCAAAAAATTCTTCTATTTGTTCCACATCATAGTAATCATATATACCATTAGCATAAGAAGCTAAGGTTTCATTATCGTTAAATTTTCATGAAAAGGGGAGGTGTGGAGCCTCCATCCTAGAGCAACAAGTAATATCATATCTCAAGCATAGATTCCAGGCATACCAACGCAACATAATAAATTGATCCCATAATAGTTTCCCTTTTTGTGTCGAGCGGTAATCCCTAAATTATTCACGTTGATCCAACGTGTCTCCCATTATAAAGTTGAATGGGGTTTTCTCAGGATTACCTAAGTAGTACATAACATCTCTCACATAATGAGAATCAGGGGTTTTAGGAGTTACCCCATCTACATGAGTGGCAAGTACCTCTAATTTTTTTGGTATTTTGTGTTCCATATCCATAAATAAAGATAGATAACAACTAAGAACAGCAAATCAAAATTACTTAGTGATAAAGCAAACAAGCACACACGAGAATATTCACCCCACGCTATCACTCCCCGGCAACGGCGCCAGAAAAAAGTCTTGATGACCCACAAGTGTAGGGGATCGCAACAGTTTTCGATAAGTAAGAGTGTCGAACCCAACGAGGAGCTAAAGGTAGAATAAATATTCCCTCAAGTTCTATCGACCACCGATACAACTCTACGCACGCTTGACGTTCGCTTTACCTAGAACAAGTATGAAACTAGAAGTACTTTGTAGGTGTGATAGGATAGGTTTGCAAGAAAGTAAAGAATGCGTAAATATAAACTAGGGGCTGTTTAGATAAAGATGCAATAAAGTAAATATAGCAAGTGTGGAAAAGTGGTGGTAGGATTTGTGAAATTGCCCCTAAGCAATTGACTATGTTACTAGACCGGTAATCACTATTGCAATTCTATTTGAGGGAGAGGCATAAGCTAACATATCATCCCTTACTTGGAATTCTATGCACTTATGATTCGAACTCTAGCAAGCATCCGCAACTACTAAAGATTCATTAAGGTAAAACCCAACCATAGCATTAAAGCATCAAGTCCCCTTTTATCCCATATGCAAACAACCTACTTACTCGGGTTTGTGTTTCAGTCACTCACGCAACCCATCATAAGAAAATCATGAACATATTGCAAACCCTACAGCGGGAATCCCTCACGCTTGCGCGACATGGATGGCACAATAGGACAGCACCAATAATAAAACATGCAACTCAAACCAATCATAGCAATTCATCAATCACCGATAGGACAATAGAAATCTACTCAGACATCATAGGATGGCAACACATCATTGGAAAATAATATGTAGCATAAAGCACCATGTTCAAGTGGAGGGTACAGCGGGTTGCGGGAGAGTGGACCGCTGAATATTTAAGGGGGAAGGTGATGGAGATGTTGGTGAATATGACAGCAGTGTTGGTGAAGATCGCGGTGATGATGATGGCCCCCGGCAGCGCTCCGGCGCCACCGGAAGCAAGGGGGAGAGAGGCCCCCTTCTTCTTCTTCTTCCTTGACCTCCTCCCTAGATGGGAGAAGGGTTTCCCCTCTGGTCCTTGGCTCCCATGGCGTGGGAGGGGCGAGAGCCCTCCGAGATTGGATCTATCTCTGCTTCGTGTTACGTAATTTTGCCTCGCACCGTTTCCTTTATATCTGGAGATCCGTAACTCCGATTGGATTGAAACCTTCGCCCAGATCGTTTTCCAAAAATTAGCTTTCTTGCGGCCAAAGAAGGGCATCAACCGCCTTACGGGTGGCCCACGAGAGTGGGGGCCGCGCCCACTGTAAGAGGGCGTGGGCCCCTATCTCGTGGCCACCTCGGGCATCGTCTCGCGTCGATTCTTCCTCCCAAAAATCACAAATATTCCAAAATAATTCTCCGTCCGTTTTTGTCCCGTTTGGACTCCTTTGATATTGGGTTTCTGCGAAACAAAAAAACATGCAATGCATGTGAACTGCACCGGGCAATCGGATCAATATGTTAGTCCCAAAAAATAGTATAAAAAGTTGCCAAAAGTATATAAAAGTTGAATAATATTGGCATGGAACAATCAAAAATTATAGATACGACGGAGACGTATCAATGGCGTGTGCGATCGTGAGTGTTTTGGGGGGGGTGATTTCGTGAATGTATTTGTGGGAATATGTGTCGATGATATCTCAAAAAAAAATTGACACATGCAATGTGTGTGAAATAGAGGCCTATCTATATCATATATAGAGGGGGCGGTCCACGAGAAGAGAGGGAGGGGTCATAGATATCGATAGAGTCAAAGAGAGGATCAAGTGGGTGGGTGCGAGATCGATGAAGAGAGCCATCGAAATTGTGTGTGTGCAATTCAAAGATATAGAGCAACTGACCTACCGAACGTCAATGGGCACATGGGAAGTTTTTGTGTGGCAGGGAGACATGACTAGAGCGCTCGATGTATCAGTGTGTGTGTGGGGGAGCGAGGGGGAGGCAAAGACCTAACTAGAGAGGTAGAACGACTCGTATATGTGTTGAGAAGGAGAGACCCAGCTATGTCTTGAGGGAGATCGGTCGACATCCATACATAAGTGAAGGACGGGAAATAGGTTGGGACAGAGAGAGAGAGAGAGAGAGAGAGGGAGGGAGGGAGAGGGGTAGAGTGTTGGATGGTTGATGGAGTTACTTCTTGAAGATGGTGGGAGAGGCCTACTAGACAAACTGAGGGTAGAACTGCAATATTATCAATAAGAGTGGGGATGTGTTTCTGTGTGTGCATGTGCATGATAGATGTGTCGGGACACATGCATGGATGATGAAGGGGGACCATGTGTTTGGTAAGCAAAGCTAACTAGATCGGTAGATCCATTGTTGTTTGTCGGAGGAAGGGAGAGACATAACTAATGAGGTAGATCGATCGACGCGTGGGGTAAACGAGTTATAACGACCAAGCTAGCTATATGTATAGAGGGAGATCGGTCAGTGTACATCCATTTGTTAGAGGCAAATAAGTCCCAGCGAGACGGATAGACAGAGAGAATGGAGCTAGGAGGTGGTGTGAGAGGCCTAGCTACTAGCTAGATAGGGGGAGGAGTGTGCGATTGTGAGATCGATGAAAAGATGGGCGAGAGTTTACACATGTGTGGGACCGTATGAGAGACACGAGGCATGGACACAGAAAGGAGGATATGGAAGGTGCGTGTGTATGTTGTAGGCAGACATCGCTGGAGAGGTTTATCGATCGGTGTGTGTCGGAAAGGAGTTGTGGAGACTGTGGGAGAACGACCTAAAGAAAAAAAATGAATGTGTGAGATGGATAGAATGCTAAGGGAGTGGGAGGGCGAGGAGGGTGTGTGCATGCACGAGAGAAAGTTAGTGCTAGCTACAAAGGTTAGAGGATTGTGTGGGTGTAAGAGACTAACAAAGATCATAATTTGATATGAAAGTGGATTCATAAATTTGAATAGGAGATCATAGTGTTATAAACATATGCATGCATGAATATAGTGGTGATACGTGTGATGTGGTTTTGCACATGTTATACCATAATGTGATAATGCATGGCGTTTGCAACTCACAGCTAAATATCGAACAATCTAAACCATACTATACATCGAACAATCTCACATTTTATTTGAATTTGTGATAATGTGTGGCCTTTGCATCTTACAACTAAATATCGAACAATCTAAACAATACTATATATCGAACAATCTCACATTTTATTAGAATTTGTGGTAATGTGTGGCATTTGCAACTCACATCTAAATACTTGTAGGCGTAGGGGGCGGGGCACCATACACTATGTGACAAACACATTATAGATATGAGATATGGTTTAGATTATGAAGATCTAGCTAGATCTTGAAATGTACTGTGATTTGAAATCAACATAAAGTGGATTCAAAAAATCGAGTTCGAGTTCATATAGTACACATAGTTCATATCTAACTCGACAAAGAATCATGTGGTGTACTGTGAAGATAATACACAAACGATGGTTTAACTTGACAATAATGATGATTGTAGATCTTATTAAAATAGAGAAACAAATTCAAATGGTTTGACTTCACAACAATCATGATTGTAGATCTTATTCAAATAGAGAAACGAATTCAAATTTAGTGCATATTAAAGCGGTAGTATATACATTTGGAATGCACTAAAACGTTCATTTGAGTAGCAGGTTGCATGCATTATACATGTAGCGAGATATTTTAATTGAACATAACATGAATTCAATGAATGGCATTTGTAGTGCGAATTGATTTGGTACAATACACGGGACTAGACTCTCTTGTGTGGTGCGAATTGATTTCTTTTTGTTTTTTCATCGACAAAAGTGCGAACTGATTTGGTACAGTACACATTAGGCTTGTCCGGAAATTTCAACCCGCGCTTGTTACCCTGAAATATTTCAGATATATCTTTGTCTTGTTGTGCTCCGAAAACTCCCTCCATCTCAACCCGTGCCTTGCTATCCCAAAATTACAACGCGCGCGAAAACTCCCACCCCCTGCAAAATCCTGACACACGAAATGCCCGTGATACCCCCGAACCAAAAAAATCGCCTAGCTCAAATTGGTGGGGGTACTTTCATAACTTACCCCATATTTTGGACAAGCGTGTCCCTAAGCCATGGTTCCCCACTCCCATCCCATCTGCCCTCTCATTCATACACCAAGGCCGCGAAAACCCGCGAAGCCCCACACCCTCTTCCGTCCGCCACCCAGTCGGAGCCTCTTCCCCGACGACGTCGTCCACAGCAACACCTCGACGTCCTTCATCCACCGAACCGGATGAGGATCCATCGTTGATCTCGTCGCCCCTCCGGTTCACCCACCCCGTCCTCCACCTCCAAGGAGCTGCCCCGACGTTCCCCTCGTCTTTCACGCCACCTCCATTCCCACACCACCGTCTTCACCTGCACCACCGGAAGAGCAGCATCATCACCGTTTCCTCGGATAAAGCTGAGGCCTAATCGGCGCCACCAAAGAGGTTGTACACTAATCGCCGCATTTTCTTCTTGATTCGACCTCACGGTGCTGTGGGCGCTCGGTCCCGAGCTAACATGGCACGACTCCATCCATAGTGGCGTCGCCGGCCACTTCCTCCACGGGGTTGCTCCCTCGGCAGCGACGTCCACATCAGTAGGATCTGCTACTGCTTTAGCTCTCGCTCGCGCTGCTGCTCTGCTCTTACTCTCGGTCCGCTGCCTGGTCTGATCTTGCTCTTGCTATTGCTCTTGCTCGCGCCGCTGCTCTCGCTCTTGCTCTTGCTTGCGATGCTGCCCTGATTTAGCTACACTTCAATCGACTGAATCGACTTTTGGGTCAGTCGATTTTCAGGGGGGGCTCACCGGAGTTAATGAAGAACTAGCCACAGCGGGGAGGGGGCTCACCGGAGAGGTACCCCACTATCTACCTTAGGGTTCAGGGTGGGGGTGGTGGTCGCCGACGGTGGTGGGGCGGTGGCGTGGGGGTCGCCGGAGAAAAAGCTCGGCACGAGGGGTCCTAGAGGGATGGTCGGGGCGGCGGTGGACAGGCGGTGGGGAGTGGTTTCGGGGTGGGCGGGGTGATGTCGCTTGAAGCTACGTCGGTATTTCCCCAAAGAGGAAGGGATGATGCAGCACAGCGACGGTAGGTATTTCCCTCAGATATGAAACCAAGGTTATCGAATCAGTAGGAGAACCAAGCAACACAACGTAAACAGCCCCTGCACACATATAACAACACCTCGCAACCCGACGTGTTAATGGGGTTGTCAATCCCTTTCGGGATACCGCGCCAGAAATTGTGTGTTGAAGGGAGAAAGTTGTAATAGATTGAAATAATAGATCGCAAATAAAATAAAGTGCAGCAAGATATTTTTGTATTTTTTGTTTAGTAGATCTGAATAAAAAGAGCAAATCAAATAGACCGCAAAGCAAATATATGAGAAAGAAGACCCGGGGGCCGTAGGTTTCACTAGTGGCTTCTCTCGAGAAAAATAGCAAATGGTGGGTAAACAAATTACTGTTGGGCAATTGATAGAACTTCAAATAATTATGACGATATCCAGGCAATGATCATTACATAGGCATCACGTCCAAGATTAGTAGACCAACTCCTGCCTGCATCTACTACTATTACTCCACACATCGACCGCTATCCAGCATGCATCTAGTGTGTTAAGTTCATGGAAAAATAGAGTAATGCAATAAGAACGATGACATGATGTAGACAAGATCCGTTATCTATTGCGGCAGATAGGGATCTCATCTTTTAATCCTTAGTAGCAACGATACATATGTGTCGGTTCCCTTTCTGTCACTGGGATCAAGCACCGTAAGATCGAACCCACTACCGGTCACCTCTTCCCATTGCAAGATAAATAGATCAAGTTGGCCTGACAAAACCCAAATATCGGAGAAGAAATACGAGGCTATAAGAGATCACACATATAAGATATCAAAGAAACTCAAATAACTTTCATGGATATAAAAAGATATAACTGATCATAAACTCGAAGTTCATCAGATCCCAACAAACACACCGCAAAAAGAGTTACATCATATGGATCTCCAAGAGACCATTGTATTGAGAATTCAGCGAGAGAGAGGAAGCCATCTAGCTACTAACTACAGACCCGAAGGTCTACAAAGAACTACTCACGCATCATCGGAGAGGCACCAATGGAAGTGGTGAACTCCTCCGTGATGGTGTCTAGATTGGATCTGGTGGTTCTGGACTCTGCGGCGGCTGGATGAATATTTTGTCGACGCTTTTAGGGTTCTGGTATTTTCTGGTATTTATAGAGCAAAGAGGCGGTCCAGGGGGCACCTGAGGTGGGCACAACCCACCAGCGGCGCTGGGCCTCTGGCGCGCCTGGTGGGTTGTGCCCCTCGGGGGACCCCCCAGGTGCAACCAGGGCCCATTGCCTTCCTTCTGGCCCATAAAAAATCATCATGGAGTTTCGTGGCATTTGGACTTCATTTGATATTGATTTCCTACGATGTGAAAAAACATGGAAAAAACAGCAACTGAAACTTGGCACCATGTCAATAGGTTAGTGTCGGTGTCAAAACCGGCGGATCTCGAGTAGGGGTCCCGAACTGTGCGTCTAGGCGGATGGTAACAGGAGACAAGGGGCACGATGTTTTTACCCAGGTTCGGGCCCTCTCGATGCAGGTAATACCCTACTCCTGCTTGATTAATATTGATGATATGGGTAGTACAAGAGTAGATCTACCACGAGATCAGAGAGGCTAAACCCTAGAAGCTAGCCAGTGGTATGATTGTTGTTCGTCCTACGGACTAAAAACCTCCGGTTTATATAGACACCAGATAGGTTAGGGTTACATAGAGTCGGTTACAATGGTAGGAGATCTGCATATCCGTATCGCCAAGCTTGCCTTCCACGCCAAGGAGAGTCCCATCCGGACACGGGACAAAGTCTTCAATCTTGTATCTTCATAGTCCCGGAGGCCGGCCCACCGTGATAGTTCGCTATCCGGGCACCCCTAATCCAGACTCCTCGGTAGCCCCGAACCAGGCTTCAATGGCGATGAGTCCGGCGCGTAGATTGTCTTCGGCATTGTGAGGCGGGTTCTTCTCCAAATTCCATATACTTGTCGAATAGTGTCCGGCTTCTGATAAATGCTGCGCTCCTTGGCTTCCACGCCCAATAATGCCATCTTCCACGTGTCAAACGAATGTGAAAAGTCAGGGTATCTTTACATTTACCCCCCTTGTTGTGCAAATGAGCCGTCTATAAAAGAGAAGGGGATCCAGATCCGGATCACACCATCCTCCCTTCGCGAGCCTTCATCAGAGCGCCTTTGACAAAAAAACCCATTCCACCATGGACAGTCGACGCGGATCCTCATCTCGCGCTCCTAGCCCTCAGCCCGGAGATTGGGGGAGATGCTCAGTCCCGCACAGCGAATTGGTGGTGCTCCAAAACAAGGGATTCCTTCCCCCGGCCTTCATGGTTCCGGTGCGTTCCGGACTCGCCACTTATAAGGGCGGGAAGCAGGCGGAGAGCGTCCCTGATCCCTCTAAGGGAGAGCGGGTATGCTTCGTCTCTTACTTAATGAGAGGACTCGGATTTCCAGTCCATCCGTTTCTCCGGGGGCTTCTGGAGTTCTACGGCCTCCAGCTTCACAACCTTACGCCTGCCTCCATCTTGCATATAGCGGGCTTTGTGGCCCTTTGCGAGCTGTTTCTGGGCGTTGAGGCCCATTTCACTCTGTGGAAGAGATTGTTCTGCCTTGTGCCTCGTTCTCACGAAGGGTCAATATATCAAGTGGGCGGAGCCAAACTATGGCGCATCGCCGGGACCGGATACTTATCCGGAACCCCAAAGAGGGCGTCCGAGGACTGGCCCTCGGAATGGTTTTACATGGAGGATTTCCCGCTGCCGGATCCTGTTTGGATCGGCCTTCCGGAGTTTAGCAACGCTCCTCTGAAGAAGCGCCTAAGCCGGGCGCTCATGAGCCCAGGAGGGAAAATGACCGGGACGTCCTTTACTTGATGAGCCGGATAAGATTACTGGCTCATGCCGGATTGACCATGATTGGAGTCATGGCACCTGCATTATGAGGGGAGTGCAGCCGCTCCAATATAGGGGCCACCCCAAGTGGGATTTCAACGGGGAGGACGATGCCACCCGCCATGGCCGCAAAGGGCCGGGATCGGTCACCGAACTGGTGAAGACCTTGTCCGCCATGTACAAAGGGGAAGAGGAGGATTTTCTCCGCGTCAGTCCACTGAACGGGTTTTCTTCGAATAATCATCGAAGTTGGGTAAGCAAATATCTTTGTGGCCTGTCCGATCCATGTTCCCGTGGTTAAATATCTCATTTCATGGTTTCTACGCAGGAACTGCGCTGGGCCGTGGAGAAGATACACAGCCCCCCCCCCCCACACACAACCCAAGGATCCAGAACGGTCCCTCGATCCGGCCTCCGAAGAGGATCCGGATATAAAGGTGGAGTTGATCGACGGGGTGTTCCACCAACTTAGCATCGACAATGCTCTGGTTGCCATTACGGCTGATTACCCCAGAATACTTCCAGCCTCCAGGTAACTGAGACCGAGGTCCCAATACTCTGATAATGACCCATCCGTGCTTATTTTTTGATCATCGTATACCAATGGTGTATCGCAGGGGGTGCCTTCGAGGCAGGAGGCCGAGCCTGCGGCTAGCCAACAAGGGGCAAGACGGCCTCAAGGCTAAAAAAGAAGTGCGGTCCAGATCGAAACTCCGCCGCATAGCGGTATGGCGTGTCACCATATTCCTGTGATTGATTCCTGAAAGGTGTACTAACGCTGGTTCTTTTTCAGAAAGAGCTCACGGACTGAGTCCGGAGAGGTTGCCAATCGAACCTCCGCCGGCCAGGCTCCAAAGCCGGGTCCAGAAGTGGAGGCAAGAATGAGGCGTGAGTCGGATGCTCCTCCGATAGAGGATGCCGACAGATTGTCCGCCACCAACTCCGAGGTGGAGAGCGCCATGAATCACAGGCGCCGCCGGACAGTTCTTCGTGACGCATGTTTCTCCCAAGAGGCCTTGAATGCCTTCAATTTGGGAGATGCGCACCTCTGTGCTGCTCAAGATGGTCTAGCCAGAGCCACGGAGCAGTATGTAAAGGACATACGGGTGAGGAAATTTGTGATTATATATGCCAAGAGCCCCGAGACTTAAAATAGTTAGGATAACTGATTTAAGGATCATTTGGAATCTGAGTTCTTACCGAAAAGAATACCCGACTGTCCCAGAGCTTGAAGAATGCAAGGCCCAACTTGAGGCCAAGCACTAGCCACTCTGAGGGGAGCCACAGAGACCCCTCTCGGTAACATATGCTTCAAAACATAAATAGTTTATGAAGGCTGGCGTGTGTGTAAATCGACAATAATATTGCAGATGGCGCCGGACTAGATCCGGACAAGCAACAGCTCTGCGCCCAGCTAAAGGCGGCGAGAGAGTGCTTACGAGGTGCGGCGGAGAAAAATAACCTCCAAGATGCCAACACCCAACTGGGTGAGGAACTAAAGGATGTTCGTGCCCAGTTGTCTGACTCCGTAAAGGAGAATCGACGCCAACGTCGCGGCATTTTCAGTAAGTGCTTGAACGAACTTTGAAAGAGTTCGGCGAGGAAGGCGACTAACATAAACATGTATGTAGGTTTGCTCACAGGTCGTCCTGATGAGGAGATGCCCAGTTCTTTGGGTGATCTTCTTCCCGAACTGCGTCAGCTGCACGAACGAGTTCGGCAGGTGATGAAAGGCGTCGGCCAGGCCTTGTGGCCATCTATCTCCCTGCCCGAAGGCATTGGGGAGCTGGCAGAGCGGCTTCAAGGAGCACGGCGACGCTTCCGACTATGGAAGATATCGGACTGCCGTCAAGGCGCTAGGGAGGCCTGGGCCATGGTAAAGACGCGGTACACGAAGGCTGACCCAAACCACATGGCCGAGGTCGGACCTGTGGGGCCTGATGGGGAGGAGATCCCTGTAAGCTTAGTGTACGGCCAAGTAGAATTGGCCGCCAAGTATTCCCAGCAAGATTGTAAATTAGATAGCCTATTAGATGGCATTGAGGAGGAATACAATGAGTCGAGTTGACTTTGTAATTGAATATGACATGAAAAATGTCTTCTAGCCGGATTGTAGATCGTTTGTCATAGCAGACATTTTCGCTTCGACCTCGGGACCCAATAGTCCGGAGTGTGTCCAAATACCCTCGCGGTTATATAAGAACCGGGGCATGCATGGAGACAAGGCGTAGGGGTCATTATTGTTGTATCAGACAAGTGCCCAACTAGTTATGTTATGTTACATGTATAGTAAGAAACATCTTCCAGGGAGAATAGTTTCGTTAAGGGTTCCTTTCGCTGGGAGGCATGCCCTAAAGTGCATGTCAAAACTGCTAAGAAAGCAGAAAATCATCTGGGGGCAGATGGATAAATAGTTAAAATCATCTTTTAGTTCACCGACCGAATATTCCCTTAAGAACGCTAGCTTTCGGCTTCACCCAGTCTGAGGTACACATCTGGCTGACCGGCAATAATAATCGCAGAGGTGCTCCTTTACCACCTAGCCGAACAATCGGGAACGTAGGGGTAAGCACAGAGCCAGGCAACCCAGCTTGGCCAAAACTTAAGTCATATCGATGCATATAATGGTGAATAAAAGGTACATGCGGAAGTTTGACACATGTGTTGGGCATGAAGCCCGTATAAATAAGCTTCTGTTAAAGAAGCCCCCAGGTATAATGAGCACGGACAGCGCATCAAATATGTGTGAACAAAGCGCAAACGAGCCTCTAAAAGCTTCAAGAAGAAGGAGGAGGAAGGAGAGAAATAAAAGACAGCAAAAATAGAAAATGTGGACGGAGGAAGGAGACGAACTTGGAGTCCGGCGCTTAGGCGTAGAATCTTCGTAGATGGGCTGCGTTCCATGGGTTCGGCTCGAGTCGGTTATCCGATGTGTTTCGCAGACGGTATGCTCCTTGATCGGGACCTGGTCAATGATGAAGGGACCTTCCCATTTGGGCTTGAGTTTGTCCTTTTTCTTGTCCGGGCAGGCGAGAACTAGTTCGCCAACGTTATAAGCTTTGGCCCGCATTTCCCTCGCTTTGATATCTTCGAGCCTCATTGTTGATAAAATGCGGAACGAAGCTTTTGCCACGTCGCGCTCCTCCTCCAATGCGTCCAAACTGTCCTGCCGATCGAGCTCGGCTTCTCTTTCTTCATACATGCGCACGCCGAGGTGAGTCATGAATTATGTCGCAGGCAAGATCTGCCTCTGCGCGTACACCATAAAAATGGTGTGAATCCGGTAGTACGATTCGGCGTGGTCCGCAGCCCCAGTACGGAGTCGAAGCTCCTCAACCCAAAGGTCGTGTTAGATTCCTTAAGGGACCGCACTAGTCCGGGTTTAATGCCGCTCATGATTAGACCGTTTGCTCGCTCGACTTGACCGTTGGTTTGAGGTGATAGATTGAGGCGTGTCGAGCTTGATGCCCATGTTTTTGCACCATAATTTGACCTCATCGGCCGTGAAGTTGGTGCCGTTATCGATGATGATCTTGTGGGGACGCCGTAACGGTGCACTACCCCTGATATGAAGTATATCACCGGCGCGGGTTCGGCCGTTTTAACAGGCTTGGCCTCTATCCATTTGGTGAATTTATCCACCATGACCAATAGGTATTTTTGCTTGTGGGTTCCTCCCTTAAGGGGTCCAACCATGTCAAGCCCCTGCATCATGAACGACCAGGTGATGTGTATAGTTTTGAGGGCGGTGGGTGGCATGTGGCTTTGTTAGCAAAAGGCTGGCAATCAAGCATCGTTGGACTAAATCCTGTGCATCTGCCGGGCCGTCGGCCAATAAAATCCTGTCTGGAAGGCCTTGCCTACAAGGGCCGGGCTGCGGCGTGGTGCCCACCCGGTCCGGCATGAATTTCAGCCAGGAGGTTTCGCCCTTCCTCTTGAGATACACCTTTGAAGGACTCCTGTTGTGCTTTTCTTATAAAGCTCTCCCTCATGGACTTTATATGCTTTGGATCGCCGTACTATGCAGCGAGCCTCATTTTGGTCTTCGGGGAGTTCCTGCCTAGTTAGGTAGGCTAGGAATGGTTCCGTCCACGGGGCGATGACCGCCATTATTTCATGGGCGTAGGGTGTTATTTCGTTGGCAGAGCCTCCGATTGTGTTAGAGTGTTCGGTGTCAGGCAGTGCGGTTGGGTCCGGATTGTTATTTCCGGACTCCCCTTCCCATAGTACGGATGGCTTGAACAGCCGTTCCGGGAAGATGTTGGGCGGGACGGCATCGCGTTTTGCGCCGATGCGTGCCAATACGTCCGCCGCCTGGTTGTTATCCCGGGCTATATGATGAAATTCGAGCCCTTCGAACCGTGCTGACATTTTTAGGACCGCATTGCGGTACACTGCCATTTTCGGATCTTTGGCATCAAAGTCTCCGTTTATTTGAGATATCGCGAGGTTCGAATCCCCGCGCACCTCTAGGCATTTAATGCCCATGGAGACTGCCATCCGGAGGCCGTGCGAAGGGCCTCGTATTCGACTGCGTTGTTGGAGTCGGTATACATTATCGAAGGACATATTGGACTGTGTCCCGGTTGGGGACGTCGGACGACGCCAGCCCCAGTGCCGCCAACATTTTGGAGCCGTCAAAGTGCATGATCCAATTGGAGTATGCGCCGTACTCTTTAGGGAGTTCGGCTTCGGTCCATTCGGCCACGAAGTCGGCCAAAACCTGCGACTTAATAGCTCGTCATGACTTATAGGTTATATTGAATGGAAGGAGCTCTATGGCCCATTTAGCAATCCGTCCCATCGCGTCGCGGTTGTTTATAATGTCGTTAAGAGGTACTTCGGAGGCTACCGTTATCGGACACTCTTGAAAGTAGTGTCGCAGCTTCTGGGATGCCATGAACACCGTGTATGCTATCTTTTGATAATGTGGGTACCGGGACTTGCATGGAGTTAGGACAGTGGACACATAGTAAACCGGTTTTTGAAGAGGGAACCGGTGTCCGCTCCGTTTCTCGTTCGACGACGAGCACCGCGCTGACAACTTGATGTGTTGCGGCGATATATAATAGCATTGGTTCGCCCATGTTGGGCGCGACCAGGACCGGATTTGTTGCCAATATGGCTTTTATTTCTTCGAGTCCGGCCGTGGCGGCATCCGTCCACTCGAAGTGTTCGGTGCGCCGGAGGAGGCGGTAAAGGGGTAACGCCTTTTCTCCCAAACGGGAAATGAAGCGGCTTAGAGCCGCTACGCATCCAGTCAATTTTTGTATTTGTTTGAGGTCTTTTGGAATATCCAATTGTGACAGAGCTCGGATATTGGCTGGGTTTGCTTCAATTCCTCTACCGGACACAATGAAGCCCAAGAGCTTTCAATTTGGAACGCGAAGATGCATTTTCGGATTGAGCTTAATGTCATATATTTGGAGAGTGTCAAATGTGAGCCTCAAGTCGTCTACTAGAGTTTCGACATGCTTGGATTTGATGACCACGTCCTCTACATATGCTTACATTGTTTTGCCGATCTGGTTTGCGGACATATACGAATCATACCGATATGTTGCGCCGGCGTTTTTGAGCCCGAAGGTCATTGTGTTGAAGAAGAATGGGCCGTATGGAGTGATGAATGTTGTTGCAGGTTGGTCTGGCTCCGCCATCTTGATTTGGTGGTAGCCGAAGTATGCGTCGAGGAAGCACAATGAGTCGTGTCCTGCTGTGGCGTCGACAATTTGATCAATGCGAGGGAGGGGGAAGGGATCCTTTTGGCAAGCCTTATTAAGGTCTTTGAAATCAACACATAGGCACTAGGATTTATCCTTCTTTGGTACCATCACCAGGTTTGCTAGCCAGTCCGGATGTTTTATATCTCTGATGAATCCAGCTTCCAGAAGTTTGGCTAGCTCCTCTCCCATGGCCTGTCTCTTGGGTTCGGAAAAGCGCCAAGAGCCTGTTTGGTGGCTTGAATCCTTTTAGGATATTTAGGCTGTGCTCGGCCAGCCGACGTGGGATTCTGGCATGTCCGAAGGGTGCCAGGCAAAATGTTGATTTTCTCGTAGAAATTCTCGTAGTGTGGCGTCTACATCAGGGTTCAATTGTGCCCCAATGGAGGCCGTCTTTGCAGGGTCCGTTGGGTGGACTTGGAATTTGACTATTTCATCCGCTGGTTTAAAAGAGGTGGACTTGGATCTTTTATCAAGTATCACATCGTCCCTGTTCACCGTGGACCGCATCGTAGTGAGTTCCTCGGCCGCTAGGGCTTCAGATAGTGCTTCGAGGGCTAGTGCGGCTGTCTTGTTTTCGGCGCGGAGTGCTATGTTCGGATCACTAGCGAGAGTGATGATTCCGTTAGGTCCGGGAATTTTAAGCTTCATGTACCCATAATGGGGTATAGCTTGAAAAATTGTGAATGCCTCTCGCCCTAATAAAGCGTGACATCCGCTGCTGAACAGGGCCACTTGAAATGTGACCTCCTCGGACTGTAATTGTCCGTGAGCGAACACTACGTCCGGTGTGATTTTTCCTGTGCAGCATGCTTCCGGCTAGGGATTATTCCTCTAAAGGTTGTGCTGCTTCGCTCAATGCGGTTCCAGTCTATTTCCATTTTTCGGAGGGTTTCCTCGTAGATGAGGTTTAGTCCGCTGCCGCCATCCATGAGTACCTTAGTAAGGCGAAAGCCGTCCACTATTGGACTGAGGACCAATGCGGCTGGTGCTCGGGCTGTTCGGAATTTAGGTTCGTCATTGGCATTAAAGGTAATAGCCATGTCACTCCATGGATTTATTGTTGCTACTTGGTAGACTTCGGCAAGGTTGCGGAGTGTTCGTTTCCGCGTATTATTTGATGCGAAAGTCTCGAAGACTGTTAATACCGTCTTGGTGTTCTTTGGGCTGGGATTACGAGGCTAGAAGCTCTTCACCACTTTTGGCCACCTGCCGTAGTATCCAACATGCTCGAAGGCTATGAGTTGGAGTGGCGCCCTACATGCTATGAATTTTGTAGGGTCCGTTTAGCCAACCCTCCAAAGACGGTTCCGTGCCCTTTAGGGGTTTTTGTTTTTGATGTGTAACCTGGTGCTTGGTGATGATGCACCCTTTTATTTCGGACTAGGGCTGTATTGGGGCGGATTATCCCAAAATTTACTTCGGATTTCCAAGCACTCTCCATCGCAGTACTTTTGTACTATGGTCACCAAGTCGACAAGCGTGTAATTTCAATGACGACTTATGGCGTTTAGGATTCCTTGTCCGTGCAATTATTGCAGAAAAATGAGATTGCGTCCTCCTCTCAAAGACCTTTATCCTGTCCATAACCGGGAGGAATCTGGCCCGATGGTGATGTCTCTTTGTTCAGCGGGCTCTTGCCGAATTCGGGATAGATCGCTAATGTTTGGGTGGGCAGGTGGAACTAGATCCGGGACCCCGTCCAATTTAAGACTCAGGGGCCGAGAAGTTTCCGAACTTGGAAGCTTGGATTTTTTAATGCTACCCAATGAATCCAACCCGCTGCCTGACTTTAAGTTTAGGGCTTGATCGACATCCGTCCCTCTGCGGCAATCCGGCATGGAGGGATCGGGAATCCGGACGTAACTAGTCCTTAAGATAGAAGAAGAATCGCCGTATTGCTCCTCTATCACAGCAACATGATGGGTAGCCTGGGGAGAGTTGATCTCTCTCAGATCGGTTTTAGGCCCGATTTGGTCGTAGTCTGTGGCGACTCCCAGTGCGGCGATGCGATCCAAGAGCTCGTTAACGGAGGAGAGCTCGATCGGATCTAACTGCTCGGCAAGTTCCGAGTTAACGTGAAGATTGGTTTCGATTACCCGAGAAATCATCGTTGGCGCGGTGGCCGAACTGGCGGTCATAAGAAAACCACCTAGCCGAAGAGTCTGACCAGCGGCCAAGGCTCCTTTGACGATAGTATCGTCTTTAAAGACGGGATGAGGCATCCTTCACGGCAGCGGCAACGGAGGAACTCTCAATGAAAGCACCAATGTCGGTGTCAAAACCGGCGGATCTCGGGTAGGGGGTCCCGAATCGTATGCGTCTAGGCGGATGGTAACAGGAGACAAGGGACACGATGTTTTTACCCAGGTTCGGCCCTCTCGATGCGTGTAATACCCTACTCCTGCTTGATTAATATTGATGATATGGGTAGTACAAGAGTAGATCTACCACGAGATCGAGAGGCTAAACCCTAGAAGCTAGCGATTGGTATGATTGTTGTTCGTCCTACGGACTAAAACCTCCGGTTTATATAGACACCAGATAGGTTAGGGTTACAGTAGTCGGTTACAATGGTAGGATATCTGCATATCCGTATCGCCAAGCTTGCCTTCCACGCCAAGGAAAGTCCCATCTGGACACGGGACGAAGTCTTCAATCTTGTATCTTCATAGTCCAGGAGTCCGGCCAACGGTGATAGTTCGGCTATCCGGGCACCCCCTAATCCAGGACTCCCTCAGTTAGTATCAAAAAATGATATCAAATGACTATAAAATTATTATAAAACATCCAAGATTGATAATAAAACAGCATGGAACAATCAAAAATTGTAGATACGTTGGAGACGTATCAACATCCCCAAGCTTAACTCCAACTCGTCCTCGAGTAGTAAGTGATAAAAACATAATTTTTGATGTGGACTGCTGTTCATCAAGTCATATCATATTCTTTTCTTTATAGCATGGACATTTGGACTTTCATGTGATTCAAAGCAATAGTCTAGTTTTGACATAATAATTTAGATACTCAAGCATATCAACAAGCAACCATGTCTTTCAAAATATCAATGATAAAACAAGTTATCCCTAGCCCATCATGCCCAAACATTGATCCATTCATGAAACACACTCGAATATTAACTACACCCAATACTTGAGCACGATCATATTGCCTCCTAGTTGGTGCTTTTGTAAGAGAATATGGAGACTCAAATTCAAAAATAAAAATTGCATAAAGTAAAAGAAAGGCCCTTCGCAGAGGGAAGTAGGGATTTGTAGAGGTGCCAGAGCTCAATGCGAAAAATTTGAGATAAAAACATTTTGGGAGGTCTATCCATCACACCAACGAAAACGACGTAGAGCTACGAACAATTTCCATGCTAGATATGCCATAGGCGGTTCCCAAACAGAAAATAAAGTTTATTCCTTTTTCCACCATACTTTCACTTTCCATGGCTAGCCGTATCCACAGGTGCCTTCCATACCAACACTTTCCAAGGAATTTATTATTTGACAACATAAAGTAAATTCATTTTTTCATATCGGGACTAGGCATCCCTAGAACCTTTGCCTTACTCTCATGCAATGACAAGTGAATAAACACTCATCTTGAGAATAACACATCCAGCATGGAAAATATTAGCCACCCGTTACCGTTCCGCGAGCGAAAAATACACAAAAGAGAAGTTTATTTTGAAAATTAGAGATGGCACATGCAAATTTTCTTAGAACGGCAAAAGAATACCGCATATAGGTATATATAGTGGACTCATGTGGCAAAAGTGGTTTAAAGGATTTTGGATGCACAAGTAGAGGTCGTACTTAGTGCAGAATGAAGGCTAGCAAAAAGATTGAGAAGCGATCAACCAAGAAACGAATAATATCATAAGCAAGCATTAAGGATAATTAACACCTAATAATGCACCACAAGTAGGATATAATTTTCATTGCATGATTATTGACTTTCGTGCATGCATAGGGAATCACAAACCTTAACACCAATATTCTTACTAGAGCACAATTACTCATCAACATAACTCACATATCACATCATCATATCTCAAAACTATTACTAAGAATCAAGTTTATTTTGTCCAATGATCTTCATGACATTTTTTTACTTTATCCTTCTTGGATATCTATAACTTTGGGACTAATTTTCATGTGTTGCTTTTCATAAGCTCAAACAAATATAAGTCCAGAGCATGAGCATAACAAATTTTCTTTCTCTAAAAATAATTTAAGTGAAGCAAGAGAGAACTTCTTCAAAAATTTACTAACTCTCAAATAAATCTAAGTGAATCAAGAGAGAATTTCTTCAAAAATAACAAAGCACACCGTTCTCAAAAAGGTATAAGTGAAGCACTAGAGCAAATCCTAGCTCATAAAAGATTTAAGTGAAGCATAGAGAGAAATTCTAACAATTCATGATATAATTTTGGCTCTCTCAAATAGGTGTGTCCAGCAAGGATTTATGACTTAAAACACAAAATAAAACAAGCGAAAACACATATCATACAAGACGCTCCAAGCAAAACACATACCATTTGACGATAAAAATATAGTCTCGAGTAAAATACTGATAGTTGTTGGAAGAAAGCGGGGATGCCACTCGAGGGAATCCCCAAGCTTAGTTGGTTGCTCATTTTTGGATAATAGCTTGGGATTCCGGGGCATCCCCAAGCTTAGGCTCTTACATCCTTCATCCATCGTAAGATAACCCAAAACTTGAAACCTTGAATCACACAAAACTCAGCAAAACTTTCGTGAGATCTGTTAGTATAAGAAAGCAAACCACTACTATAAGTGTTGTATCAAACCAATTCATATTTTGTTTTTGTATTATATCTACTGTATTCCAACTTTTATATGGCAAAAACTCATCAAAGAAAACCATAGAGCCATCAAAATAAGCACACAACACAAAGAAAACAGAATCTGTCAAAACAGAACAGTCTGTAGTAATCTGACTTTTGTGAATTCTTATGTCACTCAATTTTTTTACCAAAATAGTACGACCTGGGTAATTTGTATATTAATCTTATGCAAAAAGAATTGGCATTTTATCACGTTCTGGTGATTTTTAACAATTATTTTCTTGAGCACAAAGTTTCTGTCTTTTTCAACAAGATCAAACAACTAACACCCAAGAAGATCCTATAGGATTTACTTGGCACAAACACTAAATGAAACACAAAAAGCACAATCATACCACTAGCATAATTGTGTAAACACTCAAGAACAGCAAGCAAAAATCAAAAAATAAAATTTATTCATTGGGTTGCCTCCCAACAAGCGCTATAGTTTTACGCCCTTAGCTAGGCATAAAGCAAGGATCTAAGTTTTGTCATCTTTGGTTCAAGATCCATAAGATGCCCTCATTATTGATTCATAGGGTGAATTAATTCTTGTTCTAGGAAAGTGTTCCATACCCGTCCTCAAAGGATATTGGAACTTGATATTGCCTTCTTTCATATCAATCACGGCACCAATAGTGCGTAAAAACGGTCTACCCAGAATAATCGGACAAGACGGATTGCAATCAATATCAAGAAAAATAAAATCTATGGGTACATAGTTCCTATTTTCAAGAATAAGAACATCATTAATTCTTCCCATAGGCTTTTTAATAGTAGAATCTGCCAAGTGCAAATTCAAAGAACATTCTTCAAGATTGGTAAGACCAAGCACATCACATAAAGATTTCGGAATTGTAGAAACACTAGCACCCAAGTCACACAAAGCAAAACACTCATAATTTTTAATATTGAATTTTATAGTAGGTTCCCACTCATCATGCAATTTTCGAGGAATTGAAACTTCTAATTCCATTTTTTCTTCCAAAGCTTTCATCATAGCATCAACAATGTGTTTAGTAAAAGCTTTGTTTTGTTCATAAGCATGGGGTGAATTTATCATGGATTGCAACAAAGAAATACAATCAATCAAAGAGCAACTATCATAATTAAAGTCTTTGTAATCCAAAATAGTGGGCAGATCACTAGCTAAAGTTTTGACCTCTCCAAACCCACTTTCATCAATTTTTTCAACAAGATTTTCACCCTCCGAAATATTGGACGCCTTCTACCTAAAGTTGACTCTTCTACAGTCCCTTTTTCATCATTCTTAACTTTACTAAACAAGGAATCAATAGAAGAAACACCAATCATTTTAAGATCTTCATAAATTTTGCAAGAATAATCACTAGAAAAAGCTTTCTCTAAAAATTCTATTTTAGCTCGAAGCATAGCAGTTCTTTTCTTACTTTCACCCATAGAAACATAGAGAGCTTTAATTGATTCATCTACTTTAGGCACAAAAATTTTCATCTTGAGATTTTCCACATCATGAGCAATTCTATCAACACATCTAGATAAATCATCAATCTTATTCAACTTTTCTTCTATGGTAGTGTTGAAAACTTTTTGTGTGTTGATAAATTCTTTAATATTATTCTCAAGATAAGGGGTGTTCCTATTATTATTGTAAGATCGATTTCCATAGGAATTACCATAATTATTAGAGGAATTACTAGGAAAAGGCCTAGGATTAAAATTTCCTCTATAAGCATTGTTGTTGAAATTATTGCGAGAAATGAAATTCACATCAATGGCATCACTATTTTGCTCAATCAAAGTAGACAAAGGCATATCATTGAAATCAATATGAGCACTTTTACTAGCAACCAATTTCATAAGAGCATCAACTTTATCACTCAAAGAAGAAATTTCTTCAACCGAATTAACTTTTTTACTAGTAGGAGCTCTTTCGGTATGCCATTGTGAATAATTTGCCATGATATTATCAACCAATTTGGTGGCTTCACCCAAAGTAATTTCCATAAAAGTACCACCCGCGGCGGAATCTCAAAGATTACGAGAAACAAAATTCAACCCCGCATAAATTTTTTGTATGATCATCCAAAGATTTAACCCATGAGTTGGGCAATTCCTTAGCATCATCCTTTCCTAAGATTGTGCAACATGATCATGTTCAAGTTGCTTGAAATTCATGATCTGGGTTCTAAGGGAAATAATTTTAGCGGGAGGAAAATACTTAGTGATAAAAGCATCTTTGCACATATTCCAAGAATCAATACTATTGCGAGGCAAAGAAGAGAACCAAATTTTCACAGAATCACGCAAAGAAAACAGAAATAATTTCATCTTGACCAAATCATTGTCCACATCTTTTTTCTTTTGCATATCGCATAATTCCACAAAGGTATTAAGATGGGACGCGGCATCCTCATTAGGAGTACCGGAAAATTGGTCTTTCATAACAAGATTCAGCAAAGCAGTATTAATATCACAAGTCTCCGCACTAGTGGCGGGAGGAGCAACCGGAGTGCCAATAAAATCATTGTTGTTGGTATTTGAGAAATCACATAACTTGGTGTTCTCTTGAGTCATGGTGACTACACAACAAGATTGCACTCAAAAATAGATCCAGCAAGAAAACGGCGAACGGAAAAAGAGAGGCGAATAAAACGGCAAATTTTGTGAAGTGGGGGAGAGGAAAACGAGAGGCAAATGGCAAATAATGTAAATTGCAAGGAGATGAGATTTGTGATTAGGAACCTGGTATATGTTGAAGATCCTCCCCGTCAACGGAGCCATAAATTCCTTTTGATGTCGCTTGAAGCTACGTCAGTATTTCCCCAAAGAGGAAGGGATGATGCAGCAGAGCGGCGGTAGGTATTTCCCTCAGATATGAAACCAAGGTTATCGAATCAGTAGGAGAACCAAGAAACACAATGTAAACAACCCCTGCACACAAATAACAACACCTCGCAACCCGACGTGTTAAAGGGGTTGTCAATCCCTTTCGGGATACCGCGCCAGAAATTGCATGTTGACGGGAGAAAGTTGTGATAGATTGAAATAATAGACTGCAAATAAAATAAAGTGCACCAAGATATTCTTGTGGTTTGACTTAATCTCACCATGCTTCTTTGCATCATGTGATCTTCCAATTCTTGTGAACCAAACAACCAGATTGGCAGAAATCCTGTGTTTTTAAATTCTCTGTTTTGCACGTGCATTCCTATCCTATTACTGTGTATTTCCTATCCCTGCATTGTTAGAATCCTCCGATTCAAACGAGCCCTTACAGAATTACTTCTCTTACAGATAGTTGTTAAAGAAAACCTTGTGTGGTTTGTCCCGCTCCTGCTGCACCGTCGTCCACCCCAGCTCAGCTGCTCTAACGATAGAAGGGTCCAGCATAGCAGGGATCCGGCCTCCAGACTGTCTTTCACCGCCTCAGATCTTCTTCCCCGCCGCCGGTAGACACGACAACTTCATTACCATCATCAACCGAGCAGATGACCTCGAGGACTACACGGGTCCGCAAGAGAGGTCGCACTCTTTCGTGTCTGCTTACGTTATGCATCGCTTAATATTACATGCTACTTTATCGTCCTATTCACTGATTAGACTCCGAGTCAGCTCCAAACTAATAGTCAAACTTGAGTTTTTAAATGGTTGTGGGGTACATATTGGGGCCGCAATCAATAGTATCTATCTACTATCTGGTTAATCTCTGGTGTCTACTATGAGTTTCATGTTGGGTGGGAAACAAACAATAAATAAGCCATTATCTGTATTTTTTAACTGAAGCCATTATCTGCCTGCTATCATTTGTTTTGGGTCTATCCACAGGTTGCTACCATCACTCTGGATTTTTGCATGCACTCCTTACATAATCTCACTATGTTTTATTCCTATGCATGTCAGTTATTGTTCACGATGGAACTGAATATGTAGAGAAAAAGAGACGAGCCTCGCGTAGCAATAAAATTTCATGTAGACATCGCTCCATGGTAGGCGCAAAGGCGGCCCCCTCCACCCATTTTGGATTGTAATCGAGAGAAAGATAACTGTTCTAAGAGGGATTCAGAAGGACAAGACCACTCTTATTTACCCCCTGAGGTCTTCGCTCTACCTTAGCATGCTGATGTTGGTTATATCATGCATATGGTTCCTAGCATTGCTTACTTTATGCATCAAATATGTCATCTGCTTAGTTTAGACATGCGTTGTGTGAATGCCATCTGTTTAGTTTCTTCATCGTATATGTAAATTATGGAACGCCATCTTGTTTAGCCAGGCATCATATATGTGAATTTTGCAATGCCATCCTGCTTAGCCAGTCATCTTATATGTGAATTATATCATGCCATCCTTTTTTTGTTACGAATTACATTTTTCAACAATGTTAGTACATTCAACTACTCTTCGTGTGCATCAACCATTTGACACGGTGATGGAAAATTCTGTAGTGAAAACAAGGTCTTCAGAGCAGACTATGCTATCTGATGAAGCGCATATCTCGCTGGTTATGGATAGCTCCTCAGAGGAGGATTCAGAGACAGATGACCAGTCCTATTCTCCCCCCCCCAGGTGTATGCTCTAACTTGGCAGGGTTATGTTGCTCATATCATGCGTATGGTGTCTTGCATTGCTATGTCATTTGATTAGTTTAGACATGCTTTGTGTGAATGCCACCTGTTTAGTGTCTAATTACCATATATGTGAATTATGCATTAGGGATGAAAATGGAGTGGAAAGTTTCCGCTTTTCCACAAGAAAAATGGAAACGGAGATGAAATATGAAAATGGAAATGGAAATTTGCAAAACAGAAATGAAAATGGAATCTTTTATGCGGAAACGGAAACAAAAACAGAATGGTATTTTCTGGTGGAACACACATGGAAACGGAACTTTCCATTTCCGTTAATATGGAATTTTTGTTTCTACTATAGGCCCATTACTGGTTTGTAGCCCAATTACCAAACAACACGCAATGACACAATGAGTAGAATGAGCAAAATGTATCATTTGAGTTCCAACTTTTACTACCACACACATACTCAGCTAGACCCTATATGGAATTGTCATGTACTACTACAATACTACCCTATGTTACCAGCACAACCATATTATTTTGTAGCCATGTTAACAATTCCATAAATTTGTTTGTTTTTGGTCTGTATTTCAATATGATTCAAGGAGGCTTTAAGTTCCGGTCAACACACAGTTTTTTTGTGTCCGCTCTATATTCGCTCCATGTTTGTTTCTGGTAGTATCTTCTTCCGTATTCGTTTCCGGGGTTTTTGTATTCATTTCCGCCTCTGCAAAAAAAATATGAAATCAAATATGGTAGCACCCAGTTCCGTTCGTTTCCGCGGCGTTTTCATCCCTATTATGCATTGCCATCTTGTTGCAAAACATTATATATGTGAATTATGCAATGTTATCCTGTTGCAAGGCATTATATATGTGAATTATGCAATGCCATGATGTTTAGACAATCATCATGTATGTGAATTATATCATGCTATCATTTTTTTCATATTACGTGTTCCATTTGTCGACAACGTTTGTATATTCAACTACTCTTCCTGTGCATCAGACATTTGAAGCGGTGATGGAAGTACCTGGAGTGAAAACAAGGTATTCAGAGCAGACAATGCTACCTATTGAAGCAGACATCTTGCCGATTACAAAGAGCTCCTCAGAGGAGGATTCAGAGACTGTTGACCAGTCCTATTTCCCCCCTGAGGTCATGTTCGGGAACGTAGTAATTTCAAAAAAATTCCTAAGCACACGCAAGATCATGGTGATGCATAGCAACGAGAGCGGAGAGTGTGTCCACGTACCCTTGTAGACCAAAAGCGAAAGCGTTAGCACAACGCGGTTGATGTAGTCATACGTCTTCCCGATCCAACCGATCAAGTACCGAACGCACAGCACCTCCGAGTTCAGCACACGTTCAGCCTGATGACGTCCCTCGAACTCCGATCCAGCCGAGTGTTGAGGGAGAGTTTCGTCAGCACGACGGCGTGGTGACGATGATGATGTTCTACCGACGCAGGGCTTCGCCTAAGCACCGCTACGATATTATCGAGGTGGACTATGGTGGAGGGGGGCACCGCACATGGCTAAAAGATCAATGATCAATTGTTGTGTCTCCAAGGGGTGCCCCCTCCCCGTATATAAAGGAGTGGAGGAGGGGGAGGGCCGGCCCTCTCTATGGCGCGCCCTAGGAGGAGTCCTACTCCCACCGGGAGTAGGATTCCCCCCCCCCCTTCCAAGTAGTAGGAGTAGGAGTCAAGGAAAGGGGAGAGAGAAGAGAAGGAAGGAGGTGTTGGGGAACGTAGTAATTTCAAAATTTACCTACGCACACGCAAGATCATCATGATGCATAGCAACGAGAGGGGAGAGTGTTGTCTACGTACCCTCGTAGACCGAAAGCGGAAGCATTAGCACAACATGGTTGATGTAGTCGTACGTCTTCACGATTCGACCGATCAAGTACCGAACGCACGGCACCTCCGAGTTTAGCACACATTCAGCCCGATGATGTCCCTCGAACTCCGATCCAGCCGAGTGTTGAAGAAGAGTTTCGTCAGCACGATGGTGTGGTGACGATGATGATGTTCTACCGATGCAGGGCTTTGCCTAAGCACCGCTACAGTATTATCGAGGTGGACTATGGTGGATGGGGGCACCGCACACGGCTAAAAGATCAAACGATCAATTGTTGTGTCTCCAAGGGGTGCCCCCTCCCCGTATATAAAGGAGTGGAAGAGGGGGAGGGCTGGCCCTCTCTATGGCGCGCCCTTAGGAGGAGTCCTACTCCCACCGGGAGTAAGATCCCCCCCCCCTTCCAAGTAGTAGGAGTAGGAGTCAAGGAAAGGGGAGAGAGAAGAGAAGGAAGGAGGGGGCGCAGCCCCTCCCCCTAGTCCAATTCGGACTAGGCCGTGGGGGGCGCCCAGCCGCACCTCTCTCTTTCCCTAAAGCCCAATAAGGCCCATATACTCCCGGCGAATTCCCATAACTCTCGGTACTCGAAAAATACCGAATCACTCGGAACCTTTCCGATGTCTGAATATAGTCGTCCAATATATCGATCTTTACGTCTCGACCATTTCGAGACTCTCGTCATGTCCCCGATCTCATCCGGGACTCGAACTACCTTCGTACATCAAAACACATAAACTCATAATATAAGCATCACATCGAAACTTTAAGCGTGCGGACCCTACGGGTTCGAGAACAATGAAGACATGACCGAGACACGTCTCTGGTCAATAACCAATAGCGGAACCTGGATGCTCATATTGGCTTCCACATATTCTACGAAGATCTTTATCGGTCAAACCGCATAACAACATATGTTGTTCCCTTTGTCATCGGTATGTTACTTGCCCGAGATTCGATCGTCGGTATCTCAATACCTAATTCAATCTCGTTACCGGCAAGTCTCTTTACTCGTTCCGTAATACATCATCCCGCAACTAATCATTAGTTGCAATGCTTGCAAGGCTTAAGTGATGTGCATTACCGAATGAGCACAGAGATACCTCTCCGACAATCGGAGTGACAAATCCTAATCTCGAAATACACCAACCCAACAAATACCTTTGGAGACACCTGTAGAGCACCTTTATAATCACCCAGTTACATTGTGACGTTTGGTAGCACACAAAGTGTTCCTCCGGTAAACGGGAGTTGCATAATCTCAGTCATAGGAACATGTATAAGTCATGAAGAAAGCAATAGCAGAATACTAAACCATCGTGTGCTAAGCTAACGGAATGGGTCAAGTCAATCACATCATTCTCCTAATGATGTGACCCCGTTAATCAAATGACGACTCATGTCTATGGCTAGGAAACATAACCATCTTTGATCAACGAGCTAGTCAAGTAGAGGCATACTAGTGACACTCTGTTTGTCTATGTACTCACACATGTATTATGTTTCCGGTTAATACAATTCTAGCATGAATAATAAACATTTATCATGAAATAAGGAAATAAATAATAACTTTATTATTGCCTCTAGGGCATATTTCCTTCAGTCTCCACTTGCACTAGAGTCAATAATCTAGTTCACATCACCATGTGATTTAATACCAATAGTTCACATCACCATGTGATTAACACCCATAGTTGACATTGTCATGTGACCAACACCCAAAGGGTTTACTAGATTCAATAATCTAGTTCACATCGCTATGTGATTAACACCCAAAGAGTACTAGGCGTGATCTTGTTTTGCTTGTGAGAGAAGTTTTAGTCAACGGGTCTGCCAAATTCAGATCCGTGTGTATTTTGCAAATTTCTATGTCAACAATGCTCTACATGGAGCTAATCTAGCTAATTGCTCCCACTTCAATACGTATCCAGATTGAGACTTAGAGTCATCTGGATCAGTGTCAAATATTTGCATCGACGTAAATTTTTACGACGAACCTTTTTGTCACCTCTATAATCGAGAAACATATCCTTATTCCACTAAGGATAATTTTGACCGTTGTCCAGTGATCTACTCCTAGATTACTATTGTACTCCCTTGCCAAAATCAGTGCAGGGTATACAATAGATCTGGTACACAACATGGCATACTTTATAGAACCTATGGCCAAGGCATAGGGAATGACTTTCATTCTCTTTCTATCTTCTGTCGTGGTCGGGCTTTGAGTCTTACTCAATTTCACACCTTGTAACACACGCAAGAACTTTTTCTTTGACTGTTCCATTCTGAACTACTTCGAAATCTTGTCAAGGTATGTACTCATTGAAAAACTTATCAAGCGTCTTGATATATCTCTATAGATCTTGATGCTCAATATGTAAGCAGCTTCACCGAGGTCTTTCTTTGAAAAACTCCTTTCAAATACTCCTTTATGCTTTCCAGAAAATTCTACCTTATTTCCGATCAACAATATGTCATTCACATATACTTATCAGAAATGTTGTAGTGCTCCCACTCACTTTCTTGTAAATACAGGCTTCACCGCAAGTCTGTATAAAACTATATGCTTTGATCAACTTATCAAAGCGTATATTCCAACTCCTAGATGCTTGCACCAGTCCATAGATGGATCGCTGGAGCTTGTATATTTTGTTAGCACCTTTAAGATTGACAAAACCTTCTGGTAGCATCATATACAACTCTTCTTTAAGAAATCCATTAAGGATAGTTTTGACATCCATTTGCCAGATTTCATAAAATGTGGCAATTTGCTAATCATGATTCGGTCAGACTTAAGCATCACTATGAGTGAGAAAATCTCATCGTAGTCAACACCTTGAACTTTCTCAAAAACCTTTTTTGACAAGTCTAGCTTTGTAGATAGTAACACTACTATCAGCGTATGTCTTCCTCTTGAAGATCCATTTAATCTCAATGGCTCGCCGATCATTGGGCAAGTCAATCAAAGTCCATACTTTGTTCTCATACATGGATATCATCTCAGATTTCATGGCCTCAAGCCATTTTGCGGAATCTAGGCTCATCATTGCTTCCTCATAGTTTGTAGGTTCGCCATGGTTAAGTAACATGACCTCCAGAACATGATTACCGTACCACTCTGGTGCGGATCTCACTCTGGTTTACCTACGAGGTTCGGTAGTAACTTGATCTAAAGTTACATGATCATCATAATTAGCTTCCTCACTAATTGGTGTAGTAGTCACAGGAACAGATTTCTGTGATGAACTACTTTCCAATAAGGGAGCAGGTACAGTTACCTCATCAAGTTCTACTTTCCTCCCACTCACTTCTTTCGAGAGAAACTCCTTCTCTAGAAAGGATCCATTCTCAGCAACGAATATCTTGCCTTCGGATCTGTGATAGAAGGATTTTGGGTATCCTATGAAGGCGCACTTCTCCGATTTGGGTTTGAGCTTATCAGGTTGAAACTTTTTCACATAAGCATTGCAACCTCAAACTTTAAGAAACGACAGCTTAGGTTTCTTGCCAAACCATAGTTCATACAGTGTCGTCTCAACGGATTTAGATGGTGCCCTATTTAACGTGAATGCAGCTGTCTCTAATGCATAACCCCAAAATGATAGTGGTAGATCGGTAAGAGACATCATAGATCGCACCATATCTAATAAAGTATGGTTATGACGTTCGGACACACCATTACACTATGGTGTTCCAGGTGGCGTGAGTAGTGAAACTATTTCACATTGTTTTAACTAAAGGCCAAACTCGTAACTCAAATATTTTTCCTCTACGATCATATCATAGAAACTTTTATTTTCTTGTTATGATGATTCTCCACTTCACTCTAAAATTCTTTGAACTTTTCAAATGTTTCAGTCTTGTGTTTCATCAAGTAGATATACCCATATCTGCTCAAATCATCTGTGAAGGTCAGAAAATAACGATACCCGCCGCGAGCCTCAATATTCATCGGACCACATACATCTGTATGTATGATTTCCAACAAATCTGTTGCTCGCTCCATAGTTCTGGAGAACGGAGTCTTAGTCATCTTGCCCATAAGGCATGGTTCGCAAGCATCAAGTGATTCATAATCAAGTGATTCCAAAATCCCATCAGCATGGAGTTTCTTCATGCGCTTTACACCAATATGACCTAAACGGCAGTGCCACAAACAAGTTGCACTATCATTATTAACTTTGCCTCTTTTGGCTTCAATATTATGAATATGTGTATCACTACGATTGAGATCCAACAAACCATTTTCATTGGGTGTATGACCATAGAAGGATTTATTCATGTAAACAGAATAACAATTATTCTCTAACTTAAATGAATAACCGTATTGCAATAAACATGATCAGATCATATTCATGCTCAACGCAAACACCAAATAACACTTACTTAGGTTCAACACTAAGCCCAAAAGTATAGGGAGTATGCGATGATGATCATATCAAAACCACTTCCAATACACATTGTCACTTCACCCTTAACTAGTTTCTATTCATTATGCAACTCCCATTTCGAGTTACTACTCTTTAGCAATTGAACCAGTATCAAGTACCGAGGGGTTGCTATAAACACTAGTAAAGTACACATCAATAACATGTATATCAAATATACTTTTTTTCACTTTGCCATCCTTCTTATCCGCCAATTATTTGGGGTAGTTCCCCTCCCAGTGACCAGTCCATTTTGCAGTAGAAGCACTCAATATCAGGCTTAGGTCCAAACTTGGGCTTCTTCACTTGAGCAGCAACGTGCTTGCCGTTCTTCTTGAAGTTCCCCTTCTTTCCCTTTGCCCTTTTCTTGAAACTAGTGATCTTGTTAACCATCAACACTTGATGCTCTTTTCTTGATTTCTACCTTCGCCGATCTCAGCATCGCGAAAAGCTCGGGAATTACTTTCGTCATCCCATGCATATTATAGTTCATCACGAAGTTCTATTAACTTGGTGATAGTGACTAGAGAACTTTGTCAATTACTATCTTATCTGGAAGATTAACTCCCACTTGATTCAAGTAATTGTAGTACTCAGACAATCTGAGCACATGCTCACTGCTTGAGCTATTCTCCTCCATCTTTTAGCTATAGAACTTGTTTGAGACTTCATATCTCTCAACTCGGGTATTCGCTTGAAATAGTAACTTCAACTCCTGGAATATCTCATATGGTCCATGATGTTCAAAACATCTTTGAAGTCCCGATTCTAAGCCGTTAAGCATGGCGCACTAGACTATCAAGTAGTCATCATATTGAGCTAGCCAAACGTTCATAATGTCTGCATCTGCTCCTGCAATAGGTCTGTCACCTAGCGGTGCATCAAGGACATAATTCTTATGTGTAGCAATGAGGATAATCCTCAGATCACGGATCCAATCCGCATCATTGCTACTAACATCTTTCAACATAGTTTTTCTCTAGGAATCATATCAAAATAAACATAGGGAAGCAACAACGCGAGCTATTGATCTACAACATAATTTGCAAAATACTATCAGTACTAAGTTCATGATAAATTTAAGTTCAATTTAATCATATTACTCAAGAACTCCCACTTAGATAGACATCCCTCTAATCCTCTAAGTGATCACGTGATCCATATCGACTAAACCATGTCCGATCATCACGTGAGATGGAGTAGTTTCAACGGTGAACATCACTATGTTGATCATATCTACTATATGATTCACGCTCGACCTTTTGGTCTCCGAGTTCCGAGGCCATATCTTTTATATGCTAGGCTCGTCAAGTTTAACCTGAGTATTCCGCGTGTGCAACTGTTTTGCACCCGTTGTATTTGAACGTAGATCCTATCACGCTCGATCATCACGTGGTGTCTCGGCACGAAGAAATTTCACAACGGTGCATACTCAGGGAGAACACTTATACTTTGATAATTTAGTGAGGGATCATCTTATAATGCTACCGTCAATCAAAGCAAGATAAGATGCATAAAAGATAAACATCACATGCAATCAATATAAGTGATATGATATGGCCATCATCATCTTGTGCTTGTGATCTCCATCACCGTCATGATCACCATCGTCACCGGCGCGGCACCTTGATCTCTATCGTAGCATCGTTGTCGTCTCGCCAATCTTATGCTTCTACGACTATCGCTACCGCTTAGTGATAAAGTAAAGCATTACAGGGCGATTGCATTGCATACAATAAAGCGACAACCATATGGCTACTGCCAGTTGCCGATAACTCGGTTAAAAAACATGATCATCTCAAACAATAAAATTTAGCATCATGTCTGACCATATCACATCATAGCATGCCCTGCAAAAACAAGTTAGACGTCCTCTACTTTGTTGTTGCAAATTTTACGTGGCTGCTACGGGCTTAGCAAGAACCATTCTTACCTACGCATCAAAACCACAATGATAGTTTGCCAAGTTGGTGTTGTTTTAACCTTCGCATGGACCGGGCGTAGCCACACTCGGTTCAACTAAAGTTGGAGAAACTGACACCCGCCAGCCACCTGTGTGCAAAGCACGTAGGTAGAACCAATGTCTCGTATGCGTTCGCGTAATGTCAGTCCGGGCCTCTTCATCCAACAATACGGCCGAACCAAAGTATGACATGCTGGTATGCTGTATGACTTATATCGCCCACAACTCAGTTGTGTTCTACTCGATGCATATGACATCTACGCATAAAACCTGGCTCGGATGCCACGGTTGGGGAACGAGTAATTTCATAATTTACCCACGCACACGCAAGATCATGGTGATGCATAGCAACGAGAGGGGAGAGTGTTATCTACGTACCCACGTAGACCATAAGCGGAAGCGTTAGCACAACGCGGTTGATGTAGTCGTACGTCTTCACGATCCGACCGATCAAGTACCGAACGCACGGCACCTCCGAGTTCAGCACGCGTTCAGCCCGATGACGTCCCTCGAACTCCGATCCAGCCGACTGTTGAGGGAGAGTTTTGTCAGCACGACGGTGTGGTGACGACGATGATGTTCTACCGACGCAGGGCTACGCCTAAGCACCTCTACAGTATTATCGAGGTGGACTATGGTGGAGGGGGCACCGCACACGGCTAAAAGATCAAACGATCAATTGTTGTGTCTCCAAGGGGTGCCCCCTCCCCGTATATAAAGGAGTGGAGGAGGGGGAGGGCCGGCCCTCTATGGCGCGCCCTAGGAGGAGTCCTACTCCCACCGGGAGTAGGATTCCCCTTCCAAGTAGTAGGAGTAGGATTCAAGGAAAGGGAGAGAGAAGAGAAGGAAGGAGGCGCAGCCCTCCCCTAGTCCACCCGGACTAGGCCTTGGGGGGCGCCCAGCCTCTCCTCTCTCTTTCCCCTAAAGCCCAATAAGGCCCATATACTCCCCGGCGAATTCCCATAACTCTCCGGTACTCCGAAAAATACCCGAATCACTCGGAACCTTTCCGATGTCCGAATATAGTCGTCCAATATATCGATCTTTACGTCTCGACCATTTCGAGACTCCTTGTCATGTCCCTGATCTCATCCGGGACTCCGAACTACCTTAGGTACATCAAAACACATAAACACATAATATAACTATCATCGAACTTTAAGTGTGCGGACCCTACGGGTTCGAGAACTATGTAGACATGACCGAGACACGTCTCCGGTCAATAACCTATAACGGAACCTGGATGCTCATATTGGCTTCCACATATTCTACGAAGATCTTTATTGGTCAAACCGCATAACAACATATGTTGTTCCCTTTGTCATCGGTATGTTACTTGCCCGAGATTTGATCGTCGGTATCTCAATACCTAGTTCAATCTCGTTCCGGCAAGTCTCTTTACTCGTTCTGTAATACATCATTCGGCAACTAACTCATTAGTTGCAATGCTTGCAAGGCTTATAGTGATGTGCATTACCGAGTGGGCCCAGAGATACCTCTCTGACAATCGGAGTGACAAATCCTAATCTCGAAATACGCCAACCCAACAAGTACCTTTGGAGACACCTGAGAACACCTTTATAATCACCCGATTACGTTGTGACGCTTTGGTAGTACACAAAGTGTTCCTCCGTAAACGGAGTTGCATAATCTCATAGTCATAGGAACATGTATAAGTCATGAAGAAAGCAATAGCAGAATACTAAACGATCGTGTGCTAAGCTAACAGAATGGGTCAAGTCAATCACATCATTCTTCTAATGATGTGATCACGTTAATCAAATGACAACTCATGTCTATGGCTAGGAAACATAACCATCTTTGATCAACGAGCTAGTCAAGTAGAGGCATACTAGTGACACTCTGTTTGTCTATGTACTCACACATGTATTATGTTTCCGGTTAATACAATTCTAGCATGAATAATAAACATTTATCATGAAATAAGGAAATAAATAATAACTTTATTATTGCCTCTAGGGCATATTTCCTTCAGTCTCCACTTGCACTAGAGTCAATAATCTAGTTCACATCACCATGTGATTTAATACCAATAGTTCACATCACCATGTGATTAACACCCATAGTTGACATCGTCATGTGACCAACACCCAAAGGGTTTACTAGATTCAATAATCTAGTTCACATCGCTATGTGATTAACACCCAAAGAGTACTAGGCGTGATACACAAGTATTATGTTTCCGGTTAATACAATTCTAGCATGAATAATAAACATTTATCATGAAATAAGGAAATAAATAATAACTTTATTATTGCCTCTAGGGCATATTTCCTTCAGGTCTATGCTCAAACTTGGCAGGGTTATATTACTCATGTCATGCATGTTGTCTTGCATTGCTTAGTTTTTACATCATATATGGATTGCCTTCTGCTTACTTGCTTACTATATTAATCATATATTTAAATTATATAATGCCATCATGTTTACATACACAGCATCTATCTGAATTATGGCATGGCAACCCATTTAATAAAGACATCATATAGTTATATCATCTCATCCTGTTTAGTGTTTATAGTCATCATATTTTGAATTATGTCTTTCTATCCGTGAATTATATCATGTTATCATGTTTCCATAGGCGGCATGTATGTGAATTATGGCATGCCCCTATCTAATAAACACATTATATAGTTATATCATATCATCCTGTTTACATTGTCATCATATTTTGAACTATGTTTTCCCATCTTTTTTAGTTAGCCATCATATATGTGAAATTGTGTCATGCTATCCTGTTTAGTTAGCCATCATATATGTGAAATTGTGTCATGCTATCCTGTTTGGTTAGACAACATAAATGTGAATTATTTCATGCCCTCTTTTATTCCTCACTATCCATTGCACCTGTCTATCATACAATGTATGTACATTCAATTACTTTTCTTGTTTATCCGCCATTTGAATTGGAGAGGGTGATGGCAGTATCTAAGGGAGTAACAACACGGTCTTCAGAAAAGATAGTGCTACCAGTTGATGTAGATAGAACCACGGTTGTACTAGCCCAAGAACCAGCCCTACCACATATAACCCAGACTCTCGCAGATTGTACCCCTACCCAGTTGGACAGAGAACCAGCCACACCCCTTCTAACCCCAACCCCAGCAGATAGTAACCTAGTTCTAGTTGACACAACACCGTCTCCACCGCAGAGCACCCAAACACGAGCAGTTAGTAAGGGAACTGCAGTGCCCAAAGCACGAGGACCACCACTCTGAATCCCAACTCAACGCTTAAAGCAGAAGAAGAAGTGTTCTCAGGTCAGGTTCTATAGCTATGGTTCATACTCTTTTGCTCTTGCATCACTGTATTTACTCATACCAACTATTTTCAAATTTGAAGGATGGAATTGAAACTCCAATGGCGCAACAGGTATGTTTTAAACCTGTTTCTTTAACTAGTTTGTTGTTGTAACTTGCTCTATGTTGATTTCAGTTTCAATTGAATAAACAGTAATGTTCTCATGTCATGCACATTACAAGTGTTGCTATTGCTCTGTAGTTTCCCACACTTATATTCGGTCTATTCTGCTTTGTCTTGAACAAATATTATTTGAACCGTGTCTCTATCTTGATTTGGCAACAAAAACTAGAATGATATATACCATAAAGTGACCATGGTACATAGATATATGTTTGTTTCATACTGTTGTCCTGTCCACTTTACTACTGAACCGATTTACCAAAATGAGTTTCATATACAACATGGTAAACCTGTGATGTGTCTGCTTGTTTCTCTTTTAGAATGCAGGCAAAATATTGGAAAACAGTACCCCGTTATGCAATGGTAAAGGAAGTAACACAGATAAGGTTCCAGATAGTGAGACATCCCTGTTAGCCTCCAAGAAAGTTGATCAAAACTATCTTGACGACAATGAGAGAACCCAAAAGTCATGTCTTGATGTAGTGTTCGACTTACTGGCCACTACTGCTGGCACAAGCTCTTCGAACTCGCTGCATGAATCAGTTCATCTTTTGAGTCTCAACTTCAAGTTGAAAGAGATCGATCAGATGTGCTGCGACAGGAAGCTGAAGGACTGAGGAAGTCCATGCAGAATTCAGATGCATACTTTCTGGTGCAACAGCAAGCACTTGAGGATTTAAGCGGCAAACAAGAGAAAGTTAATAAGCTTGCTAAGCATCTTGCCAGCATTATGGGTACCCAGGATATTGTTTCTTGAGCTCTTCTGAAGTGGTTTCAGTTCTGGACTTGTTTTCCTACGGCGTTTATTTGCATTGGTCGCCAACTTTGACAACCAGTGTATATGATATGCTGCTTTGTTCCCTATATTTGCACTGGTGGCGAACTTTGATGCCTAGTGGATGTAATATGTGTAATAGCCATGATAGCCTAGCGTAAGTTGCTTGCTTATTTATTTCCTTATTGTCTTGCTTATTTGTTTGCTTGTAGTCATTGTAGTTCTTTTTTCGTGGTTTGCTAGTGACCGCAATAACCTGTTTTTCAAAACTAGGCCACAATAACCATGTGCTACATATTTATTATAGTTACCATGGGCTCCTACGGGCCGTAGAAACAATGGGCCTTCTAAGGGTCGTAGAAACAATGGGCATTCTATGGGTCGTAGCATCAATGGGCCTTCTACGGGCCGTATGATCGATCGGCCAAACATGAGCCAATACCAGACCGCATTATGGGTCGTAAACAGGCTAGATTTGGAATCGTCCGTTCATGGGCCGACCATAACGAGCCGTTGTTAATCAGCTGTATTTGATGACGCTATGAAAACGGCCCAACAGATTAATGGGCCGCAAACGGGCCGATTGTAACCACGGGCTGAATTTGGCCCACAAGAAGAAAAGGCGAGTAACGGGCCATAAGTAATCGAATGGTGGAATGAGCCCAAGAATAAATGGGCCCTGAGAAGGCCGAAAGATAACACGGGTTGGAAACGGCCCAATGGAATAATGGGCCAATAATGAGTATAAAGCGGTACACTGTTCATTGCGGGCCAGATTCACCACGGGTCGTTAATGGGCTAAGAGTTACAAATGGCCTCGTATGGGCCGAAAGACATCATGGTCCATACATGGGCCGAAAGTTACAATGGGATGGAATCATATTGGACAGCCCAGATGAAGCTACTCGGCTTAATTCTGATAGGCCGTAACGGGTCGTGAGTTAGCAGGTCGTAAATGGGCTATATACAAATAGGCCGTTAACAGGCTTTCCGTGGGCCGGCCGGTTCCCTTTTGACCAAGTCAAATGGGCCGGCCTTTTCACCGGAATGGGCCTCTGTTGGGCCGTGCCACATGTCGATGTATCATAGGCGCCTACTGTCCAATGAATGGATGACATCTGTCCCAACGGTGAGCCAACACGTGTTTCCTTTGGCCAATGAGAATTTTACACGTGGAAAATCATCATTGGTTTGGGCTGTTAACGGGTTATTGGATCCAAAACCGGACCCGATAGCTTAACGGCGAGCCGTTATGGTGGATGCCACGTGTCGGTCACCCTTGACGAAAGCACTTCCATGACGCGGCATTTATCGTCATGGAAGTGGACACTTCCGTGATGGTAATTTTGGTAATGTCATGAAACACTTCTACGACAGCACATGTATGACTATCTTGATTCCGTCATAAAATTGTCATGGATGTACATGCATGACGGAAAACATGACCTACTGTGACAAACACGTATCATCACGGAACTATTTTTTTGTAGTGTCTGCCGCCGTCCTGAGGTTTTCCCTGATGTCATCCCGACCCGCACGTTTCCCCTGCATCGCCCCTTTGGGTCATAGCACCGCGGCACGCGGTCAACTTCACCGTCCACACGCGTCAGCTTCTGTGTGGTATGCGTTGTGCCGCCTTCCTAGGCACGGGAACGCTACCGTCCGCACCTTTGTCTTCGTCACACTGTCGGGTTCTTCCTCGTCTACTTCGGGCATCATCCCCGCGCTCCTAACCTAGCCGCCGCCTCCTCCTCAGACCGCTGTCGGCGCTCTTCTTCCCAGTCCACGGCGAGTACCACGACACCGGCCACCCCAACTCGATATCGACCATGGCGTCCCTCGCACGGCTACGTCGAACATGGCTACACCACCATACGCTCTCGACTACCTCGACATCGGCACAAAGGGCTACCGCCTTGCTTGAGCAACCTCGTCGGTTATCACTCCGGCCACGACTTCAGCGATGCATCGGCCGTTCGACTATTGGGGGATGTTTGTCCGCTTACCTTTGGATTATTCTTCAGTCTCACCGTCTGTGTCGCTACCGTTGTGACTGCGGGGGGTGTTGAGTATTGATACATCTCCAATGTATCTATAATTTTTGATTGCTCCATGCTATATTATCTACTGTTTTGGACCATATTGGGCTTTATTTTCCACTTTTGTATTACTTTTGGGACTAACCTATTAACCGGAGGCCCAGCCCAGATTTGTTGTTTTTTTGCCTATTTCAGTGTTTCGAAGAAACGGAATATCAAATGGAGTCCAAACGGAATGAAACCTTCGGGAACGTGATTTTCTCACCGAATATGATCCAGGAGACTTGGACCCTACGCCAAGGAAGCTTCGAGGTGGGCACGAGGTAGGGGGGCGCGCCCTCCCCCCAGGCGCGCCCTCCACCCTCGTGGGGCCCACGAAGCTCCACCGACGTACTTCTTCCTCCTATATATACCTACGTACCCCAAACGATCAGATACGGAGCCAAAAACCTAATCCCACCGCCGCAACTTTCTGTATCCACGAGATCCCATCTTGGGGCCTGTTAGGAGTTCGCGGAAGGGGAATCCACCACGGAGGGCTTCTACATCATCATCATAGTCTCTCCGATGAAGTGTGAGTAGTTTACTTCAGACCTTCGGGTCCATAGTTAGTACCTAGATGGCTTCTTCTCTCTTTTTGGATCTCAACACAATGTTCTCCCCCTCTCTCGTGGAGATCTATTCGATGTAATCTTCTTTTTGCGATGTGTTTGTTGAGACCGATGAATTGTGGGTTTATGATCAAGATTATCTATGAGAAATATTTAAATCTTCTCTGAATTATTTTATGTATGATTGATTATCTTTGCAAGTCTCTTCAAATTATCCGTTTGGTTTGGCCAACTAGATTGGTAGTTCTTGCAATGGGAGAAGTGCTTAGCTTTGGGTTCAATCTTGCGGTGTCCTTTTCCAGTGATGAGGGGCAGCAAGGCACATATTGTATTGTTGCCATCGAGGATAACAAGATGGGGTTTTATCATATTGCATGAATTTATCCCTCTACATCATGTCATCTTGCTTAAGGCGTTACTCTGTTTTCATTAACTTAATACTCTAGATGCATCTTTGGATAGCGGTCGATGAGTGGAGTAATAGTAGTAGATGCAGGCAAGAGTCGGTCTACTTGTCTCGGACGTGATGCCTATATACATGATCATACCTAGATACTCTCATAACTATGCTCAATTCTGTCAATTGCTCAACAGTAATTCGTTCACCCACCGTAATACTTATGCTCTTGAGAGAAGCCACTAGTGAAATCTATGGCCACCAGGTCTATTCTCTATCATATTAATCTTCCTATGCTTTATTATTGCTTTGCTTTTTTACTTTGCCTTTTATTTTACTTTGCAACTTTATACCAAAAATATTATATATCATATCTATCAGATCTCACTCTCGTAAGTGACCGTGAAGGGATTGACAACCCCTAATCGCGTTGGTTGCTTTGAGCTATTTGTTTTGTGTAGGTACGAGGGACTTGCGTGTGGCCTCCTACTGGATTGATACCTTGGTTCTCAAAAACTGAGGTAAATACTTACGCTACTCTGCTGCATCATCCTCTCCTCTTCGGGGAAAACCAACGCAAGCTCAAGACGTAGCAATAAGGATTTCGGGCGCCGTTGCCGGGGAGTCTACGCAAAAGTCAACATGCCAAGTACCCATCACAATCCCTTATCTCTCGCATTACATTATTTGCCATTTGCCTCTCGTTTTCCTCTCCCCCACTTCACCCTTGCCGTTTTATTCGTCCTTCTTTTCCGTTCGCCTTTATGTCTTCCTTGGCTCGTTTTCTCGCTTGGTTGAAATAGTTTAGTATTTATTCCTACACAGAGAAGCTAATATCTATGGATCCTCATCCGCTTGCCAATCTTTTTAAGAGATCCAATTATGATGAACCAATTCCTAGTGATTTGGATGCACTAGATTATCTTTATAAGCTTTTGCCTGAGATCCGTAAATCTGAAAATTGGTGATGAAGTGCTTCACAATAGATCTTTGAATAAAAAGCATGATTGCAATGATTTTATTATAAATTATATTGATGTAAATTATGCTAATAATATGCAAAACCCTAAGCTTGAGGATGCTAGTTTTGATATGTCCAATAGTCATGATTGGGGAGATTCTTCTTATGATCTTGAAAATTTATTTAAGCCCCATGATGAATATAAGATTGATAATAGTGTTTGCAATAATATTGAAAGTGGGTTTGGAAGAGTGTCAACTTTAGATCCCACATATTTGGATAACATTCAATCTTATGAAATTTTTGATAAAAGTGGGCTTGGAGAAATCATGACTTTAGTTAATGATAACCCCACTATTTTGGAAGAGTGTCAACTTCGCATGCATGTGGATCGTGTTGAGAATATGTTATGTGATAGCTATATTGTTGAATTTTCTTATGATCCTACATGTAATTTTTTTGGGAGAGGAACATATGGTTATAGAAATTTTCATGTTACTAAATTACCTCTCGTTATGTTGAGATTGCTATTGTTCCTTTCCGCTTCCTTGCATATGCTAGTTTTTGCTTGCTACGATAATTTGTTTGCCTATAATATGCCTATGCATAGGAAGTATGTTAGACTTAAGTGTGTTTGTCACATGTTTTACGATGCTCTCTTTGTGCCTCAATTCTTGTCTTTCTTGTGAGCATCATTGAAATCTCAATGCCTAGCTAAAAAGGCTTTAAAGAAAAGCGCTTGTTGGGAGACAACCCAATATTTTTCCTTGCTGATTAGTAATAAATAATCCATATACCTTCTTTTTGATGTGTTTTATGTTTTAATTAGTGTTTGTGCCAAGTTAAACCTATAGGATCTTCTTGGATGATAGTTATTTGATCTTGCTGTAATTTCCAGAAACTTTTGGTTCACGAAAACAATTGTTAAAAATCACAAGAACGTGATAAAATAGTGATTCCAATTGCTGCTGATCAATAAACAAATTTCCTAGATCTTCCTATTTTGGCTGAAGTTTTGAAGTACCATAAGTTTGCGTTAGTTACAGATTACTACAGACTGTTCTGTTTTTGACAGATTCTGTTTTTCGTGTGTTGTTTGCTTATTTTGATGAATCTATGGCTAGTAAAATAGTTTATAATCCATAGATAAGTTGGAATACAGTAGGTTTAACACCAATATAAATAAAGAATGAGTTCATTACAGTACCTTGAAGTGGTCTTTTGTTTTCTTTCGCTAACGGAGCTCACGAGATTTCTGTTGAGTTTTGTGTTGTGAAGTTTCCAAGTTTTGGGTGAATTTTTTTGATGGATTATGGAACAAGGAGTGGCAAGAGCCTAAGCTTGGGGATGACCATGGCACCCCCAAGATAATCCAAGGACACCAAAAATTCAAAGCTTGGATGCCCCGGAAGGCATCCTCTTTAAATCCACTTCCATCGGTAACTTTACTTGGAGCTATATTTTTATTCACTACATGATATGTGTTTTGCTTAGAGTGTCTTGTATTATTTGCGTATTTGCTTTTTAGTTTACCACAATCATCCTTTCTGTACACACCTTTTCAGAGAGCCATACATGAATTGGAATTTGATAGAATACTCTATGTGCTTCACTTATATCTTTTGAGCTATATAGTTTTGCTCTAGTGCTTCACTTATATCTTTTAGAGCACGGTGGTGGATTTGTTTTATAGAAACCTTTGATCTCTCATGCTTCATTTAGATTATTTTGAGAGTCTTAAATAGCATGGTAATTTGCTTAAAAATAATAATATGCTTGGTATTCAAGATTTGTAAAACTTTCTTTTGAGTGCGTTGAATACTAAGAAAAGTTTGATACTTGATAATTGTTTTGAGATATGGAGGTAGTAATATTAGAGTCATGCTAGTTGAGTAGTTGTGCATTTGAGAAATACTTGTGTTAAAGTTTGTGATTCCCGTAGCATGCATGTACGGTGAACCGTTATGTGATGAAGTCAGAGCATGATTTATTTATTGATTGTCTTCCTTATGAGTGGCGGTCGGGGACGAGCGATGGTCTTTTCCTACCAATCTATCCCCCTAGGAGCATGCGCGTAATACTTTGCTTTGATAACTTGTAGATTGTTGCAATAAGTATATGAGTTCTTTATGACTAGTGTTGAGTCCATGGATTATACGCACTTTTCTCACCCTTCCACCATTGCTAGCCTTTCTAATACCGCACACTTTTCGCCGGTATCATACACCCACCATATACCTTCCTCAAGACAGCCACCATACCTACCTATTATGGCATTCCCATAGCCATTCTGAGATATATTGCCATGCAACTTTCCACCGTTCCGTTTATTATGACACGCTCCATCATTGCCATATTGCTTAGCATGATCATGTAGTTGACATCGTATTTGTGGCAAAGCCACCATTCATAATTATTTCATACATGTCACTCATGAATCATTGCATATCCCAGTACATCGCCGGAGGCATACACATAGTCATATTTTGTTCTAAGTATCGAGTTGTAATTGTTGAGTTGTAAGAAAAATAAAAGTGTGATGATCATCATTTTTAGAGCATTGTCCCAAGTGAGGAAAGGATGATGGAGACTATGATTCCCCCGTAAGTCGGGATGAGACTCCGGACAAAAAATAAAATAAAATAAAATAAAGAGAGAATAGAAAAGAGGCCATAAAAAAAGAGAAAAGTCTCAAATAAAAAAATGAGAGAAAAAGAGATAAGGGACAATGTTACTATCCTTTTACCACACTTGTGCTTCAAAATAGCACCATGATCTTCATAATAGAGAGTCTCTCGTTTCTTCACTTTCATATATGTGATGCCCCCGATTCAATCGTACACTAATCATACACGCAAACGTGTACGATCAGGATCAGGGACTCACGGGAAGATATCACAACACAACTCTAAAATAAAATAAGTCATACAAGCATCATAATACAAGCCAGGGGCCTCGAGGGCTCGAATACAAGTGCTCGATCATAGACGAGTCAGCGGAAGCAACAATATCTGAGTACGGACATAAGTTAAACAAGTTTGCCTTAAGAAGGCTAGCACAAACCGGGATACAGATCGAAGAGGCGCATGCCTCCCGCTCGATCCTCCTAAACTACTCACGGTAAATGCGTCGTGGGCTGCTGCGTAGTAGTAGGAACCTCCGGGGTAGTAGTCATCCTCGACGGTGGCGTCGGCTCCTGGGCTCCATCGTGCAGTCGCAGCAATCGAGTAGAGATAGGGGAAAAGGGGAACAAGGCAACCGTGAGTACTCATCCAAAGTACTTAAAGCAAGGAGCTACACTACATATGCATGGATATATGTGTAAAGGGCCATATCGGTGGTGAGCTGCGAGAATGCCGAGAATAAGAAGGGATATCTAATCACGTCGAAGACTACGCTTCGGCAGCCTCCGTCTTGCAACATGCGAGAAGAGAAGCGGTGAAGTCCTCCAAGTAGCATCGCATAGCATAATCCTATCCGGCGATCCCCTCCTCGTAACCCTGAGAGAGAGTGACCACCGTGTTGTATCTGGCACTTGGAAGGGTGTGTTTTATTAAGTATCCGGTTCTAGTTGTCATAAGGTCAAGGTACAACTCCAAGTCGTCCTGTTACCGAAGATCACGACTATTCGAATAGATTAAACTTCCTTGCAGGGGTGTACCACATAACCCAACACGCTTGATCCCATTTGGCGGACACACTTTCTGGGTCATGCCCGGCCGCGGAGATCAACACGTCGCAGCCCCACCTAGGCTCAACAGAGAGGTCAAGACGCCGGTCTAAACCTAAGCACCACAGTGCAGGCCCATCGCCATGAGCACACCTGCACGTTGCGTGGGCGGCGAAGCAGACCTAGCCTAGTGGCGTTCGGTCCAATCCGGTAGCGCCGCTCGATCGTGGCGTCACGAAGTGCCGGCTGATACCACGACGGGATACCCATAACTACTCCCACGTAGATGGTTAGTGCGTATAGACCAAATGGCGGACTCGGATCAAATACCCAGATCTCGTTAAACGTGTTAAGTATCCGCGAACGCCGACCAGGGCCAGGCCCACCTCTCACCCAGGTAGTCTCAACCTGCCCTGTCGTTCCGCCTCAAAGATCCACTCGCGGGTGCCCCACAAGCCGACCCGACGGCGGTGGCGGGGAGCTGGCACTTGCGTGACGTCGGGCCGAAGCGGCGGCGCCGGATTGGGCGAACGCCACTAGGCTAGGTGCTTCCGGCCGCCCATAACGTCAGGTGTGCTTTCAGGCGATGGGCCTGCACCCTGTGCGCTTAGGTTTAGACCGGCGTCTTGACCTCTCTGTTGAGCCTAGGTGGGCTGCGGCGTGTTGATCTCCGCAGCGGGCATGACCGAGAAAGTGTGTCCGCCAAATGGGATCAAGCGTGTTGGGTTATGTGGTGCACCCTGCAGTGGAAGTTTAATCTATTCGAATAGCCGTGATCTTCGGTAACAGGACGACTTGGAGTTGTACCTTGACCTTATGACAACTAGAACCGGATACTTAATAAAACACACCCTTCCAAGTGCCATATCTCTCAGGGTTACGAGGAGGGGATCGCCGGATAGGATTATGCTATGCGATGCTACTTGGAGGACTTCAGTCTGCTCTCTTCTGCATGTTGCAAGACGGAGGCTGCCAGAAGCGTAGTCTTCGACAGGATTAGATATCCCCTTCTTATTCTGGCATTCTGCAGTTCAGTCCACTGATATGGCCCTTTACACATATATCCATGCATATGTAGTGTAGCTCCTTGCTTGCGAGTACTTTGGATGAGTACTCACTGTTGCCTTGTTCCCCTTTTCCCCTATCTCTACTCGATTGCTACGACGATGGAGCCTGTGAGCGACGCCACCGTCGAGGACTACTACTACCCCGGAGGTGCCTACTACTACGCAGCAGCCCACGACGATTTACCACTGTGAGTAGTTTAGGAGGATCCTGCAGGAGGCCCGCGCTTCTTTCGATCTCAGATCCCGCTTTGTGCTAGCCTTCTTAAGGCAAACTTGTTTAACTTATGTCTGTACTCAGATATTGTTGCTTCCGCTGACTCGTCTATGATCGAGCACTTGTATTCGAGCCCTCGAGGCCCCTGGCTTGTATTATGATGCTTGTATGACATTTTATTTTAGAGTTGTGTTGTGATATCTTCCCGTGAGTCCCTGATCTTGATCGTACACGCTTATGCGTGTATGATTAGTGTACGATTGAATCGGGGGCGTCACAAGTTGGTATCAGAGCCGACTGCTTGTAGGAATCCCCCTTTCCAACTCCTTGGCCGAAGTCGAGTCTAGACGTTGCAAAAACTTTTACTAACATGGCTGTGCAGCCCATGGTCCCACGTCGCCATTGGGTGGTATTAGGATCTTTTACTCCTCGACCTGTACTCCGGGACTCTGATCTCCTCTATTCGGGTTAAACGATTTTTTACTAAAATCTAACTTTAGGTTCTCGAAAATACTTTCTCCGGAGAGGCCCTTGATCGAGATGGTCACCGATCGCACTGAAGATTTCGGAGATACTCTTTGATATTCTCTCGAGACTTTGTGCCCATCACTTTTGCTATTCCGACCACCGATAAATCCTTATGGATAACTACTTACACTTGCCATTCTTACGATCATCCCCCATTGATCTTGTTATTACAAGATACCGAAGTTTTCTCTATTGTTCCGAGAATACTTCGTGCCTCTTCGCCTAGCAGTCCTTGCCACATGAATACCCCTTCAAATAAATCCTCGCACTTGTCGAGTATCCGCTCATCGAGTTGTTCATGAGTTTCACAAAAGTCTTCAAAATACTATTCGATCTTCGAAAATCCTCTGAAGCCTTTGGCTCTTGAAATTCTTGCTTGCTCGCATTATGGTTAATCCCATAAGTCTCGTAGTCTTATTGACATTCCTTGTCATTATCATTTTGGGTCTATTGACTCAATATGTTTGCGAATACACGCAATCATCATTGATCCTTATAAATTACCTTTCCGCTGAGCTGCCATTCTTTTAACTAGGAATTGGTTCTCGACCAATCCAATTGTCGTTGATTGTACCCTAAGGCTATTCAACTTATCCATCCCTAATCGAGCATTGCTTGATCCCTTGATTTAAATCATAATTCCTTTGCATTTGACAATTGAGTTAGTCGATTGTTTCTATAATCTGATCTCCTTGCATTCTTCTTCCTCTAGTTAGTACCGATGCTCACGCCCGGATCCCTTGTGGACCACGGATCCTTTGTTGGATTTTATCGACAACGCCCTTCATATTCAATAACCTTGTGAGCCTTTCCCCGATACATAATGCCTTTGGTAAATTGTATCCTCTGCTTTCTCAACTATGCTCGCCTTGAGCTTGAGTTAATTACTTCTAAAGATTTTGGTATATGATTCTAAGATGCCCTGATGGGTTGAATCTATGCCTTCCTTAATATGTGTGAACTCGAAAGTTTTCACGAGTCGTACTCTTCTGATATTTTGCCAGATAAAATTTCAACACTACAACTTCATTGAACGCGAGAAGTGAATGGAAGGTTGTGCATTGGAGAAGTGGGAGTCGACCTTGAACTTTGTGTTCATGCCCATGGACGCGATGTATATCCTATCATGGAAGCTTCTTGTAATAATAACTATTTCCTTGATAACTAACATATGGTATCTATGAATTGATCCCTTGCAACCGTGGTTCCGACCATGATTGTTCTTCTTTGATTCCATTTCTCGGACAAGTTAAAACAATTGTCTTCTATGGATCAATACACTAGTCCAACCTTTACTTTGATCTTGTGTCGAGTATTACCCCTGGTATCTCGAGATTATCATGGAACTGCATAACTTCTTATGAGTTCTTCATCAAGTGCTACCTTCCCAATGATTCCACTTTTTCACGGGCTCTGAGTTATTATACACTCAAAGACACCGATAACTGAACCGAGTCCGCACTACGGTTCAACAACTCTTCAGTAAGCTTCTATAAGTACGAGTTTGTACCCGGTCACTCCATTCCTAGCCTGTTTGGCTATATCATTGTCGTGATGATTTTAACTGTGCTACCCGGTCCTTCTTCTCGGAGCACAATTTTCGACGATGAACTAACCTTACGTCGATCCTCATCGTCATATCATTTCGCCTTGAACAACAAGCTTGGTTTCGAGTTTGTGTCGTACCCTTGGTTCCAATAACCTTTCACTTCATCATTACTTTGACTTGATGTAGATGCCGATCGATTACATCTTCATGAAATCTCGCGACAAAGGTGTCGTGATCATCAACATTACGAGCTCATCCAGGATATCAATTGAATTCATGATGAGAAATACCATCCTTGCCCTCGATGAATTGTATTATCATCGACCACTTTATTGCCTTCCCACCAACACAAGCTTGTTCATGTTTGGTGTTATACCTTGAGTTCCTTGCTATCTAGCAATTGTTCTTCTTTACCTTGGAGTATTACCATCCTTTATGTCAAGAATGCTCTGAGATTTGTTCCACCTCCTGAAAATTCTTGACATAGAAATACTTCTCACCATCACCATTCTTTCTTGGTCCCCGTGTTAATTCCAACAAGTGAACGGTGTTGTTTGGATTCTTTCCTTCTAGCAACCCTATTTATTTGAAGTTAATGGTCGAAAGTTCATTCTTAAGCTATTGATTATTGAATCACCATTCTGACATTGGTCGTGCAACCCAACCCATATTTGAGCACCTTTCAACCAATGTTTAACTGTGTATGTTCTCCTCGAGCATACACCATTTTATCATTTGACCCGACAAATGTTATCTCCTTGTTCACATAACTGCGGAAATCCACCTTTTTGGAAATCTCGAGGATTTTCGTTGATTCCATCAACTACCCCCTCATCCTCTCCTTGGTTTAAGGATGAACTATTGCTTCAAGAAACCACTCCCTTAGTTCATTTCCTGAGAATCTTGAAATGTCATTTCGTCTATTTGTGTTGCACCTTTTCTTCTCGGACATCCACGAGTGCGAGGTATCATGACACCAATTGGATCTAAATCTCGGTCAGATATGATGGTTGGGACAACTTTCCAGGAGTTAGGTTGTTGGTCCTTTGATGACCCGGTGATATGATGTCATGCCTAGCACCCCCCCCCGGATGGAGGACCTATCATTATTATTTCTTTTGCAAGGATAACCATTCCTCCCGGAGGAAATTGTAGGACTTATTTTATAAGTTACTCCTGATGGATCATTGGTGTATCCAAAGTCTGGCCCTTGATTGATACACCATATCATTGCTACCTGAAGCATGTTTGTGGTACTCCGTTCATCACCAAGAACATTTGAAGCACAATGCTAAATTCTCTTTATCAATTATGCAAACACCGTTGTATGGGTAATGTCATGAAATTTTTCTCCCCTTACCTAAAGGGTTTTCTACATTATATCCTGTCATGGATATCATGCTCGCTTGTCATTGGGAAGGATATACTCTGAAATATGTGTTTAAACACATTTTCCTTTCAATTATTCTGCTTAATCTGATAATGATACTATCCTTTCCATTGTTTTGTTTAACCTTTCCAAAGAATCAGACTTAACCGAAAGCAAAGTGATAATTCCCTGCTTAGGTAAGCACCTCGTTGTACCACTCTATAAGTAAGACCCTGTTACTATTGTTGATGACTTCTGGTAACCGCCGATGGACGAGAACTTTGCCTATTGGTCCGCCTCGTTCAACGAGCAGGAAAGTGGTTCTCTTCGTCCCTCACCCTTGGTACCAACGTTGTTGCCGACATAACTGACATGGTACTCTCTGGCATGCCTTGCTAGCATGACCGTGAAAGATGTCACTGCTCCTATTTAAAAAAAACCACATGGTGGGCCCATAACCCACAGTTCCACAGGATCGAAACCTGACTGTCCTGTACACCCCTATTCCCAAAGTTATTCCTCGCGCGTGGACTCGTATGTAATTCGCGGGCCATCGTCCTAGTGATCTATTCTGGTATCAGACACAATACTTATTCCCGTTGCTTTGAACCCCTTTCACGCCTTGTAACAGGCATCAAACGATTGCCTGCTTGCTCGAAACTTCTCATGATACCTCCTTCCCTTGCTCTCGATATTTTCTAAGGTTTCAATTCGAGAGTTACTTTCCGCCACCTTCCCTGATGTTATCTACCAGATAGTCGACCTTGCAGAGGCCCGTTCTCTCGGAATACCCCCTTATTCTTTCGTAAGTACGACGGAGTTCCCGAAGTAAGAATGACGGCTTCGTCATGATGGCCTAAAGCAGAGGAATGAGGACGTCAATGTAATGGATCTACCTCTTCGAGAAGAGCAACCAATATCGAGAAGACCCGTTAGAATTTCGTAAGCAAATCCCTTCCCCCCCTGCACTACCTTTTAAATCTCGGGACGAGATTTCTTGTAGTGGAGGAGAATTGTGACGCCCGGATATTTAGGCTACAGTAATTCCACGCTAATGATGCCACGTCACCTCGATTACTGTTGTTAATCTCGTGGTGGTTCAAAGTACGATTCGAATTCAAAGTTAAAATCAAGTCAAACAATTAAAGTATTCAAAAGTCAAAACTAAAATGTTCTTAATGTGACAAATAAATCATGGATATTATTGGTGGAGTAACAACATCTTTATAATATATTTAAATACCCTAAAGTGATTAAAACAACATCAAAACAATTAGTTATACTCCTAATATATTTTACCAAATACTAAACTATTTTTATTCTGAGGTAAAACTTCTTAGAACATTGGATTATTTGACACACTATTTTTGGGGCTGTTTTCATATTTTACTAAACCAAAAAAATAAAGTGCAACTAAAATATATCAGAAAAGATTAATAAGAAAACAACAACAAAAAGAAAATAAAGCCCCCACTGCTCGGCCTCGGCCCGGTGGCCATTAGGCTAGCCCGGCCACCGACCCCCACTCCCTTACCCACCAGGCTGAACCCTAGCCGGTTCCACCCCACTCGCTCCCCACGTTCCCCACTCCCTCGCTACCTCCTCCTTCTGCTTTCGATCTGGATCGGGCAGACCCCGATCCCATCGGCCCGACGCCGCCGATTCCGTCGCCACCGCACGGCGCCCCTCGGGACCATTCCGCCATCGCCAAGTCGCCTCCTTGCCGGAGGAGGGGCGGATCCCGGCGGCCTGCCGCGATCCGGCCTCCTCGCCACCCTTCCACGACCACGATGATGCGGGACCCCGCCCGGAGCTACCTCGCCCCCGTCGCACGAGGACCGCGTCGCCGGACTGCTCCCCCGCCGCCTGTCGTCACCATCCTCCTCCTCGCCGGACCACCCCAAGCCGCCTCGAGCCCTTGCCCCCCTCCCTACAACCGCGGTGAGCCGCCCGGCTATGCGCCTCCCTCTCCTCCCTCTCGCTCTCGTACTCCGCCCGTGCTGCCGCGACCCAGCCACGCCGGATGGACACACCCGCGCAGGCCTCGTCCTGCCCCGGACGGCGTCGCCCTCCGCTCGGGGCGTCGCCTTGCCTTGCCTCGCCGTGATCCCTACGCCCGTCCCGCGGTCGCCACGCCCTACCTCCCGAACCGCGCGCGCAGCGCCCGGCTGAAACTCCGTCGCCACTGCTTGCCGCTTGTGCGGTGGCGTGGCCCGCCCTTGACCTCGCCCGCTTCTGCGCCTCGCCCGGCTTCCTGTTGGGGCCGGTCCCCCATCTGCATAGCCGGAGCCCGTTGCGCCGAACCCGCTATGGCCATAGGCCACTGACACGGGAACCCCACCCCCAGAACGTTTTAATAAAAAAAAGGAATTAAAAATATATTTTAAATAAATAAATAAATAATAATTAAAATATTAATTAATTAATTAAGTAATTAATTAAGTTAATTAATCCTGATTAGATTAACCTAATCACTAATTAAACTAATTAATCTGTTTTAGTTAATCTTAGTCAATGAGCGATGGGACCCACACGTCCAGTTGACCAGGTCAATGGTTAACGTTGGCTGGCGACATCACTCACGATGTCATCTTGGACGTCATCATTTACTATTACGGATAATGTTGGATTTAAAAATAATTAAATAAAATCGTAAAAGCGATTAAATCTTTAGAAAATCATATATTTTAATCCGTACTTCGATTAAAATATTTTCAACATGAAAGTTGCTTAGAACGACGAGGCGATTCCGGATACGCATAAGCGGTTGCGCCACACCCCCTAACCTATCGAACTCGCAACTTTCCCCCTCCGGCTCCTCTACCCGAAAACGCGAAACATCGGGAATACTTCCCGGATGTTTCCCCCCTTTAACCGGTACCACCTCATACCACGTTAGGGCACACCTACCACCGCTCATTGTCACGTCACGCACCGTCATGTTTATGTTTGCATTGTATTCATTGTTTCTTCCCCCTCTTATCTCCGGTAGACTACGAGACCGACGCTGCTGCTGCCCAGTTCGACTACGGAGTTGACGACCCCTCTCTCTTGCCAGAGCAACCAGGCAAGCCCCCCCCTTGATCACCAGATATCGCCTATTCTACTCTATAACGCTTGCATTAGAGTAGTGTAGCATGTTAATGCTTTCATTATACCTATCACGATGCATAGCATGTCCTTGTTACTCTTGTTGTTACCTTTACTGCAATCCTACATGCTTAGTATAGGATGCTAGTATTTCCATCTGTGGCCCTACATTCTTGTCCGTCTGCTGTGCTATACTATCGGGCCGTGATCACTCGGGAGGTGATCATGGGTATATACTATATACTTATACATGATACATGTGGTGACTAAAGACGGGTCGGCTTGGAGCACCCGCGAGTGGATCTTTGAGGCGGAGCGACAGGCAGGTTGAGACTACAGGTGAGAGGTGGGCCTGGCCTGGTCGGCGTTCGCGGATACTTAACACGTTTAATGAGATGCGGGTATTTGATCCGAGTGCGGCCATTTGGTCTATACGCACTAACCATCTACGTGGGAGTACTTATGGGTATCCGGCGTCGTGGTATCAGCCGGCACTTCGTGACGTCGGCGGCGGCGGCGGCGCCGGATTGGACTGAACGCCACTAGGCTAGGGTCTGCTTCCGGCCGCGTCACGCATAGCGTGCGTGTGTGCTCGGGGTGATGGACCCAGACCCCTGTGGCGCTTAGGTTTAGACCGGCGTCGGCCTCTGTTGTGCCTAGGTGGGGCTGCGGCGTGTTGATCTTCCGCGGCGGGCATGACCCGTAAAAGTGTGTCCGGCCAAATGGGATCAAGCGTGTTGGGTTATGTGGTGCACCCTGCAGGAAGTTTAATCTATTCGAATAGCCGTGATCTTCGGTAATGTGACGACTTGGAGTTGTACCTTGACCTTATGACAACTAGAACCGGATACTTAATAAAACACACCCTTCCAAGTGCGAGATACAACCCGGTGGTCGCTCTCTCTCTCGTGGTTACGAGGAGGGATCGCGGATAGGATTATGCTATACGATGCTACTTGGAGGACTTGACCGCTCTCTTACGCATGTTGCAAGGCGAAGGCTGCGAAGCGTAGTCTTGACAGGTGATTAGATATCCCCTTCTTATTACGGCATTACGCGATTCAGTCCTTGATATGGCCCTTTACACATATATCCATGCATATGTAGTGTAGCTCCTTGCTTGCGAGTACTTTGGATGAGTACTCACGGTTGCCTTGTTCCCCTTTTCCCTATCTCTACTCGATTGCTGCAACTGCAGACGATGGAGCCTGTGAGCAGACGCCACCGTCGAGGGCGACTACTACCCGGAGGTGCCTACTACTACGTGCAGCCCCGGCGGCGACCGTGAGTAGTTTAGGAGGATCAGGCGGAGGCGTCGCCTCTTTCGATATGTATCCCGATTTGTGCTAGCCTTTAAGGCAAACTTGTTTAACTTATGTTTGTACTTTCAGATATGGTTGCTTCGTGACTCGTCTATGATCGAGCACTTGTATTCGAGCCCTCGAGGGCCCTGGCTTGTATTATGATGCTTGTATGACTTATTTTATTTTAGAGTTGTGTTGTGATATCTTCCCGTGAGTCCCTGATCTTGATCGTACACGTTTGCGTGTATGATTAGTGTACGATTGAATCGGGGGCGTCACAATATACTAGTGGGAAATTTTTTCATTATAGAACTTGCCTTGTATATTCCAATGATGGGCTTCCTCAAATTGCCCTAGGTCTTCGTGAGCAAGCAAGTTCGATGCAGACCCACTTAGTTTCTTTTGTTGAGCTTTCATATACTTATAGCTCTAGTGCATCTGTTGCATGGCAATCCCTACTCACTCACATTGATATCTATTGATGGGCATCTTCATAGCCCGTTAATACGCCTAGTTGATGTGAGACTATCTTCTCACTTTTTGTCTTCTCCACAACCAACATTCTATTCCACATATAGTGCTATATCCATGGCTCACGCTCATGTATTGCGTGAAGATTGAAAAAGTTTTGAGAATGTCAAAAGTATGAAACAATTGCTTGGCTTGTCATTGGGGTTGTGCATGATTTAAATACTTTTTGTGGTGAAGATAGAGCATAGCAGGACTATATGATTTTGTAGGGATAACTTTCTTTGGCCATGTTATTTTGAGAAGACATGATTGCTTTGTTAGTATGCTTGAAGTATTATTATTTTTATGTCAATATTAAACCTTTGTCTTGAATCTTTGAATCTGAATATTCATACCACAATTAAGAAGAGTTACATTGAAATTATGCCAAGTAGCACTCCGCATCAAAAATTCTCTTTTATCATTTACCTACTCGAGGACGGCAGGAATTAAGCTTGGGGATGCACGATCGTCTCCAACGTATCTATAATTTCTGATTGCTCCATGCTATATTATCTACTGTTTTGGACCATATTGGGCTTCATTTTCCACTTTTATATTACTTTTGGGACTAACCTATTAACCGGAGGCCTAGCCCAGATTTGCCGTTTTTTGCCTATTTCAGTGTTTCGAAGAAACGGAATATCAAATGGAGTCCAAACGGAATGAAACCTTTGGGAACATGATTTTCTCACCGAATATGATCCAGGAGACTTGGACCCTACGCCAAGGAAGCTTCGAGGTGGGCACGAGGTAGGGGGGGCGCCCTCCCCCCCCCCCAGGCGCACCCTCCACCCTCGTGGGGCCCAAGAAGCTCCACCGACATACTTCTTCCTCCTATATATACCTATGTACCCCCAAACGATCAGATACGGAGCCAAAAACCTAATTTCATCGCCGCAACTTTCTGTATCCACGAGATCCTATCTTGGGTCCTGTTCCGGAGCTCCGCCGGAAGGGGAATTCACCATGGAGGGCTTCTACATCATCATCATAGCCTCTTCGATAAAGTGTGAGTGGTTTACTTCAGACCTTCGGGTCCATAATTAGTAGCTAGATGGCTTCTTCTCTCTTTTTGGATCTCAATACAATGTTCTCCCCCTCTCTCGTGGAGATCTATTCGATGTAATCTTCTTTTTGTGGTGTGTTTGTTGAGGTCGATGAATTGTGGGTTTATGATCAAGATTATCTATGAGCAATATTTGAATCTTCTCTGAATTCTTTTATGTATGATTGGTTATCTTTGCAAGTCTCTTCGAATTATCCGTTTGGTTTGGCCAACTAGATTGGTAGTTCTTGCAATGGGAGAAGTGCTTAGCTTTGGGTTCAATCTTGCGGTGTCCTTTCCCGATGTGAGGGGCAGCAAGGCACATATTGTATTGTTGCCATCGAGGATAACAAGATGGGGTTTTTATCATATTGCATGAATTTATCCCTCTACATCATGTCATCTTGCTTAAGGCGTTACTCTGTTTTCATTAACTTAATACTCTAGATGCATCTTTGGATAGCGGTCGATGAGTGGAGTAATAGTAGTAGATGCAAGGTGAGTCGGTCTACTTGTCTCGGACGTGATGCCTATATACATGCTCATACCTAGATACTCTCATAACTATGCTCAATTACATCAATTGCTCAACAGTAATTCGTTCACCCACCGTAAAATACTTATGCTCTTGAGAGAAGCCACTAGTGAAATCTATGGCCCTGGTCTATTCTCTATCATATTAATCTTCCCACGCTTTATTATTGCTTTGCTTTTTACATTGCCTTTTATTTTACTTTGCATCTTTATACCAAAAATACCAAAAATATTATCTATCATCTCTATCGGATCTCACTCGTAAGTGACCATGAAGGGATTGACAACCCCTAATCGCGTTGGTTGCGTTGAGCTATTTGTTTTGTGTAGGTACGAGGGACTTGCTGGCGTGGCCTCCTCTTTGGATTGATACCTTGGTTCTCAAAACTGAGGGAAATACTTACGCTACTCTGCTGCATCATCCTCTCCTCTTCGGGGAAAACCAACACAAGCTCAAGACGTAGCAAGTATCATGATTATTTAGGAAAGATAGGATAGAATAGGATTTGTTCTAGCTTATCTTGTACTCTAAGATGGTCATGTGCTCCTATATATAGACCCACGAGGCTCAAGCAATACAACAACCATTGATTCCACCAATTCCTCTCTATTCCTTTACACGTTTTGTCACCAGCAACTTTTGAATGGTATTCGGGTGTTTTCGGTGTACTTCCGCGAAAAGTAAAGTCGACCATATACGTCGCCAAACTCTAGAAAATTGCATGCACACTAGATGGTCCATCACCTCCAAAAGCCAGCACAAAAGATTTCTTTTTCTTGAACACGCTGACAGTTCTATCAGAATGTCTAGAGCATTAATCTCTTAGGACACCACCACCTCTTGTTCATAAAAAAGAAGTGCAACATCCGCATAAAGTAAGCCATTCAATGATTTTTGCATGTAATCCCAGCTGATTTACTACCCAGCACTCTTCGGCCTTTAAGAAGTTGAAGATCACCTCTTCGGTCTACACATGGCCGAAGACACTCTTCGGCCCAGCCCGTCCGATCTTCGGTCAAAACAAAGCCGAAAAGGCCTCTTCGGCCTAAGGGTGACCGAAAACTACCTCTTCGGCCTCCGCGAGGCCGACGGGGCCATACTTCTGATTTTTTTTAATTAGGTCATACATTTTTCAAATTTGTTAAAATAATAGTAATATTTTTTAAAAAAGTTATGGGTTGTGCCCACCCAGGTGCCCCCTTCTGGTGGTTCTTGTCTCTAGAAATTCTTATTTATTGGATAAAAAATCCTTGTAAAGTTTCGTTCCAATCCGAGAATTTTTATTTATGCACAAAAACAATACCATGATAGTTCTGCTAAAAACAGTATCAGTCCGGGTTAGTTTCATTCAAATCATGCAAATTAGAGTCCAAAACAAGAGGAAAGCGTTAGAAAAAGTAGATACGACGGAGACGTATCAAACTGCTTTGGGTAAAAATAATCAAAGTGGTATATTTTCCGTATCATCTTGTTACGAAGAAGAGCATGGAGTGGCAACGCTCCTAGCAGGAGCAGTGTAGTCACGACTTCTCCTTACAACAACTTTTAGAAAATGAAGGGAAGATAGCCTATAAAGCGAGGACAAATATTTGTTGTTAGGGACGACCAAAAGGCATTGGGGTGTACTGCTTGACAAGGTTGGATACGTGCCATCAATTTTGATTTCAGTACATGCCTCTCTTTCTTCTATCATTTATTGCCGCTTTGTTTCCACTTTCTTCGGTAGATTTTACATTTCGCAAGTTTCGGTGTCCAAAAGTTGGTTTCAAAACTCACACCCACAAGATTGATAAGAAGTGCAATATTCTTTCTGCACGAGAGCTATCATAGTGACACCATACCTTGAGTACCACTTAGTACATATGAAAACTAGATTATGATAATTGGCATTTCATGATCGGATCTCATGGAAATCATCATATTGTATTTTGCATCTTCAAATTTATGATATTGTATTTTGCTTCACCAACTATATAACTGTACTGGTACAAAGAACACCATAGTTATATTTACCATAAAAATATATTCTTAGCACAATTTCGCATGGTAACATAGATCAGACCACAGCTAAACCATCAAAAACTGTCATCTCTAAGACGACAGAGGGCAAGGATAAGGTCGTCCGAAATCCTTCCTATGCTCCCTCGCTTGTCTAAGATCAACAGATTGTAGCTTGTCTCCTTTACAGCCTATCCAAGGAGGTTTTCGTTCAAGTGGCTTCAATTAAAAAATTGCATGCTATTTGGACCACACTCTCCAACATGTTCTCAGCCCAATCAATAGGTACACAAATGGTTCAGATTTCCTGGATTAATAGAAGTGTATGGTAAACTTCTTGGATTTAATTACCGATGCCCTCTGAAGTTCTGTATATTAGAAGTACAAAGGCTAGAGCGTCTAGTTAACACTGCATCCCATGGGATTACCAAAACTTATGGCCTAATCTTTGATTGCAAGGCATTGTCAGTTTTCCACCAGTCAATGGATTATCAAATGTAATATGACCCCATAATATATGAGCTTGACTCCGGTTTGATTGTAACACTGATACCATAGAATCTTCTTCATGAAGAATGAATTGTTTTAATCTGTCATCCACAAAAAATCACTTGACTTCAGAAGAAACATATACAAAATAAGCGAATTTAACATATACTACAACTACTATATGTTATCTGAATCCATGAAACTAATAATATAGAAGATAAATGCACATGTTTGATTACTAACCTCAAACAGATCAAGATCATTAGCGCGGAGAGTGAGAATTACAGTAGACAGCTTTGAGACCTTCCGTTGAGGGTACTCTGTGAGATGAGAAGCTTGCCTATTCCTCTCCAGATATCCTCAATTCGAGTGCCCAACAACCATAGCATTGAAAAACGAAGATAGTCCATCAACATCTAACGCAATGACCTGCATCTTCCAGTTTTGATGTCAACTTGTTTAACAAAAAATCAGTAGTAGGAGAGTGCATTACAATGAAAAAACAATATTTTGGAGAAATTACAATACAAGCATAATAGCTGATATTAGTAGTTTTAACAAAATCTCATTAGCGACTCCACTTCAAGGCAAATACCATCTTTGTCACCATCAATAAATTAGAATAAATTGGATATCCCATGTGATTCAGCTGTTCTTCAAAACATAGAGTTAACGTTATAGTGTTGAAAATTCAACCTTATTTCATCTCCTCCCTATGAATGGCATTATACATATTATACAACCATGGCTCTTGCAAGCATAATAATTGATTAGATATTTAAAAACTATGAAATATGTCATTGTCAATAACTACCGGATACAGTGCATGTATGCATATACATGACAATGTTTTTCTTGGAACAAAAAATATAATAACTTGACAAGATCGTAACTTTTAAGAGCATCATTTGTATGCCGCCTCACACACTTTGAGCACGAATATAAATAGTACTTATCAGTTGTGAGGTTTTCCCATGTTTAGATCTTCAAAGTTAGCTACTTATCCATGACACGCATGAGTAAATTTAAAACAAAAACATGAAAATTGCATCTACCAACTGAATGCTTCATACTAAGGACGAATAAGACGGTATACATACTATGGCATTTTGTCGAGCCTCTAGCGTGCATGCCGCGACAAGCAGAGGTGAAGCAGAGCAATTTTACCTGGAGGGGTGAGGTTCTCAAGAGCCTACTGCGGTTAGGGTAAGTACAATAATGACTTATAACCCGCTTACATGGCATTTTTGCCTATGTGAAGGAGAGGGACATCTAAAAATAAGAAGAGCGGGCTCTCATGCAAGAGCCTAGCTATATGCTAACTTCTAGGCAAATAAATAAATGCAAAGAAAGAGAAAGAGAGATGCTTAGAAAAATTACTAATCTTATAGCCCGCCTTACTATATGAGTGAGTATAGTAGATGACTATAGATGACATGGTAGCTCCATATAGCCATCAACTAGCTATACTATTAACCATGCTCTTAGGAGTGAAAGGTCACATAACCTATTGTCTTCTGCAAGGTGTCAGTCCTCGTCTAAGAAGTTGTGGCCAACAGTGGTCATGGTTATAGGTCGTAGCTAGCGAATGCGGGCTCATGGTGGACGTGAGTCTGAGGTGGCACGTGGATTTCTCCTGCTGCCTAATGTCCGATCAGACGCTAGACGTGCAGTTCGCCCTCCTTGGCCTCATTATGGGCGTGAGCGCTGATAGGAGATGGGGAAGTGGCCAAGAAGCCGGCGAGGAGGAGGGGACATGGTGGTGATGGTGGGCGATGGCACATCTAGGAGAAAGGATGTGGTGGGAGATGAACTGACGGCGTCGGTGGCGTATTTGCGGAGGTCGGCATCAGAGGAAGCTGGCAAGGGAGCGAAAGAGATGGCGCAGAGGAGGGGGGCATGGTGGTGGTACGCGGTAGGCTGCCGTAGAAGAGGAGGCATGCGAGGAGTTGGGGGTGGATGATGACGGCACTAGGTCTCGGGACACCGGAGAAACGAAGAGGATTTCTGCAAAATCATGGAGTGGAGTGGCAGACGGTTTTTCTGTAGACGTGCCACAGCTGGCCTCACATACATTACATGTAGATCGAACGGTCAAAAATGTTGGATGGCAGACATACCATCATCACCAACTATGATTTTTATAGAAGTAGAGCGTAGAGATATACGATGTGACGAACATAAGATGTGAATCTTGGATAGGAAGAAAAACGCCCCACGGCTCTCACGTTGCCCCGTGCGGGCGACAAAACCCTAGCGCCCTAGCCACCCACTCCTCCTGTCCCTCCCTCCCCGTCGTGACATGAGGGCATCATCGGTCGCTGCGCGACATCCGGTGAAGGTGGTGATGAGGCTCTGCTGCCCTACTTCGCTGCAAGGAGCTTTGGGCACCGAGGCGACGGCCTTTGATCTGACGGGCGGCGTCGACCTCTCCGGTGGGTGGCGCTGCAGGTGCATGCAGGTCGCCCCTCTGGTCACGCGGGCAACGGTCGGGCGGCGGAGGTGCCTCGCTGCTCGGATCTCCGGCCTGCTTCCCCGATGCGGCTTCCCCCTCGTCGATCTGGATCTGGCCCTTTCAGGCTGCCAGATCAGTCCCCAGAGGGTGTGGCGACAGAAGCCCAGAATGGGGGAATCCCTTGGTCTACTCTGCATCGACCTCGAAGACGACGACGGTGCTCTGGCTTCACTACTCCCTTCCCGAGGACTAGTTAGGTTTCCTCTTCCTCCCCCCTCCCCTTCTTTAGTCCGCGGGTGAAAACCTAGGCCTTTGGCCGGCCGGTGGCGGCGCACTGGCGTCATGGTCTTCCTTGGAAGTGCTGACTTGGGGTTGGGGTGCTGCTATCTGTGGTTTAGTGGTGGCTGCAGTGCAATGCGTCCTCGGATGTCCGGCGACGATGGAGACGGGGGATGTGTGCCTTGTTACCCTTCGACGGCTGTTGGTCTGCTGCGTTTGTGCTTGCCGGCCAGATGGTCTTCCCTCCGGCATTGGCATGACCGAGCTGTGGCAGAGCTAATGGTTTCTCCTTGCAAGGCTAGATCCTCCTCGTCACTGCTCGTTAGCGGTCCGCGGAGTCCTCTGTTCCCGTTGTTCTGGTCGGTGTTGTGCTCTACGACAACATGGTTTTGTTTCCCCTTGTGTTGGCAGTTTCGCTCTTTGGCCGGCTTCTATAGTTTCCGCCTTGGGTGATCTATGTCTATAACTTTTTAGTCTTTTTTTTCTCATGCGCAGCCGTCGTAATAATCTGCACTTTGTATCCTAGCCGGTTAATGGTTTTGTCAAAATGCATTTCATTTAAAGAAAAACTTGGATAAGAACGCACCATTTATTGCATTATAATCGACTACACACGCATCTGGCGTGGATCGTACCATTATTCGCTTGTACTAGGCGAGGTCTATCGCAACGCCATTGTTACAGTATTTAGAGAGTCTTTATTGCATATCTTCTTGCATCATATAGCCGATTGACTATGCGAACGGCCTTTGGTTGGAGCAGTCCAGGTTGTCTCCGTAGCTAACGCCGAGGAGGTCGCAGTAGCGTTTGTAGAACCCGATCCGGTCAGCGACGCGGGCGTCCTGTCCGCGCCCGCACTCGAGCCCACCGTTGATGATGTTGGTGATCACGCCGTACCCAGGCACCCTCCCCGCCGCCTGGTCGGCGCCCGAGGGGCTCCACCGGCCTGTGATCACGTCGTGGCTCGAAGGTTTGGGTGACTGCGGCGTCATCCAGAACCACAGCGCCGTCTTAAACGACACGGTCGCGTCCGTCGCCACGAGGTCCGGGTTGTTGAGCAGGTCGGTGCCGATGGCCCGCCCCGCTGGCCCGTAGTTGTAGTTGTATGAGATCTGGATGGGCCCACGCCCGAAGTACTTCTTGCCCGGCGCGCACGGCCACTGTGAGCTCGGCGAGCAGTAGTCGGAGGCGGCGCCGCGCTCCTGGTTGAAGCAGTAGCCCCACGAGTAGGGGCCGTCGGGCGCCGTGGGCCACCCGCCGGTGGTCTCGTGGGAGGTCTGAGCGAGGAACGCGGCCACCTCGCGCTTCCTGACGTCGGCGCCACCCGTGGTCGCGAAGCCCGAGAATGAGTTGGCGGCGGCGACGAAGGCGCCGTAGTTGTAGAACCCCTTGGCCTGGCACGCCGCATCGTTGCGGTGCAGCAGCATCTGGTCGAAGAGCGACTGGGAGATAATGGAGGACACGCCGCCGCCGGAGGGGGTTGGTACCGGTACCGGAGTGCCGCCGCTGCAGCCGTTGCACTGGCTCTGGCAGCCGTTGCCGCAGTAGTCGGAGGTGGAGCCGCAGAAGCCGAACTTGCTGCAGCAAAGGCAGTTGGGGCACGTCGCCCCGCCGGCCTGCGAGCCGCACTGCTCGGCGTGCGCAGACACGGCGAAGGCCGCGGCCAGCATGGCCACCACCACAACTCCTCTCATCTTGGGCAATGAGGCAGGGCCCGCTCAGCTGGTGATTTAGTTACTAGCTAGTGTGTCACACTGCTCGTGTAGTGGTGTGTGTGTGTGTGCCAGAAAGCTGGTGAGTGCACGTGTTTATATAGCCAGCAAGCCACAGCAGACGTGCCCAACTTTCCACGAGGCCGTGATCGCTCTACTTAGTCTAGCTACGTAGTAGTACTCACTAAGTACTCCCTCTTTTCTGAATTATTTGTCATCAAAATAGATGTATTTAGAAATAAAATACATCTAAATACATCCATGACAAGTATTTTCGAACGGAGGGAATAGTACTTTGTACAAAGTACACGTAGTACAAGCAAGTTCAGCGGATCTCGAGAGCGATCTAGTACGTGTACGTTGTACGCATGTTTCGATCTCGTGTAAGCTAGCTACAGATGAGTCAGTGATCACTAATGGAAGCATGGAATGCTGGCGCTGGTGCACATGCCGGTGCACCGGACGTTGATCGGGCTGGAAGTAAGCGTGGAAAAACCCTCTCAAGTCAGCTTCGGTTGCTCTGATGGCCATATTTTCCCCCCGCTTCCTGCGCGCATGCAAGCAAGCAAGCAAGCATGCATGCATACACCAGCTCACCTTTGATGTGCGACCAAACGTTGATCGCCGCATTAATGGATGGACGGACGTGGAATTTTCTTGGTGATGTCGCTTGCATGCATGGAATTCCATTCTCTTTCTACTCGTTTTTTGTTTCTGTTAGCGACCCCCTGCCGACTAGGCAAACTATGTTGGATACATATGAACAGTCTCCATTACAACGCAAACTGAAGCTCCTGGGAGCTCCACACCTACATATAAATATTAAATTAAAATACTAAGGAAACTCAAAAACAATTGGAATTTGGGGATATCGAACCTGGGTGTCACCCGCAAAAAAAACCTGGGTGTCCAATTTACTCACGTGTGAAGTTTCCTGAAAAGATATCAGAAAATGTATCCGGGTTGAAGAAAATGCAGTCTGGCCTACGATCCATCCAAACAGTTTTTTTCTATACGTTAATTTTTTTTTGTCTTTTTCATCGAGAAAACATTTTCTGGTATTTTTCACGAAACTTCACACGAAACATCAATATCTTTAGATATAGTTACTTGATTTTTATGTTAATTTTGTTAGATGTGTGTTGGATCCTTGTTCATGTAAGTAATCAAGGCATGAGTATTTTAATCTTTGCTACAATATGTGAAGGTCATATAAACCAAAACCAAATAGGCAATGGATCATCAACAAGGATCTAGGATCAAAACTAGATGCCTATGAACAAAACAATTTATTAGCATGGGTGGGTGGGAATTAAGTTATGTTGCCATCTCTTGGCTAATATTCATGAATTCCCACTAACCAAACATGGAATAAAGATATCTCTCAAATTCTCACGTGTGATACTCAATCGGACCAAATAGGGGATTTTGAATAAAATGGCCTTCCAACGTCTAATCTCTTCATATAACTCCCTCCTCTAAATTCCTCTACCCCTTCCCAAAAGTTACCAAACATGTTGTAAGGGTCACCTCTTTTGACCTTATGTTTTTTTTAGAAATAGGCTTATGGAAAGTGGTGGAAATAAGCACCGATAAGAGGAAACCTCGTGAAACTACTTCTCCTATTCTTTCAACTTATGAAATTTTGGATTTTATCTATGTTAAGCTTTGCAAAGCCTCTAATACCCCTCGACTCCAACTATGTCTTGATTTATAGATAATATATTAGCAATTTATTGTTGTTATACCGCATAAATGAGCAAAAAAAGAATCTCAAACATCATTTATATCATGAGTGCATTTTGTGTCATGTTTTTCTTAGCTTTTTTTTGCATCATAGACGCATGATGTTTTGTATTTTACCACGTTTGCGCATACCTTTTTGCGAGCTTTCACCAGGACTACAAGGAAGCAAGAGATTTGGAGCATTGAATGGGGAACACCTATGTTTGGTGTAAAATATGCTAATTAGACATCATAAAAGCCTACCATACAACGAGATAAGCACATGGGAAGAAACCAGGTTGTGTTCGCCACTCAAGATGAGTAGAAGATATTCATATGAGTACGACCGCTCGTACAACAACGGTAGTATCGTTTGAATGGATAAACTCCAGCCCGCGAAAGAAAAGCAGAAAACCTCACCTCTAGAAGACATCCGATGGGGGAATTGGCAAAAGGGCACCACCTCACCATACCTTCGATCATGAAGTTCACACCATAAACCATCATCAACATCATCCACATCCTGGACATCAACTCCTTCATTCATCTCGTTGTAATCCCAAACATAGTGTGAATTTGTACCCATATCACATCAATCATTGGTCTTCTATTGACATGAACACACGATGATGCCTCTCTATGTCTGATTAATTCCCTAGTTCTCATGGACACGGACGAACCCTAGCATTTATATGATATGAATGCTGATAAGATACGTGATCTTCGTAATACGATTGTGGTAATATTCTTCTTGATATTGTGTGTATGTCGTTTGCACAATATTTAGCCCATTGGGATTTGAAGGATATTATTATCTTTGTGATGCGGGGTTAGAGATACAATGGTGACAAAGGCTACCCATCTTCTTAGAGGATCATTGGTATGTAAATAATGGTGACCCATGTGTTTTATGCGGCGTCCATAGGGACACCCTTATTGATCGTCGTACTCCGTCGGTAGGTATTGGAGGGATACTGTCGGTGTCTGTGATGCGGAGTTGCGGTAGTATGCACATAGCCCGCACAATACACATATAACATGGATTACATATGTCAATCAAAGATTGTGTTTCTATACAATCAAGTATCATAAATACAAGTGGTGAATCTGAACTCCCTGAGAATGCCTTTAGCTTTATATGCAGTTTTCATCATTTTCATTACTCTTTTGTTCTTAATTACTGTTCTTCTGCACTTTAATTCTTTCTCTTGCACACAGACTCTTGCAATATTTCCTTCTCACCCCGCTTTTGCTTGGGATCGAATATAACTTGCAAACACACTGAGATAAATCTCTATAAGGGGCAAAAGACCAGTTCCTTGGCACTTTGTGGGATTGACACTCTTATGTTGAAAACAACTACAACTAAATTATGTGCAATTGCAGGACATCAAGCTATTTTCTTGTTTCATTGTCGAGAAGCTCTCGTTTGGTCATTGTTACAAGTTGAAAGTGTATTTATCTCTAAATGGTATTTTGGTGTGATGATAATGTGGTTAGTAGAAGTAATGACGATTGCTAAGATTTATCTCAGGTCATTGGTTCCTTGGATATTTATCGTGGAGATGGTTAATCCCCCCCCCCCTCCCCACTTCGAAAAATCAAAGGCATATCCCATGGGTTGTCCACGGAGATATGCGCCCACAGAACTACGACCAGACCCGAGCAAATCTACCAAGGACAGATCTGCCGGAGACACAGCTCCACACGCCCACCGACGATGCTAGACACATCGCCGGGATGGGGGCTAGGCGGGGAGAACCTTATTCCATCTTCAGGGAGCCGCCGCCTTCTCGTCTTCCTGAGCAGGACATAAACCCTAAAAAAACTCAAAGGAACATCTAGAAATATAGCCGTCCCGATGGCAAGGGGCGGGATCCACCGCGCCGCCATGGCCCTAAGGCCACCGGAGACGAGGTGGACCGGCGGCGGCGCTGACGGGAGGCAGAGGAACCCTAAGCTTTTCTTGAGGGAGGAGGCGGGTGCGTGAGAACTTTTGATCTTTGTATCATGAGCTTTGTTAATGGAGTTGGATCTCATGATGCCTATCTATTCTTTTTTGTTGTTGAATTGGGTTTTGCTCCTCTATGAGTTTCTTTATGTTGATAGTATCTTTTAGGAACGGTGGGCAGAAGGGAAATTCGCAAGGGCACGCACCTGCCAAGCGCTGTCCAACTGCTCGATTGTCTCACGATTCGTGAAGTCGTTCGATCCCGCACGAGGGCACAATAGGTTCTAAGTTTCCGTCGTTGAAACTTATGCTTTTTTATCTAAAACTTGCGATTTTCTCGCTCTGTTTTACAAGTTTTATAGATAAATTTTAAGATATTTTTTTGTCAATCGTAGTCACAAAAATCATGATTTTATCGTTTGCGCATACTAAGTTTCAAGAGTTAAAACTTAATATCTACTTCTAAAATTCATCAAAACGTATTTAAAATGGATCTTATTTGAAAGTCCTAGTCACGAGAAACACGAATATGAAAACATAACTTAATTTGGACTTTATATTCAAAAGATATAAAAAATTTAAAATCAAAAGACGAAAAGAAAGCATGCGCGAGGGACTCGGTGCCCCCGCGCTTGACCATAGCCCCTCCTAGGGCGCCGGTGTGGGGGTCACGGTGGAGGCTTCAGACTCAATTCTCAGTAGCACGGTGGCCGGAGCATGGTGCCGGGCGGCTAGAGGGCAGGTGCTAGGGCGTGAATACTCGTTCCCACTAGGAATCGTGGAACTTGGAGACATTTTGACGCTCGTGGGTTTGGCCGAATCTTTTGGGATGGAGGGGCTATATTTCGGCCCGCTCCAAAAACATTTTGGGATTTGAAAGCCTATTCGGGATCAGTTAGATGGATATAGTGACAATTAACCAGAAAAGAAAAACTGTATACCTACCATAATCTGCTAAGGGCAAAACTGTTGCTGGCTAGCATGCAAAGCTGGGCTTTGTTGAGATTTATCCCGTTTAACTTCAAGGGTAAGACTACAATGATGTTCAAAATGAGAGCTGCTATACATACGATTAAATTCTGTAGGATCTGTGTACGACAAGACTCATCTGGTGTGGTGGGCCAAGACCTCAGAAAACGGGTCTGTCTCTTGTCGTACAAATCGTATGCCAGTTGATCGTACGTGAGGCAGTTACAAAGGTGCAGTTACAAAGAACAGGGGTCACAGATCATCAGGAACTTAACATTATACTATCAATGTTCTACCCCATGTTAAAAGCAATATCTGAACAATCATCCTGAGAATTATCTTGATAGCCTAATATGTGATATCTACTTTCTATATTGCGAGGAATATATTAAGTGGGACCTGAGGGATCTACATAGTACCTCAGATTTTCAGGTTCTACTGAAAACACATCAGATACTCCCTCCGTCCCAAAATTCTTGTCTTAGATTTGTAGATATACATCCGTATCTAGACAAATCTAAGACAAGAATTTTGGGACGGAGGGAGTATTTAGCAACCATCCTATTCATGTTAGTAATCCGTTATTGCTGTCTACGACCAACCTCCATGGAACCTAGCCCTTGTCTCTAGTCCATCAGGACCTTCAAACGAACCGTTCCGCACCGAGTTTTGGCGATCCATCACTGTGGGTTGCACTTGTGTGTCCCCCTTCCGGGTTATCAATGTGCCGGATGTACGCGTGAGGCCATAGACCTGTCGTTGAAGAATGTAAAATCATCAATAATCTTGACAAAGATAAAAGAAGATACTGATCCTAGCTTTCGAACAGAGCAAATTACAGTAGAGTATGAGATAGCCCTGCTACATCAAACTCAATTACCTAGTAGTTTATAATATATCCCCCCACAATAAAAAATACATCAATATAAGCATTTCTCGCCATGTGCATAGCACATGATTAATAATAAAAAAAATGGTGTGAAGGGCACCCGTTGTCAATTGTGGTGACAAAACATAAATATTAGTTTGAACACTTCAAGGGATATCGAGTTTGTTACTTGAGCACTTCAAGGGATATCGAGTTTGTTACCAAATTATGTGATGAACTGGAAATTGGACACAAAACCTCCACGTTATCTGTTTTCATACATGCTACTGTATCATCAGTGGTGCATAACAACCCAAGTATATTACAGAACACACAATGAAAACCTTTGCTCTGATGATTTTGTACAAATGAGTATGTGGTTATAATGCCTGAAGGCTAGACCTTGATGCCAATTTTCACTATTGCAAAGCACTTTCCAATTAACACCAGTGGTTTCTAAGAACTATTCCCTAACTCAGTGGAGTCTTGCGAGTTACCCTAAAAGAAGTATGAAGCATACCATTTTCATCAGACGGCAGTGGAAAAAATTGCAGGTAGCACAAAGAAGCAACCACCAGTCCTGCAGAATTTTAGTTAACACATTAGATTATCAAGAATTACATGTGCAACACTTTTAAATTCTATCTTTATTTGTTTTGCAACGTAATCTTTAATAGATAACCATGTCAGACCTACCCAGAACTCCACCAGTGCACACATCTTGCCAATGATGCCGGTAGTCGTCTACTCGAGAAACAGCCACTAAGGCTGCACCAAGCAGAGGGAGAAAAATAATGCAGAGTTTTGCAACATGGCCTCTTCGATCAAAAACTTTGATTTTACCAGCTAGATACCATGACAGGAACCCGAGGCCAGCAAAAGACACTGAGAAACAGAAAATTTGTGAGTCGTTCACCTCAAGAACAGGTAGCATGTAAAAGCTCTTGCAGTTTAGAGTATCAGCAATCATAGTTTTTGCATTGCTGAGGTAAAAGGGAACTGACGAACATGCTTTCACTTACAAGAAGTATGACCACTTGGGAAACTCTTGTGACCTTCTTTGATAGCACTCGCTTTACCATGACACAGGACGCCTGTAGTAAAATTGTCATAGACCTGAACATCAAGCAAAGCCATAAGTTGCATAGAAAGGTCAGATGAAATCGTGCGAAGGGCTCCACTCAAACAATCATTGAAAGATCAACCAAAGGTGAGCACATTACAGGTACTCCGTCAGGAAAACAGCGCCAAAAGAAATCTGGACGTGGCCGACCAACACCATCCTTAATCGCATCAGTTAAAACTGCAGTTATAGCCACTGAAAAGAGGAGACCTGGTAGGACAAGCTAGATTTCATATTAATTGCATAAGAATAAGATATCACAAACTTGCACGGAAGAATATGAACGAACCTAGTATGGCATGATGCAAATCATAGACATTCCTCCTCTTGATGTATATACTGGTCATGATAATCATAGGTCCAATGATACCATATATCTGCATAATCACGATAATTCAAGACAATGTAGGAGGTTCATGAAAATAAACAGGGTAGAACTAAGAGTTAAAAACATATACCGGCACCGTCCAAAATGGCACCGTGTTGTCTTTCATGGGATATCGGAGATCCGTGAGCATGTCCGATCCAACAAATCGATGGAATGGTTCTATTTTATTTAGTACTCCATCCACCACAACTAGAATAACCAGCACAATCCAGTCATACATATGTAGTCTTGCAATTTTAGCTCCATGCGATGTTACATAGGGTGGTGGAACTGCCACACGAATAGGTGCTGATGGAGATGGCATCGCTTCCTGAGTTTTGATCTGTCAATCCATCCACCGAATAGATTTAAGAAACTAGTAAATAAATTATAGTAGCAAGCATGCCTATTTGTCAAAGAAACAATAAACTTTCAATCACCACATTCAAGAACCTTGAGCATCGAAGAGATGGTCAAGGCAATACTTGCACCTGTTTCTATGTTGTAGACTAGCAACCCAGGAACAAGGGTTCTTTAGCATCAGCTAAGTTATGAAATTTGACTATTTGGGAAAATATACAGTTTGAGTAAGAATCTTGTTAGGGGATGAAAATCTAAACTGATTCATTTTTGTTACTCTTACTCACAGAACATGCGCCCTGTGTGCTGTAGATGTTCAAGAGAGATATAGTGTCCTAGAACAGTCACGTGATTGTAAGTGATAACATGGGCTGCAGCAAACATAACAAAATAAAACAAACATAACAAAATAGGACGAGGCAAAACTAGAACAATCTGTCATTATCAGCACACAACAGAAGGTACGAACGAAATAGAGGTCCTCGATTAAACTATATATACCACTAATAAGTAAACAAACTAACTAAATATGGTGATGCGATAATCAACAATTCACCAGACATCACATTTCTTTTGCTTAAACAGTGTAAGTGATAACATGGGCTGCAGTAAAGATATGCGTGACACTGCGCCACGGCAGACAAGGGGAATGCCGTGCAGTCATGTTGCAAAATTGTTGCAGGTTCAGTATCAAGTGGAAGTTGCAAGAACAAAGGAGGAACAGAAACTCCTTCGCGTTATTTGCAACCCTGCCTAGTGCAATCAGGGCATGGTGGCTTCCATTGGTGGCACAAACACAGTGCGCACAAGGCGCTCGACTATTTGACGCCCCCAGCCACCGAGGCCTTGGCCTTCATGGTGCGAAATTAGTCACCACAAGTTCACGAGAGGAACGCGCATACACATCAGATCCGGGATAAGATCGAACCTGTAGCAAAGCTAGCTCCTCAGAAAAGAAGCACCGATTTGCCTGATCGCCTCCTCCCGTTCCCTCGGCACGGCTGTGAGAAAATAAGAAGGCGAATCAACCACCATCCACAGGTAGTCATGCCATTACGCAAAATGCGGAGAAGGGGTGTGTAACCAACCTGCGACCCCACGATCTTTCCAGGTCCGTTTCCCTCTTCTTGTAGCGGTTGACATCAGGCGATGCGGCGGAGGGAAGAAGAAGAAGAAGAACCCGTCCGCGCAAGCGCACGGGCGAAAGGGTCTCCGGGAATTCGTCGTTGGCTGGCCATCTCGATGTTTTCCATTGACGAATTTCTTGACCAACGACAAACGTGGGCGCGCAGAGTAGGAGGACGAGGAGCCCGCCAGGGGGCAGACGCTGATGAAAGACTGGCGAAATTTGGGGGGTGCCGGCGGGCGGCAGTTGGAAGTTGACCGGTATAGGCGGAGAGCTCGGTTCCGCCTCCGTTAACAGATCCGCATCCTACTCCCTCCATTCATCCATTCAGAAAAGAAGGATGAAAAACGCGAGCAAGACGTTATTTTAAGAAAAAACAAAAATCTAACTTTTTTAGTTTAAAAAAATCTAACAAAACAATACACGTGTGTGCATAAGGAAGGATGTATCGTACGTATGTTAAAAATTCATGCTGAAATACTATGAATTTGCGAGCTGCACAAAAGAACAAATTCGTTGATTTTGAGACTGAATAGTTAATGAGCTGAAAGCTACAAATTTGTTTGATTCTTCTGTAGCCTGCATTCGAACATATTCACCGTCAAAATTTACACACATGTACATGACATTCCTGTGCATATATGGATTTTTTTTCTTCGTAGTATTTTAAAAGAGTAAAGTACACCACAAGTTCTAAATCTATTTAAGGGGCGTCAAGTTAGTCCTAAATTATCATGCTTTTATCCAAGATTATGGATGTTGTTTCGGATTGAGCAATTTAGACCCATCTACCTGTTGAATGTTAGTTTTAAAATCTTCACAAAGATGGGCATTAATAGATTGTCTACTATTGCTCATACGGTTTTGCGTCCAACACAGACTATCTTTATGCCTGCTCGCAATATTCTTGAGGGAGTGGTTGTCCTTCATGAGACGATCCATGAGCTCCACACTAAGAAACTTAATGGAGTTTCATTTAAGGTGGACTCTGAAAATGCATATGACAAAGTCAAGTGGCATTTTCTTTAACAACCCTTCACATGAAAGATTTTGCGCCTGAATAAAGGAAACAAGTGGCTTCCTACGTTCAAGGCAGGAGTGTTGGGGTTAAGGTGAACGATGAAATCAGTCATTATTTCCAAACCCGGAAGGGACCGAGGCAAGGTGATCCCATGTCACCAATCTTATTTCATATTGTAGCGGATATGTTGGCTATTCTCATAGCAAGAGCTAAGGAGGATGGTTGGGTTGGGGGATGAAAGAGCATGGTGCCCCATGTTTGGTTTTGTTAATTGATGACAATCTTTATGGACTAATGGTTGTCTTGAGTTATATTTGAAGGGCTTGTCCATAGGCTTTTCTCGAAGTCTATTTGTTGGTTTCAAGGAGTTTATGTGTTGGCCAAGGTGTTATTCAATGAAGTATCCAAAGAGTTGTCATCTAGAAGACACGATTCAAGGTTCATCAAGACTAAGTCAAAGAGTGAATCAAGTTGATCAACACACAAAGCGTAGAAGATGTACCGAGAGGTATCAAGTGATCCCATGGTATGGTAAGTATTGTCCATTACGCTTTGTGTACTAACCCATGTCTACGTGAGAATTCTATATGGGGTTAGATTGCGGCGTGCAAGTTCAAGTGGAGCATCATGAAGAGATCATGCTTGAAGCTTGCCATCCATTGTGATAACAATGGACTTGTGAAGATGTGCAAAGAGTGAGTCACCCATAGTGGAGTATGAGGGAACAATCAACTAGTCTTCACCGAACCAACGCAATCAAGAAAGGTGGTCCAACTTGAAGAAGTCAAGATCGTCATAATCTAGCTCAAGTGGACTATGTGCAAGGCAAAGGTTTGCCCTTGAGAGATTTTCTATTTTACCTGTCTCATAATGGTAGTGGACTATGTGCAAGGAAAAGGTTTGCCCTTGATAGATTTTCTATTTTACCTGTCTCATGGTGGTAGTTGGGAGACCGGGTTATAGGATCTATTGTCATACTATAAAGGGGGGCTCTCAAGTTAGTAGCTTGATCGTATCGTTCGTAGAGAGCTCAAACTATTGCATCCTTGTATCATCTTTCTTGGTTCTTGTTTGGTGTTTCTCTTTGTGAGTTTTAGAGCTTATGCTCATCTTCATGACAAGCTTGAGTTCATAGAAAACGGAGTTCATATGCATCTTCTATGATGTTTTCGATGTTGGAGTTTATGTTGGTTCTTCACTGATGGAGGTTTCACACATCTCATAGGCATACTCCCCATGCCACTTCTTACTATAACTAGTCGTTGTTGGATACTACTTGTTGTCTTCTCTCCAACAAGCTTGAGTTTGCTGATTTCGAAGTCTGTTTGCAAGAGTTATAGCAGTTTCAGTTTTGGAGCTTCCTTCTATTTTGCTTGGGCAGTTTCTCAGTTTTAAGCGGTAGTACGGCTCCCCCGAGCGGTACTTCTGCTTCCTTCTACCGCAACCACTTCCGCTTACTTTTATGCTTCTCTTGCCCAAACTGCTCGAGCGGTAGTACTGCTCAAGCGGTAGTACTGGTCACTCGAGCGGCCGTACTGCTCCCCGAGCGGTAGTGCCTCTCTGGCAGAACTACCGCTCTTGTTTTTCTGTCTCATTGGGCTGTTAGTACCGCTTGAGCACAACTTGTGGGCATAACGGTTGGATTTGGGGGGGGGGGGGGGGCTTCTTCCCCAATGGTCCCCATCCTTTGAGCTCGTGTTTGCCACCCATTGTTGACCTTCTTTGAGCTTGCTACCTCTCAATCCCTCGAATGGTTCTTGCTAGTTTTTGGGGGAAAAGAGAGAGGAGGTCTAAATTCACATTTCCACCAATCATTTTCTGATGAGGACGTCAATACCATTGTGACACCCACATCCCCTACTGCTACATATATTGTACCAATTACTAGAGCTCGCGCGCGCTAATTAAATTATCAGGTAATTTCGTTTCTTGGTAATGATTCTAATGTACATGAGAATATGATGCTGCCTAAATTGGATACATTTGTTTTGCTTACAAATGAAGGGCCTGGCATGGATAAGAGGGATGAAAACTGGAGCAAGACCAAGCATGGAGATGATGGCATGCGCAAGGGGAACAAGAACAAAGTTACAAGTGATGATTTCGGGACTTTGAAGCCACCAAAATAAATCTAGACCCTGTTTCGGCACCCTATCGGAGGGGGAAATCATCACCGGTGGCCATCTTCATCATCCTGGCGGCCACCATGATGAGGAGGGAGTAGTCCACCCTCGGGGCTGAGGGTTTGTACCAGTAGCTATGTGTTTAATCTCTCTCTCTCTCTCTCTCTCTCTCTCTCTCTCTCTCTCGTGTTCTTGAGATGTCACGATCTTGATGTATCGCGGGCTTTGTTAATATAGTTGGATCATATGGTGTTTTCCCCTCTCTATCTTGTTGTGAATTGAGTTTTCCCTTTTGTAAGTGCATCTAGTGCCCCTTAGTGATTTTGGTGTATTGAAGACTTATAGGTTAAGTAACTAATGCGTTTGTGAGTGTACACAGGTCTATAAGTCTATGAGGAGTTTGATATTTACAGAGAAAGTCAACCCCTAAAAATGAAGTTCTTCATCTGAAGACTTTGATATTCTGAAGACTTTCTGAAGACTTTGAAAGTGAAGAAATTGGTGTGACCTTGAAGACTTGGTATTCATTTGAGGAACATGAAGCGTGAAGACTTTTGTTTTCGTAGTTTCATTTTCTCTTTCTTGAGTCATAGGAAACACCGTCTTTGTTAAAGGGGGTCGAGGAAATACTAAGGAAAAATTTCCATTTGATGCTCAACTCAAAATCCTACACCTACCAATCCCTTCGAGTGAAGCTTTTGGAAATCTCATACTGATTCACCAATTTCTTGATGTAGACGAAGCTCTTCCGGTCACGAGGAATTTGTTCTGGCCGAGGAGTTAGGAATTCGCCGGTCTTGAATTGCCTACACACAAAGGAGGAACATGATAGCCCTGAGGAATTTGAGAGTCAAATTTCCGACCGTTGCTGTGCTGCACGCCAGCTGTCCCAAAATATCTTATCCACCTAACGGTCATATCATTGAAGGGCATTTATGTCTTATCATGTCGGCCTGCTCCCTAGGCTATAAATAGCCGCCCCCTACAACCACTAGCTGGTTGGCTGCTCCGAGAGAACTTGACACTTGTCATTTGAGAGCAACCCATCCTCCGAGGACTTTGAGCGAAAATCATCAAGTGAGGAAAAACCCAAAAGTGAGGAAAAACCCAAAACCAAACCCCAACAAACCCAAAGTGATTGAGCATCATCAAGAAATTGATCTGCGTGGATCTCGACGCTTGTTACCTTTGAAGACTGTGCTTCTTCCAGACGGTTAGGCGTCATGGTCTAGAGCATCCAAGAGGAATTGTGGATCGCCGAGTGGCCAAGTCTGTGAAGGTTTGGAAGTCGTCAAGACTTACCACGAGTGATTGGACGAGGTCTGTGTGACCTTAGTTCAAGGAGAATACGGTGAGGACTTGGTGTCCCGAGCTGCGTGCTTTCGGATCGGGTGTCCGGACTGTGTCCTCGAGTTTAAATACTCACCGCCCAACCAGACGCATAACCGAGACAAGCAGCTTGGAACTGGTCTACCAAATCATTGTCTTCACCAACCTAATCGGTTCTATTTCCTCAACCCTTTCATTTCCTCATTCTTGTGTTGAGTATTTGTTCATATCTGTGTTTGAAGACTTTGATCAAGACTTTCTCAATTTCCTCGGCTCAATTTCTTGATCTGTTTGTCTTCATCCTGTGTTATCCTCGTGATTACTCTTTTCAGACTGTGATTGTCTTCATTTCATCATGATGACTATGCTTGTAATCTGTTATGCTTACTTCGAGTACTTATTCTGCTGCAAGTAGTTCTTCGCTAAGGAATTTCCTCACCAAAGAAATTCCTCGGTGAAGAATTCATAAAAATCGCCTATTCACCCCCTCTAGTCGATATAACGCACTTTCAATTGGTATCGAGCTAGGTACTCCTTGTTACGTGTGATTTTGGTTTAACCACCGGAGTTTTAGTTATGTCGACCGCAGTATGATCAAGGTCTCGGCAGGTGTCCTACCTTCGATGGGACGGACTACCCCTCTTTGGAAGAACAAAATGCGAATGCATCTTGAAGCAATTGACAACGATCTACGGTATGTTGTGACAAAAGGTGTTTCCTCGGTCACACCTTCTCCGAATGATCTTGATGTGAAGAGATTCAAGCAACTCGATTCTCAAGCGAAGAATATCATATGTGGCCATCTCGAGCAAAGGTCAATATGGAAGAGTGAGTGCTTTGGAATCGCCAAACTCATCCGGGACAAATTTGTCCAAAGTAAATGAAGGTGTTTCAACTCAGCGTGACTCTCGAGTTGATGTTCTTGAATCTCTTCAACCGCTTCAAAAGACTCGACAACGAAAATGTTCAACAAACCTTCGATCGCCTCACTGACATCTCAAATGAGCTTCAAGCACTGGGTGCCACTGACATCACCGACCATGAGGTGGTGAAGAAATTGCTAAGATCGCTTGATTCCTCATTTGATACTCCGCAATCGATGATACAAGAACGAGCTGACTACAAGTCTCTTGATCCTGCCGATATCCTCGAAAGGCTAAATACTCACGAGTTCCAGCTTGGTCAAAAGAGAGATCTCTATGGTTACGGCTATGGAAAAACACGTGCTCAAGGCTAAGGTCAGGTATGCGAATCCGAGAGTGAAGACTCGGTAGTAGCCTAGGAGATCCTCAAGAATTTGGCCAGGAGCTAGCACCGCTCGTGAAGAAATTCCAGAAATTCTCAAGACGTGGTCGCTTTGGAAAATCCTCAAGAAGCAAGTGATTCCTCATCTAGTGACTATAAGAGAAGACTTTGTCACAAATGCAAGAAACCTGGTCACTATATCCAAGATTGTCCTCGGTGGAAAAGGAATTAAGAAAGAAGAAACACAAGGATTACATTCGATGACGTGAAGAAGAAAAAGAAATCATCAAAATCGTCATCATCAAAATCCTCAAAACCTTCTTCTCACAAGAAGAGCAGCTCCAAAAAGGCTCGGGCATTCATTGGCAAGGAAATGGACTCAAGCTGAATCTGAGGAAAATGAGGAAGAGGAGGAGTCTCAAGAATCCGAATCTGGTGTGGCTAGTCCGGCTCTTGCTATCGCTTTTGTTAGCAAGTCCATCTTCAACATCAAGAAACCGACTACCGACAAGCCCGATGAGGATGATGATGACTATGCTCCCACCTATTGCTTCATGGCAAAAGGTGCTAAGGTACTAAATTTCACCTCCTCTGAATCTAGTGAAAATGAATCGATGAGGATCTCAAGCCCAGCTCCTCGAAACTTGCTAAGATTGCTAGAAAACCACAAACGGCTTTTGAAAATGTTCAAAACATGATAGAGAAGAGTTAATATATGTTAGGTGAAGAAATGGATCGCACTCAAGCCCAGACTGAAAATCTTCAGAGACTTCAGTCTAGGCTTGACAACCTTCAAGGTCATCATAACACTCTCTTATCTGATCATGAGAAACTTTCTTATGAATTTCTTCAAAGAAAGCAAGATCTTGAGAATCTAAGAGTGAGTTATGAAGATCTTCAGAAGGAGCGCGATTCATTACTTGCTCAACAAATCAGCGCTTCTCAAGAAGAATTTGTTCCTCCATGCTTAAAGTGCATTGAACGTGAAACTGCTAATTCTTCACTGAATGTTCAAATGCTTCAACTGTTACAAATTCTTCACCGCCTCGCTATCACTAATTCCTCATCTCGAGGACATTGCTAGTATCACCGACGATGCAGATCGAAGGAATTGTACATGACAGGCATGTACAAAAGCCTCAAAGGGCATCGACTCTTTGTGATGTGCTTAAAAGCAGATCCTCAATAGGAACCCTAGGAAAGAGGGCATTGCCTTTGAGAGGAAACTCAATGCCGATGGAACGTATTGGAAGCCCGAGCGGTATCCCAAAACCTCATGGGTTGCTTTGCAAAGGGACCTCCATTGATCCATCTACCTTATCTCGGTTTTACGTGCGAATTTCCTCATTCTGGCGATGAGTCATTTGACTCCAACTATAAACTGTTCAAAAATCAGAATGGTGAAGTATTTGCTAGATATGTTGGCACTAATCTGCAGAACGGTTCCCCTATGAAGAAAATCTGGGTTCCCAAGAAGTGCCTTGAAAGTCTTCAGTGAATGTCCTCATGACACCACCAAGTGAAGAATAGGAACCCCAGATCAAATTCTTCATATGGACCAAATTCTTCATATGGATCCAAGTCCTCATACGGACCAAATTCCTCACGTGGATCAAATTCCTCAAAAGGATCAAAGTCCTCATATGATTATCATCGTGCTAACAACTCTGTTTCGCAGGTAGAGCTAAGGGCTATGAATATGTGCATTATTCTTCAAACCAATATGTTCGTAAGTCCTCAAGAATTTCTCCGCTTATTCATATGCTTACCCTAACCCTCTTATGTGAAACGAAATGGTTTGGCCTCTATGCCACCATTCTCGTATGGTGCTCGCAGAATGATGAACTCTTTGCCACCCCTTCAGATGTGGGTGGTGAAGAAAAGAACTAATCTCTTCGAGGGTCAGTCTCCAGACGTGCCTAAACGTCTCAAGAACTTGCTTGGGGCACGACAAAATGCACGAAAGGACGCAGGCTAATCATGATGAAATGAACTTTCATTTCACACGCCCTCCTACCGCTTATCACGAATCTTGACCGATGAAATTCATCTCGATGAACTTGATATCATATTCTTCAATCGATGAAGTATATGAGATCGTAAGTTGTACTAATTCATCTGCAGGATGATCAACCCAAAGCCACCGAGTGGGTTCTCGATAGTGGATGTACAAATCACATGACCGGTGACAAGAATCTATTGATGGATGCTACCTTATCACCGTCACATCTCAAGCATATCATCTTTGGCCGACAAAGGCAAAAGTCGGTATTGGGACTTGGTAAGGTTGCTATCTCTAAGGACATGCACATGGACAAAGTCATGCTTGTTGAGTCTTTAGGATATAACCTCATGTCAGTCTCAATGCTTTGTGATCTTGATATGGTTGTTATCTTTGGCAAGTATCGTTGTGTTGTGATTATGGAACTGACAATTCCAAAGTCTTCGAAGGCTTTAGGAGAGGAGACTTGTATATTGTTGACTTCTCTACAGGACCACAACCAGCCGTGTGCCTACTTGCAAAAGCTTCAGAAGGCTGGCTATGGCATCGACGACTTGGTCACACAGGCATGAGGAATTTGCACACGCCATGAAGAAGAAGCATGTCATTGGCATTGAGAATGTAAAATTCCTCAAGGATCACCTATGCGAACTGTGAAGTCGGAAAATGACCAAGGCCAAGCATCCAAATAAGACTATCATGACCACTGCTCGTCCCTTCGAATTGCTTCACATGGACCTCTTTGGTCCCAATCATTATTCAGCTGCCGTTAATGAAGCATCACTATATGGCTTTGTTATTGTTGATGATTACTCTCGTTACACATGGGTACACATTGTTACTTACAAAAATCAAGTGCAGGAAGTCTTCAAACGATTTTCCTCGAGGGCTTCAACTAACTTTGGTGTGAAGATCAAGCACATCAGAGTGACAATGGAACCGAGTTCAAGAATTCGGTCTTGATGACTATCTTGACGAACTTGGTATCACTCATGAGTTATCTGCCTTATACTCCTCAAAGAAATGGCATCGTGGAGCGCAAGAATGTAACTCTTGTTGAGATGGCTCGCACTATGCTTGATGAATACAAAACGCCTAGTCGCTTTACGGATTGAAGCAATTGACACTGCGTGCCACATCATCAACAGAGTATATCTTCACAAATTCTTCAAGAAGACTGCCTATGAACTCCTCACTAACAAGAAACCTAATGTAAGTTATTTCAAAGTCTTGATTGCTAAATGCTGGATTAGAGATCCTCACCACAACTCTAAATTTGCACCGAAAGCACATGAAGGTTTTATGCTTGGTTACGGAAAGGACTCAGACACCTACTGAGTCTTCAACATCGCTCTTCACAAGATTGTTGACATCAGTAGATGTGCGGTTCGATGAAACTAATGGCTCGCAAAGAGAGCACCTACCTTCCGTGTTAGATTTAACCGGCACCGAGGATTCTATCGGGTTCAAGGCAACCGAGGATGTCATTCCTCTTGAAGAAACTGCTGAAGAATTCATTCTCAGACGTGAAGAACGCCGGCTGATGCACTCAAGATAATGCTGAAGAAAATGGTGCCGAGGAAAATGATCAAATTCCTCGACGACAACCAGCTCATCCTCGCGTTGCAAAAAGAAGTGCAAGTTGACAAGATCATCGATGACATTGAAGCGCCAGTCCTCTCACACGCTCAAAAGCTTCACATTTATCTAACTTTTGTGGGCACTATGCTTTTGTCTCTATCACAGAGCCCTCTAAGGTAGATGAAGCATTTACGAGCCGGAGTGGATTCAGGCCATGCAAGAAGAATTACATCGATTCGAGCTCAACAATGTCTGGGAACTGGTCAAACGTCCATATCCTCGCAAGCATAATATCATTGGCACAAAGTGGATCTATCACAACAAGCAAGATGAAAATGGTCTTGTGGTGAGGAATAAGGCACGACTAGTAGCTCAAGGCTACACGCAAGTTGAAGGAATTGACTTCGATGAAACTTTTGCACCTGTTGCTAGACTTGAGTCTATTCGCATATTACTCGCCTATGCTAACCATCACAATATCACTTTATATCAAATGGATGTGAAAAGTGCATTCCTCAATGGTAAGCTTGAGGAAGAAGTATATGTTGCTCAACCCCGGTTTTGAAGATCCAAAGAATCGACAAAGTCTTCAGACTCAATAAGGCCCTCTATGGCCTCAAGCAAGCCCCTCGGGCGTGGTATGATACATTGAAGGAATTCTTCGTGAAGAATGGCTTCACACCGTTCACTCGATCCTACTCTCTTTACTAAATCTTATGATGGTGAACTTTTTGTGTGCCAAATATATGTTGATGATATTATCTTTGGCTGTACTGACCAATGCTATAGTGATGAGTTTGCCTACATGATGAGTGAAGAATATCAAATGTCTATGATGGGAGAGTTGAAATTCTTCTTAGGTCTTCAAATTAAATCCAACAACACAATGGCATATTCATATCTCAGAGAAATACCTCAAAGATGTCTGAAGAAATTCGGCATGCAAGACCGCAAAGGTGTCAAAATTCCTATGCCCACAAATGGCCATCTATGCAATCGATGAAAATGGTATTGACTTGATCACAAGGTATACCGCTCCATGATTGGTTCCTTATTGTACTTATGTGCATCTAGGCCAGATATAATGCTTAGTGTTTGCATGTGTGCCCGATTTCAAGCTACACCAAGGAATCACACCATAAGGCTGTGAAGCATATTCTTCGATATCTAGCTCACACACCAACACTAGGATTATGGTACCCCAAGGGCTCTACTTTTGATCTCATTGGATATTACGACTCGACTATCTTTGGTGATCGTGTGGACCGCAAGTCAACATCTGGTACTTGTCATTTCCTCGGACGATCTTTGGTCTGTTGGTCCTCGAAGAAATGTAATCACAGATCACCGTCCACTTCGGAAGCTGAATACATTGTCATTGGCTCGTGTTGTGCTCAATTGCTATGGATAAAGCAAACCCTCAAGGACTACGACATCAACGTGAAGAATGTGCCTCTCTATTGTGACAATGAGAGTGCCATCAAGATTGCTCACAACCCGATTCAAGATCAAGACAAAGCACATTCAAATTCGTCATCATTTTCTTCGTGATCATGTGTTGAAGGCGACATCTCCATCGAGCACGGTAAGATCGAAGAACAGCTAGCTGATATCTTCACTAAGCCCTTGGATGAGAAGAAATTTAGCAAGTTGCGGTGTGAGCTAAATATCTTAGAATCTTTGAATGTTCTTTGAAAAGGACACACATCCTAACACTTATGCAAAATTAATGACTTAGATGTGCAACACATGAAGAAACGTTTTTCTTCAATCAATGAAGAATAACACTCTAAGTGTGAAGAAATTAATGAAGAAATTGATTCTCGTAACCCTACGACAATTGTAATGCGGTGTCCGAAATCATCATTCTTATACGGTGGGTCACGCCACCACCAAAGTTGAAATCTTCAATTTGAGTTTTTCCTCGCTTTTGAAATTCTTCAGTTTTTCAAATTCTTCAACTTTGCAAAATCTTCACTATTTCCGCTGTCTTTCTTCATTGGCAATATATATATATATGGGTTTATGTCCTCTACAGCATTCACTTATGGCTATTTCCTCAAGTCGCTTTTTATGCTAAGTGAATGTGATCGGACCCTTCCCCCTCTATGCTATACTCAACCCAATCCATTCACAAATTCTTCATGTGCGTTCTACTTTGAAACTTCGTTCAAAATCTTCACCGTGTCCTTGATTTGAAGAAATTGCGAACGGAACTTTAAAATGAATCTTATCCAAACCTTCGCTTTTGCCGCTCAAACCGTTCCGCATCCCACGATGCATTACTTTATTCACCCACGATCAGACACGATCTCCACTACACAAGACGTGGGTGACACATGTCGTGAGAAGGAAATGGTCAGGCATGTTCGTCCCTAAATCTTGGCGACCTGCTTTTCACCGCGTCTATAAATATCCCTCTCCCTTCCTCACTCTTTTACTCGCTCGACCTCTCTCTCCGCCGAGCTCCTCAAACCCTAGCGCCCGCTACTCCATCGTCAGCCGGTGAGGAAAAGCTTCACTTTGCCTTGACCTCCGCCGACGTACTCGCGCCGATCATGAAATCTTCACTCCGCCGTTGCCGTAGCTATCTTCCTCCGCCAAGTTAGGGCGTGGAAGATCTGAGCAGACGAACTTCCCAACTGTTCTTCTCGGTTCGTCGTGTTCTTCACTTCGGGTAATTAAAAGTTACTTTTATTACTCGCTTTGATTCTCAAATTTTCTTCAAATTCTTCAAAGGTGTTTATTCCTCAAATCTTCACACATATGAACACCTCAAATCTCTTGACTCGTTTCTCTAAGCTATGATTTTCTTCAAGATTCCTCAATTGTGTGGATCCTCGATCTATACAACTCTGGAACCTAAGACAAAGAACGCTTAGTAAAATTCTTCAAGGCTCATCCGGTCAAATCCTCAAAACTTGTTTTTTGAAAAACCTTCCGAGAACGCATATGACCTCTCCAAATTCCTCGCACCTATACTCTGTTCACAGGTACAAATGTCATTCTTGAATCCCTAGGTTCTCATCAACTTAACTCATTTGCAGCGTTCCTCGAAGAAAAACTGCACACTTCTTCAGAGAACTCAATTGTTCAATTTCCTCAAATGAAGAAAATGGCAGATGGTAAGAAGCCACAGAAGGGAGGAAAGAAACCCGAGGTTATGACTGCGTTTGAAATCCCTGAAGAAATATATGCTGACTCATCGCACACCGGATGAAGAAAGCAAAAATCAACGCAAGGTGCGTATTCGGAAGATTGAGCGGAGATGGGCACGGGAATGGAGGGAATATAGATATGTAACTCCTAAGTACATGAAGAAATTCGCTCTTAATCCTCCATGCCCAAGAGCTCCTTTGGCACCTGGCCAAATAGCTGATCCCACAAGCATCAAACGAGGTGAGGACTTTCACGATGAATGGGCTAAACGCCAAGAAAAATTGGCAAAGCAAGCAAAGGAGGCGGTGAAGAAATTCAATGAGGATTCCGCCGCTATCGCCACAGAGGTCTCGGTCAAACCGAGGAAATCAATGCAAAAGAAGCCTGCTCATACGCCAAGTGCTTCATCATCTGCGCTACCACGGCCAAGTTCCTCAAAGACACCTTCCAAGCAAATTCCTCAAACCGCTGCCGCTTCCACGAAAGTCCTCAACAGCTCGGCTAAAACCTTGGGCCTGTGCACCTAGCTACATGTCAAAGGACTGCTGGCTTTTCAATTGCCTCAGCGTCTCGCAAGTTCTCAAGAGCTCCCATTTCTTCAATCGGTCCGACTCACCGAAGACCAAAGCAACAATGGACGAGGTCCTCGGCCTAGCCCAAAGAAGAAAATGGTTGCATTCCATGTGCCATCGATGATGAGGCATCTGATGAAGAACTTCATGGGAATCATCAGAGACCGTCAAGTAAGGGCCGCTAGAGCCAAAGGTACATCTGTACATCGCTATTGGACCCAAGAAAGTCCTCGACTTTATTGATCTCGCACAATGATCCCAATACCCTCCGCCTCGACCTTCATTTGACACTGGACAAAGTCATATGTTGACTCACTTCATAGCTGAAGAAAAATGGAAGTATGAAAAGGCGAGGGAAATAAAAAGGCTCAATACAGGAAGGAGAAGTTCTCAAGAAAACGTTGTCAAGATGACACCGAGGAGCTTCTCGGTCCAGGTGAAATTCAAAACCTCAAAGAAAAACTTCGATTCATACTATGCTGATTGGCAAGGAGCCAAGGTCGATTCGTCAACCCGACGAAGAAACTCACAAATGTTGCTGTCCCAATGCAACATGAAATTCCTCAGTGGAGCCTCACCAAATTTCATCGAAGAAAATGCCAAAGACCGCTGATGACGTTCAAATGGCTGATGAAAACATTGATTCCAGGGCTGATGATCCCATTCCACCACCGAAGAAATTGCTGTGGCACCCACTAGTGGTGCGCTGAAGAAATTGCTCAAGACAGGGGAACCGCATCGATTGCTCTGAAGAAACTGAACCAAATTCCTCAGCTCCTCCTCGCGCCAACTCCAACTCCAATTCTTCCATCCGCTTCGATGTGAAGAAAACCAAGGCCGCAGAAACGAGCTTTGTGAAGAAAAGGAAAGCATCACCACGATTCTTCTTTGTGAAGAAAATGAAGCCAATGACCAGCTCATTCGAAAATCCAATTGATGCTGTTCCAATTTCCTCCATACCATCAAAGGAAGTTGTTCCTTTTGGAGAAGACTATGAGATCCCAATCGGATCCGATGAAGAACATCGGTCTGCTTTGCCGTCGAGCAGCTTGATGAAGAAATTGAAGTGGATGCCATCCCTTCAACCCCGCTTATTCCCTCATCGGACTATGAAATTCCTCAGCCGGTGCCGAGGAAATTGAAGATGAAGATGTGGATATTGGATGCACCACACGGTGATCAATGATGACTTTTGGGAAAGTCAAGATCCCAATACTCCTCTCTTCACCCCGATCCAACAGATTCCTCACCCCCTGCACAAACAGTCCGAATCAACTCAAGAAAATCAACCCAATCGGTTACGTGCATGAAGAAATTCCAGCCACTAGTGCCGATGAAACTGCCGCCGCTAATCCTCGATCGCACCTGTTGAGGAACAAGAAATTCCTCGACCAAGAACCTGAACTTACGATTCCCGAGGTGGTGATGCAACTCATCGACACCCTCTCGCCCAAGCAAAAGAATCCGTTCTCAACCAAGCAAAAGTCCAAGGCTGAAGATTTCTTTGCCGAGCACGTATTCTTCATGAATATAATCCTTATGATTACGCTCGGATTAGGAAGAGGCGCTCGACCGCCACCAAGCCAACTTCTATTCCTCGGTGCTCTTCAACAAGGTTAAAATCTTCGATCATGCTCATATTCCTCATGTGGTTATGGAGTCACCGCCAGCTTTGAGCCAGTCCTCGGTGTTCTTCACGACGCAGACTTCTAAATTTCTGCACCGATATCTCGTGGATCGGAATGAAGAGCTAATTCTTCGCTTTTATGCAACACCGCACATCACCGGAGACGCCAAGACGTGAACTCATGGGTCTTAGATTGATGACCGAAAATACTCACTACAAGGCACCAAAGAATCTGAATTGCTTCTTGCCCTACCACTCAGTCCTCCACTTGATGGTGCACGTCAGATCTATGATGAACCGTAACTTACAAATCACTATATGCAAGTCTTGATGAAGCCTTTGAAGCCAAGGCAGGCCCCAAGAACCAAATTCCTCGTCAAGGAATTATTATATGTGCCTCGGATACCATCGTATTCTCGACGAAGACAATGAGTCCAATCAAAGGTCACGACTTCGAATGATGAAGAAGTCGTTGGCATCATGAAGAATATGCTTTTCAACATCATCCATGGCGTTCTGGCCAACTTCCATGATTTCTTCATGAGGACTCGCAAACATTGCTATGTCACCATTTGAGCTGAAGCCTTATGCGCCTTTGGATTATGAGATTCATCAGACAAGGTCTTCACTCAATTACAAAGTCGATACTTTGAACCACCGCAGCTACTTGCCTCGATTGAAGTCCTCAAACGGACAATTACCTCGGTGATGACAAGGGCAAGGCCACTGCTGTGATCGATGAAGGCATTCGTCCATTGGATGGACAGTTTCGCAAAGCAGCATCCTACTCCACCAAGGATGACTCTGCCACACATGACTAAGCCGCAAATACCTCAGTCAAGCAAAATCCTCAAGCTACTGCACCCAGGGTGATGACTGATCGTGAGTTACTCCTCAGTCTTCATCAGAAGGTTGATCATAATCATAAGTGGGTCAAGCGTCAATTTGGTACTCTTCTTTACAACATGACCTCAACACACAATGCGGTGAAGAAAAACCACTACTACCTTCATGAAACCTTCAAGCGCACTGGGCTGTTCTTTCACATGTCTACAAAGTGAAGAAGAACTGACTTCAATGGGTCTCAAGGAAGAATTTGACTGGTCTGCACCTCCTCCAAGAAATTCAAGAAGGTCAAAGTTCCTTCCTTGGTGGCCAGCTCCTATTCTTCATCTCGCGACATCGATGAAAATGAAGACTTGGAAGACACCGCTGGCTGGTCCTACTTCAACAAACAACCCCGATAATCTTTGGGCGCCGTCTTCAACTTGAAATTCTTCAAGAGCGTTAGTCCTCGGTTCGATCCTTTTGGTCATTCGATGACAAAGGGGGAGAAATTTGAGTTAGTCTTCAAGCGGGTCTAGTTTTTGTCTATATACCATATTTTATTAAGTTACAACTCTCGTTCTTCTGAAACCTCTTATTGGATCGAGTTGTAATCTTAAACCCGATGGTGCTTTGATACTTTTGATGCATTATGCTCTTGCTCTATGTTCTGATTCTCATGAGCTCCTTGAAAATCTTCATAGCAAATCGATTTGAGCTCTGATATTCTTGATGCGTTACTTTGCATAACATCAAGCACCATAATTCATCATGCATTTCAAATTCTTCATATTATATGTTAAATGCGTGTATGAATTACAAGATATAGGGGAGATCTCCATGATTCAATTCTTCAAATGTGCATTGCCTCAAAAGCAAATTCCTCACTATGCACATCTTCGTGGGGAGTTCTTCTATATCTTGCAATCAAATTCCTCATTATCGATTTACAATTCATATGTTTATCCTCGTTGAAAACTTAACCCATATTGTCATCAATCACCAAAAGGGGAGATTGTAAGTGCATCTAGTGCCCCTTAGTGATTTTGGTGTATTGAAGACTTATAGGTTAAGTAACTAATGCGTTGTGAGTGTACACAGGTCTATAAGTCTATGAGGAGTTTGATATTTACAGAGAAAGTCGACCCTAAAAATGAAGTTCTTCATCCAAGACTTTGATATTCTCAAGACTTTCTCAAGACTTTGAAAGTGAAGAAATTGGTGTGACCTTGAAGACTTGGTATTCATTTGAGGAACATGAAGCGTGAAGACTTTTGTTTTCAGAGTTTCATTTTCTCTTTCTTGAGTCATAGGAAACACCGCATCGTTAAAGGGGTCGAGGAAATACTAAGGAAAAATTTCCATTTGATGCTCAACTCAAAATCCTACACCTACCAATCCTTCGAGTGAAGCTTTTGGAAATCTCATACAGCTTCACCAATTTCTTCAAAGGATGTAGACGAAGCTCTTCCGTCAGCCGAGGAATTTGTTCTGATCGAGGAGTTAGGAATTCGCCAAAGGCGTAATTGCCTACACAAGGAGGAACATGATAGCCCCGAGGAATTTGAGAGTCAAATTTCCGACTGCTGTCAGGCCGCACGCCACCTGTCCCAAAATATCTTATCCACCTAACGGTCATATCATTGAAGGGCATTTATGTCTTATCATGTCGGCCTGCTCCCTAGGCTAGAAATAGCCGCCCCCTACAACCACTAGCTGGTTGGCTCCTCCGAGAGAACTTGACACTTGTCATTTGAGAGCAACCCATCCTCCGAGGACTTTGAGTGAAAATCATCAAGTGAGGAAAACCCAAAAGTGAGGAAAACCCAAAACCAAACCCCAACAAACCCAAAGTGATTGAGCATCATCAAGAAATTGATCCTGCGTGGATCCGACGCTTGTTACCTTTGAAGATGTGCTTCTTCCAGACGGTTAGGCGTCATGGTCTAGAGCATCCAAGAGGAATTGTGGATCGCCGAGTGGCCAAGTCTGTGAAGGTTTGGAAGTCGTCAAGACTTACCACGAGTGATTGGACGAGGTCTGTGTGACCTTAGTTCAAGGAGAATACGGTGAGGACTTGGTGTCTGAGCTGCGTGCTCGATGGATCGGGTGTCCGGACTGTGTGTCCTCGAGTTTAAATACTCACCGCTCCAACCAGACGCATAACCGAGACAGCAGTTGGAACTGGTCTACCAAATCATTGTCTTCACCAACCTAACTGGTTCTATTTCCTCAACCCTTTCATTTCCTCATTCTTGTGTTGAGTATTTGTTCATATCTCTGTGTTTGAAGACTTTGATCAAGACTTTCTCAATTTCCTCGGCTCAATTTCTTCACCTGCTTGTCTTCATCCCGTGTTATCCTGTGATTACGCTTTTCAGACTGTGATTGTCTTCATTTCATCATGATGACTATGCTTGTAATCTGTTATGCTTACTTCTAAGTACTTATTCCGCTGCAAGTAGTTCTTCGCTAAGGAATTTCCTCACCGGCAAATTCCTCAGTGAAGAATTCATAAAAATCGCCTATTCACCCCCCCTCTAGTCGATATAACGCACTTTCACCTTTGAGATTTTGTTTTATCGAATTGAATACTTGTATGGATTTGAGAGAACTTGATGTATGTCTTGCTATGAATACTCGTGGTGACAATGGGGTATCATATTGATTCACTTGATATGTGTTTTGACACTCAACTTGCGGATTCCCGAGGTGACATTGGGGTAATCTATGCATAGGTATTGATGCACATTCTCGTCTTTGTTTCTCCGGTAGAAATCTTGAGGCACTCTTTGAGGTTCTTTGTGTTGGATTGAGTATTATGAATCTGAAATTGTTTGATGCATATCATATAATCAACTCACGGATACTCGCGGTGACATTGGAGTATCTAGGTGACATTAGAGTTGGTTGATGTGTATCATATGGTGTTATTTTAGTATGAACTCTTGGTTAGATCGGTCGGAAAGAATAGCTTGGTGTTATTTTAGTACGAACTCCAGGATAGATTGATCGGAAAGAATAGCTTTCAGATGGTTTCGTACCCTACAAACAATTTCTTCTTATGTTCTCCGCCATATAGGAACTTTGGAGTGATTCTTCATCGCACGTTGAGGGATGGTTATATGATCCAATTATATTAGCATTGTTGAGAGATTTCCCTAGAGAAAGTACGGACCCTGGGCCTCATTTTCAAGCATTGCAATACCATTTGTGCTCACTTTTGTTACTCGCTACCTTGCTGTTTTTCATTGTTACTATTACAAAAATCAATATCTAATATCATTACTACACTTTTATCACCATCTCTTCGCTGAACTAGTGCACCTATACAAATTACCATTGTGTTTGGTGTGTTGGGGACACAAGAGACGTTTTGTTATTTGGTTGCAGGGTTGTTTGAGAGAGACCATCTTCATCCTACGCCTCCCACAGATTGATAAACCTTAGGTCATCCACTTGAGGGAAAATTGCCACTGTCCTACAAAGCTCTGCGTTCGGAGGCCCAACACGAGTCTACAAGAATAAAGTTGTGTAGTAGACATCAGGCTTACCCCGCATCTGGTTGATGGAGGTGTGTCTATCCTCCAGTATGCAGACGACACAATCCTTTTTATGGAACATGACTTCCAAAAAGCGATAATATGAGGTTGATTATGTGTCTCTTCGAACAACTTTTGGACCTCAACATTAATTTCCACCAAAATGAGCTCTTCTATTTTGGTATGGCCAAAGGCGAGGAGAGTCGGTACAAACAAATATTTGGATGCGAGGTGGGATCCCTTCTTTTGTCATATCTCGAGATTTCCATTCATCACCATAAGCTCACCAACAAGGAATGGAAAATTATTGAAGACCTCTTCGAAAAGAAGCTCAACAGTTGGAAGGGCAAGCTCTTTTCATATGGGGAACTACTTACCCTCATCAACGTTGTCCTTACTTGTCTACTGATATTCATGCTATTCTTTTTAAGTTACCTAAAGCGGTCTCGAAAAGGCTAGACTTTTATCGGTCCAGGTTCTTTTGGAAATGTGAAGACAAGAAGCGGAAGTACATACTTGTTAAAGGGGAAATTCCGTGTAGGCCTAAGGGTCAAGGTGGGTTGGGCATTGAGAGTCTCAAAATAAAAAACAAGTGCTTACTCAACAAATGGTTGTATAAGCTATTTAATGAGGAAGGTGTTTGGCAAGAGTTGCTGCATAACAAATACCTGAACTCCAAAACGTTATCCCAAGTAGATGCTAAGCCTATTGATTCATTGCTTTGGAGGGGCTTGATGAAGGTCAAGTCATCCTTTTTCAAGACATGTTCCTTTAAGATTGGTGGCGGCTAAATGACAAGTTTTTGGGAAGATACCTGGTTGGGTGACACTCCATTAGTTGTACAATACCCAACCCTGGATAATTTTGTGTTCAGAAAAGAGGATTCATTGGCTTTTGTTCTTGGGGATAGCCCTTTGAACATCCAATTTCACAGGGCATTATTGGGCTACATATGGACTAAGTGGGTCCATTTGGTTCTAAATTGATGTCAATTAATCTAACTTGGATGCCATATTCATTTTAGTGGAGCTTAACCACTAATGGTGTCTTTAATGTGAAGTATATATATGAGGATCTTGTGGGTTCTAGACCAAATTCTTGCAGGGAACATATTGGAAAACAAAGGTTCCTTCCAAGATCAAAGTTTTCATGTGGTTTTTTGCAGAAAGAGGTAGTTCTTACCAAAGATAACCTTTTAAGTGTAACTGGCATGGCAGCAAAAATTGTTGTTTTGTGGTCAGGAGGAGACAATTCATCATTTATTGTTGTCATGTCTGTTTACTACATTAATCTGTTGCATCATTCATGTTACATAAAATTTAGCAGTACCAACGAGTATTTCAAATTTGTTTGGAAACTGATTAGGTTGTGTTCATCATAAGTTGAAGAGCCAAATCCGTGTAGGCGTTTGTGCACATTCTTTGAGCAATATGGAATTATTGGAAAGATTTCATCTTTAATAGATCATCTTCTCCAAATTTCTTGCAGTTTATGTACAGAGCTACAACTTCAATCCCTATGTGCTCATCACTGCAGTGTGTGGATGCGCGAGCGATTATGTCCTTTGGGTGTAGTGTTGGGAAACGTTGCATGGAAAACAAAAAAAATTCTACACACACGCAAGATCTATCAAGGAGATGCATAGCAACAAGAGGGGAGAGTGTGTCTACGTACCCTCATGGACCGTAAGCGGAAGCGTTTCACAACGCGGTTGATGTAGTCGGACTTTCTTCGCGATCCAACTGGTCTAGTACCAAACGTACGACACCTCCGCGTTTAGCACACGTTCAGCTCGGTGACGTCCCTCGCCTTCTTGATCTAGCAAGACGTCGAGGTAGTATATGAGTTCCGTCAGCACGACGGTGTGGTGACGATGATGATGAAGTGATCTCCGCAGGGCTTCGCATAAGCACTACGAAAATATGACTGGGAGTGTAAATGGTGGAGGGGGCGCCGCACACGGCAAGGCAATTGTCAGGGATGGGCTAGGCGCCCCCTCCCACATATATATATATATATATAGGTGGGAGGGGGAGGGGAGGCAGCATGGCGCACCACATAGGTGGCCGGCCGGCCCTAGGGTTCCTGCCCATGTATTCCCAAGGGGGAAGGAAATAGGAGGGGGAGAGGGAAGGAAGTGGGAACCCTAATCCACACTTTCCTTTCCCTTCCCCCTTTCCTTCTCCTCCTTAGGCCGACCTGATATGGGGGGTGCACCAGCCCCTTGTGGCTGGTGTGTTTCCTCTCTTGGCCCATAAGGCATATCTTTGCCGGGGGTGCCTGAAACTCCTTTCCGGTGACCCGATAAGTACCCGGTACCCCCCCCCCCGAAACACTTCCGATGTATGAATACTATCGTCCTATATATCTTTACCTCCCGACCATTTCGGGACTCCTCGTCACGTCCGTGATCTCATCTGGGACTCCGAACAACATTCGGTCACCAAATCACATAACTTATATAATATTATATCATCAACGAACGTTAAGCGTGCAGACACTACAGGTTTGAGAACTATGTAGACATGACCGAGACACCTCTCCAGTCAATAATTAATAGCGGAACCTGGATGCCTATATTGGTTCATACATATTTGATAACCCACAAGTATAGGGGATCACAATAGTTTTCGAGGGTAGAGTATTCAACCCAAATTTATAGATTCGACACAAGGGGAGCCAAAGAATATTTGTAAGTATTAGCAGCTAAGTTGTCAATTCAACCACACCTGGAGATTTATTATCTGCAGCAAAGTGATCAGTAGCAAAGTAGTATGATAGTTTTGATAGTAGTAGCAACGGCGGTAGTAACTGTAACAGTGATAGCAATGATTTTGTAGCAAGTGCAAGAGTAATAGCAGCAGTAGTAACTTAGCAAGGTCAATATGTAGGAAAATCGTAGGCATTCTATCGGCGATTTGTTGGATTATATTCATCATGTGACAATTATAACCTAGGGCGATACGGCACTAGCTCCAGTTCATAAATATAATGTAGGCATGCATTCCGTAAATAGTCATACCTGCTTATGGAAAGAACTTGCGTGACATCTTTTGTCCTACCCTCCCGTGGCAGCGGGGTCCTATTGGAAACTAAGGGATATTAAGGACTCCTTTTAATAGAGAACCGGAACAAAGCATTAACACACCGTGAATACATGAACTCCTCAAACTACAGTTATCACTGTGAAGTGTCCCGACTATTGTCACTCCAGGGTTGCGGGATCATAACATGTAATAGGTGACTATAACTTGCAAGATCGAATCTAGAACATAGATATAATGGTGATAACATAAACGGTTCAGATCTGAAATCATGGCACCCGTGCCCACAGTGAAAAGCATTAAGCATGGAAAAGTCGTAACAACATCAATCTCAGAACATAATGGATACAAGGAATCAAGCCCTTGATAACCCACATATATAGGGGATCGCAACAGTTTTCGAGGATAGAGTACTCAACCCAAATTTATAGATTCGACACAAGGGGAGCCAAAGAATATTTGAAGGTATTAGCAGCTGAGTTGTCAATTCAACCACACCTGGAGATTAATTATCTACAGCAAGTAATCAGTGGCAGAGTAATATGATAGTTTAGATAGTAGTGACAGCAGCAACAGTAACGGTAACAATAACATCAATAATTTTGTAGCAAATGTAACAATGATGATAGCAGTAGTAACTTAGCAAAAACAATATAAGATAAATTCGTAGGAATTGGATCGGTGACTAGCTGGATGATATTCATCATGAGACAGTTATAACCTAGGGCGATACGGCACTAGCTCCAGTTCGTCAATATAATGTAGGCATGTATTCCGTAAATAGTCATACGTGCTTATGGAAAGAACTTGCATGACATCTTTTGTCCTACCCTCCCGTGGCAGCGGGGTCCATATTGGAAACTAAGGGATATTAAGGCCTCCTTTTAATAGAGAACCGGAACAAAGCATTAACACATAGTGAATACATGAACTCCTCAAACTACGGTCATCACCGGGAGTGGTCCCGACTATTGTCACTCCGGGGTTGCCGGATCATAACATGTAGTAGGTGACTATAACTTGCAAGATCGAATCTAAAACATGAATACAATTATGAAAACATAAACGGTTCAGATCCGAGTTCATGGCACCTGGGCCCAAAGTGACAAGCATTAAGCATGGCAAAGTCATAGCAACATCAATCTTAGAACATAGTGGATACTAGGGATCAAGCCCTAACAAAACTAACTCGATTACATGATGAATCTCATCCAAATCCTCACCGACCAGCGAGCCTACGAAGGAATTACTCACTCCCGGTGGGGAGCATCATGGAATTGGCGATGGAGAAGGGTTGGTGATGATGAAGAACGAAGATCCCCCTCTCCGGAGCCCCAAACAGACTCCAGATATGGCCTCCCGATGAAGAACAGGAGGTGACGGCGGCTCCGTCTCGTGGACCATGATAGTTCTTTATCCTTGATTTTTTTTCTAAAATATAGGATTTTATGGCATTGGTTTCACGGTCTGCGGGGCCACCAGGTGGGGACAACCCACTGGCGCGCTGGTGAGGCGTGCCTGGTGGGTTGTGCCCACCCAGGTGCCCCTCTCTGGCAGGTCTTGGCTCCAGAAATTCTCTTCTATTCTATAAAAATTCCTCGCAAAGTTTCGTTCTATTCCAAGAACTTTATTTCTGCACAAAAACAACACCATGGTAGTTCTGCTGAAAACAGCGTGAGTCCGGGGTTAGTACATTCAAATCATGCAAATTAGAGTCCAAAACAAGGGGAAAACATGAAGAGAAGTAGATACGTTGGAGACGTATCAACTCCCCAAGCGTAAACCTTTGCTTGTCCTCAAGCAATTCTGTTGATAAACTGAAAGTGAAAAAGAAAAACTTTTACGAACTCTTTTGCTCTTGTTTGCATAAATAAGCTTAAACATCACCCAGGTTTTCAGCCAATCATTATAACTAACCATGCTGACAATAACTCTTAAAGATTGTATTAACTCATATCAATGACATAATCAGCTAGCGAGCAATAATAAGATATCTCAAACAACAACACGTTGTCAAAACAACCATGATATTATAAGACAATATATAGTGGTATCTCACTAGCCCTTTCTGAGACCACAAAACATAAATGCAGAGCACCTCCAAAGTTCAAGCAGCGACTAAACATAGTAATTCATGGTAGAAAAGATCCAGTCATGATGCACCCAACATTAGCTATACACAATGCATAAGTCATGACAATTGTGCTCTCAGGTTCTAGCGCTTGTTTTAGAAGGTGATGACACTACATAAAAGTAAATAGATAGTCCCTTCACAGAGGGAAGCAGTGACTTGCAGAGGTGCCAGAGCTCAAGTTTTAAAATAGAGATAAATGATATTTTGAGACATGCACCCTTCTCATTCACTTCACGACCATCAGTTATCAACATCTTCCATGCTAAGCATGCTAGTGGTGGTTCCCAAGCGATAAAAGTAAAGATTTTGACTCCATTGGGAGTTTTTGTTTGATTATTTAAGATATTATCTCATTTTCATGTTTGCAGTTTGAGACTGGGCATCCCTATTACCGCCCTTTTCTCGTACGATGGCGAGTGAATAAACACTCGACCTGAGAATAACCCGCTTAGCATGGAAGATACCGACCACCTCCTATCGTTCCATGAACGATCCAGGCACACAAAAAGGATAATTTTTAGAAGTTTTTTAGAGGTGGCACATGCAAATTTACTTAGGACGGCAGGGTAATACCGCATATAGGTAGGTATGGTGGACTCTTCTGGAATAACTTTGGGTTCAAGGTTTTTGATGTACAAGCAGAGTTCCCACTTAGTACAGTCGAGGGCTAGCAATTAGATTGAGAAGCGGCCAGCTAGAGAGCAACAACGGTCATAACCATGCATTATGCATAAGTAACATTGGACACTAGCATGAGTAGGATATGAACAGCATGAACATAAATATCATAGAGGCTATGTTGGTTTTGATTCAACTACGTGCATGAACATGTGCCAAGTTAAGCCACTCGAACATTCAGAGGAGGATACCATATCATCATACTACATCACAATCATTTTAATGCTATCTTGATATATCAAGATAAATCATTATCCACTCCCAGCTACTTATGCATGGCATGAGAAACTATAATCTCTAATTGTCATTGCAAACATGTTTAATCATAATGGGCTGAATCATTGATACTAGGTTAAACATATTTACACAAAACAAAACAAGTCGAGTTCATACCAGTTTCTCCCTGCCACGGCCAGTTCATCGAATATCGTCATTATTGCCTTTCACTTGCATGACCGAACAATATGAAAATAATAATAGTGCAAGAGTGTCGTGGACTAAGCTGGAATCTGCAAACATTTTATTCAACAAGAGAAGACAAGGTAAAATGTGCTCTTTATTAGTTCAACAATTATTCATATGAGAGCCACTCAACATTTTCATCGCGGTCTTCTCCTCGGCAAGACTCAAATAAAAAGGAAAAAAAATTCAAAGAAACACACTAAAATATTTTTGGAGTTTTTGGTTTTCTTGAACAAGCAAATAAAAGGGAAAAGCAAAAACGGGAAAAACTATTTACACGGGAAAACTCCCAACAAGCAAAAGAAGATAAAGGAAATCTTTTTGGGTTTTCTTTTCAGTATTACTACTCAACATGCATAGAAAGTAAATTAACTACAACTAATTTTTTGGTTTTTCTAAAGTTTTTTTAAACACACAAGAAGAAAGCAAGAAAATAAATCTAAGCATGGATGATACAATGAGAAGTGTGAACACCGACAAATAAAAATAAGTGGACATGAATGTAATGTCGGTGAGAGCACGTACTCCCCCAAGCTTAGGATTTTAGCCTAACTTGGTTGTCGATCAGTAACTTGGATAGTAGTCGGCGTGGTAGCTCACGAAGGCTCTCGGTGCGGAAGCCTCGGCCTGCCGTGCTGCCACCACTGCTGTGTTGTGAGCTCAGGCCTCGCTCTCAAGAACAAAATATCTCCCTTTGCCGTGATAGTCAAAAAGAGCATGCACAGGAAAATATGTGTGCACAACAGATGTTTGGTTAAACAACAAATTATAAGTGAAGTCATGAATCTTTCCTTTAAGGATTTTATGATCTTTCAAGGTGTCAAAATCTAAATACTGTATTGGTAGGATAGGATCAAAGGGCAAAGGTGAAACACCAAGCCCTCGTGCTAAACGCGTGGCATAATTTCCACCATAGAAATAGCCACTGTTAGCGTTATGCTGAAGTCTGCGTGCAACAATCGCCCCAAGGTTGTAATTCCTTTCACCAGTAAGAGCGGTGCGTATGAGGCTCAAGTCTGGAGCACAAAGCGTACTACAGTCTTGCTTGCCTACTATACATTTCCCGTTAAATAATGCGAAGTACTGAATTGCAGGAAAATGAATGCTTTTTAATCTACCTTGTGTCACTCCCGTCCCTTCACCATAACAAAGACTAATCAAGAGAGATTCAAACTCAGCCTTTGGTGGTTCATCAAGCGAACCCCAAAATGGGAGTTTGCAATTGTAAGCAATATTCTCCAGTGAGATAGTAAATGGATTATCATAAAGCATAAAAGAAACCCTAGACTCACTAGGGAAGAATTTAAATCCTTTGACAAAGGATTCAGTGAGAAGGTGGCGTTGTTCGCACTTATCTGAGATGTAGGGACCGAGACCGGCATTGTGAACATATTGCTCAAATTCCTCCTTAATGCTCACACACATCATATATTCATCACAAGGCAATAAGCATGTTTTGGTGGCGGCATCTCGTGTGGAACTTTCACTTGGTTCTACATAAGACCGGCGAGCAGAATTGTCGCTAGAAGATGCCCCCGAGGATCGTCTCCTCGAAGAGCTCCTTCCAAATAAGTTCATCATGTCCGCGTACAATTTTCTGAAAAATTTTGGTTGACAAAAATTTGTCAGCAAAACTTTATTAAATTGATAGCAACTACTCATAGGGATACATAGAGGCCATAGCAAGCATTCAAACTACTTAGAACACTAAGAATTCAACATGCAAGCTCATCTACAGCAACACCAAGAGTATCTAATTATTCAAAATATAAACCACAAAAACAAAAACTAATTGGACAAACGGTGGAGTCACATACCAAGCAACAACCCCCCAAAACAGTTTCAAAAACGGAGCTTCGAGCAAAGAGATCGAAATCCGCGGGTTTGAGAGGAAGAACACGGGAGAGAGAGCAATGGAGAATTTTTTCTGGAGGTAAGTGATGAAGTGGGATGAAGAGGTAAGTGAGGGGGCCCACGTGGGGACCACAACCCACCAGGGCGTGCCTGGGGGTCCTGGCGCGCCTAGGTGGGTTGTGCCCACCTGGTGCACCTCCCTCTGATATTATTTGCACATAAATTCATAAATATTCAGAAAAAAATTGTATTAAATTTTCAGAGCATTGTGAGAACTTTTATTTTTGGGTCATTTTTTTATTGCACGGGAAATTCAGAAAGCAGACAAAACATGGCATGTGATTTTATTTAAATAATAAAAACAGAAAATAAAAAGTAGGGACAGAAGTTAGTGCTTACTAAATTCATCAACTTCATACCGCTCAAAAATGATTCATTAATAAGGTTCATCAGGTCTTATTACAACCACTTTCGATTAGCATGAAATCGAAGAACTTTTGTAAATCACTGAGTTACCTCAATGGGGATATGAATGTCCCCAACAATAAGCATTTCATATTTCTTTTTAGCACTAGGTAGAGGTATTTGAAAACTTCCATAGTGATTGTCGGAGATTTTTCAATAACATTAATACCATTCACTTGGAATTGTTTCTTCGGAAAGTGCACCATATGCTCATTACCATTAATATGAAAAGTGACCTTGCTTTTATTGCAATCAATAACAGCCCCTGCAATATTCAAGAAGGGTCTACCAAGGATAATCGACATGTTGTCATCCTCGGGCATCTCAAGTATAACAAAGTCAGTCAAAATAACAACATTAGCAACAACAACGAGCACATCCTCACAAATAACAATAGGTATAGCAGTTGATTTGTCAGCCATTTGCAAAGATATTTCAGTAGGTGTGAGTTTATTCAAATCAAGTCTTTTATATAAAGAGAAAGGCATAACACTAACACCAGCTCCTAAATCACACAGAGCAGTTTTCACATAATTCTTTTTGATAGAGCAAGGTATAGTTGGTATACCAGGATCTCCGAGTTTTTTTGGTACTCCATCTTTGAAAGTATAATTAGCAAGCATAGTGGAGATTTCAGCTTCCGGTATTTTTCTCTTATTAGTGATGATGTCTTTCATATACTTTGCATAAGGAGGCATTTTCAAGATATCAGTCAAGCGAGTACGCAAAAAGACTGGCCTCAGCATTTCAGCAAAGCGTTCAAATTCTTCATCATCTTTCTTTTTAGTTGAATTGGGTGGAAAAGGCATAGGATTTTGAACCCACGGTTCTCTTTCCTTACCGTGTTTTCTAGCAATGAAGTCTCTTTTATCATACCTTTTATTCTTGGGTTGTGGGTTATCAAGATCAACCGGTGGTTCTATCTCAACATCATTATCTGGTTCTTTTTCATTTGGTTGAGCATCTTCATGAACATCAGCATTATCACTAGGTGGATGTTCATTACCATATTGGGTTTCAGCATCTGAGATAGAAGTTTCATTTTCATTATCAGGAGGTTTCTCTATTTCAGGTTCACTAGAAGCATGCAAAGTCCTATAATTTTTCTTCTTCTTTTTCTTTTTAGAAGGATTAGGTGCACTAGTGTTGTTTCTTTGTGAATCTTGTTCAATTATTTTTGGGTGTCCCTCAGGATAAAGTGGTTCCTGAGTCATTTTACCTCCTCTAGTTGCAACTCATTGTGTTGTTTCTTTGTGATTTAGCAACTTATTCTAATTGAGTTTGTACCATAGAAGCATGTTTTCCAACACCTCTAACATCATTTGAAATTCTAAATAACAAGTCACTCAAGCGAGCAATCATATCAGAATTATATTTCAATTGTTTCATAACATTTGCATTGAAGTGATCTTGTTTTCAAATGTAGTTTTCAAACTCATAAAGGCATTGACTAGGATGCATATTGTGAGGATTGTCATTGTCAATGAACTTCATTAGATAATCTACCTCTACCACCTTAGGTGGTGGTGGTGTATTAAGCCCATGTATTTCTTCAATAGGAGGTAAATTTTTAACATCCTCAGCTTTAATACCTTTTTCCTTCATAGATTTCTTTGCCTCTTGCATATCTTCAGGACTGAGATATAATATACCCCTCGTCTTTGGAGTGGGTTTAGCCGGTGATTCAGGAAGAGTCCAATCATCATAATTTTTCAGTATATTATTCAATAATTCCCCAGCTTGCCCAATAGTTCGTTCCCTGAAAACACAACCAGCACAACTATCTAGGAAGTCCCTAGAAGCATCGGTTAGTCCATTATAGAAGATATCAAGTATTTCATTTTTATTAAGAGGATGATCAGGCAAAGCATTAAGTAACTGGCAAAGCCTCCCCCAAGCTTGTGGGAGACTCTCTTCTTTAGTTTGCACAAAGTTAAATATTTCCTGTAAGGCAGCTTGTTTCTTATGAGCAGGAAAATATTTTTCAGAGAAGTAATAAATCATATCCCAGGGACTACGCACACAACCAGGAGTAAGAGTATTGTACCAAGCTTTAGCATCACCCTTTAATGAGAAAGGAAATAATTTGAGAATAAAGTAATAACGAGTTTTCTCATCATGAGTAAAAAGGGTGGCTATGTCATTCAACTTAGTAAGATGTGCCACAATAGTTTCAATTTCATAACCATGGAAAGGATCAGATTCAACCAAAGTAATTAATTTGGGTCGACAGAGAATTCATAATCCTTATCATTAATAAAGATAGGTGAAGTAGCAAACTTAGGATCACATTTCATTCTAGCATTCAGAGATTTTTCTTCATACTTGCATAGTAATTTCTCTAGATCATCTCTATCCCTACAAGCAAGAATATCTCTAGTTGTCTCCTCATTCATAACATAAACTTCCGGTACCTTAGGCAATTCATATCTACGAAGGCTAGTTCTAGCAGGTGTTTCAGGAGTTTCAGTTTCAAGCTCACCATCAGATTCAACAACATCATGTTGTATTACTCTAGCAATTTGTTCATCAAGAAATTCACCAAGTGGCACATCATTATTATCAACCAAGGTACTAGCATCATCATAAGCATTATCCATAGCGGAAGTAGCATCATCAATAACTTGCGACATATTAGAATTGATAGCATGTGGCGGTGTTGCAAGTTTACTCATAACAGAAGGTGAATCTAAAGCAGAACTGGATGGCAGTTCCTTACCTCCCCTCGTCTTATAGGGATAAATCTTAGTCTTAGGATCCTTCAGATTCTTCATAGTGATAATTTTATGATAATCCCAAGTGACTCAACAAATATAGCTATGCTCACCGGCAACAGCGCCAGAAAAAGGTCTTGATAACCCACAAGTATAGGGATCGCGACCATTTTCGAGGGTAGAGTACTCAACCAAAATTTATAGATTCGACACAAGGGGAGACAAAGAATATTTGAAGGTATTAGCAGCTGAGTTGTCAATTCAACCACACCTGGAGATTAATTATCTGCAGCAAGTAATCAGTAGCAGAGTAATATGATAGTTTTGATAGTAGTGACAGCAGCAACTGTAACAGAAAGAGTGATAGCAATAATTTTGTAGCAAGTGTAACAGTGATGATAGCAGTAGTAACTTAGCAAAAACAATATAAGATAAAATCATAGGCATTGGATCGGAGACTTGTTGGATGATATTCATCATGAGACAGTTATAACCTAGGGCGATATGACACTAGCTCTAGTTCGTCAATATAATGTAGGCATGTATTCCGTAAATAGTTATACGTGCTTATGGAAAGAACTTGCATGACATCTTTTGTCTTGCCCTCCCGTGGTGGCGGGGTCCATATTGGAAACTAAGGTATATTAAGGCCTCCTTTTAATAGAGAACCGGAACAAAGCATTAACACATAGTGAATACTGATGACCCACAAGTATAGGGGATCTATCGTAGTCCTTTCGATAAGTAAGAGTGTCGAACCCAACAAGGAGCAGAAGGAAATGATAAGCGGTTTTCAGCAAAGTATTCTCTGCAAGCACTGAAATTATAGGTAACAGATAATTTTGTGATAAGATAATTTGTAACGAGCAACAAGTACCAAAGTAAATAAAGTGCCGCAAGGTGGCCCAATCCTTTTTGTAGCAAAGGACAAGCCTGGACAAACTCTTGTATAGAGAAAAGCGCTCCCGAGGACACATGGGAATTACCGTCAAGCTAGTTTCCATCACGTTCATATGATTCACGTTCGATACTTTGATAATTTGATATGTGGGTGGACCGGTGCTTGGGTGTTGTCCTTACTTGGACAAGCATCCCACTTATGATTAACTCCTATTGCAAGCATCCGCAACTACAAAAGAAGTATTAAGGTAAACCTAACCATAGCATGAAACATATGGATCCAAATCAGCCCCTTACGAAGCAACGCATAAACTAGGGTTTAAGCTTACATCACTCTAGCAACCCATCATCTACTTATTACTTCCCAATGCCTTCCTCTAGGCCCAAACAATGGTGAAGTGTCATGTAGTCGACGTTCATATAACACCACTAGAGGAGAGACAACATACATCTCATCAAAATATCGAACGAATACCAAATTCACATGACTACTAATAGCAAGACTTCTCCCATGTCCTCGGGAACAAACGTAACTACTCACAAAGCATATTCATGTTCATAATCAGAGGAGTATTAATATGCATAAAGGATCTGAACATATAATCTTCCACCAAATAAACCAATATTATCAACTACAAGGAGTAATCAACACTACAAACAACCTACAAGTACCAATCCCAGACTTAGAGACAAGAATTGGATACAAGACATGAACTAGGGTTTGAGACGAGATGGTGCTGGTGAAGATGTTGATGGAGATTGGCCCTCTCCCGATGAGAGGAGTGTTGGTGATGACGATGGCGATGATTTCCCCCTCCCGGAGGGAAGTGTCCCCGGCAGAACAGCTCCGCCGGAGCCCTAGATTGGTTTCGCCAAGGTTCCGGCTCGCGGCGGCGGAGTCTCGTCCCGGAAGCTTGCTTCTGATTTTTCTTCGGACGAAAGACTTCATATAGCAGAAGGTGGGCATCGGAGGGCCAACAGGGGGCCCACAAGGCAGGGGGGCGCGCCCAGGGGGGTAGGGCGCACCCCCCACCCTCGTGGCCAGGGTGTGGGCCCCCTCTGGTATTTCTTCCGCTCGGTATTTTTTATTTTTCCAAAAACAACTTTCGTGGAGTTTCAGGACTTTTGGAGTTGTGCAGAATAGGTCTCTAATATTTGCTCCTTTTCGATCCGAGAATTCCAACTGCCGCATTCTCCTCCTTATGTAAACCTTGTAAAATAAGAGAGAATAGGCATAAGTATTGTGACATAATGTGTAATACCAGCCCATAATGCAATAAATATCGATATAAAAGCATGATGCAAAATGGACGTATCAACTCCCCCAAGCATAGACCTCGCTTGTCCTCAAGCGGACGCTGATAACGATAAATATGTCCACATGTTTAGAGGTAGAGGTGTCTATAAAATAAAATATGGACATAAGGGCATCATGATTAATCTTATAACAACAACATATATGGATATTTTCATATGATTTCCTATGCTCAAGTAATAATCTATTCACTATGCAAAGTATGAATCAGAAACTTCATTGAGAACTAACAAACTATAATCTCAGTCATTGAGGCAATTGCAATTTATCATAACATCATAAAGAGTCTATGTTATAGCTTTTTAGCAAGTCCACATACTCAACTATCATTTAGTCTTTCCCAATTGCTAACGCTCACGCAATACTTGTGGTTACGGAGTTTTAATCGGACACAAAGAAAGATAGGGGCTTATAGTTTCGCCTCCCAACCTTTTACCTCAAGGGTAATGTCAACAATAATAGCTCATGCTAACTTACATCCAATTAGATATATATATATATATACCTACTAATAAAGCAAGGTGCATTTCTCCAATTTTTTCATCCGTTCACCACCTAAACATATCAAAAAAATTCTATCCAAGGTGGTACTAAATTTGTAGGTGTATGTACACTAAAAAGGGAAGAAAAACGCTTCATCTAAAATTTCATTGATGGGCCGCAGTGCGTGCCCACGAACTAAGCCCAAGGAAAAGACACGCACGCACAAAGCAAAGCCCAGAGAAAATCAAAAATAAATGCCGGCTCCTGGAGTCGAACTCACAACCTCGAGTGCGTGTACAATGTGAGCAGTCCAACTGAACTAGCCCAGTGATATGCTTATGGGTGGTAGTTGATTCTATATATTTCCATTCCACTGAGCCCAGATTTTTTTTGAGGGGGCGACTAGCCATGTTGGGCCTCCATATGCCCACCGGCCCCTAATCAAATTATTATTTTTCGTTCGTCCATCAATTGATAAACAATAATTTGATTTGTTGGCCCTTTTTACTTCTTTTTCGTCTGTATATCAAGTAATAAAAAAATGGTTGTTTTCATAGGCATTTTTCTGATAGAAATGTGCATTCATGGGCCACGTGTGGATTAGGAAGAAAAAAAAGCGTTGTATCAGAATTGAACTCATGAACTCTCCTATTGTCCCAAATATGCAAGCTACCACCTGGGCTAACATATCTCTACTCCTAATGGACCAATTGGTTGAATAGTCCCCCCACTTTCAACCGGTTTATTTCCAACCGGTTTATTTTCAACCGGTTTTGTCCCATCAACAGCGCCACGCCCACCCACCGAACCCCATCAACAGCGCCTGCCGCCGATCAGGATCGCCCTGACGCCGATCCCCAAACCCCATGCCGCCGATCCCCATACCCCATGCCGCACTCCACAGATGTTAGTGATCTGCGGCAGAATTGATCTGCGCACTCCCCATACCCGATCTCCTCAACAGGGCCGCCGCCACCTGGGCTAACATATCTCTACTCCTAATGGACCAATTGGTTGAATAGTCCCCCCACTTTCAACCGGTTTATTTCCAACCGGTTTATTTTCAACCGGTTTATTTTCAACCGGTTTTGTCCCATCAACAGCGCCACGCCCACCCACCGAACCCCATCAACAGCGCCACGCCCACCCACCGAACCCCATCAACAGCGCCTGCCGCCGATCAGGATCGCCCTGACGCCGATCCCCAAACCCCATGCCGCCGATCCCCATACCCCATGCCGCACTCCACAGATGTTAGTGATCTGCGGCAGAATTGATCTGCGCACTCCCCATACCCGATCTCCTCAACAGGGCCGCCGCCACGTTTCTGGATCGCGATCTGCGCACTCCCCATACCCGATCTCCTCAACAGGGCCGCCGCCACGTTTCTGGATCGCTGGCAATCGCCGCTGCGCCGCCGCCACATTTCTAGATCGCGCGCCGCCGCGCGGAACGTGCGGTCAGCGACGCAGTACGGTTTCAACCCCAGGTATGTTTTCCTGAGATGCATTGCATTGTCCTGATGGAGTCGTGTTCTCCGCCGCCGGCCGCTACTCTGATCAATTTATGTGCAAAAGTTACAAGTGTCTCTAGCGCCACTGTGGTCAAAAATCCACCACTACTCAATAATTCGCTAGAGGAACAAGGGCTGATAGATCACATGAGTAGTAGTTTTGTCAAAAATTATCTACGCCTCCTCTTTTTGCTAAGGTTCAACTGCATCAGGATTCCCGGTGACACCCGCATAGTACAAAGCCTTTACCTAACTATAAAAGGAAAAACAACATACAAAATTAGTGTAGCCTTGCGGATAGTTACACTTCTTATTGCTCTGTAAAACACAACAGTAGTTTAGTATGTAGAAGCAAACAACTTGAAAACTATGGTTCAAAATTACTGTAGTTTTGCATTACAATTACAGTTGTTGTTGCAATGTAAATCCAGCCTTGTAAACAAACAACAGTAGTTTAGTATCCAGCGACAAACAACACAAGACATTTGCCATCTGCATTTCGTGTAGCAAGGTCTGCATTCGACATGTCTTTCTAATCATTCTGTAACAACCTGCCCTTATGGACTGAATTTCACGTGATCTGCAAGTTTACAAGTTTTTGCGTGATACACGAGTCTGTTTGACGTGTCTTTTTAATAGTTACATATGGGGACTCCACACAGCAAGCCGGTAGACAGACGACTTCATCACATGTACCTCGGTATATGTTCACCTATAAATTGTGCATATGTTCACATGTACAGCAGTCAAACATATATATGTTCAAGTACATATGTGTTACAAAGCGCGATGGAGGTGACAAGTATTGACGATGTGAACGAAGGGATTATACCCGTGGCGATGATGTTGACAATATTTACCCACGTAGTCCGGTATAAGGTTTACTTTTATCCTTCTTATTTGGATGATACTTAGAATACCTAAAATACTTGGGCACAACCGATTCTAATGTATCAACATCTTTATTTCTACAACGGATGATACTTGAGGCAGATGGTGATAGCACATATGATACTCGGTATATAAACTACCTCCTTGTATGTGTTCGGCTACATATTTTGTTATACATGTCAAACACCATCACGTAGATGTTGCAGGCCGATGGAAGGACATCTTTGTGACGATTCTAATGAAGGGGTTATACACGGAGCCGACGATGTTGCCGAAAGTACATATGATCATCAACCTTCCCATCTGATTTCGGGTAAGTATTATGTTGCCGAAAGGTTAAGACCATGTGCCTACAAGTTTGCCTTGTTTGGGTCCAATATATTGTTATGCTAGCATGCAACATGACAGTTGGCAAGAGAGGCCGCATAATGTTCCACGCCATCCTCAAAGTGATATCAATGATGCAGATCAACCATCCTCTGTGGACCTTGACGAAAAAATAGAGTTGAAAAAAAGCTGGGAGGCGAGCTGCTTATAGAAAGAAAAAGAGGAGGCTACCGTCAAGCAACAAGATGAAAATCATTCCGCCCTTACGATACCGGTAAGAATGCTTTATGGGAAGGCACTGCGATGATATTATATATACTAACTCCATTCCAGAGTGTAATGTTAAGATCATTTCACATGCAGATATGCGGTATGTGGGTGGGTTACCTCTCGGGGATATCACTAATGTGACAAGTATTGACGACTGTAACGAAGGGATTATACCCGTAGCCGATGATGTTGACAATATTTACCCACGTAGTCCAGGTATAAGGTTTACTTTAATCCTTCTTATTTGGATGATACTTAAAATACCTAAAATACTTGGGCACAACCGATTGTAATGTATCAACATCTTTATTTCTACAACGGATGATACTTGAGACAGATGGTGATAGCACATATGATACTCCAGGTATATAACTACCTCCTTGTATGTGTTCAGCTACATATTTTGTTATACATGTCAAACACCATCACGGTAGATGTTGCAGGGCCCGATGGAAGGACATCTTTGTGACGATTCTAATGAAGGGGTTATACCTGGAGCCGACGATGTTGCCGAAAGTACATATGATCATCAACCTTCCCATCTGATTTCGGGTAAGTATTATGTTGCCGAAAGGTTAAGACCATGTGCCTACAAGTTTGCCTTGTTTGAGTCCAATATATTGTTATGCTAGCATGCAACATGATAGTTGGCAAGAGAGGCCGCATAATGTTCCACGCCATCCTCAAAGTGATATCAATACTGCAGATCAACCATCCTCTGTGGACCTTGACGAAAAAATAGAGTTGAAAAAAGCTCGGAGGCGAGCTGCTTATAGAAAGAAAAAAGAGGAGGCTACCGTCAAGCAACAAGATGAAAATCTGTCTGCCCTTACGATATCAGGTAAGAATGCTTTATGGGAAGGCACTGCGATGATATTATATATACTAACTCCATTCCAGAGTGTAATGTTAAGATCATCTCACATGCAGATATGCGGTATGTGGGTGGGTTACCTCTCGGGGATATCACTAATGTGTGTAAACCAACCACGGTGGACGATGACGATAAAAAAGAGCAACTAAAGTCTCGGAGAAGAGCTGCTTATCGAAAGAAAAAAGAGGAGGCAGACAGGAAGCAAAAGATGAAAATCGTGGCCATTACGATATCGTGTACGGATGTTTATGTTTCAGCAATATGATTACCGTATTTATACTTTCTGTGTGAATAATGTAGGTGACATATGTTTAGAGACCCCAACCCCACGAATAATTGACCAAGAAATTGAATAAAATACTTGACCAATAATTGACCACCGTGTTATCATACAATTCACGATCATTTAGGTTCAATTCGATATATGGCAGCCATAGGACTTTAGAATACATACAGACTTTTTGTATGGACATGGAGGATTCTATAAAAATAAACCCTAGATAAATAAGTAGCTTCAACCAGCCCTGTTACCTCTCGGTGAACAATGAAGACCCTAAACCCTCCGGCAGATATGCAAAATGTTCCCTGTTATCTCTTGATGATACCAACCGAACTACATCCAACTATACATCATTGTTTAACCTGGCCGTGCAGATATATAAATTAAGCGTTTGTGTAGTACATGAAATCTTCTTGAACAATGAAGACCCTAAACCCTTCATGCAGATATGCAAAATGTGACCCTGCTACCTCTCGATGATATCACTAATGGTCACAACCAATCTCGGTGGACCTTGACGAGAAAATAGAGCAAATGAAGGCTCGGAGGAGAGCTGCTTATCGAAAGAAAAAAGAGGAGGCAGCCAGCAAGAAACTAGATGAAATACATTCTGATAATGAGCACAAGGGTGACTTAACAGACGAGCAAATTGAACAGAGAAACGCGGAGGCGCAGCAAGTTATCGGAAAAAAGCTGGGTGACGGAGTGATCGATCTTCGAGAAAAAAATCAGAAGTTGCAAGAATGGCGCATGGAACACCCTAAAACCATGACAGAGGATGAAAGGGGGGAGTCAAGTGCAAAGAGAAAGGCAAAGTATGCTACAAAGAAAAACACTCCGTGTGCTGAATCGATCGCAATGCCACGTCTAGATCTAACTAGCACATTGTCCAACCCTCACACACATTGTCCGACTCTCACACTTTCAGCCCTCACGCAACAATTCGACAGTGAACTAATATATCATGCTCCCTACGGTCAATGCGGCCCCCACATACATTTGCAACACCGAAACCGATGGTACATATCCTATCAACCATCATCTTCCATCATGTAATCATTCATGAGATATAATTAATGATGTATAGTGTTGTAGGTGCATACCTAAGCACAACCTTCGGTGATGGTCTTTGTACATGGCGACCGCAGCGAAATCAATGTGTGCCTACAAAATGCCGACCAGCAAACCAGTGATCCGGTAGCATTAGCGGATGATGGAGTGCCTTCCCTGAATCATGAGTCTAGAGCAACGACTGGGAGGGGAGAGCGAGCTTGCAAGGGTGGTATGGTGGCAAAGAAGCGTCAACAGAAAATTGGCAAGGAAAAAAGTACACATGTACCGCATGGTGAGAGGAATGTTCTACGCGATCGGCGTAATGAAAGGTTTGCGGTAGGGTGATAACCCCAACCGTCGAGTCCAACTCCATACCGAAAACGAGCTCAACTGGACAACCTACCATAGTGGACCCACACGGTGCCTCGACCTCATCTAGCACGCCGGAGTATACGATCAGAAGTGAAGGTAACACTCCCATCCTTACTCTCCTTGCGTCCCTTGAGACTGATCCCTCATTTATTGGTTTCAAGGCGCTCGAAAGCATTTACATGGACGCTTACCTTACTCGTCTCATGAATGATAATGTCAACCACGATAGCCTCTTTGACGATGAGTATTACATTTCTTTGGTGAAGGTATGTACACCCACTTGAGCAACATCCACCCGTTTGAAATATCACACTAATTATAAACCTTGTTTGCAGGCTCAGATACTGATGACATGGAGCACGACGAGTTGGAAGACTCAAGTCACAATACCTATGTCGACCATGATCCATTGGACTATGTCTACTCAAACCTCCCGGACCACACACACATCCTGAAGCACGCCGCAAATTGTGATCACTGCAAGGCCAAGAAGTTTGTGTCACGAGGCCTCGGATTCTGGCCGTCATGGGCGATCGAGCTGAAGCAACCGGAGCCCATCCGGAGCTAATGAGGCTTTGGTCTAGCATGGATGCGGACTCAAGGCATTTTCGGAGAACATACGGTTCTTCAACGGCCACTTCTCCTTCACAACCCTTGGTGTCACCTTGATGAAAGCTACACAAACATGAAGTGCAGGGTGTACACGCGTTCGGGCAAGACGGCACCATCTACCACAACGTTCATTCCTTCGGACCAACGTCACGTCCAGATCATCTACAGTTGTACTTCTACGACGACGACCCAGGCCTAACCCATCGCAAGGCTGCCACCGAGCAATTAGACCAAGATGTCGTGAGAAAGTTAGTGCACATACTCAGGGAAAACCCGTACTCCCAGCAGTTTAGGAGTTTGGAGTGCGCCTGAGGACAACCTCGGCGATTACAGGATAGACCTCAACAACGACGGAGACTAGACCAGCGGAAGTATAATAGACCTCTGTCATCTAAGGTCGCTGCAATTTGGGTGGAGGGCAGCGACCTAGCAAAGAGGTTCGATCAGAGGATTACACTTTGTGGGAATGACAACCAGAGGCACAATATACATGTGACGGCTGGCTCATATGACCTCTCTCTTACCCACTATTTTACCCAAGGGGGAGCTCGGTTGGCACCGAAACTTCCTAAACGTGATGTACCTTGGCGGTTGTGCAACAACCAATAGGTAGAGGTGATGATGATGATGATGATGATGCAGTAAGCCTTATGCGTGATACATTGTTTACATGAATTGTATACTTCTCATATGAATCCTAATGTCTGCGTTACTCATCCATGTGCGAGGGGAATAGCAAGTTATGCGTCTCGGTGAGAGACTACTCTTGTTACATGCTCGAGACACGACACTGGGATTTTCAACCCCATACTACGTGGAGCACGATTGCTCCAGCAATGGGGGTGGACATGTACATCAAAATTGAGAGTTGTAGGTTGAAATGGTACAGGAAGAACCCGGACAAAGATCCGTGCGGACTGTATAAAGGAGTTGTTGATGCAATTACATCCGGGGAGACCCGTGCAAGCGCTGTTGGAGTAAGGATAGTGCTACCTGGAACGTACCCAGGTGGCGACCGCGACATGAAGCGGAGGCATATGGATGCCATGGCAATTGTCCATACCTTCGGGAAGCCTGACATCTTCTTGACCATGACCTGCAACCCTAATCGGGAAGAGATAACAAATGAGTTGTTTCCTGGTCGACAGCGCCAAGACCGACCTGATCTTGTGGCTCGTGTGTTCCATGGGAAGCTAGAGGCTATGAAAGAGATGTTGTTCAAGCAGCATATCACGGGTGTTGTTGTTGCACATGTATACGTAGTCGAGTTCCAAAAGAGGGCCTCCCCACGCACACTTTTTGTTGATCATGGATTACGCCTATAAGCTTGTCGTTCGGAGCAAAGACGACCGACTCATTTCTGCCGAGCTCCTGACAAGCAAAAGTATCCTGAACTCCACACCTTGGTGGTGAAACATATGATGCATGGACCATGCGGTGCTCTCAACCCCAAAATGTGTGCATGCAATGTGAGCGAGTGCAAGTGCAGATACCCGCGGCCGTTCAATGAAAACACGGCACAAGGCAAGGACTCATACCCTGTTTATCGTCGTCGAGATAATGGTCGGCAAGCTAAGGTCCGGGGTAAAATGTTGGACAACAGATGGGTTGTGCCGTATAACCCTTACCTTCGCTGATGTTCAATTGCCACATCAACGTTGAGGTTTGCTCCAAAGATAAAGGCCGTCAAATACCTTTACAAGTACATATACAAGGGCCATGATAGGGCTTCTTTCAGCATCGACCAGCCCGACGCTGATGGTAACATTGATGAGATCAAAAGACACGTGAGACGCTGAGGTGGGTTACTCCTCCAGAGGCGATGTGGAGGATATTTGGCTTCCCTTGTGTGCCAATGACCCGCCTCCCCATACCTGCCTCTTCATCTCCGAATATGCAGTGGTGGCATTCAATGAGCAAGCTCACTTGACCGACGTAGTCGCCTCGAGAAAGCTTCCAAATCCATGTTGATGAGTATTTCAAAGCTAACCAAAACCACCCATGGGCTAGGAATATATTGTACAAGGATTTTCTGGAAGGTTCACATGGCGAAGGGTAAGAAGTATTGGAAAGAGCGGGTGAAGCATTATCGTATAGGTCGAATTGTGTGCGCCAATCCTGCCGAGGGGAGCGATACTATCTGCGTGTCTGCTAAACCATGTTCTGGCAAGACATCCTATGAGGACCTGCTCACCGTGGGACGGTAGGCTATGCGGGAGCTTTAGAGAGGCTGCCGAAAGGTTGGGACTCATCGAGGCAGATAACACGCCGACGCATTGTCTTACCGAGGCAGAAGCGAAGGGCGATGCCTTGTTCGCTCAGGAGGCTCTTTGCAACAATTTTGGTGCACCGTGAGCGAGCGACGCGGCGTGGTTTATGGGATAGGCACTTGAGCCTATGTCCGATGACTATCGGCGATCACACACATGCCCGATTGAGGTGGAGCAGGATGGTGTTGCTTGACATTAGGGGTATGTTGCAGTCCATGGGCAAAGACATATCTGATTTCGCTCTTCCATGCATTGACGATGCGTTCGACCCAACCGAGGGCGAGGCGGAGAAGTGATCGAGGAATCCAACGTCGATTTTGACATCAACGACACTAAATTGGCTTCGCCGCTAAACTTGGAAGCAGAGGGCTGCGTCTGACGAGATACTAGCTTACATTGAACGCGGTGATGGGGTGTGTTCTTTGTTGATGGACCGGGAGGTACAGGAAGACCTTCTCAGACAGGCGCTGCTCACCAAGGTTGAAGCGAGGGAAACATCGCTATCGCTATCATGACGTCGGCGTCGCCGCTTCTATCATGCCTGGAGGCAGGACTGCCCACTCGAGGTTCAAGATCCCATTGAGCTGCGACGATGGCGCCTCATGCACCTTCACGAAACAGAGTGGTACTGCCAAGCTACTGAGGATGGCCTCATTGACACACTATGGGACGAGGCCACCATGACTAAGCGACAGGCGGTCGAGGCACTGGACAATAGCATGCGTGACATCACGGGAAGACGGGACCGACCCTTTGGAGGAAAAACTATTGTGTTTGGCGGGGACTTCAGGCAGGTGCTTCCGGTCGTCAGGAGGGGGTCCCGGGGTCAGATAATCGATGCAACCCTTCGAAGTTCACACCTACGGAAGGGTATGCGCCAGCTAAGGCTTGTCACCAACATGAGGGCTCATAATGACACCTGGTTTGCGGATTACTTGCTAAGGGTAGGCAATGGCACCGAGGAAGTTGACGAACAAGGAAACATACGACTCCCTGAAGATATTTGTGTGCCGTCTACAGGCGAGGATGATGACCTGGATAAGCTGATTGACCATGTGTTTCCGAGACTAGATGACAACATGACCGATCCGAATTACATGACTTCACGCGCAATTCTCTCCACCATGAACGACAACGTCGACAAGATAAACATACGCATGGTAGAGCGTTTTCGGGAAGAAGAAGTAATCTACCATAGCTTTGACAGTGCAGAAGACGACCCGTATGGCTACTACGCTCCCGAGTTCCTAAATGGATTGACTCCCAACGGACTGCCTCCGCATGCACTCAAACTGAAGCTCAACTGCCCGTCATACTTCCGAGGAACATTGATCCGGCTAATGGTGCGTGTAACGGACGAGGCTTGTGGTGCGAGGTTTCGAGAGGAACACCATCGACGCAGTAAATCGTGGATCGGACAACACGCGGTAGGAGGGTATTCCTTCCTCGAATACCCCTATGCCCGTCGACAACGACATGTTTCCATTCAAGTTCAAGAGGAAGCAATTTCTGTAAGGCTTAGCTTTGCTATGACGATTAACAAGGCTCAAGGCCAGACGATTCCGATTGTTGGCGTGTACCTACCTAATCCTGTGTTCTCTCATGGTCAACTCTATGTCGCCTTGTCTCGAGCCACCGCAAAGAGAAACATAAAGATCCTCATTGAGAAGGATAAGGAGGAGAATGCCAAGAAGCAAAGCGGTAAACCTAAGAAGCGAAAAAGACTTGCCTTGTCCTTTCAAACCTCGATGAAGAACATCGTCTATAAGGAAGTCCTTACAGTGAAGTCCGCTCTTAAGAAGTCGACGGGTTTTGAATAAGATAAAGGATTTACTCTTTTGCTCTGAGACAATTTGGTCGTCTTCCGTGTTCTTGTACAAATATTTATCTTTCGATGTTAGCAACTGAGCTTTATTATGTTTATTCAACAAGTCAAATATTAATAATATTGCCTCGGATTGCTTATGTATATTATTCTTTTGTTGTTTTGTAATCAATCATTTACTACATCTAAACTAGGCTTTGTTTTCCTACATAAGTTTTGCACCTTGCATGGGTCACTCCGTTGTTCTAAAATTCACCGGAGTGTTGTACATTAGCTATGAAGGTCTCTTTTTATTTAGTTCCCTAATTCTTGTTTATTTTTTGATGTTCTCATCCCTCTTTGAACAAGGAGATGTAAGTAAATGTTACAGCTGGCACAAACTTGAATGAAATGTTGATGCATTCAACGTAGACTTGGAAATGTTACAGCTGGCACAAATAGTATTCAACGTGGTTCTAATAAAATCCCGTGTATAAGTAAATGTTACGGTGGCACCATCATCGTTGTTATGTCTTTTCTACCATACTACGGTATTTATGGCAGTGTACATGTCACCCACCGTAGTATTTCATGTGTAATATGTGATTCAGATATAATGATTGGCCTGAAAAATACATGGAACATGCAATGAAACTTTTGTTTTACGGCAAGTGATCATTTCCATTGTTATTATTTTGATATTTTGATAATATGGTTGAATGTAAATTTATTGGCGTCCTTATTATCCCTGTATGTATCTGATAGGTCATAAATATAGGATTACGATAAGACCAACACACGTAGGCCGCCCTGGTGCGGTAGGAAACATGCACGTGCTCGGGGACATTGGCAACGTCCTCCACGCTACCGGCCCGGCAGGGATCAATCATCCAATAATCAGGAGGTTCAGCTCAACTCTTGAAGAAGGCCCAGCCGATCTATCCAAGGTACGGATACCATCCCCTTTCTTCTTGCATGCCTTGTAAAGCAATTTCGGATGATGGATTCTAAATTGATCCGGTGATTTGCGAGCGGCATATAAGCGATTCTAAATTCAGCCAGCAGCCGACAACCCTGAAGCCCTCGGCTTATAAATAAAGCCTTGCATGATTTGCCCTTTAAGCGATGGGTGAGGAGGAGGTCGAGATGTATAACAACCATCTTGATTCAAATGACATGTATGTGAGGCTAAACCTACTTACCTAGAATTTTACCACATCCTAGGACTTCCAAATCTATACGATAGGAATGGCTAGCTGTTTTCTTCTCTATAACTCTCACATGTAATAGCTCCTCTCACCATGTCTGCATGTAGTGTTGGTATGATTCTTGCATACCGTCGACAAGGGCGCGATGTATGTCCCGAACTATGGTTTTTTTGCATAGTGGTTAAGCTTGGTTTCAACTTCTACCGAGTAGTTGATAGTCAAGCCTGATGCGAATATTTGAGCAAAAAAGCTTGATGCAGATATTTGAGGAAAAAAAAAACTGATGCAGATATATGGAGGTTATGCGATTCCATTACCTCTAGAGTTGTCCTCTATCTTGATGAGGCCTACATTTTTTGCTCATGCAGGTTGAGGGAAACATGAACTCGGCAATCCAAAAATTTTGGCAAACACCACACGTAATTTGCCAATACATATTGCCTACAAAGATAGCTGTAACATTTACTAGGAGGTGTCAAATCACCTATAATTTGCGTCGTCGGTGCAGCCAAGTTATATAGTACGTCCCTTTGTGGCTTTGTTGATATTTGGTACCATAATTTTTGGGGTAAATGATTGTTTTACTCATGTGAAGTGTAGTATATTATGATAGCTATAGCAGCTAATTTCTTGTATTGCCACGTGATACCAGTGTTCTACTACTAAACATGATCTTAAGGCATATCACTACATGTGCTTCATGCTTCGTATTTTTCCCGAACATAGGCTCCTAAAAATGTTTTCTTATCTGAACATTTATTTGAAGCAGTATTCCATTATTTTTGTTTTTAGCATATATTCCGTAGCAACATGCATTTGGGAAATTTGAAAACTACGGTATTTTGTACAGAAAACAAATTAAGTAACCATTTGATCTCAACACATTTTTCCGTACACTTTTGCAGGATCAATAGAAAGTAGTGGATATGAAAATTAGATAAAAATGTTTTGTTTAGGTTTGGCCCCCTCAGACTTGTCCATCAACATTCTAAAACCATCAACCTTGTGGTCTTATCTCGAGGTTAAGTGGTTTCAAAGATGACATTGGCCTTGTATTTGACTCGGGCCGGGCTAAGTGGTTTCAAAGGGAACCTGGTGGGCTGGTTCTTGTTGTACTCACAATATCACAGACCCTCACACATATATAATCCCAGGCTTGCATATACGATGCAAAGGTGATTGTTCGACATAAACTTGCAGTACGAGGAACCTACTACTACTAAGCTACTATAATAATCAAGTCACATTTTGTTCAATTTGCTACCATGTAGTTGTGTAGAGGATGTACTGGCTGGGCAAAGTCGCCGAGTCTGCTCTGTCTCACCATCAAAATCACCACCGTGGCCGTGTTTTGGCCGTCGGGGATACGTCTTCGCCTGGCCCTTCCCTGTGAGGCCGGGTCACGGCTCCTCGATACATCGGTGAGGAGGATATCAGGTCATGGAAGCAAAAGGAATAATTTTCTTCAAGTTGCTACCAAGTAGAGGATGTACCTAGCTGGGCAAATTCGCGATAGTCCGCTCTGTCACAGATGGTCCGCAGCAGTTCCTCGCCCCCTTGTCACCAACTATTGTGCAAACAACAAAATCCGAAGGCTGTTAATTGCCATCTTTCATAAACAAAACATTTAAGATTGTTTGTTTGTTAATTTTACTTGATTTATAGTACATGTTGAACTGATTAGATACACATAAATTATATAGAAAGTTCATGTTTACCTCTTCAAATTGAACAATATTAAAAAAGAAAAAAAATTAAATAGACTAATAAGATATTTCATTTTTTTATCGGAAAATTTTATAAGAACTAATAAGTAACTTAGTGGCATGCAATCAATGATAAGTTTTTTATTTAATTAATACAACAATTTAATTTTTTAGTAAGTTCGATTTACGACATATTTTCAAATTTATTAAGAGGTGTGCGTTTCATGAAAAAGGAAAGCTATCTGCACCATACATAAGTACATATCTGAAAAAGGAAAGATATCTGCACCATACATAAGAATATATCTGAAAAAGGAAAGATATATGCTACCCAGCCTTCCCTGCATGGCCTACCTATATATGTTAACCTCATGTGCCATCCCTCATCCCCTCCTTACTCTCCCTTCCCCATCACAGATATCAAAGGATCAAAATACCCAGACTTGGAGGACAAATTCGAGGAGTACCTTCTGTAAGCAAGGGGCATCAAGAAGACGAGTTCCTCTAGGTATGCAAATTTCTGGATCTTTCTCTTACGTAAAAGGGTAATTGATTATTATATTAGGATCATGTTTGGTGGGCTTACCATCAAATTCCAAAAAAAACAAAGTGGAGATAGTGCCATCTTATAAAAGATCATAGCCAATACAATTGTTGTAGATCTAATCAAGCAGTCCTATTAGGTGGGCTGCAACTGAATACAAACAGTTCTTTCAGATATTATAGGCTAACAGTCTATTACGGACATCGCACGTGTGTCATACACCTAACTTTTGAAGTCATGACCATAGTTGACTGCCTAACTTTTAATGAAATATCATATATATATATATATATTTCAGCGGAAAACCAACAAATAACTTATTAAGTGTTTCAACATGCGGAAAACAAACAAATATGATAGGACTGCTTGAAGATATATATCATCGAGTCATAATATTAAGTCATTACATGTAATAGAAATTGCTTGAGGACAAAATGATACGATGGAATAGTCTAAAATTATTCACAATGGATATGTAATACTCTAATACCAACTATATCCCTACTATATCAAGATAGAGCAAGTAATACAATGAATATAACAAATTGAAGACAGTGTCAAAGCACATCATCTGGACAAGCAAGCAATAAGAGCAAAGTTGGGCAGGAAGATCTGTTGCTTATCTTTGTGAACTGTTCTCTTCCTCTTTAAGTACTTTTTGAACTCTTTGTACAGCAGCTCTAGCATTTTCAATCTCCATGCGTGCATTAGTTCGTTCTTCGTCAACAATTCTCCTAGCATCTTCGTAATCCTGTGAACAATATAGAAAGTGTGATTTGTGAAAATGAAAAATGGGAATATACCAAGATTAAGCATACTTTATATGGATAAACGATGTTTATAAAAATACAAAAACGACGCTACCAATCCAAGAGGAATTGGAACATGCTTTACTCACAAATCATTGCCAAAGATGTTATTTTCTTAACCATGGTAAGAAAATCAGCGAGAACTCCTAAAAATTTGCTGTTCAACAAACCATCGGCAGGCCCCTGAAAGTTTCTTTGTGCATTTGCAAGAAAAGAACACCATTTCAAATTTGTAGTACTGTTTGTTCTCTGTTTGAAGTCCCAACAAAGGCAAAACTTTAGCTTGGCTTGCTTAATCATGGCAGATAATTTACATTTAGCAGGAGGCAGAACTAAGTTTTCCTCCAAAGCCAGTAAGCAGGGAAAATACACATGACATTTGATAGTACATTGTAAACATAGAACACAGAATGGATAATGGTACTAAAATGTGCTACTCATTATATATGAACATCACAGGTTTCTTGTTTTCCCCTAATTTTCTGTTAGTACAATTATTTAAATTATGTAATGTCAATTATGTTTTCTATAGAGAAAATAGTGTGTTATTTTCACTACTATTTTTTCATATACTATATATGATTATATTATGCAGTAGAAAACATCATTTATATTTGCTCAGTAATCTCTTTCAATCCTACCAATCCGCGTGTACCCAATTCTTCAAACACACAAGTGATCGACTCGGTAAAAATACAAAATCCATGACAAAGAACAAATCACCTGGTGTCATTTCCCTTGGCTGCAGACATCGAGAGGACAATTCCTCTCCTCCAACTTGGAGATCTCAAAGCCCTTCCGCTGCTGCGAACAAAGAAACAAAATTCAGTACATGTCTGCGAACTTGAGATCTCAAAGCCCCTTCCGCTGCTTGCACGAGATCGAAGCCGGGCGATCGGGAGCGCGCGGGCGGAGAGGCCCGTCCGGCGGGTGGACAGGCGGGCAGGAGAGGGCGGCGATCGACCTGGTCGCCCGGAGGCGGGAGCCAGCTCCCGATCAGCGGGATCGCTTGTGTGGTCTGAGGGAGCGAGGGCGCGGCGGGCGGGGCGGCGAGGAGCCGCGTGACCATACTGGCGGGGGAGGGAGAGGGCCGAGGCTGGTGGGGGTGGAGAGGGCTGGGCAGGCGAGACTATACGCGACCCGCCAACCGATCAAGCCGGGCGATCGGGAGCGGCGCCGGGCGGAGAGGCCAGTCCGCGGGTGGACAGTGCGGGCAGAGAGGGCGGCGACGACCTGGTCGCCCGGCGGGACGGAGCCGGCTCCCCGATCAAGGGATCGCTGCTGGCACGGGAGGGAGCGAGGCGCGGGCAAAGGGGCGGTGAGGATGCGTGACCATACGGTGGGGAGGGAGAGGGCCGAGCTGGTGGGGGTGGAGAGGGCGGTGAGGCCGCCGAGATTTGCCGCCGCATGGGATCCGGCCGGTCGGCGGGTGGAGCTGTGGCGCCATGCTCGTCGACGCCTTGTGAGGGAAGGGGAGACGGCGAGGTAGTCGGTGAGTGTAGGGAGTGTGGTGAGTGAGTGGGGAGTTTTGGATGGCGGGGAGGTGATAAGCCTAGGGTTCCAAGTGAGTGGGATTATGGTTTGGGCCCAGACGCCAACGGCGTGTGGGTGGGCCGAGCCGGCCCATTAGGCAACCTAGGCCGTGGAGGCCACCACGCCTTCCTGACCGTAAGTGCCGCCCACTTGTCGTGTTATAATGTAATCCTTCAGAAAAAAATATAATGTGGATAAGGTAATTAATTTTATAGTTATTTTATTATGGGGCTAAGTTTGGGTGCAGGTTTGGCCGTCTTTGTGTAGCTAATTTGGGTCTTGTGTGCAAATTTTGCTCGATTTAAATAAATGCTATACTCGCATGTGTAGGTTTTAAAAGTATACATACCTCATGAAACAATAAAATTATATATATTTGTTAAATATTGTTCATAAAAATAAATATTTTTTATATTTACCTTTCATATATTAAGGGTACCACAACAAAACTTGGTTGATGTATAAATAAATCTTCTAATTATAAATAATTATAATTATGTAATCTACCTTGGGTGCATGTTTTTTCTTGAGGTAGACATATTTCCATGGCCTATATAAATAATTTAAATAATTTTCATATGACTACTCATTATATATGAACATCACAGTTTTTTCCCCTAATTTTGTGTTAGTACAATTATTTAAATTATGTAATGTCAATTATGTTTTCTATAGAGAAAATAGTGTGTTATTTTCACTAATATTTTTTCAGATACTATATATGATTATATTATGCAGTAGAAAACATCATTTATATTTCATCATATATATTTCATCGTAGATACAAAGTGATGGGTTCTGTATGTATATTATACATGAAAACAAGAAAGTATTATTTTATATTTTTATTTTTTCATAATATAGGAGACATGGATATGGACTTTGGAGATGCACGGAAAGTATCCATTGAGGGTTCATATGCGACGTTGCTGAAAGGGGACGAAAATTCACAACTTAAAAATGTTGAAGAAGTTATATCTCATAACAAACCAAAAAAGGATGCTAATTTACATGTTATCCCACAAGGTATTTTTTAATATTACTATCAATCTTAATTTTGTGATGATATTGCCTTACGTATTCAACTATTTTTGCTCAGTTTGATTGCTAAATTGGCTCATTTATTTACATATTCGACAGACTATGTTTATGCGCCTAGGGATATTACAGTCATTGAATCAATCAAGGCTGCCCCAAGAATACCCAGTTTGTGGACATTGGAGATGCCTTGTTATCAATCGATGATTTGGAATGCCTTATGAAAGATGATATGTTCTTACATGACGGTGTAAGACCAATTGCACAAACTTTGTAATTAATAATATGAACAATATTTAATATCATAAAATGTACATATAATTTAAATGTTGTTTACAAGTGATAAATGCTTACATATATTGCATGCTTGCTCACGACCATCTACAAAACAGAGCGGGTGAAAAGGTACACATTGTTAGCACGTTTGTATCTAGCCAGATAAAAGAAGACGGGGAAAGAGACATAGACCCATCAAAATATCACCGCATTGTGCATCATGTTAATACTTATGTACAGCAAGACATGGTTAGTTTTTGGCTCGTTATCCATGCATATAATTATGGATTGTTTTTTAATTCATATGTATAATGATTTATTAATATTTATATCTAATTGCGATCGTGACTTGTATGATATTTACACCAGTTATTCATTCCGATTAACATGTCGGGCTACCATTGGTATCTAGCGATCGCCAATGCCAAAAAACGTGAGATTCAAGTACTGGACTCACTTGGTTCTCGGGTCAACCGCAATGACCTTGCTACTACGGTAACTATATTTTTTTTACTCATCTTCACATATGTTTTTGTTTGCGTTGATCCCTAATATTTCATATATATAAAATAGTTACTAGGACTTGAGAAGCGTCTGAAACTTGTAGAGCATAGTCCGGATTTAATCAGAGATCATAAGTGGCCTGATCTCAATGTTACAAAATGGACGGTTGTAGAGCAGTTTCATGAGGCAATACAAACCGATGGGTAAGCACTTGTTACAATGGTTTGTTCATTTGATTCATTGCGTGATATTCTAAAGCATTATTTTATAATTTTTAGCATATCATGTGGACTGTTTATGCTAAATTATATGGAATATTGGACATCACATGGATTGTCAGACGAGTTCACGCAGGTATTACATCTTTATACATTATCTCCTTATTTTATCTCAAATAATTATATAAATGGTTTTTATATATATTTTGTAGGTGGATATGAAACATTTTCGAAAAAAATTAGCTGTCATTTTGCTCGATTCAGAGTTGAATAAGCTAAAAGGAGGTCCCGTATACCATCAACCTAAACCTACCGATGAAGAAACTTTAGCTGATTCTGATCTCGAGATCTGGAGAATCCATCGACGTAGTCAAAGACAAACGTCCTGCCCCAATCACTATCATACCCACGGACCAACGTGAATTACTTGCCGGCCTCTACAACTACGTCATGTCGATCGATGATGTCGGGTGTTTGGAGTAAGTATCATGTATCAATATTTAATGTGCAGATGTATATTATTGTTCTTCTTACCGTCCAATTTTTAGGGAGGTATGGGTCTGGAGCTCGACACCCGATGCAATGGGCTTAAGTCTTAAGAAACTTCAGTGTACTTAACATGGACCAGTCCATGGACAATGATTGCTTCAACACCGCTTGATGCGTATCTTTGGCATGTGACGAGGAGTACTGTTCACAGACCCTCCTGTACACTACATGGATCTACGATTTTGTGTAAGTTATCATAACTCTTCATTCTATGTGTAATTAGTATTAACATGTTGAAACAATATTTTGTTTTTTGCTTAGTCCACGATGCTAGAGTCAACACGAGGTCAGAAGTTTTGCGAGAAGCAAACTATCCAGACGTTAGCAACATTATTTGATAGCTGGCCTGGGATGGACAACGACATCTCATCGTGCAACAAGGTAAGCAAAATAGTTTGTCCATTGTTATCATGGTTTATTGTTTTTTCTAATAGCCCAATTGTAGATTTATCTTCCCTATGCATCTATCGGTCGATACATCTTGTACGTCATCGACAAAGAGGCAAGTCGACTATATATTATGGATCCTATTCAAACATCACAATCGTTAGAGGAAAAAAATATGAGGCATGCACTGAAACTAAAAAGTTTTGCAAGGGATTTCAAAGAAGCGATCGAAATAAAGTTGCCTAGTTGGAATTATGATATATCTAAATGGCAACGTTTATTTCCGTTCGGTGTTCCAACGAGTATAGACGGGTAATGAATTCATAACAAAACATTTACTTTTGTTATAACTATATTTTTATATTAATAATTTAAAGTTTTACAGGAATGTGTCTGGATATTTTGTTTTTCATTTTATGCTCTGGTGGAACGGTAAAGAATTGGTCAAGCCGATTTGCGCGGTGGGTATTGTCCGTTACATGTTTTAAGACCTTCGGCGTGAAATGTTCATGCTAACTACATGTATTGTTTGTGCAGGATGGGTATGAATTGAGGAAGCAGTTTTTTTAATATTTGCTAAAACATCATGGGAATGAAGCTAAAATAAACTTTCCTGACATTGTGAAAGAATTTCTTAGGCGCATCATCTAGATATTAATAGTTTTGTAATAGATGTTTAGTTGGAACATCGCTCAGTTTGTTACATGGACGTGACATTAATTTTCTTTGTGTTGTCAATTTAATTTGCAAAAATGGACTCCATGTATTAAATAATTGTGTTTGAGTTATATTCTTTGTACGTGTGAAAGACCTATTGTAACTCTTTTAAACTATATCAAGAGCCCGTGGCAACGCACGGGCACTCTACTAGTAGATATTAATTTCTCCCACCTAATTGATTTAGATTGATTTCTACGAATTTATATACTCCGTAATTTATATGAAATTTCAGCAAGAAGGGAACAGGCGAAACTTAATTGCGGCTTGCCTTCAAGGCACTAAAAGAAGGATGCATTTCGACTTAATAGGAATTATGTTGGCTGTCTTGGTGGCCGTGTATTAAAGGAAGGATCAATAAGAAGGAAGTGTGGATTTCAAGGACATTAAATGGCCAGGATTGGACGTGTTGGTGGGGCTAATTGAGGGATCAACAATTTAAAGGAATTGTGTGGCTTGTTTAGGAATGATGGATGTTCACATTTGAAGGATTGGACGAGAATGAGTTTCTTAAAAAGATACGTACATGATATGCCTAAAGGAAATGTGGAAAGAAGGATGGTAACGATGGAGATTTGTGTATATATTAAAAGAAGGAAATTATATTGAAAGGAATGGAAATCCACATGCGGCCAAATAAGAAGGAAGGAAACGAATCGATGAAAGAAAGAAAGGAAATTAATAATGACAAATACCCCACGGAAGGAAATTACATTGAAATTCCATGCTTGTGTAATCGTCTCATTATTTATTATATAAATATAAAAGCAGGAAAAATAATATCGACTGATTCCGGCAAATACCCACAATACATTCCGCCAAGTAGTCATGCCATAACAATTAATTTCCTAGACCACAAGGTGGTGATTATTACTTTTTAGAAAATGGGATAACATCTGCATTGAAACTCTAGCATACACACTAGCCACAATATCAAGGCATTTTTTTGTAGTCATAAAGATCATGTGAAGTTATTTCGTACTATCGCTGAGAATGGATTTATTTGTAGTCAAAAAGATTATGTGGGCTAGCCAATGAGTAACAGGATGAAACAACCTCTATTTTTTTTCTTCCTCTCCTTTCACTATTTGGAGGGAGTAGCTCACGGATGACGGCACTCACGTCTATCTCAATGAGATTAATTTTTGATGTTTTGTTAAACACTTGTTTCACTAGCGCAGTTGAATGATAGTGAGACATGCGATGGACGAACTCATTGTCTTAAGATTAACCATATGTTCAAGGTGTTCCTATTAGGCATACACCACGACCACTATCGGTGGGACGGGAAGGACGATCAGCAATGCTATATGTGGGACACTATGTTCAAATGCACGACATGCTCCTACCGGAAGGGGTTATCGAACTATGCTTCTTGCGCTAGGTCCGTATGATATTATTTTTCCCCCGTTGCAACGCACGGGCATGTTTATATATATATATATATATATATATATATATATATATATATATATATATATATATATATATATATATATATATATATCAGGATCTTTCCAACACACTGTGCTTGCCAAAGGATAAAATGTAAAAAGGAAATGTGAAGATCACCATGACTCTTCAATAAGGTAGAAGATAAAAGTAAAAGATAGGCCCTTCGCAGAGGGAAGCAGAGGTTGCCATGCGCTTTCAGAGTTGGATGCACAAAATCTTAATGCGAAAGAACGTCACTTTATATTGCCACTTGTGATATGGACCTTTATTATGCAGTCCGTCGCTTTTATTTCTTCCACATCACAAGATCGTATAAAGCTTATTTCCTCCACACCAATCAATCATACATATTTAGAGAGCAATTTTTATTGCTTGCACCGATGACAACTTACTTGAAGGATCTTACTCAATCCATAGGTAGATATGGTGGACTCTCATGGCAAAATTGGGTTTAAGGGTATTTGGAAGCACAAGCAGTATCTCTACTTGGTGCAAAGAATTTGGCTAGCATGACGGGGAAAGGCAAGCTCAACATGTTGGATGATCCATGACAATATACTTTATCTCAGATATAAGAAAACATAACCCATTACATTGTCTTCCTTGTCCAACATCAACTCTTTAGCATGTCATATTTTAATGAGTGCTCCCAATCATAAAAGATGTCCAAGATAGTATATTTATATGTGAAACCTCTCTTTCTTTATTACTTCCTATTAATTGCAACGATGACCAAAGCTATGTTTGTCAACTCTCAACAATTTTTAATCATCATACTCTTTCTATGCGAAGTCATTACTCTCCATAAAATCAATATGATCTCTTTATTTCTTTTTTTCTTTCTCTTTTCTTTTATTCACTCAAGTTCATAGCAAGATAATCAAGACCTTGAATCAACACTAATCTTTATTATATGGCTCACGGATTCGATTACATAAAGGGATCATAAAGCAAAACTCAAAACTAGATCATACTAAAAAAATTATTCTACTAGATCAAAATACTACTAAAAGGACCGAACTAAGAAAAACGGTAAAGAATGGAGATGTGGTGGTGATACGATACCGGGGCACCTCCCCCAAGCTTGGCGGTTGCCAAGGGGAGTGCCCATACCCATATGATTATGTCTCCTTCTTCAGAGGTGGTGATGATGGGTTGTTGATGATGTAAATTGTGCTTTCATCTTCTTCATATTGTAATTGAGGAGAGAAATTTCCTCCTTTAAATCATCGACCTCCGATTCCAGCTTCAAGATCTTGTCACATAAATCTCCTTTGCTTTTCTGTCGAAAACGAGAAGGAATAGATCGGTTGTTAGATAGTTTACCCTCTTAGGGAGACTAGATTTCTTGAACTTCACGTGCATATCCCCAGGTTGAGGTAGAGGGACATCCTCCTGTTCCGAACTTGAGTCATTGATCCTCATCAAATGAGCATCCTCCTCCTCATATGTAGTTCGACCACAAGGAGATAGATCCCCATAGGTCTTTGGGTCAGCAATGAGGTGTGAGACATAGCTCTCTCCGTCGAAATCCTGAGATGACATCTTGCGCCAAATCTGCTACAGAAACAGCTCGAAACAAATACAGAATATTTGCGTGATACAGGAGTCAAAACCTTTGGGAGATTATATAATGAATTTTTACCGACCAAAATACGTATCGTGCAAGAAAACAGAGTCCGGAGAGCACACGAGGTGCCCACGAGGTAGGGGGCGCGCCTTCCACCCTCGTGGAGGCCTCGTGTCCTAACAAACCTAACTCGATTACATGATGAATCTCATCCAACTCCTCACCGACCAGCAAGCCTACGAAGGAATTACTCACTCCCGGTGGGGAGCACCATGGAATTGGCGATGGAGAAGGGTTGGTGATGACGAAGATCAAAGATCCCCCTCTTTGGAGCCCCAAACGGACTCCAGTTCTGGCCTCTCGATGAAGAACAGGAGATAGCGGCAGCTCCATCTCGTGGAACGCGATAATTCTTTCTCCCTGATTTTTTTCTTGAAAATGCAATTTTATAGCGTCGGTTAGGGTCTGCGGGGCCATCAGGTGGGGACAACTCACCTGGGCACGCCTGGAGGGGGTGGCGCGCCCTGGTGGGTTGCGCCCACCCAGGTGCCCCCCTCCGGTGGTTCTTAGCTCAAGAAATTATCTTTTATTGTACAAAAAATCCCCAAAAAGTTTCGTTCCAATCCAAGAACTTTTATTTCTGCACAAAAAGAACACCATGGTAGTTCTGCTGAAAACAGCTTCAGTTCGGGTTAGTTTCATTCAAATCATGCAAATTAGAGTCCAAAACAAGAGGAAAAGCGTTAGGAAAAGTAGATACGTTGGAGACGTATCAACTCCCCAAGCTTAAACCTTTGCTTGTCCTCAAGCAATTCAGTTGATAAACTGAAAGTGAAAAAGAAAAACTTTTACGAACTCTTTTGCTCTTGTTTGCATAAATAAGCTTAAACAGCACCCAGGTTTTCAGCCAATCATAATGGGTTGAATCATGGATACTAGGTTAAACATATTTATAAAAACAGAACAAGTCGAGTTCATACCTGTTTCTCTCTGCCACGGCCAGTTCATCAAATATCGTCATTATTGCCTTTCACTTGCATGACCGAACGATATGAAAATAATAATAGTGCAAGAGTGTCGTGGACTAAGCTAGAATCTACAAACATTTTATTCAAACACGAGAAGACAAGGTAAAATGGGCTCTTTGTTAGATTAACAATTATGCATATGAGAGCCACTCAACATTTTCATCATAGTCTTCTCCTCAGTGCGGCTGGATAAAAAGAAAAGAAATTTAGAGAAACACACTGAAATATTTTTGGAGTTTTTGGTTTTCTTGAACAAGAAAATAAAAGGGAAAAGCAAAAAGAGAAAAACTATTTACACGGGAAAGCTCCCAACAAGCAAAAGAAGAACAAGGAAATCTTTTTGGGTTTTCTTTATAGTGCTACAGCTAACTACTCTAGAAAGAAAATCAAAAAGAAGCAGGAAATATTTTTGGATTTTCTCAAAGTTTTTCAAACACACAAGAAGAAAGCGAGAAAATAAATTTAACATGGATAATACAATGAAAAAGTGCGAACACCGACAAATGAAATGTGTGAACATGAATGTAAAGTCGGTGAGAAACACATACTTGTAGCGACCCGGCCTCAGACGGTCAAGCCTCTGTGTATCTGTGCCATCCCTGGATCAGTATGCTGGCACACACAAAACATCAATGTATATATCAAAGTGCAATCACATGTATAAATAACGTAAAATGATATATACCTCATAATACTCAGCGGAAACAATCCAACGGGTGTTGATTCCCTTCATCGCCTTCGGAATGTTGAGTGTAGACCGTAACGCTGTATCGTAACTCGTACTAATCGTAGAATATCATGCAACATGATTCGTTGCAGCCGTTTTTGTCTGTACATTGAATGTACCTGCAAGATCACAACATGAGAAAACAGATGGTAAAACTATACTATATGCAATTTGGCTTTACGGCTCTGGGTCTGAGTTTTGTTTGCGTAAAAGCTGGTTTTATTTTCCCTACATCAAAGGAATAAATGAAGTCTGTACTATGGAGTTTTCTATCATGACATGGTTCCGCCAACCGATGTCTCATAGCCCAAAATCATCATAAGTTACCCACAATTAAGTTATCAATCCGGTGTTGAGAGTTCGAGATAGATCCAAGTCCAGATGCTCAAATTGTCCAGAATCGGGGACACGGCTAATCGATTAGGTTTTAACCCTCTGCAGAGGTTTGTACACTTTACCCGCAAGATTCGATCCCTCTTTTTACGTTCTCGCACTTCGTGGTGTTTGAGAACAAGACGATCAAACATGGTCTTCGAAGAGTTCCTCGACCACTTTGTCCGGTGCTCATCCAATCCTACCGTAGTTCTACATCTGCTAGCACCGTCGGTCAGAGTCACAACTAAGGTTGACCAAGCCAGAGCCCATAGTGACGTGCGGTTGCACAGTAAGCTTCCGGCATGAAGTATTCTTCCGTCTCTTTGAGTCTGGGTGAAGCTTTCCGCAAGATGTCATGGCGCTTCTCCATGCATCCCGGCCAACCACTGGTTTCTCCAGGGTGCCCGTCAACCGTCCTTCACCCAGTAGTGTGTATTGAATTCTTGTCTTGAGTCTTGAAGTCTTGAGGCCTTGAAAATGCAGTCCTTGCAGATGCCATAACTAAATAAAAACAATAAAGAAAAGACTAAAACAAAGCTATAACTAAAACAGTACTGTTTTGCTAAAAACCTAATTTAAAAATAAATTAAAAATAAAGAAGTATATGCTACTGGATAGACAAAACCATAATAAAACAGTAGCAAAAAGAATCAATCAAAATACTTTGTAAAAATCAAAATATGACCAAATTAGTGATTTGAACAAATTTCATCAAATTCAAATCTAAACTATTCAAATTTGAAACCTAAGTACACAAACAGAAACTTAAGCAAATTTGTGACACAATGCAAAAAGAATCACTCAATTTGGATCTAAAATATAAGAGTTATAAGAAATCTGAAATTGAAACATTTTCTGTTTTTAAAACAGAAACGAAAAATAAAACTAAGGAAAAAAACTAACGCGCTAATGGGCCGAACAGTGAGCGCTCTAAAACTATCTAACGCGTGAGCGATCTTTAACTGAAACTTATACGGGCTCAGCAGAAATAAACCAATCGGGCCGGTCTAACTAAACCAGGAACTAAACCGGACATAAACCGTATAAAAACCGGAACTAAACCGATCTAATAAAAAAACCTACCCGTTCATTACATCTAATCTACACCGTCGAAGGGAGATCGGACGGTCGAGGGCTTACCGCGGCAATGACAAACTCCGGCGAGAAATGGCGGTGAGCGGAGAGGGGTTCGGCGAGGGGAAAGGAGGGGAACGGGTCGAGGAGGCGGGGTACTTATAGGGGTGGGGTCGACTTGGAGGAGGGGGCGAATCGGGGAGAGGATCCCCCGATCTTCGGGATACGGCGGTGGCGGCGGTGCGATCTGGCGTGGACGGGAAGAAGCAGCGGGCGAGGGAGATCGGGCAGTGGGGTCCGGCGGTCAGCGAGAGAGAGAGAGAGGGGGGCGATCGGGCGACCGAGGGGAGAGGGATTTGGTCGGGGTGGGCTGTGTCAGGCAGCTGGCCCGCCGGGCTGGGCCGGCTCGGTGTTGGTGGCTGCTTGGCCCGTTGGTGAGTGGCGCGGCTGGCTGGTTGGCTGGTTGGCCGGCGCTGAGTTTTTTTGAAAATAGACAGAGAAGAAAAATTCCATAGAGAAAAAAATATAATATTTTTATATAGGACATATATATCAATAAAATCAGAAAAATAAATCCTACAAGGTGAACATATTTTCAGAGGCAAATAAAATATACAAAAATTCTAATAAAGCAAGTAGTGATACTGTTGCATTAAAACCCAACAAAATCATTTTTAAAACACCAAAATGATTTCAAATTTATTTTCTCCTAATTTTCCATTGAAGGGAATCATTTTACCCTTATTTCCATTTATTTATTTTTAGGAGAAAAATAATTTGAATAAAATCCAAATAATTCCAAATTTGAAAGGGGGTTTCAAAATACTTTCAAATGATTTTCAGTTTGATTCTTTTTAACTTCCAACTCTTATTTCATATAATTGTAGAAGTCATTTTATCTTCTCTCGTGAAAATCATTGAGTTGCATAAAGTTTCTAAAATTTGAAATATTTCCAAACATAATTAAAACCCTTTTCATTTATTTAAATGGAAGAAGTCATATCATATTCTCTCTAGGGTTTTGTGTTTGAATTGAATTTGAATTCATGGAGATCATAAATGCAAGGTGAAAGTTTGGGAATGTCATTTCATTCCCTCTCAGTAAACTTTCAAAAAGTTTCAAATTTCACTCAATTTCACACAATCAGTTACACAACAATCAAACAAACAAGCATAATTATTTATTTCATATAACATTCCAAAATTTAGAATTTTGGGATGTTACAATACTCCCCTAAGCTTAGGCTTTTGGCCTAACTTGGTAATCAGTCAGTAGTCGAAGAAACCATAGGGTCCCATGTCGAACTGCTGAGGAGCGGGCACGTGTGGATCCCACTGCTGAGGCTCCTCCTCTGCTGCAGCTTGGTTGTTCCGGTAGACGATGATATCAGTAGGCATAATCCTGTATCCACCCCTAGCAATAGAATCAAACAAAGCAGGTGCAGGCAATGGAATAATATCCCGAGTGTTTTCACTAAAAACCAGATTATAAGGAATGGGAAGGTTAGGGTAATCGCTTGCATTGAACTGGTGGTGTTCCATGGCCGCGTGATCTAGGTAAACCTTGTGCAAAGGATAATCGTGCAAGCGAATCTGAATGTCAAAGCGAGCTGCCAAACGTGTAGCATAAATACCACCATGTATTTTACCCTTGTATTTATTAATGTGAACGAGACGTGCCACAATAGCTCCCAATCTATAAGTGTTGTCACCGTGAAGTGCGCGACGCAAAACAACAAAATCTGGGGCACTGAGTGCGCCTACCTTATCTCTAGCAAGTAAACACTTTGCAATAAATAGAGCAAAATAGTGCATAACAGGAAAATGTAAGTCAACAGCGATGATACTCGACACCCCTCTCTCATCCCCCACTGTCAGAGTACAGTAAAAAACCATTGAACTCTGCGGGACTAGGCTCTACCAAACTACCATCAGAAGGAAGCAAGCATATTTCACAGAACACAGTAAGCGGTATCTGATGGGGTTCAGCGTATCAATTAAACTGCACCTCGGGGGGGTTATTCCTAGGAAGAAAATTAAAACTTTGCACCAAGGAACCTGTAAGGAGATGATACTGTTCGCATTCAGCTGCGATGAAGTCGGTGAGGCCGGCATTAGCAGCATATTGTGCAAACTCTTGAAGGATTCTGGCCCCTTCCATGAACGGGGTATGCGGCCCTTCGCACGGCAGTAGCTCCGCCAATCTCCGGGTGCGGAGATCACTATCAGATGACTCCCCAATCACTCCCTTGGAATTCTTCTTGGAAGCAAACTTCCTAAAGATACTCATGTTTCTCCTATGAACAAAAATTCTGAAATTTTTAGTCCACAAAATTTTGTCAACAAAACTTTACAAGATTGGTAGCAACTACTCATAGGGATGCATAGAGGCCATAGCAATCATTCAAACTACTTTAAACTCCAAGAATTTAACATGCAAGCTCATCTATAGCACCACCAAGAGTAGCTAATTATTCAAAATATAAACCACTAAAGCAAAAACTAATTCGACAAATGGAGGAGTCACATACCAAGCAATAATCCCCTGAAATAGTTTCGGAAATGGAGCTTCGAGCAAAGAAATCAAAATCCGCGGATTTGAGAGCAAGAACACGAGAGAGAGAGAGAGAGAGAGCAATAGTAAAAAAAATCTGGAGGTAGGTGGTGATGTGGGGTGAAGAGATAAGTGAGGGGGCCCACATGGGGACCACAACCCACCAGGGCGTGCCTGGGGGTCCGGGAGCGCCCAGGTGGGTTGTGCCCACCTGGTGCACCTCCGTCTGATATTATTTGCACCAAAAATTCTTAAATATTCAGAAAATATCGTATTAAATTTTCAGAGTATTCTGAGAACTTCTATTTTTGGGTCATTTTTTATTCCACGGGAAATTCAGAAAATGGGCAACACATGGCATTTTATTTTATCTAACTAATAAAAACGAAAAATGGTAGGGACAGAAAGTAGTGCTCACTAAATTCATCAACTTCATACCTCTAAAAAGTGATCCATTAATAAGGTTGATCAAGTCTTATTAACAACCACTTTCGATGAGCACACTGGTGCGTGTCGGTCCTAAACAAACGGTTTTAACCCCTTTCCGCGAGGGCATTCGGAACCGTCCCGAGTTAGTGTGGGCGATAGGGGGGTCCTTCACACACGCCCAGAAACCGTTGGGGATATGCCCTCCTGGCACACACGTTCGACAAAATGAAGTCGTGTGCGACCGGCGAGCACTCAAATACAGAAATACGTACAATAGTGCTAAAAAAAATACAATTATACATGCGAAATCATTTCCGTTCATAAGTACATCCCACACAGTGAGTCACCACTAAACGTTTATGTTCGTATATACAGCCCACACAGTCACTATAAGGAAAATGTTTGCGCAAGGTGGTGTAACGCAAACAATTTTGAAGAGAATGTCGTGTGCGATTGTTCATTGATCCAACACGGTTTATTCCTATAAACTGAGTGCGTTGCGTGAGGTCATCGCCCATGGTGGTTTCTCATTAACCGTTTGCAATAGGAAAACACAATTAGGAAGCTAATTGGCCAATTAGCAGGCTAATTTCCCTATTATTAATAATCCATTTACTAATCTAATTGACATTCATATTAAGAACATAATATATTCCATTTCCATATTAAGGAAGCAGGATTTCATAATTGAAATACATCAGAGTACAACATGATATAGCTTCAAAGACTCAGCTACCCAATTACACAATCGCACCAAAGAACAAGTTTCACATGCAACATCTAGAACCTTTCGAAATTAGCATCGTAGATGGTACATAGAGAGATGCATCTCATCTGGAAAACTGCTGAAGCGGAAGGCGAATATTGAGCCTTCATTCATGTTGAAGGTCTTTGCAACTTTAGGCCAGTGCCTGTGGATGATTGACCGTCGATCCTTCGACCTTTCAGGAACACTTCAATATTGAACCGTGGGTGTTGTATGAAAACTTTCCTCGCCTCCTGACCACAGAGGTGATTTGAGAGGTAATCATCAGTGAAGCCTGAAAACAAGGATGTGCATAAATATCTTCTCTATATTGTAAATGGGGCAAAGGAATACAAAAAGGCAAGGTATAATAGTTAGTACCATCTTGTAAACTTCAGTGCTTCCCATTATTTCCCTGCAACACATATAAGGTAGTTAGTCATCGGGTTAAGTAAGGGTTCGCATGCTATCAGTAAAATATGTTGATGATAAATAAGCACATTGCAGATTCATCAGATTAATTCAAGCCACATGGAAAACCCATTTATCCAAACCAAGCCTGATTAAGAACTAGGAAATATAGCACTTGTATATGTTTCTCATGTATATAAGTGCAGCCAAATTCGATTATTCCTCACATGGTATACAATAACAGAATGCGGCCACAACAATTGAACATCGCATTGCAGAATTGAAACAAGCAGTTAACTAAACACCACAAAAAATGAACCAAACATTAACTGAGCACCACATTGCACAAAATAACATACTCCTAATAGAAGATCAGACAATTAACCAAACCAAGCATGCTTAACAACTTGCAAATATAGCAATTGTATTTATTTCTCATGTATTTAGTACATCCAAATTCGATTTATTCCTCACATGGTATACAATAAGAGAATGCAGCCACATCAATTGAACATCACATTGCAGAATTGAACCAACCAGTTAACTAAACACCACAACAAATGAACCAAACGTTAACTGAGCACCACATTGCACAATATAACATACTCCTAATAGAAGATCAGACAATTAACCAAACCAAGCATGCTTAACAACTTGGAAATATAGCAATTGTATTTGTTTCTCATGTATTTAGTACATCCAAATTTGATTTATTCCTCACATGGTATACAATAACAGAATGCAGCCACAACAATTGAACATCGCATTGCAGAATTGAACCAAGCAGTTAACTAAACACCACAACAAGTGAGCCAAGCCACAACAAATGAGCCAAGTAGTTAAGTAAACACCAATTGAACAATATAACATACTCCTAATAGAAGATCAGACAGTTAACCAAACCAAGCATGCTTAACAACTTGGAAATATTACACGCTGAATAATTGAACATCACATTTGCATAATTGAACCAAGCAGTTAATTGAACACCACATTGCATGACATATAGAACATATACACTACAACAGAAGATTCCATGGTGAAAGTAGATAACACAATTCACTAGAATTTGTTAAGGAAAGGTAGTAGCTAGCAAACTGAACATGGGTCCTTATAGTGAGCAAATAAGACAAGCTACTCCTCATTGTCGGAGATATCGATGACGATTGGCTCCTTGGACATGGAAGAGGGCGAGGCCTCCGCATCGTGGGTGCCCTCGTTGTAGTGGTGAGTTGCCTGAGCCGCTCCGGGCACCAACCTGCTGGCTCTCGAGATGAGGTAAGCACGTGCACGCTGAGAAAACACCTCGTAGTCTTCGTCGAAGGCACCGACGGTGGCCTCGAGAAAACGCCACGAACTGTCATTTAAAGCAGCCAACTGCGTCGCGACATCGGCACGCGAGGTATCAACGGTGGCCTCGACGGCGAGGTGCTCCTCCAAGATCTGGGGGTCGGCATGAATGGCAGCCATCGCGGCCTTATCCGCGCGTGCAGCCGCGATTTGCTTCTCCGCTGCCAAATGCTCCTTGAGGTCCTGGCTATATTGCATGCACCATGGCTTAGGCCGGCGCTTATTTGGTGGAGGGGTCGGTGATTTGGGTGGAAGGTGTCATGCTCGCGCCGGCGGTCGGGGCATGTGGGATGTGGAAGGAGGAGGAGGATGGGGGTCGGGTGTGGATTACCTGCTTGGATAGGCGAGGCCGAGCAGCATGAAGGAGGGTCGCTGGCGAGGAGGCGGTGGCGCTGCAAGCAAGGAGTGAAGGTTTCAACTTGGAAAGGAAGATGGAAAGGGGGGGATGTGGCTTTTGGTAAGGGGGAGTGGAGGGGAGGTAGATATTTCCGCGGAAGCCGAAAATTTGGAATCGCTTCAGACAAAAACTGGCGCACAAAGTGTCATCAGACATGGTCCCTTATTCAGACATGGTCCGAAGATATTTTTTGCTGCATCTCACACGGTTGGTTATAATAAATTTTGTGAGATCTACTTGATTTTTGGTCTTGATTTGAATTACATAATGGGGTCAAAGTGGCCATGGACGGTGTTTGAATTGCTAGACCTTTTATCTGCAATGATCATAAAAGAATTGGAATTATTCAGGGTTCGTTTGGACATTTTTATGCATGAAGTGAGTTTTCAATGCATTTATGTGCATAATTCAAATTTGAACTACATGCACATGCTCCAGTGCATATAAATTTGTTGAAAAATCAAATCTTTGTCCTTGGGTGCATGCTTAGGTCCCATGCAAGAATTGGGAATGAATTTCAAACACCGTGGCACTGTTGATTCCCGGCAAAACATTGAGATGCCTGGTTTTTAAATTCTAGTAAATCCAAAACTCGTCTGAAATTCATGAAACTTGGCATGCTATCATGGAGCGGCATCAACATGTCATGGTACAAATTTTGTCCCATTTGGGGCAAGTTTGGGTATATGCTTCTCACAAACCAGAGCTTCTCACAACAAGCATGATGGTTTTCGGTAGGGGACGTCCCACCTTTGGGGACGAAACGATATACATTGCTTCTTATTGCTTTCAAGTTTTTTTTCTCGTGTCAACATAGAACAACAGGAGTGTTGTGTGAATTTTTGTGATTTTTCGCGGTTCGTTTGGACATTTTTATGCATTAACTGAGTTTTCTATGCATTTATGTGCATAATTCAAATTTGAACTACATGCGCATGCTCCAGTGCATATAAATTCATTGAAAGATCAAATATGTGTCCTTGGGTGCATGCTTAGGTCCCATGGAAGAAATGGGAATGAATTTCAAACACCAGGGCACCGTTGATTGCCGGCAAAACATTGAGATGTCTGGTTTTTAAATTCTAGTAAATCCAAAACTCGTCTTAAATTCATGAAACTTGGCATGCTATCATGGAAGGGCACCCGACATGCTGTGGTATATTTCGTGTCCATTCTGAGAGAAGGTGCACTCGAATAATGACAGCCAACAAAGGCATTTGAAAAAAATAGCTGCCATTTTAATATCTCAAACGTTTGTATAATTCAAACCGTGTGCGTTCGGTTAACCATTCACGTGACGCTACGTGTCCTGGTTTTAATGGCTATAGTAGGTGCCGTGTGGACAGCTGCTTGACTGAACGGGAGGCATGCGAGCGCAGTCCGGTGTGCAGGCTCACTGGGAAGCGTACAAGTTGTTCAACGCAGGATCTGTGCATCTCTTCAAAGCAAATGGTTCAGATTACGGTATGCAAATTAAAGCCAGACTTCGGAGCTAAGCCAAGAGACACTGCGATTTGTCAAAATATGCAGCTAAAAATCAATATCACTATCTATTTTTTGCAACTAAAATTCAGTAATTAAGCATAGATTTCATTCATACTAGAGATTAAGCAGTCGTTCTCACCGGGAAGCGAGACAGCCTTGGACCGCCGCCCGCCTCGCTCCCACTGGTCTATATTAATGGCGCCGCCGAGCGGCCGCACCCCCCATCCTCGCCACACACACAATTCCTCTCTCTCCGCCCGCATCCTCGACGCTGCTCTGAGTCCTCAAAGCCGTCAGTGTACGAGGATGCCGCCAAAGCGCCCCACCGGAGGGAGTGGCGACGCCGGGGCTGCTGAAGCACAGGAGCACGTCATGAATATGGAGACAGAGGTTCCCGTCCCCGCCGACGAGGTGGAGAACAAGGCTGCCAACAAGCGGAGGCGGGTCAAGAAAGAACTGCAAGCGACTCCAGCAGGCCTAGACTTCATCAACAACCTCCCCGATGATATGTTGATAGTCATCATATCCATCCTCCCAATCAGAACTCGAGCGAGGACAACCATCGTTTCCAGGCGGTGGCGCACCCTATGGCTCCGCACCCCTGTCGACCTCCTCCACGCCCACAAGCTCTGCCATGGCTACCGCCAAAGCTTGGATGTGTTCTCCCAGATCCTCAGCAGTCACCATGGCCCAATCAAAGGCCTTATCGCGGCAAGTTCCGTTCCAATGGCAGGGAGCGAGGCAAGATTGACGAGTGGTTCCAATCCCGCGCCATAGATCAACTCAAGAAGCTAAGTTATAATGATGGGCATATGAGCTTGCTGCCAACGTTCGCGCTTCGCTTCGTGCCCACGCTGCGCGTTGCCAAGTTCATTAACTGCCATCCCCCTCTTAATGAGCGCCCGCTCTTTTTCTACCTTGACTGAAGCACCTCGAGCTCGTCGCCGTCCGCATCCCAAAGGATGACATGGAACGCCTGCACCGCGGCTGTACTGCACTCGAGTTCCTTCGTCTTCAGGCGATGAATTGGTCGAGTACCTTGCACATCACCTCCAGGACTCTCCGCACTATTTATGTGTGTTCTTTGGTGCTGCAACGAGAGAGCACAAAAGGTGGACCACAATATGGTCATCCAGGACACACCTTCACTTGAGAGATTACTTGTAGTTGATCAACAAGGTCCAACAAGAATGAATGTCATTTCTGCACCGAAATTGAAAGTGGTGGGCTACTCGTTTGTCAAATACTACAACTTTCAGGTACAATAGTCGCCTTATATACCTCTCCTTATTGATATCAACGTTATTTCTAGTTTTGAAGATGTATGTTCGTCTGTCATCCAGCGAAGCTTCACCCAGACTCTGGGCACAGTGAAGGTCTTGGCACTAGAATCTGTCATCCCCAACCTGGACCAAGTTTTCAGTTGCCTGAGATGCTTTCTGTGCCAGAAGAAGTTGTATACTGAGGTGATGTTCCTTTCCTGAGTTCAATTTTTTGCACCTTTTCCCAAGTTTACAATGACTATGTACTACGATTTCTGAAGGAATTTTGGAGGATTTTAGGACATACACCCCCACCCCATATTGGTTGCTTCATTCATATGGTTTGAATCATCCATAAGCATTTCTCCTTTGGATTCATCTATACTAGTTTTCTTAGGGAATTTTTCATCCAATCCAACCTCTTGTGAAGAAGGCTACATGTTTCTAGATTGTAATCAAATTAATGCCCATGTTAATCATGACAGATCGAAGATGGCACGTTGGTGCATTTTACAAATCCTGCAAACCAAATGGGTGTGTAGGAGTGTTCAAAACTGCATGTAGGCACTAACACGTTCTCTTCTTTTGCATTGCATATTAGGCACGGTGGAAGATGTTGATAACGACAATCACATCGAATGCCTGGATCTTCATCTCTCAAATATTACTTTGAACCCCTACCAAGGGACCCCACCGGAGATTACACTCGCCATGTTCTTTCTTGCTAGAGCAAAGGTGTTGAGGGTACTGATGTTGAACACGCATTTAATTAGGAAAGATCAATCGTATGATTATCAGAGGCGGTTGGTACTGCGGAATGGAAGTGCCTCCAAAAATGCCAAACTTCGTATTGGAAGAGCATATGGCAAAGCAATTGGAAGTTATTGTGTCAAACCCATACATGACTTGTCGGTGATCCCTTTTCAGAAATGACGCAGCAGGCAATGTTTGAATTTGGGCGTTGTAATCTTTGAATTTGAACCTTGCAATATTTATGGTATTTGTTATATTGAACCATTTATGTTTTCTTGTCTCAACGCAAACAGTTCATCCGGGTGAACCGCATGTCGTACATCGCACACACCTTGATCTGGCTGACTGCTTTCTTTGTGTTGCCTAATCACAAACAGTTCATCCTAGTGAACTGTATGTTGTACATTGCACACACCTTGATCTGGCTGACCGTTTCTTTTCTGTTGCCTAATCACAAACAGTTCATCCAAGTGAACCGTATGTTGTACATCGCACACGCCTTCATTCAGGCTGCCCGTTTCTTTTGTTCTGCCTCATCGCAAACGGTTCATTAAACTGAACCGTATGCCCTGGATCGCACACGCAACTAAAATCTGAACCGTGTTTGATGCATCCTCCATTGCAAACGTTTTTCACCCTTTTTGATGATTTTTTACATCCCCGTTTGTGATTAATGCATCACACACAGTTTCGTGAAAGGGTCTCTGATCATAGTGTCACGTTAGCGGCATTCTGCAGTAGTGGCATGAAACCGAAGAACTTTCATAAATCACCAAGTTACCTCGACGAGGATATGAATGTCCCCAACAATAAGCATTTATATTTCTTTTTGACAGTAGGTAGAGGTAGTTGAAAACTTCCCATAGTGATTGTCGGAGATTTTTCAATAACATTAATACCATTCACTTGGAATTGTTTCTTCAGAAAGTGCACTGTATGCTCTTTACCATTGATATGAAAGGTGACCTTGCTTTTATTGCAATCAATAACAGCCCCTGCAGTATTCAAGAAGGGTCTACCAAGGATAATCGACATGTTGTCGTCCTCGGGCATCTCAAGTATAACAAAGTCAGTCAAAATAGTAAAATTAGCAATAATAACGAGCGCATCCTCACAAACACCGATAGGTATGGCAGTTGATTTGTCAGCCATTTGCAAAGATATTTCAGTAGGTGTGATTTTATTCAAATCAAGTCTTTTATATAAATAGAAAGGCATAACACTAACACCAGCTCCCAAATCACACAAAGCAGTTTTCACAGAATTTATTTTGATGGAGCAAGGTATAGTTGGTATTCCTGGATCTCCAAGTTTTTTAGGTACTCCATCTTTAAAAGTATAATTAGAAAGCATGGTGGAGATTTCAGTTTCCACTATTTTTGTCTTATTGGTGATGATGTCTTTCATGTACTTTGCATAAAGAGGCATTTTAAGGATATCAGTCAAACGAGTACGCAAAAGGACTGGCCTCAGCATTTCAGCAAAGCGTTCAAATTATTCATCATCTTTCTTTTTAGTTAACTTAGGTGGAAAGGGTATAGGTTTTTGAACCCACGGTTCTCTTTCTTTACCGTGTTTTCTAGCAACAAAGTCTCTTTTATCATATCTTTTATTCTTGAGTTGTGGGTTATCAAGATCAACTGCTGGTTCTATCTCAACATCATTGTCTGGTTCATTATTATTTGTTTGAGTGTCTTCATGAACCTCATCATTAACTTTTTCATTATCAGAAGGTGAGTGTTCACTACCAGGTTGAGTTTTAGCATCAGAGATAGAGACTTCATTGTCATTATCAGGAGGTTTCTCTACTTCAGGTTCACTAGAGGCATGCAAAGTCCTATCATTTTCTTATTCTTTTTTCTTTTGAGAAGGACTACGTGCACCAGTGTTAGCTCTTTGAGAGTCTTGTTCAATTCTTTTTGGGTGCCCCTCGGGATAGAGTGGTTCCTGAGTCATTTCACCTCCTCTAGTTGCTACTCTAACAGCAAATTCATTTATATTATTATTCATTTCATTAAGCAACTTTCTTTCAGATTTACCAACTTGTTCTAACTGAGTTTGAACCATAGAAGCATGCTTTCCCACACCTCTAACATCCTTCGAGATTCTAAATAACAAGTCACTCAAGCAAGCAATAGTATCAGAATTGTACTTCAATTGTTTCACAACATTAGCATTGAAGTGATCTTGGTTTCTAATCTAATTCACAAACTCATAAAGGCATTGGCTAGGATGCATATTGTGAGGGTTGTCATTATCATTGAATATCATTAGAGAATTTACCTCTACCACCTTAGGCGGTGGTGTATTAAGCCCATGTATTTCTTCAATAGGAGGTAAATTTTTGACATCCTCAGCTTTAATACCTTTTTCCTTCATAGATTTCTTTGCCTCTTGCATATCTTCAGGACTGAGATATAAGATACCCCTGTTCTTTGGAGTGGGTTTAACCGGTGGTTCAGGAAGAGTCCAATCATCATAATTTTTCAATATGTTATTCAATAATTCTTCAGCTTGGCTAATAGTTTGTTCCATAAAAACACAACCAGCACAACTATCTAGGAAATCCCTAGAAGCATCGATTAGTCCATTATAGAAGATATCAAGTATTTAATTTTTCTTAAGAGGATAATCAGGCAAAGCATTAAGCAATTGGAGAAGCCTCCCCAAGCTTGTGGGAGACTCTCTTCTTCAATTTGCGCAAAGTTAAATAGAGCATTGTACCAAGCTTTAGCATCACTCTTTAATGAGAACGGAAATAATTTGAGGATATAGTAATTGCGAATTTTCTCATCATGAGCAAAAAAGGTGGCTATGTCATTCAACTTAGTAAGATGTGTCGCAACAGTTTCAGTTTCATAACCATGGAAAGGATCAAAATCAACCAAAGTAATTAAGTCTGGGCCGATAGAGAATTCATAATCCTTATCATCAATAAAGATAGGTGAAGTAGAAAACTTAGGATCACATTTCATTCTAGCATTCAGAGATTTTTCTTTATACTTGCATAATAATTTCTCTAAGTCATCTCTATCCTTACAAGCAAGAATATCTCTACTTGCCTCCTCACCCATAACATAACCTTCCGGTACCTTTGGCAATTCATATCTAGGAGGGCTAGTTCTAGTCGGTGTTTCAAGATTTTCAGTTTCAAGCTCATCATCAGTTTCAACAATATCATGCTATCTTACTCTAGCAATTTGTTCGTCAAGAAATTCACCTAGTGGCACATCATCATCATGCAAGGTACTAGCATCATCATAAGCATCATTCATAGCAGAAGTAGCATCATCAATAACTTGCATATCAGGATTAATGGCATGTGGTGGTTTTGCAAGTTTACTTATAGCAGAAGGTGAATCCAAAGCAGAGCTAGATGGCAGTTCCTTACCTCCCCTCGTCTTAGAGCGAAAAATCTTAGTCTTAGCATCCTTCAGATTCTTCATAGTGATAAATTGATAATAATCCCAAGTGACTCAACAAATATAGCTATGCTCCCCAGCAACAGCGCAAGAAAAAGGTCTTGATAACCCACAAGTATATGGGATCGCAACAGTTTTTTAGGGTAGAGTATTCAACCCAAATTTATAGATTCGACACAAGGGGAGCCAAAGAATATTTGTAAGTATTAGCAGCTGAGTTGTCAATTCAACCACACCTAGAGATTAACTATCTGCAGCAAAGTGATCAGTAGCAAACTAGTATGATAGTTTTGATAATAGCGACATTAGTAATAGTAACGGTAACAGTGATAGCAGTAATTTTGTAGCAAGTACAATAGTAACAATAGGAGTGGTAACTTAGCAGAAACAATATAAGATAAATTCGTACGCAATGGATCGATGATTTGTTGGATGATATTCATCATGAGACAGTCATAACCTAGGGCGATACGACACTAGCTCCAGTTCATAAATATAATGTAGGCATGTATTTCGTAAATAGTCATACGTGCTTATGGAAAGAACTTGCATGACATCTTTTGTCGTACCCTCCCGTGGCAGTGGGGTCCTATTGGAAACTAAGGGATATTAAGGCCTCCTTTTAATAGAGAACCGGAAGAAAGCATTAACACACGGTGAATACATGAACTCCTCAAGCTACGGTCATCGCCGAGAGTGGTCCCGACTATTGTCACTCTGGGGTTGCTAGATCATAACACTTAATAGGTGACTATAACTTGCAAGATCGGATCTAGAACATAGATATAATGATGATAACATAAATGGTTCAGATCTGAAATCATGGCACCCAGGCCCAAACTGACAACCATTAAGCATGGCAAAGTCATAGAAACATCAATCTCAGAACATAGTGGATACTAGGGATCAAGCCCTAACAAAACTAACTAGATTACATGATGAATCTCATCCAACTCCTCACCAACCAGCGAGCCTACGAAGGAATTAATCACTCCTAGCGGGGAGCATCATGGAATTAGCAATGGTGAAGGGTTGGTGATGACGAAGATCGAAGATCCCCCTCTTCGGAGCCCCAAACGGACTCCAGATCCTGCCTCCCGATGAAGAATAGGAGGTGATGGCGGCTCCGTCTCGTGGAACGCAATAATTCTTTCTCCCTGTTTTTTACTGGAATAATGTGATTTTGTAGCGTCGGTTTCAGGGTCTGTAGGGCCACCATGTGGGGACAACACACCTGGGCGCGCCTGGAGGGGGCTCGCCCTGGTGGGTTGTGCCTACCCAGGTGCCCCCTCCAGTGGTTCTTGTCTCCAGAAATTCCCTTTTATTGTATAAAAAAATCCTTGCAAAGTTTCATTCCGTTCCAAGAACTTTTATTTCTGCATAAAAACAACACCATGGTAGTTTTGCTGAAAACAACGTCAGTCCGGGGTTAGTTTGATTCAGATCATGCAAATTAGAGTCCAAAACAAGAGGAAAAGTGTTAGGAAAAGTAGATACGTTGGAGACGTATCAAATACCCAGTGGTTGCTACGAACACTAGTAAAGTACACATCAATAAGATGTATCAAATATACCTTTGTTCACTTTGCCATCCTTGTTATCCGCCAAGTATTTGGGGCAGTGATACGTCTCCAACGTATCTATAATTTATGAAGTATTCATGCTATTATATTATCTGTTTTGGATGTTTATGGGCTTTATTAAAGACTTTTATATTATTTTTGGGACTAACCTATTAACCCAGAGCCCAGTGCCAGTTCCTGTTTTTTCCCTTGTTTCAGTGTTTTGAAGAAAAGGAATATCAAATGGAGTCCAAACAGAATGAAACCTTCGGGAGAAGTTATTTTTGGAAAGAAAGCAATCCAGGAGACTTGGAGTGCACGTCAGGGGATCAACGAGGAAGGCACGAGGCAGGGGGGCGCGCCCACCCCCTGGGCGCGCCCTCCACCCTCGCGGGCCCCTCGTGGCTCCCCTGACCGACTTCTTTCGCCTATATATATCCATATACCCTAAAACCTTCGGGGAACAGAATAGATCGGGAGTTCCGCTGCCGCAAGCCTATGTAGATACCAAAAACCAATCGGGACCCTGTTTCGGCACCCTGCCGGAGGGGGTATCCCTCACTGGTGGCCATCTTCATCATCCCGGTGCTCTCCATGACGAGGAGGGAGTAGTTCACCCTCGGGGCTGAGGGTATGTACCAGTAGCTATGTGTTTGACCTCTCTCTCTCGTGTTCTTGAGGTGATACGATCTTGTTGTATCGCGAGCTTTGCTATTATAGTTGAATCTTATGATGTTTCTCCACCTCTACTCTCTTGTAATGGATTGAGTTTTCCCTTTGAAGTTACCTTATCGGATTGAGTCTTTAAGGATTTGAGAACACTTGATGTATGTCTTGCATGGGATACCCGTGGTGACAATGGGGTATTCTATTGATTCACTTGATGTATGTTTTGGTGATCAACTTGCGGGTTCCGCCCATGAACCTATGCATAGGGGTTGGCACACGTTTTTGTCTTGACTCTCCGATAGAAACTTTGGGGCACTCTTTGAAGTACTTTGTGTTGGTTTGAATAGATGAATCTGAGATTGTGTGATGCATACCGTATAATCATACCCATGGATACTTGAGGTGACATTGGAGTATCTAGGTGACATTAGGGTTTTGGTTGATTTGTGTCTTAATGTGTTATTCTAGTACGAACTCTATGATAGATCGAACGGAAAGAATAGCTTCATGTTGTTTTACTACGGACTCTTGAATAGATCGATCAGAAAGGTTAACTTTGAGGTGGTTTCGTACCCTACAATAATCTTTTCGTTTGTTCTCCACTATTAGTGACTTTGGAGTGACTCTTTGTTGCATGTTGAGGGATAGTTATATGATCCAATTATGTTATTATTGTTGAGAGAACTTGCACTAGTGAAAGTATGAACCCTAGGCCTTGTTTCCTAGCATTGCAATACCGCTTACGCTCACTTTTATCGCTTGTTACCTTGCTGTTTTTATATTTTCAGATTACAAAAACCTATATCTACCATCCATATTGCACTTGTATCACCATCTCTTCGCCGAACTAGTGCACCTATACAATTTACCATTGTATTGGGTGTGTTGGGGACACAAGAGACTCTTTGTTATTTGGTTGCAAGGTTGCTTGAGAGAGACCATCTTCATCCTACACCTCCCACGGATTGATAAACCTTAGGTCATCCACTTGAGGGAAATTTGCTACTGTCCTACAAACCTCTGCACTTGGAGGCCCAACAACGTCTACAAGAAGAAGGTTGCGTAGTATACATCAATCTCTTTTCTGGCGCCGTTGCCGAGGAGGCTAGGTAAGCGGCACTCTCACCCCGTCAACTAAGCTCTTTTCTGGCGCCGTTGCCGGGGAGGTGTGTGCTTGAAGGTATATCTTTAGATCTTGCAATCGAATCTTTTAGTTTCTTGTCTTATCACCAGTTTAGTCTATAAAAGAAAACTACAAAAAAATGGAATTGAGGTTGTCTCATACGCTTCATCTTTTTAATATCTTTCGTGAGTATGATGGGAAGGAAAATTGTGCCAAAGTTGTAGAAGAAGAATGCATTAAAATGTTTGGCACTAAATCTTTGAATGATGAGCATGATTGCATTGTTGTTATTATGAACTCCTTGAATATCTATGGTACTAATGATGATTGCACTAGTCATGATGAAAATATCTCTTATAGGCATGTCGATTTTTGTGGAGTGCATAGAGTTTGCAAATACATACCAAAAAGGGAAGATAGATTTTGTAAGAGGCGCAAGTACTTAGAAACTAAATGGTTGCAAGAAAGGCTAGATGTTTGTGCTGAAAATTTAAATTTTCTTAGCCGTACTTGTGAACTTTGCAATGAACATGGTCATTTAACTATCCGATGCAAATTGTTTCATGATCTAATCATGTCCAAAAATTGTGATGACTTGATTTCCCTTGCACATCATAATGAACTTAGTTTGCTTATGGGCTATGAAGAAATGAAACGTATAACTAACTATCTTCCAGAATTTGCACGTTATAAACTTCTTTATTTTGATCTAGAGAAAATTCATATGTATTGTGCGGTGAATTGCATTGAATATCCTTATATTGCCAATTACATAAAGAAAAGAAAACAAATAGAAGATGAAGAGAATACTAATGAAAGGGAAGAGACTTCCCAATATCCTCCTATTATTTCTTATGATGAATCAGGTAACGAGGAGGAGCTTTCTATTCAACCAATCTCATCAATAAGGAGCTCAAAAAAGAGGGATAAACCCGCACATGATGTGAAGAAGAAAAAAATACGGAGAAGCAAAGGTAGAAAGGTATCCCTCCCAAATGATGTTTCTCCTATTACTCATTGTGATGATGATAATTGCTATACTATTGGTGCTATCCATACTATTGATGATGAGAGTGATTATGCTTATGATATGAAAAGGCCCAAGCTTGGGGATGCTATGTCTGATGAGAATGACAAGTTTGAGAATATATTTGCTGAAATTAATGTTTGTCCCAAGCTTGGGGAGGCTATGTTTAATGAATATGATGTTATTAGCCTCCCAAGTTTTGATATGCAAATTTGTTATGATAGCATGCCTCCTACTTATGATGATTATATTGATGAAAGTGGGTTTGGAAGATTGTCACCTTTAGGAAGTCATGATCCCACTATTTTGGAGGATGTTGAATCTTATTTTGATAATTATGAAAGTGTATTTGGAGAGGTCATGACTTTATTTAGTGATGAATCCACTATCTTGGAAGAGGTTTCAATCGATTATGATGAGAACAAAGTCGCTACTTATGATGATTATTGTGATGAAACTTATGCTATAAAAAGTAGTGATGATTATATTTATAAAACTTGTCATGGTTATGATTACCCTGACTCTTTTAATATGGAAACAATTTATAGTATTCGAGTCTCTTATGATACTCCCACTATTCCGAATGAGAAGAATTTTGCTTATGTGGAGAGTAATAAAATTCCTATGCTTGTGGATCATGAAAATAATGCTTTATGTGATGGATATATTGTTGAATTCATTCATGATGCTACTGAAAATTATTATGAGAGAGGAATATATGCTTGTAGGAATTGCAATAATATCAAGTTTCCTCACTATGTGTTGAAAATCTTGAAGTTATGCTTGTTTTGCCTTCCTATGCTAGTTGATTATTGTTCCCATAAGTTGTTTGCTCACAAAATCCCTATGCATAGAAAGTGGGTTAGACTTAAATGTGCTAGTCATATTCTTCATGATGCTCTCTATGCGTTTCAATTCTTATCTTTTATGTGAGGATCATTAAAATCATCATGCCTAGCTAGGGGTGTTAAACGATAGCGCTTGTTGGGAGGCAACCCAATTTTATTTTTGTTTATTGATTTTTGGTTCTGTTTAGTAATAAAAATTTTATTTAGCCTCTGGTTATATGTGGTTTTATGTTTTAATTAGTGTTTGTGCCAAGTAAGACCTATAGGATCTTCTTGGATGATAGTTATTTGATCCTGCTGAAAATTCCAGAAACTTTCTGTTCACGAAAATAATTGTTTAAAATCACCAGAACGTGATAAAATACTGATTCCAATTGCAGTAGATCAATAAACACATTTTCTAGGTCTTTCTATTTTGGCAGAAGTTTTTGAGTTCCAGAAGTTTGCGTTAGTTACAGATTACTACAGACTGTTCTATTTTTGACAGATTCTGTTTTTCGTGTGTTGTTTGCTTATTTTGATGAATCTATGGCTAGTAAAATAGTTTGTAAACCATAGAGAAGTTGGAATACAGTAGATTTAACACCAATAAAAATAAATAATAAGTTCATTACAGTACCTTGAAGTGGTGTTTTGTTTTCTTTCGCTAACAGAGCTCACGAGATTTTCTGTTAAGTTTTGTGTTGTGAAGTTTTCAAGTTTTGGGTAAAGATTCGATGGACTACAGAATAAGGAGTGGCAAGTGCCTAAGCTTGGGGATTCCCAAGGCACCCTAATGTAATATTCAAGGACAACCAAAAGCCTAAGCTAGTGGATGCCCCGGATGGCATCCCCTCTTTCTTCTTCGTTCATCGGTAACTTTACTTGGAGCTATATTTTTATTCACCACATGATATGTGTTTTGCTTGGAGCGTCATGTCATTTTATTTTGTTTTGCTTGCTGTATGAATAAAATACCAAGACCTTAAATTCTTAAATGAGAGAGAGTCTTCACATAGCTAAATAATTATTTAACTACTCATTGATCTTCACTTATATAGTTTTGGAGTAGTTTGTCATTTACTCTTGTGCCTCACTTATATCCTATGAGTAAATAGTTGAATGATTTGAATATCATAAATCTGAAATTATATATGTTTCATATGCTTATCCCGAGGGAGTAATGACTTCACATATAAGAAGTAGAGGTGGTAAATTTATTGAAGGTTAGCAAACATTGTATCGGTCACTTGAACAATTCATGAAAGAATATTGAAGGAAGAGAGATTTCACATATAAATATACTATCTTGGACATCTTTTGTAATTGTGAGCACTCATTAAAATATGACATGCTAAAAGGTTGATGTTGGACAAGGAAGACAACGTAATGGGTTATGTTTTCTTATATCCGAAATAAAGTATATTGTCACGGATCGCCCAACACGTTGAGCTTGCCTTTCCCCCTCATGCTAGCCAAATTTCTTGCATCAAGTAGAGATACTACTTGTGCTTCCAAACATCCCTTAAACCAGTATTGCCATGAGAGTCCACCATACCTACCTATGGATTGAGTAAGATCCTTCAAGTAAGTTGTCATCGGTGCATGCAATAAAAATTTCTCTCTAAATATGTATGATCTTTTAGTGTGGAGAAAATAAGCTTTATACGATCTTGCGATATGGAAGAAATAAAAGCGACGGACTGCATAATAAAGGTCCCTAGCACAAGTGGCAATATAAAGTGACGTTCCCTCGCATTAAGATTTTGTGCATCCAACTATAAAAGCGCATGGCAATCTCTGCTTTCCTCTGCGAAGGGCCTATCTTTTACTTTTATGCAAGAGTCATGGTGATCTTCACCTTTCCTTTTTTCATTTTATCTTTTGGCAAGCACCTCGTGTTGTTAAGATTCTGATATATATATATCCAATTGGATGTAAGGCATCATGAACTATTATTGTTGACATTACCCTTGAGGTAAAAGGTTGGGAGGCGAATCTATAAGCCCCTATCTTTCTCTGTGTCTGATTAAAACTTTGAACCCATAAATATCGTGTGAGTGTTAGCAATTGTGAAAGACTAAATGATAGTTGAGTATGTGGAGTTTGCTAAATCAAAGCTCGACATAGACTCTTCCTGAAAATAAGATAAATTGTAATTGTTTGATGACTAATAACACGGTTTGTTAGTTTTCAAGAAAGTTTATGATCTATACTTTAACATGTGAATAGCTTGTTACTTGATCATGAGAAGCTTTATGAGATGAGCTACTGTTATGATATATAATGATGCTAGAAAAGTTGATTGAAATTATCATTTATCAAACTTGTGCACCTGCTAGCATTCACACTTCATAAATTATTTCTTTTATCATTTACCTACTCGAGGACGAGCAGGAATTAAGCTTGGGGATGCTGATACGTCCCCAACGTATCTATAATTTATGAAGTATTCATGCTATTATATTATCTGTTTTGGATGTTTATTGGCATTATTAAACACTTTTATATTATTTTTGCGACTAACCTATTAACCCAGAGCCGGTGCCGCCTCTGTTTTTCCCCTTGTTTCAGTGTTTCGAAGAAAAGGAATATCAAACGGAGTCCAAACGGAATGAAACCTTCGGGAGAAGTTATTTTTGGAAAGAAAGCAATCCAGGAGACTTGGAGTGCACGTCGGGGGGTCAACGAGGAAGGCACGAGGCAGGGGGCCGCGCCCACCCCCTGGGCGCGCCCTCCACCCTCGTGGGCCCCTCGTGGCTCCCCTGACCGACTTCTTTCGCCTATATATATCCATATACCCTAAAACCTTCGGGGAACAGAATAGATCGGGAGTTCCACCACCGCAAGCCTCTGTAGCCACCAAAAACCAATCGGGACCCTGTTCCGGCACCCTGCCGGAGGGGGGATCCCTCACCGGTGGCCATCTTCATCATCCTGGCGCTCTCCATGATGAGGAGGGAGTAGTTCATCCTCGGGGCTGAGTTATGTACCAGTAGCTATGTTTGATCTCTCTCTCTCTCTCTCTCTCTCTCTCTCTCGTGTTCTTGAGGTGATACGATCTTGTTGTATCGCGAGCTTTGCTATTATAGTTGGATCTTATGATGTTTCTCCCCCTCTAATCTCTTGTAGTGGATTGAGTTTTCCCTTTGAAGTTACCTTATCGGATTGAGTCTTTAAGGATTTGAGAACACTTGATGTATGTCTTGCGTGGGATACCCGTGGTGACAATGGGGTATTCTATTGATTCACTTGATGTATGTTTTGGTGATCAACTTGCGGGTTCCGCCCATGAACCTATGCATAGGGGTTGGCACACGTTTTCGTCTTGACTCTCTGATAGAAACTTTGGGGCACTCTTTGAAGTACTTTGTGTTGGTTTGAATAGATGAATCTGAGATTGTGTGATGCATATCGTATAATCATACCCATGGATACTTGAGGTGACATTGGAGTATCTAGGTGACATTAGGGTTTTGGTTGATTTGTGTCTTAAGGTGTTATTCTAGTACGAACTCTATGATAGATCGAACGGAAAGAATAGCTTCATGTTATTTTACTACGGACTCTTGAATAGATCGATCAGAAAGGATAACTTTGAGGTGGTTTCGTACCCTACAATAATCTCTTCGTTTGTTCTCCACTATTAGTGACTCTGGAGTGACTCTTTGTTGCATGTTGAGGGATAGTTATATGATCTAGTTATGTTATTATTGTTGAGAGAACTTGCACTAGTGAAAGTATGAACCCTAGGCCTTGTTTCCTAGCATTGCAATACCGTTTACGCTCACTTTTATCGCTTGGTACCTTGCTGTTTTTATATTTTCAGATTACAAAAACCTATATCTACCATCCATATTGCACTTATATCACCATCTCTTCACCGAACTAGTGCACCTATACAATTTACCATTGTATTGGGTGTGTTGGGGACACAAGAGACTCTTTGTTATTTGGTTGCAAGGTTGCTTGAGAGAGACCACTTCATCCTACGCCTCCCACAGATTGATAAACCTTAGGTCATCCACTTGAGGGAAATTTGCTACTTTCCTACAAACCTCTGCACTTGGAGGCCCAACAACGTCTACAAGAAGAAGGTTGCGTAGTAGACATCAGGTAGTTCCGCTTCCAGTGACCATTCCCTTTGCAGTAGAAGCACTCAGCTTCAGGCTTGGGTCCAGCTTTGGGCTTCTTCACGTGAGTGGAAACTTGCTTGCCATTCTTCTTGAAGTTCTCTTTCTTTCCCTCGCCCTTTTTCTTGAAACTAGTGGTCTTGTTAACCATCAACACTTGACGCTCTTTCTTTATTTCTACCTTTCATCGATGTCCATCGCGATGAGCTCGGGAATCATATTCTTTATACCTTGCATATGATAGTTCATCACAAAGTTCTAGTAGCTTGGTGATAGTGACTAGAGAACTCTTTAAATCACTATCTTATCTGGAAGATTAACTCCAACTTGATTCATGCGATTGTAGTACCCAGACATTCTGAGCACATGCTCATTGGCTGAGCTATTCTCCTCCATCTTTTAGGCAAAGTACTTGTCAGAGGTCTCATACCTGTTGACACGGGCATGAGTCTGAAATTCCAATTTCAGCTCTTAGAACATCTCATATGTTCTGTGGCGTTCACAACATTTCGAAGTCCTGGTTCTAGGCCGTAAATCATGGTGCACTAAACTATTAAGTAGTTATCATATCAAGCTTGCCAAACGTTCATAACGTCTGCATATGCTCCTACAATAGGTCTGTCACCTAGCAGTGCATCAAGGACATATTTCTTCTGTGCAGCAATGAGGATAATCCTCACATCACGAACCCAGTCCGCATTATTGCTACTATCGTCTTTCAACTTAGTTTTTGTAGGAAGATATCAAAAATAGAGGGGAGCTATATCGCGAGCTATTGATCTACAACATAGATATGCAAAATCTATTAAGGCTAAGTTCATGATAAATTTAAGTTCAATTAATCAACTTACTAATGAACTCCCACTTAAATAAACATCCCTCAAGTTATCTAAGTGATACATGATCCAAATCAACTAACCCATGTCCGATCATCACGTGAGATGGGATAGTTATCAATGGTGACATCTCTAGGTTGATCATATCTACTATATGACTCATGTTCGACCTTTCAGTCTCCAGTGTTCTGAGACCATGTCTATACATGCTAGGCTCGCCAAGTTTAACCCAAGTATTCTGCATGTGCAAAACTGCCTTACACCCGTTGTATGTGAACGTAGAGTCTATCACACCCGATCATCACGTGGTGCTTCGAAACGAGGACTTTGGCAACAGTGCATACTCGGGGCGAACACATTTATCTTGAAATTTAGTGAAGAGATCATCTTATAATGCTAGCATCGATCTAAGCAAAATAAGATACATAAAAGATAAACATCACATGCAACCAAAATATGTGACATGATATGGCCATCATCATCTTGTGCTTTTGATCTCCATCGCCAAAGCATCATCATGATCTCCATCGTCACCGGCTCAACACCTTGATCTCCATTGATGCGCCATGGTCGTCTCACCAACTATTGCTTCTACAACTATCGCTAACGTGTAGTGATAAAGTAAAGCAATTACATGGCGTTTGCATTTCAAACAATAAAGAGACAACCATAAGGCTCCTGCCGGTTGCCGATAACTTACAAAACATGATCATCTCATACAATAACATATATCACATCATGGATTGACCATATCACATCACAACATGCCCTGCAAAAACAAGTTAGACGTCCTCTACTTTGTTGTTGCAAGTTTTACGTGGCTGCTACAGGCTTCTAGCAAGAACCGTTCTTACCTACGCAAAAACCACAACGATGTTTCATCAAGTTTGTTGTTTTAACCTTCTTCATGGATCGGTCGTAGTCAAATTCGATTCAACTAAAGTAGGAGAAACAGACACCCGCCAGCCACCTTTATGCAAAACTAGTTGCATGTTTGTCAGTGGAACCGGTCTCGTGTGCGTGGACATGTAGGGTTTGTCCGGGCCGCTTCAGCCCACAATACCGCTGTCGGTGTCAAAACCGGCGGATCTCGGGTAGGGGGTCCCGAACTGTGCGTCTAGGCGGATGGTAACAGGAGACAAGGGACACGATGTTTTTACCCAGGTTCGGGCCCTCTCGATGGAGGTAAAACCCTACTCATGCTTGATTAATATTGATGATATGGGTAGTACAAGAGTGGATCTACCACGAGATCGAGAGGCTAAACCCTAGAAGCTAGCCTATGGTATGATTGTTGTTCGTCTCACGGACTAAAACCCTCCGGTTTATATAGACACCGGTAGGGTTAGGGTTACCTGTAGTCGGTTACAATGGTAGGTGATCTACATATCCGTATCGCCAAGCTTTCCTTCCACGCCAAGGAAAGTCCCAACCGGACACGGGACGAAGTCTTCAATCTTGTATCTTAATAGTCCAGGAATCCGGCCAACGGTGATAGTTCGGCTATCCGGACACCCCTAATCCAGGACTCCTCAAGAGCCTGAATCAGGCTTCAATGACGACGAGTCCGGCGCATATTGTCTTCGACATTGCAAGGCGGGTTCCTCCGAATACTTCATAGAAGATTTTGAACACAAGGATACTGTCCGGCTCTGCAAAACAAGTTCCACATACTACCGTAGAGAGAATAACCTTTGCACAGATCTGCTGACGTATTCCGCGGCGTGACATCACACCACGGCCAGACCTTTATACGAATCGTTTTCACTATTCCACCTCAGCACGTTTTGCGAGGAGGTTTCCTTGGCACGTCTTATCAGAGCGGAGATCGTGCCCCCTTATTGCCGGATTCCCATCAATACGGACGTGGGTAACCCAACCGCGCCATTGATTATGGTGCTTGGGAGATAAGCGAGTTTTACCAGGCTGGCGGGGGACGCATAGCTTCGTCCGTCCATATAAGGGATAAGGATCCACCTTTTCACCTACGCCTTCTTCCTCCTTTGCTCATCCATATCCGCGCACTCGAGCTCCAGCGCCCAAGTCCGCACATCCCTCCTCAACCTCCTCCAGCCATGTCCGGAGCGGGAGGCAAGTGGATGGTATCCTCCGTCACGGATACTTGTCCAGCGACATCGCGCACCGGCTCCCCGACGAGGGGCAGCTCATTCCCACCCCCAGGCCCCATGAGAGGGTGGTGTTCCTCACCCACTTCCTCCGCGGACTAGGTTTTCCACTTCACCCATTTGTCCCGGGGCTCATGTTCTACTATGGCCTGGACTTCCACGATCTGGCCCCGAATTTCATCCTCAATATCTCGGCGTTCATCGTCGTGTGCGAGGCCTTCCTCTGCATCCAGCCCCACTTCGGCTTATGGCTGAAGACGTTGAATGTCAAGCCGAAGGTAGTGGGCGGCCGCCAAGCGGAGTGCGGAGGTGCCATGGTTGGCAAGATGGCCAAAGTCCTATGGCTCGAGGGCTCCTTTGTGGAGACCATAAAGGGGTGGCAATCGGGGTGGTTCTACATCACCGAGCCGCGCGACTCTCAATGGGCGGCGGCCCCCGAATTCCGATCTGGCTTCCCCACACGGCTCACATCATGGAAAGAGACGGGCATGACGTGGGGTAATCCGGAAGAGCTATCCAGACTCCAAACCTGCGTCCGAAACCTGGTGGACAAGAATCTCAGGCTTGTCAATGTAGTCCAGGTTATGCTCATCCGCCGGATCCTCCCATGCCAACAACGGGCCTTCAAATTGTGGGAGTTCGATCCGGCACAACACCAAACTCTGAAAAGGCTCTTCGACACTACGCACGAAGATGCCTGGAAGAGTCTTGTTCAAAGGCGCCGAGGCTCTACATCCGCCATCAAGATCATGGATTCAGCTCGCAGCGCCAAGCTACCGAGGTAAGCTATTTTACCCTTTACGGGACTCTTGTTTTTCATAGTTTGACTCTATGTGGGATCTAAAACTCCCTAACCTTTGACAGGATTGGCTGAAGACGTCCGGACAGATTAACTGTCCGGCCCCCTTGCCAGAAGACCCAGGGACGCCCGATTGACGGGGCTGGTGGCTCCAGCACCACACGTGGTGCCGGAGAAGAAGGCCAAGAAGAAGGCCACGGGAACTCGAAGGAGCTCCCGGCGCCAGGTGCTGTCGGACTCATCGTCCGGCCTAATCCGAGCAGAATCCTACGCCGAGGACGAGGAGGAGGAAGAATCCTCTCCCCGGGGAGAGAAGAAAAGGAAGGCCGCCTGACCGGGAGGCCGGAGGGTCCAAGAAAGGAAGGACCCTTCCTCCGGACTTCTGCACCAACGCCGACAACGATGAGGAGGAGTGGCCACCAAGGGCCAAGCCCCTGGCGAGATCGTAAGTGTCCGGACTCCGAAATAGTTCATGACTTTTTATTTGTCGCATAGTGTCTCCTAACGCCGAATATGACCCTGTAGCCCGCCCAAGGACGATCTCGCCGCTTCATCGAGCGGCTCCCTGGATTCGTCGAATGTGAATAGCACTTCACTTCCGACCGCCTCCTCTCCTCGTGACGCAGCATTTACACCGCGGTGGAGTCCCAAAGGGGCCCAGCCAGAGGAGGTGGCTCGAGGCGCTGCAAGGCGACCTCTCGGACTCTGGGCGCAAGGGGCGAGACCAGAGGGCTCTAAGTCCGCCTGCGGCCGGACTCTGCAGAACCTCTGGTTCCGAAGTTCGGCAAGCGGCCCCTTCGTAAGAAGGGCAAGATCGCGACGCCGGTGACCTCCGTCCCATCCGGAGGCACGGATAGCTTGCCGGAGGCGCTTAACGGCGCCTCCATCGACGAGGAGCACCATCTTGTTATGAGTGTGGTGATCCGAAAGTTCAACTGCCAAGAGCGGGCTGACTGAAGCCTATACCAGCCTTCTAACAGGCTTTGAGGTTAGTTTAGAATATGTAAAAATATTACCGCATAGACAGTAGCCCCTGATGCTTAGTTTGGTGTTCGGAAAGAAAAGCCGGACTGGGGATCTAAAAAGATATACGCAGGAGTCTAACATAAGTATGAAATATGGGAATGCAGTTACGCCGACCGCCAAGACCGACTCGGGAGGTCAATGCATTGAAGCGAGCCTCGGCGGTCCGAGAACAAGCTCGGCCTTGCCAAGCAGTGGCTCAAGGACAAGGAAGGTAAGTAATACCGTCTTAAAGTAATACCTTATAGAAAGGATTTGGTTGCAAGAATGACACGACTAACGTGGGTATTGTAGGGGCCACGATCGAGGTGGCGACCCTAAAGGAAGCTGTGTCCACGGCCGAAAGCAAAGCGGCCGCGGAGCGCACCGAGCGAGAGAAGCAGGAGGCGCGGGTGGCGGAGGTGCGGCAAGAGCTCCAGGTTCTCGTGGAAAAACACGAGAGTTTGGAGCGTGACTCGAAGACTCGAGAGTCCGAGCTCGCCTCGGCTCTTGAGAGTGCCAAAGCCGCTAAGGCCGAAGCCCAAAAGCCCTCCAGGAAATTGAATCATTAAAGAAGATAGTGGCGGGTAAGGCATTCTTTATGCAAAGCAAGCATGTGAAAGTGAATTATCTATTACTTACCTGAATCCGGAGCCCTCCAGGAGCATTCGAAGATCTGCCCGTGAGTGTGTCCGATGTTGCCGCGTTCTACCGTGCCAAGGAGGGATCTCGACGAAAAGGTGTTACGGTCTCAGTATGCCGAGGCCGGACATCCGTGCCTCGAGAGACTAGCTGAAGCGGTGGTCGAGCTCCACAAGGCCGCCGAACAGGCCATGAAGGGCCTCATAATTCGCCGTGGCCATTGGAAGCCATGCCTAGGAGCTACTTTGGACTAGTGCGCGGCTGGTGGACGCCTTTGTCCATGGATTGAAGTCATCAAGCGCTCCGTCTGCATTGAAGGTGCCTGTCGGCCCTTGCCCGTGCTAAAGTGCACCGGGCAAGCTGGATCTTGAGAAGCTTGTGGCGGACGGGCCATCGAAGGGCAAGGAGCATCGAAGCCGAAATGTACTATAAGGGCGTCTGAAGGGTGCCCTTTTATAGCGGGTGAATGCTCCAAAGATGTAATTTTGAATAGACTCGCATTTGTTATCCTGTATGTCAAAAACTTGTTCGTATGCGCTAAGCAACGCTTGTGAATTTAAGATATTACCTTCTGTGAGGCAGTTTATCAAATTTGAGAGATGGCAAGTCGTTGGCTTCAGCCCCCATGCCACGAGAGCTGGGGTGTTCGGGATAAACTTGAGCGCTCTTGTTCCCATTCTTGGGTCCTTCGACGGAGGCGCTCAACGCAACGAACAAGGCAACCGGACTATAGTGCTTGAACACTCTCACTTAGCCATAGAATTCTATAATTTTAAATTTCGGCGAAGCCCCTAGTATTCGAAAGACCGAGTTCGGGGCGCTATCCACGCCTTGGCCGGACAATGCCGACTCCTTGCTCTAAGCGGCATAAGTCTTTAGGGACCCGAAAAAACCTCTCGAACAGCGACCGACTCTCGCCCTATCATGACGGTCATTTTTGAGCTTTCTCCACTGAGGTGCTCAACCCAGCTCAACCGGGGCACAATCGCAGTGGTTCTCCTAGCGCTACCTTAGCCGATATAACGGAACGTAAGGTACCAAAACATGGGAGCCGGGCAAACCCAACTATTGACCCAAGACATGATTCAGAGTCGTTGCATATAATGCTATAAGTTCGGGGTGCCGCACTTGTGTAAGTGTTCGGACTTATCACACCATATTTTTGGGGTACTTAAGCCCCTGGTGTATTGGCCGTACCAAAGTGTACGGGTGCAACATGTCATGAATGAACATATATATAGATAAAGAAAGGAGTGCAATAATAGGCAAAAGCTATGTATTGTTTATTCAAAAAGGTACTGCAATGAAAGCAGAACGATACAAATAGTGCGATAAGCAAGGATGGGATTATTTGACATGTCCCCCTCCAGGGGTAAGCTGCGGGATGGTATGTAAAACAGGTATAATGCTCGTAGTAGAGACCACCTGGACACTCGACGTAGCTTTCTGCTTCCTTGGCTGTTGCATCGTGAGTTCGGCAATTCTAGAGCCGGACAGGGCTTCTGAAAAACGGAGTCCTGAAAGTAAGAGAAAAGAAGATAGGAAAAGAACGAAACAATCGGGAGCCCCTAGTGCGGTTGATCCGCATTCTGGGCGTTCCATGGTCGTGCCCCTCCCCTTATGCCCATGGTATCTCCAGAGCGTAGTTATGTACGCGTAGTACTGGCTTCGCAATTTCGCGAGGGCTGGGGTTGGGGCCGGATTGCTACGCGTGCTCGGATCGTGCCAGCCGGTCTTGTTGTAGATTACCCCGGGCGCGCTTGACGGTGCCCGGACGTTTAGTAGCCGGACTCGAGAATTGCTGTGAGAGGCTGGTTTGCACCTCCGCCGCGAGGGCCGCCGTATGCTCCTCTGTTCGGAGAGAGCGTTCGGTGTTTCCATTGATCGTGATTACTCCTCGAGGGCCTGGCATCTTGAGCTTGAGGTATGCTTAGTGCAGCACCGCATTGAACTTTGCAAATGCGGTTCGCCCAAGCAGTGCGTGATAGCCGCTGCGGAACGGGACTATGTCGAAGATTAACTCCTCGCTTCAGAAGTTATCCGGGGATCCGAAGACCACTTCGAGTGTAACTGAGCCTGTACAATTGGCCTCTACACCTGGTATGACGCCTTTAAAGGTCGTCTTTGTGGGTTTAATCCTTGAGGGGTCTATGCCCATTTTGCACACTGTATCCTGATAGAGCAGGTTCAGGCTGCTACCGCCGTCCATCATGACTCTAGTGAGCTGAAATCCGTCAAATATTGGGTCAAGAACCAATGCGGCGAATCCGCCGTGGCGGATACTAGTGGGGTGGTCCCTTTGATCAAAGGTGATCGGGCAGGAGGACCATGGGTTGACCTTTAGGGCGACTGGCTCCATCGCATATACGTCCCTTAGTGCACGCTTCCGCTCCCTTTTGGGTATGTGGGTTGCGTATATCATGTTCACCGTCCGCACTTGTGGGGGGAAGCCCTTCTGTCCTCTATTGTTCGGCGGCCGGGGCTCCTCCTCTTCCTTGCTATGCAGCCCCTTGTCATTGAGTTTGGCATTTAACTTGCCTGCCTGTTTGAAGACCCAACAATCCCTGTTGGTGTGTGAGGGAGTCCTGGATTAGGGGGTGTCCGGATAGCCGAACTATCATCGTTGGCCGGACTCCTGGACTATGAAGATACAAGATTGAAGACTTCGCCCCGTGTCCGGATGGGACTTTCCTTGGCGTGGAAGGCACGCTTGGCGATACGGATATGTAGATCTCCTACCATTGTAACCGACTCTATGTAACCCTAACCCTACCCGGTGTCTATATAAACCGGAGGGTTTTAGTCCGTAGGACGAACAACAATCATACCATAGGCTAGCTTCTAGGGTTTAGCCTCTCGATCTCGTGGTAGATCCTCTTGTACTACCCATATCATCAAGATTAATCAAGCATGAGTAGGGTTTTACCTCCATCGAGAGGGCCCGAACACCGCGTAAAAACATCGTGTCCCTTGTCTCCTGTTACCATCCGCCTAGACGCCTGCTCGGGACCCCCTACCCGAGATCCGCCGGTTTTGACAGCGACATTGGTGCTTTCATTGAGAGTTCCTCCGTGTCGTCATCCTTAGGCCCGATGGCTCCTTCGATCATCAACAACGACGCGGTCCAGGTGGTGAGACTTTTCTCCCGGACAGATCTTCATATTCGGCGGCTTTGCTGCGGGCAATTCACTTGGCCATCTGGAGCAGATCGAAAGCTACGCCCTGGCCATCAGTCGATTTGGGAGTTTGAACTACACGGCCGACATCCACGGAGACTTGATCTTCGACGGATCCGAGCCACAGCCAAGCGCGCCGCACTATCTCGATGTGCATGATCTAGCTCTGCTGCCGAACAGTGCCTTGGAGGCCGCACCAGCGTCCGCACCGACCTTTAGCTCGGAGCCGACTCCGCCGATCGAGGACAAGTGGTTGGACACCGCCTCGGGGGCTACAATCTCTACGGCGATTGAGCCGAACTCCATCCCTGTCCTTTGCGAAGACCGTGACTCCAAGGTGCCAGACTCCTCTCCGGACTCCGAACCCTCCACGCCCCCGCCAATCGAATCAGATTGGGCGCCGGTTATGGAGTTCATCGCCATGACATCTTTCAAAGACTCGCCCTTTGGTGACATCCTGAATTCACTAATGTCTCTCTCTTTATCAGAGAGCCTGGCGGACTACGGTCAGGAAGGTTGGGATGCAGACGACGAAGAAATTCAACGCCCACCCACCACCCAATTTGTAGCCACTGTCGATGATTTAACCGACATGCTCGACTTCGACTCGGAAGACATCGACGGTATGGATGACGATGCTGGAGACGACCAAGAACCAGCACCTACAGGGCACTGGAAGGCCACCTCGTCATACGACATATACATGGTGGACATCCCAAAAGATGGGAATGACGATGGAACAGCGGAGGATGACCCCTCCAAGAAACAGCCCAAGCGCCAAGGCCGTCGTGAGCCACTCTAAATCCCGCCACAAAGAAAACGGTGATTCCGCACGGGAGATAATAACACCCTGACAAGGTTGAAGACAACCCCCTCCAAAGCAGGATTCAACACAGGAGGAGGGAGAAGCCAGCCCTCATGATAGAGCGGCAGACAGGGAGGTGGAGGACGATAATTATATGCCTCCCTCCAAAGATGAGGCAAGCCTCTATGATGACGAATTTGTCGTGCCTGAGGATCCCTCCGAACATGAGCGTTTCAAACACAGGCTTATGGCCACGGCTAGCAGCCTCAAGAAAAAGCAGCAACAGCTTAGAGCTGACCAAGACTTGCTAGCTAACAGATGGACTGAAGTCCTTGCAGCCGAAGAGTACGAACTCGAACGCCCCTCCAAGAGATACCCAAAACGCAGGCTGCTACCCCAATTAGAGGAGGAAGCACCCAAACCTACATCACCAAGCATGATGCGGCCGACCGCCACCCGTGGTCGCGATAGAGAGGCCTCTAGGCCCTCCATTCAAGCCGCACCCCAGCATCGCTCGAAAAGTACCAAGGCACGGGGAAACGCGCCAGACCTGCGAGACATATTGGAGGACAAGGCAGGCAAACAAGATCGATCTACGGATCGCGTGGGCACCACACGATACGTGATGATAACCGTCATGCCGGATACAGCAATTCCGGCCGGGCCGAACACAGTAGACAAAGCTCATTTGAGCTGCGTCGTGATATAGCTCAATCTGAGGCGCCAAGACACCCACCATGCTTCACAGACGAAGTGATGGATCATCAAATACCCGAGGGTTTCAAACCCGTAAACATCGAATCATCCGATGGCACAACAGATCCTGCGGTTTGGATCAAGGACTACCTCCTCCATATCCACATGGCCTGCGGTGATGATCTACACGCCATCAAATACCTCCCACTCAAGCTTAAAGGACCATCTCGGCATTGGCTTAACAGCTTGCCAAAGATAATCAATTGGTTGTTGGGAGGACCCGAAGCCACATTCCTTGATAACTTCCATGGCACATATGTGCGACCACCAGACGCCGATGACCTCAGCCACATAATTCAGCAGCCGTAAGAATTGGCCGACAATTCTGACACGGTTCCTAACCAAGAAAAATCAAATCGTTGATCCCCGGATGCGCAGGCCCTTGCAGCCTTCAAACATAACATCCGTGACGAGTGGCTTGCCCGGCACCTAGGACAGGAAAATCCGAAATCCATGGCAGCCCTCATAACGCTCATGACCCGCTTTTGCACGGGAGAGGACAGCTGGCTAGCTCGTAGTAACAACTTGACCAAAAACCCTGGTAGTTCGGATACCAAGGACAACAATGGCAGGTCGTGTCGCAACAAGCACAAGCTCCGCATTAACGGTGATAATGCTGAAGATACGGCAGTCAATGCCGGATTCAGAGGCTCTAAACCCGGTCAGCGGAAAAAGCCGTTCAAAAGAAATACTCAAGGCCCGTCCAATCTGGACCGAATACTCAATTTCTCGTGCCAAATACATGGCACCCCCGAAAAACCAGCCAACCACACCAACAGGGATTGTTGGGTCTTCAAACAGGCAGGCAAGTTAAATGCCGAACTCAATGACAAGGGGCTGCGAGCGATGCGAGGAGGAGCCCGACCGCCGAACAATAGAGGATGAAGGGCTTCCCCACAAGTGCGGACGGTGAACATGATATACGCAACCCACATACCCAAAAGGGAGCGGAAGCGTGCACTAAGGGACGATATGCGATGGAGCCACGCCTCAAGTTCAACCCATGGTCCTCTGCTCGACCACCTTTGATCAAGGGACCACCCACTAGCATCCGCCACGGCGGATTCGCCGCATTGGTTCTTGACCCAATCATCGACGGATTTCACCTCACGTAGTCCCGATGGGCGACGGTAGCAGCCTGAACCTGCTCTATCAGGATACAAAGGCGCAAAATGGGCATAGACCCTCAAGGATTAAACCCACAAAGACGACCTTTAAAGGCGTCATACCAGGTGTAGAGGCCAATTGTACAGGCTCAGTTACACTTGAAGTGCTCTTCGGATCCCCGGATAACTTCCGAAGCGAAGAGTTAATCTTCGACATAGTCCCGTTCCGCAGCGGCTATCATGCACTGCTTGGACGAACCCCATTTACAAAGTTCAATGCGGTGCCGCACTACGCATACCTCAATTTCAAGATGCCAGGCCCTCGAGGAGTAATCACGGTCAATGGAAACACCGAACGCTCTCTCCGAACGGAGGAGCATACGGCGGCCCTCGCGGCGGAGGTGCAAAACATCCTCTCACAGCAATTCTCGAGTCCGGCTACTAAACGTCCGGACACCGTCAAGCGCGCCCGGAGTAACCTACAACAATACCGCCTGGCACGACCCGAGCACGCCAGAGTAATCCGCCCCAACCCCAGCCCTCGCGAAATTGCGAAGCGATTACGCGTACATAACTACGCTTTGGAGATACCATGGGCATAAGGGGAGGGCACGACCACGGCACGCCTGCACGCGGCTCAACCGCACCAGGGGCTCCCGATTGTGTCATTCTTTTTCTTTCATCTTTTCTCTTACTTTCAGGACTCCGTTTTCTAGAAGCCTTGTCTGGCACTAGAATTGCCGAACTCACGACACAACAGCCAGGGAAGCAGAAAGCTACGTCGAGTGTCCAGGTGGTCTCTACTACGAGCATTATACCTGTTTTACATACCATCCCGCAGCTTACCTCGAGGGGAGATGTTAAATAGTCCCATCCCTTGCTTATCGCACTATTTGTATCATTACGCTTTCATTGCAAGATTTTTTGAATAAGCAATACATAGCTTTTGCCTATTATTGCACTCCTTTCTTTATCTATATACATGTTCATTCATGACACGTTGCACCCGTACACTTTGGTACGGCCAATACACCAGGGGCTTAAGTACCCCAAAAATATGGTGTGATAAGTCCGAACACTTACACAAGTGCGGCACCCCGAACTTATAGCATTATATGCATCAGCTCCGAATCATGTCTTGGGTCAATAGTTGGGTTTGCCCGGCTCCCATGTTTTGGTACCTTACGTTCCGTTATATCGGCTAAGGTAGTGCTGGGAGAACCACTGCGATTGTGCCTCGGTTGAGCTGGGTTGAGCACCTCAGTGGAGAAAGCTAAAACAGACCGTCATGATAGGGCGAGGGCCGGTCGCTGTTCGAGAGGTTTTTTAGGGTCCCTAAAGACTTATGCCGCTTAGAGAGAGGAGTCGGCATTGTCTGGCCAAGGCGTGGATAGCGCCCCAAACTCGGTCTTCCGAATACAAGGGGCTTCGCCGAAATTTAAAATTATAGAATTCTATGGCTAAGTGAGAGTGTTCAAGCACTATAGTCCGGTTGCCTTGTTCGTTGTGTTGAGCACCTCCCTCGAAGGACCCAAGAATGGGAAAAAGTTCACTCAAGTTTATCCCGAACACCCCAGCACTCGCGGCATGGGGGCTGAAGCCAACGACTTGCCATCTCTCAAATTTGATAAACGGCCGCACAGAAGGTAATATTTTAAATTCACAAACGTTGCTTAGCGCATATGAACAAGTTTTCAGCGTACATGATAACAAATGCGAGTCTATTCAAAAATTACATCTTTGGAGCATTCACCGCTATAAGGCGGGCACCCTTCGTGACGCCCTCATAGTACATTTCGACTTGCGATGCTCCTTGCCCTTCGGTGGCCCGTCCGTCACACAAGCTTCAAAGATCCAGCTTGCCCCATGCACTTTAGCATGGGCAAGGGCCGACGGCACCTTCAATGCAGACGGAGCGCTGATGACTTCAATCCACGGACAAAGGCGTCCACCACCGCCGACTAGCCAAGTAGCTCCAGCATGGCTTCCAATGGCCAGCCGAATTATGAGGCCCTTCATGGCCTGTTCGGCGACCTTGTGGAGCTCGACCAGCTGCTTCATTTGGTCGCTCGAAACACCGGATGTCCGGCCTCAACATCGAGACCAGAACACCTTTTCCGTCGAGCTCCCCTCCTTGGCGCGGTAGAACGCGGCAGCATCAGACACACTTTGGGGCAGATCTGCGAATGCTCCTGGAGAGCTCCGGATTCAGGTAAGTAATAGATAATTCACTTCCACATGCTTTCTTTGCATAAAGAATGCCTTACCCACCGCTATCTTCTTTAATGATTCAATTTCCTGAAGGGCTTTTTGGGCTTCGGCCTTAGCGGCTTTGGCACCCTCAAGAGCCGAGGCGAGCTCGGACTCTCGAGTCTTCGAGTCACGCTCCAAACTCTCGTGTTTTTCCACGAGAGCCTGGAGCTCCTGCCGCACCTCCGCCACCCGCGCCTCCTGCTTCTCTCACTGGGTGCACTCCGCGGCCGCTTTGCTTTCGGCCGTGGACACCACTTCCTTCAGGGTCGCCACCTCGTACGTGACCCCTACAATTCCCACGTTAGTCCTGTCATTTTTGCAACCAAATCCTTTCTATAAGGTATTACTTTAATAAGGTATTACTTACCTTCCTTGTCCTCGAGCTGCTTCTTGGCAAGGCCGAGCTCGTTCTCGGACCGCTCGAGGCTCTGCTTCAATGCATTGACCTCTGCGATTAGTCTTGGCGGTCGTGATCAACCTGCATTCCCATATTGACATACTTATGTTAGACTCCCATATTGACACTGAACTTTCTGGATCACCACACTCATAACAGTGTGGTGCTCCTCGTTGATGGAGGCGCCGTTAAGCACCTCCAGCAAGCTATCCGGTGCCTCCGGATGGACGGAGGTCACCAGCGTCGCAGTCTTGCCCTTCTTACGAAGGGGCCGCTTGCCGGACTTCGGAACCACTGAAGGTTCCGGTACGGAGTCTCATGAGGCGGACTTAGAGCCCTCTGGGGTCTCGCCCCCTTTGCGCCCAGAGTCCGGGAGGTCCCCTTGCGGCGCCTCCAGGGCCACCTCCTCCTGGCTGGGCCCATTTTGGGACTCCACCGCGGTGTCGTCTGCGTCACAAGGAGAGGAGGCGGTCGGAAGTGAAGTGCTATTCACATTCGACGAATCCAGGGAGCCGCTCGACGAAGCGGCGAGATAAATCATTGGGCGGGCTATGAGGTCATATTCGGCGTTAGGAGACACTATGCGACAAATAAAAAGTCATGAAGTATTCCGGAGTCCGGACACTTACGATCTCGCCAGGGGCTTGGCCCTTGGTGGCCACTCCTCCTCGTCATTGTCGGCGATGGTGGAGAAGTCCGAGGAAGGGTCCTTCCTTTCTTGGACCCTCCGGCCTCCGCAGTCGGGGCGGTCTTCCTTTTCTTCTCTCCCCCCGCTGGGGGAGAGGATTCTTTTTCCTCCTCCTCGTCCTCAGGCAAGGATTCTGCCTCGGATTCGTCGGACGATGAGTCCGACAGCACCTGGCGCCGGGAGCTCCTTCGAGTTCCCGTGGCCTTCTTCTTGGCCTTCTTCTCCGGCACCACGTGTGGTGCTGGAGCCACCAGCCCGTCAATCAAGGCGTCCGCTGGAGTCTTCTAGCAAGGGCGGACAGTTAATCTGTCCGGGACGTCTTCAACCAGATCTGTCAAAGGTTAGGGAGTTTTAGATCCCACATAGAGTCAAACTATGAAAAACAAGAGTCCGTAAAGGGTAAAATAGCTTACCTCGGTAGCTTGGCGCTGCGAGCTGAATCCGCGATCTTCGGTAGCGGATGTGGGAGCCTCGGCGCCCTTGAACAGCACCTTCCACGCATCTTCGTACGTAGTGTCAAAGAGCCTTCTGAGAGTTTGGTGCTGTGCCGGATCGAACTCCCACAATTTGAAGGCCCGTTGTTGGCATGGGAGGATCCGGCGGATGAGCATAACCTGGACTACATAGACAAGCCTGAGATTCTTGTCCACCAGGTTTCGGACGCAGGTTTGGAGTCCGGATAGCTCTTCCAAATTACCCCACGTCAGGCCCGTCTCTTTCCATGATGTGAGCCATGTGGGGAAGCCAGATCGGAATTCGGGGGCCGCCGCCCATTGAGAGTCGCGCGGCTCGGTGATGTAGAACCACCCCGATTGCCACCCCTTTATGGTCTCCACAAAGGAGCCCTCGAGCCATAGGACTTTGGCCATCTTGCCAACCATGGCACCTCCGCCTCCGCTTGGCGGCCGCCCACTACCTTCGGCTTGATATTGAAGGTCTTCAGCCATAAGTCAAGTAGGGCTGGAATCTGAAGGAAGGCCTACCTGACGATGAACGCCGAGATGTTGAGGATGAAATTCGGGCTAGATCGTGGAAGTCCAGCCGTAGTAGAACATGAGCCCCCGGACAAATGGGTGAAGTGGAAAACCTAGTCCACGGAGGAAGTGGGTGAGGAACACCACCCTCTCATGGGGCCTGGGGGTGGGAATGAGCTGCCCCTCGTCAGGGAGCCGGTGCGCGATGTCACTAGACAAGTATCCGGCCTTCCGCAGCTTTTTGATTTGTCCCTCCGTGACGGAGGAGACCATCCACTTGCCTCTCGCTCCGGACATGACTGGAGGAGGTTGAGGAGGGATGTGCGGACTTGGGCGCTGGAGCTCGAAAAGCGGAAATGGATGAGCAAAGGAGGAAGAAGGCGTGGGTGAAAAGGTGGATCCTTATCCCTTATATGGACTGACGAAGCTATGCATCCCCGCCAACTGGTAAAACTCGCTTATCTCCCAAGCGTCGTAATCAATGGCGCGTTGGGTTGCCCACGTCCATATTGATGGGAATCCCAGAATAAGGGGCACGATCTCCGCTTTGATAAGGCGTGCCAAGGAAACCGCCTCGCTAAACGTGACCGAGGTGGAACAAGAAAAATGATTCGTATAAAGGCCTGGCCGTGGTGTGATGTCACGCGCTGAATACGTCGACAGATCTGTGCAAAGGTTATTCTCTACGGTAGTATGTGGAACTTGTTTTGCGAGCTGGACACTATCCTTGTGTTCAAAATCTTCTATGAAGTATTCGGAGGAGGAACCCGTCTTGCAATGCCGAAGACAATATACGCGCAGAACTGTCGTCATTGAAGCCTGGTTCGTGGGGCTACCGAGGAGTCCTCAGTATTAGGGGGTGTCCGGATAGCGAACTATCATCGCCGTTGGCGGACTCTGGAGTATGAAAATACAAGATTGAAGACTTCGCCCGTGTCCGGATGGGACTTTCCTTGGCGTGGAAGGCAAGCTTGGCGTCTGGATATGTAGATCTCCTACCATTGTAACCGACTGTGTAACCCTAACCCTACCGGTGTCTATATAAACGGAGGGTTTTAGTCCCTAGGATGTACAACAATCATACCATAGGCGAGCTTCTAGGGGTTAGCCTCTCAGATCTCGTGGTAGATCCACTCTTGTACTACCCATATCATCAATATTAATCAAGCGAGTAGAGTTTTACCTCCATCGAGAGGGCCCGAACACAGGTAAAAACATCGTGTCCCTTGTCTCCTGTTACCATCCGCCTAGACGCACAGTTCGGGACCCCCTACCCGAGATCCGCCGGTTTTGACACCGACAGTGTGGTTGGCTGGCTTTTCGGGGGTGCCATGTATTTGGCACGAGCGATCGAGTATTCGGTCCAGATTGGACGGGCCCTGAGTATTTCTTTTAAACGGCTTTTTCCGCTGACTGGGTTTAGAACCTTTGAATCCGGCATTGATCGCCGTATCTTCAAAGATTATCGCTGCACGCGGCGCTTGTGCTTGTTGCGATGCGACCTGCCATTGCTGTCCTTGGTATCCGAACTACCAGGGTTTTTGGTCAAGTTGTTACTACGAGCTAGCCAGTTGTCCTCTCCCACGCAAAAGCGGGTCATGAACATTGTGAGGGCTGCCATGGATTTCGGCTTTTCCTGTCCTAGGTGCCGGGCAAGCCACTCGTCGCGGATGTTATGTTTGAAGGCTGCAAGGGCCTCTGCATCCAGACAGTCAACGATTTGATTTTTCTTGGTTAGGAACCGTGTCCAGAATTGTCTGGCCGATTCTTCTGGCTGCTGAATTATGTGGCTGAGGTCATCGGCGCTTGGTGGTCACACATATGTGCCCTGGAAGTTATCGAGGAATGCGACTTCCAGGTCCTCCCAACAACCAATTGATTCTGCTGGCAAGCTGTTAAGCCAATGCCGAGCTGGTCCTTTAAGCTTGAGTGGGAGGTATTTGATGGCGTGTAGATCATTACCGCGGGCCATGTGGATATGGAGGAGGTAGTCCTCGATCCAAACCGCAGGATCTGTTGTGCCATCGTATGATTCGATGTTTACGGGTTTGAAACCCTCGGGGATTTGACGATCCATCACTTCGTCTGTGAAGCATAGTGGGTGTGCGACGCCTCTGTATTGAGCTATATCACGACGCAGCTCACATGAGCTTTGTCTCATCGTGGTTCGGCCCACCGAATTGTTGTATCCGCGTGACGGTTATCATCACGTGTCGTGGGGCGCCCACGCGATCCGTAGATCGATCTTGTTTGCCTTGCCTTGCCCTCCAATATGTCTCGCAGGTCTGGCGCGTTTCCCCGTGCCTTGGTACTTTTCGAGCGACGCGGGGGTGCGGCTTGAATGGAGGGTCTAGAGGCCTCTCTGTCGCGGCCACGGGGTGGCCGGTCGGACACATTATGCGCTGGTGATGTAGGTTTGGGTGCTTCCTCCTCTAATTGGGGTAGCGGCCTGCGTTTGGGGTATCTCTTGGAGGGGCGTTCGAGTTCGTACTCTTCGGCTACAAGGACTTCAGTCCATCTGTCAGCTAGCAAGTCTTGGTCAGCTCTAAGCTGCTGCTGCTTTTTCTTGAGGCTACTTGTCATGGCCATAAGCCTGCGTTTGAAACGTTCCTGTTCGGCGGGATCCTCAGGCACGGCAAATTCGTCGTCGTCGAGGCTTGCCTCATCTTCGGAGGGAGGCATATAATTATCGTCCTCCACCTCCCCGTCGCCACTCTATCATGAGGGCTGGCTTCTCCTCCTCCTCTGTTGAATCACGCTAGAGGGGGTTGTCTTGACCTTGTCCGGGGTGTTATTATCTCCCGTGCCGGAATCACCGTTTTTGCTGTGGCGGGATTTAGAGCGGCGCCGCTGACGCCGGCGCTTGGGCTGTTTCTTGGAGGGTCATCCTCCGCTGTTCCATCGCCGTTCCCATCTTTTGGGATGTCCACCATGTATATGTCCTATGATGAGGTGGCCTTCCGGCCCTCAGAGGCGCTGGTTCTTAGTCATCTCCACATCGCCGTCCCATACCGTCGATGTCTTCAGAGTCGAAGTCAAGCATGTCGGTTAAATCATCGACAGTGGCTACAAAGTGGGTGGTGGGTGGGCGTTGAATTTCTTCGTCGTCCGCATCCCAACCTTCCTGACCGTAATCCGGCCAGGGCTCTCCTAATAAAGAGAGAGACTTTAGTGAATTCAGGATGTCGCCAAAGGGCGAGTGCTGAAAGATGTCCACGGCAGTGAACTCCATAACCGGCGCCCAATTGGATTCGATTGGCAGGGGCGCGGAGGGTTCGGAGTCCGGAGAGGAGTCCAGCACCTTGGAGTCACAGTCTTCGCAAAGGACAGGGATGGAGTTCGGCTTAATCGCCGTAGAGATCGTAGCCCCCGAGGCAGTGTCCAACCAGTCGTCCTCGATCGGCAGAGTCGGCTCCGAGCTAAGGGTCGGAGCGGACGCTGGTGCGGCCTCCAGGGCACTGTTCGGCGGCAGAGCTAGATCGTGCCCATCGAGACAAAGGCGGCAGCTATTGTGGCTCGAATCCGTCGAAGATCAAGTCTCCGCGGATGTCGGCCATGTAGTTCGAACTCCCAAATCTGACCTGACGGCCAAGGGCGTAGCTTTCGATCTGCTCCAGATGGCCAAGTGAATTGGCCCGCGGTGCAAAGCCGCCGAACACGAAGATCTGTCCGGGGAGAAAAGTCTCACCCTGGACCGCGTCGTTGTTGATGATCGAAGGAGCCATCGGGCCTAAGGATGACGACACAGAGGAACTCTCAATGAAAGCACCGATGTCGGTGTCAAACCCGGCGGATCTCGGGTAGGGGGTCCCGAACTGTGCGTCTAGGCGGATGGTAACAGGAGACAAGGGACACGATGTTTTTACCCAGGTTCGGGCCCTCTCGATGGAGGTAAAACCCTACTCCTGCTTGATTAATATTGATGATATGGGTAGTGTCGGTGTCAAAACCGGCGGATCTCGGGTAGGGGGTCCCGAACTGTGCGTCTAGGCGGATGATAACAGGAGACAAGGGACACGATGTTTTTACCCAGGTTCGGGCCCTCTCGATGGAGGTAATACCCTACTCCTGCTTGATTAATATTGATGATATGGGTAGTACAAGAGTAGATCTACCACGAGATCGAGGAGGCTAAACCCTAGAAGCTAGCCTATGGTATGATTGTTCTTCGTCCTATGGACTAAAACCCTCCGGTTTATATAGACACCGGATAGGTTAGGATTACACAGAGTCAGCTACAATGGTAGGAGATCTACATATCCAGACGCCAAGCTTGCCTTCCACGCCAAGGAAAGTCCCATCCGGACACGGGCGAAGTCTTCAATCTTGTATCTTCATAGTCTTGGAGTCCGCCGTGATGATAGTTCGGCTATCCGGACACCCCTAGTCCAGGACTCCTCAAGAGCCCTGAACCAGGCTTCAATGACGACGAGTCCGGGCGCGTTGATTGTCTTCGGCATTGCGAGGCGGGTTCCTCCTTCGAATACTTCATAGAAGGTTTTGAACACAAGGATAGTGTCCGGCCCTGCAAAACAAGTTCCACATACCACCGTAGAGAGAATAACTTTTGCACAGATCTGCTGACATATTCCGCGGCGTGACATCACACCACGGCCAGGCCTTTATATGAATCGTTTTTCTTGTTCCACCTCGGTAGCGTTTAGCGAGGCGGTTTCCCTGGCACGTCTTATCAAAGCATAGATCGTGCCCCCTTATTCCGGGATTCCCATCAATCGGACGTGGGTAACCCATCCGCGCCATTGATTACGGCGCTTGGGAGATAAGCGAGTTTTATCAGGCTTGTGGGGGACGCATAGTCATTCATTCCATATAAGGGGATAAGGATCCACCTTTTTCACCTACGCCTTCTTCCTCCTTTGCTCATCCATTTCTGCGCACTCGAGCTCCAGCGCCCAAGTCCGCACACCCCACCTCAACCTTCTCCAACTATGTTCGTAGCGGGAGGCAGGTGGATGGCCTCCTCCGTCACGGAGGGGCACATCACAAGACTGCGGGAGGCCGGGTACTTGTCCGGCGACATCACAGACCGGCCGCCTGGACGGGCAACTCATTCCAACCCCTGTGCCCCATGAGAGGGTGGTGTTTCTCCCCACTTCCTCCATGGACTAGGTTTTCCACTTCACCCATTTGTCTCGGGGCTCATGTTCTACTACGGCCTGGACTTCCATGATCTGGCCCGAATTTCATCCTCAACATCTCAGCGTTCATCGTCGTGCGAGGCCTTCCTCTCGCATCAGGCCTCACTTCGCTTATGGCTGAAGATCTTCAACGTCCGGCCGAAGGTAGTGGGCGTCATTGCCGGAGGCGGACGCGCCATGGTTGGCAAAATGGCCAAAGTCCTATGGCTCGAGGGCTCCTTTGTGGAGACGATAAAGGGGTGGCAGTCGGGGTGGTTCTATATCACCGAGCCGCGCGACCCCAAATGGGCGGCGGCCCCTGAATTCAGATCTGGCTTCCCCACATGGCTCTCATCATGGAAAGGGACGGGACTGACGTGGGGGAATTCGCACGAGACATCCGGACTCCAAACATGCGTCCGAAACCTGGTGGACAAGAATCTCAGGCTTGTCAACGTAATCCAGGTGATGCTCATCCGCCTGATTCTCCCATGCCAACAACGGGCCTTCAAATTGTGGGAGTTCGATCCGGCACAACACTCGACTCTAAAAAAGGCTCTTCGACACTACGTATGAAGATGCCTGGAAGGTGTTGTTCAAGGGCGCCGAGGTTTCTCATCCGCGATCAAGATCGCGGATACAGCTCGCAACGCCAAGCCGGGCGAGGTAAGTTATTTTACCCTTTACGGGACTCTTTTTCGTAGATTGACTCTATGTGGGATCTAAAACTCCATAATCTTTGACAGATTTGGTCAAGACGTGCGACAGATTAATCGTCCGGCTCTTTGCCGGAAGACCTAGCGGACGCCCAATCGACGGGGCTGCTGGCTCGCATTTCCATGTGGTGCCGGAGAAGAAGGCCAAGAAGGAGGTCACGGAACTCGAAGGAGCTCCCCGACGCAAGGTCTTGTCCAGATTCTCAAGCGGAATCTTCTCCCGAGGATGAGGAGGAGGAAGAAGCCTCTCCCCCGGGGAGGAGAGGAAAGGAAGGCCGCTAACCGGGAGGCCGGAGGGTCCAAGAAGGGAAGAACCCTTCCTCCGGTCTTCTCCACCAACGTCGATGACGACGAGGAGGATTGGCCAACAAGGGCCAAGCCCCTGGCGAGATCGTAAGTGTCCGGATACCCATAGCTTTTTATTATTGCATAGTGTTCTCTAATGTTGAACAATCATACAGCCCGCCCAAGGGCGAGTTCGCCGCTTCATCGAGCGGGTCCCTGGATTCATCGGAGATGGAGAGTACTTCACTTCCGGCCGCGTCCTCGCCTCACGCTATGGACGACGCCGAGGTGGGGCCCCAAGGGGGGCCTGGTCAAGAGGAGGTGGCGCAGGAGGCGCCGCAAGGCGACCTCCCGGACTCCAGGCGCGTGGGGGGCAAGACCTTCAGGGGTTCTAAGCCCGACCCTCGTCCGGACTCCATGCCGGAACCTTCAATGTTCCGAGTCCGCAAGCGGTCCCTTCAGAAGAAGGTAAGACGCCGTGTCCTCCGTCCAACCGGAGGCACCGGATAGCTTACTGGAGGCGCTTAACAGCGCCTCCATCGAGGAGGAGCACCACACTATTATGAGTGCGGTGATCCGGACAGTTCAGTCCACCAAGAGCGGGCTGACCGAAGCTTGTACCAGCCTTCTAACAGGCTTTGAGGTAAGTTTAGAATATGTAAAAATATTACCGCATAGACAAGAGCCCACGATGCTTAGTTCGGTGTTCGAAAAGAAAAGCCGGACTAAGGATCTAAAAAGATATATGCAGGAGTCTAACATGAGTATGTCAATATGGGAATGCAGGCTGCGTTGCTGACCTCTGCCGCACTGACTGTGGAGGTCAATGCATTGAAGCAGAGCCTCGAGCAGTTCGAGAACGAGCTCGGCCATGCCAAGAAGCATCTCGAGGACAAGGAAGGTAAGTAATACCTTATTAAAGAAATACCTTATTAAAGAAAAACCTTATAGAAAGGTTTCTGTTGCAAAAAATAACAGGAATAACATGGGTACTGCAGGGGCCACGAACGAGGTGGCGACCCTGATGGAAGCGGTGTCCGTGGCCGAAAACAAAGCGGCTGCGGAACACACCGAGCGAGAGAAAGGGGAGGCGCATCTTGCGGAGGTTCGGCCAGAGGCCTGTGCTCTCGTGGAAAAACACGAGGGTTTGGAGCGTGACTCAAGACCCGAGAGTCCGAGCTTGCCTCGGCTCTTGAGAGTGCCAAAGCTGCTAAGGCCGAGGCCCAAAAAAGCCCTCCAAGAAATTGAATCATTAAAGAAGAGAGCGCGGTAAGGCATTCTTTATGCAAAGCAAGCATGTGAAAGTGAATTACCTATTACTTACCCGGATTCGAGCTCTCCAGAGCATTCGCAGACTTGCCCGTAGTGTGTCCGATGCTGCCGCATTCTACCGCGCCAAGGAGGGAGCTCAACGGAGAAGGTGTTACGGTCTCGATGCCGAGACCGAACGTCCGGTGCCCCTGAGCGACCAGCTGAAGCAGCTGGTCGAGCTCCACAAGGTTGCCGAACAGGCCATGTAGGCCCTTATAGTTCGGCTGTGGCCATTGGAGGCCATGCCTGGGAGCTACTACGGCTTAGTGGGCGGTAATTTGGTGGGCCTTTGTCCCACGGATTGAAGTCATCAAGCGCTCCGTCTGCATTGAAGGTGTCCATTGGGCCCTTGCCCGTGCTAAAGTGCATTGGGGCAAGCTGGATGCGGAGAAGCTTGTGACGGACGGGCCACCGAAGGGCAAGGAGCATCGCACGCCCGAAATGTACTATGAGGGCCTCCTGAAGGGTGCCCCCTGAATAGCGGATGAGTGCTACAAAGATGTAATATTTGAATAGACTCACATTTGTTATCCTGTACGCTGAAAACTTGTTCATATGCGCTAAGCAATGCTTGTTAATTTAAAATATTACCTTCTGTGCGGCCGTTTATCAAATTTGAGAGATGGCAAGTCGTTGGCTTCAGCCCCCATGCCACGAGTGTTGGGGTGTTCGGGATAAACTTGAGCACTCTTGTTCCCATTATTGGGTCCATCTAGGGAGGCGCTCAACGCAACGAACAAGGCAACCGGACTTATAATGCTTGAACAGTCTCACTTAGCCATAGAATTCTATAATTTTAAATTTCGGCGAAGCCCCTAGTATTCGGAAGACCGAGTTCGGGGCGCTATCCACGCCTTGGCCGGAAAATTCCGGTTCCTCGCTCTAAGCGGCATAATTCTTTAGGGACCCGAAAAAACCTCTCGAATAGCGACCGGCTCTCGCCCTATCATGACGGTCGGTTTTAGCTTTCTCCACTGAGGTGCTCAACCCAGCTCAACCAAGGCACAATCGCAGTGGTTCTCCCGGTGCTACCTTAGCCGATATAACGGAACGTAAGGTACCAAAACACGGGAGCCGGGCAAACCCAACTATTGACCCAAGACATGATTCAGAGCCGATTCATATAATGCTATAAGTTCGGGGTGCCGCACTTGTGAAAGTGTTTGGACTTATCACACCATAATTTTGGGGTACTTAAGCCCTGGTGTATTGGCCGTACCAAAGTGTACGGGTGCAACATGTCATGAAATGAACATATATATAGATAAAGAAAGGAGTGCAATAATAAGCGAAAGCGATGTATTGTTTATTCAAAAAGGTACTGCAATGAAAGAAGAACAATACAAATAGTGCGATAAGCAAGGGATGGGACTATCTAACATGTCCCCCTCCAGGGGTAAGCTGCGGGATGGTATGTAAAACAGGTATAATGCTCGTAATAGAGACCACCTGAGCGTTCGACGTAGCTTTCTGCTTCCCTGGCTGTTGCATCGTAAGTTCGGCGATTCTAGTGCCGGACAGGACTTCTGGAAAACGGAGGCCTGAAAAAAGAAAAGAAAAAAGAAAAAGAATGACGCAATCGGGAGCCCCTGGTGTGGTCGAGCCACATTCTTGGCGTGCCGTGGTCGTGCCCCTCCCCATATGCCCATGGTATCTCCAGGGCGTAGTTATGTACGCGTACTACTTGCTTCGCAATTTCGCGAGGGCTGGGGTTGGGGCCGGATTTCTACGCGTGCTTGAATCGTGCCAGGCGGTCTCGTTGTAGGTTACTCCGGGCGCGCTTGACAGTGTCCGGACGCTTAGTGGCCGGACTCAAGAATTGCTGTGAGAGGCTGCTTTGCACCTCCGCCGCGAGGGCTGCCGTGTGCTCCTCGGTTCGGAGAGAGCGTTCGGTGTTTCCATTGACCGTGATTACTCCTTGAGGGCCTGGCATTTTGAGCTTGAGGTATGCATAGTGCGGCACCGCATTGAACTTTGCAAATGCGGTTCGTCCCAGCAGTGCGTGATAGCCGCGAACGGGACTATGTCGAAGATTAACTCTTCGCTTCGGAAGTTATCCGGGGATCTGAAGACCACTTCGAGTGTGACTGAGCCTGTACAATTGGCCTCTACACCTGGTATGACGCCTTTAAAGGTCGCCTTTGTAGGTTTAATCCTTGAAGGGTCTATGCCCATTTTGGCGACTTTATCCTCGATAAAGGTGTTCAGTTGCTACCGCCGTCCATCAGGACTCTGGTGAGGTGAAATCCGTCAATTATTGGGTCAAGAACCAATGCGGCGAAACCGCCGTGACGGATGCTAGTGGGGTGGTCCCGTCGGTCGAAGGTGATCGGGCAGGAAGACAATGGGTTGAACTTTGAGGCGACTGGCTCCATCGCATATACGTCCCTTAGCGCATGCTTCCGCTCCCTTTTGGGTATACGGGTTGCGTATATCATGTTCACCGTCTGCACTTGTGGGGGGAAACCCTTCTGTCCTCTATTGTTCGGCGGCCGGGGCTCTTCCTCGTCATCTCTATGCAGCCCCTTGTCATTGGGTTCGGCACTTAGCTTGCCTGCTTGCTTGAACACCCAACAATCCCTGTTGGTGTGATTGGCTGGTTTTTCGGGCGGACTTGCTTCTCCCTCCTCCTGCGCTGAGTCCTGCTGGAGGGGGTTGTCTTCGGCACTGTCCGGGGTGTTATTATCTCCCGTGCCGGAATCACCGTTTTTGCTGTGGCGGGATTTAGAGCGGCGCCACTGATGTCGGCGCTTCGGTTGCTTCTTGGAGGGGTCATCCTCCGTTGTTCCCTCGCCATTCCTATCTTTTGGGATGTCCACCATGTATATGTCGTATGACGAGGTGGCCTTCCAGCCCTCAGAGGCGCTGGGTCTTGGTCGCCTCCGCATCGCCGCCCATACCGTCGATGTCTTCGGAGTCGAAGTCGAGCATGTCGGTTAAATCTTCGATAGTGGCTACAAAGTGGGTGGTGGGTCGGCGTTGAATTTCTTCGTCGTCCATATCCCAACCTTCCTGTCCGTAGTCCGGCCAGGGCTCTCTAGATAAAGAGAGAGACTTTACTGAATTCAGGATGTCGCCAAAGGGCGAGTGCTGAAAGATGTCCGCGGCAGTGAACTCCATGACCGGCGCCCAATCGGACTCGATTGGCAGGGGCGCGGAAGGTTCAGAGTCCGGAGAGGAGTCCGGCACCCTGGAGTCAAGGTCTTCGCAAAGGACAGGGATAGAGTTCGGCTCAATCGCCGCTGAGACCGTAGCCCCCGAGGCGGTGTCCAACCACTCGTCCTCGATCGGGGAATCCGGCTCCGGATTAAGGGTCGGAGCAGGCACTGGTGCGGCCTCCAGGACACTGTTCGGCGGCAGAGCTAGATCGTGCCCATCGAGACAGTGCGGCGTTCTTGGCTGCGGCTCGAATCCGGCGAAGATCAAGTCTCCGCGGATGTCGGCCATGTAGTTTAAGCTTCCAAATCTGACTTGATGGCCAGGGGCGTAGCTTTTGATCTGCTCCAGATGGCCAAGTGAATTGGCCCGCAGTGCAAAGCCGCCGAATACGAAGATCTGTCCGGGGAGAAAAGTCGCACCCTGGACCGCGTCGTTGTTGATGATTGAAGGAGCCATCGGGCCTATCGGTGACGGCTACAGAGGAACTCTCAATGAAAGCACCAATGTCGGTGTCAAAACCGCGGATCTCGGGTAGGGGGTCCCAACTGCGGCCTAGGCGGATGATAACTGGAGACAAGGGACACGATGTTTTTACCTAGGTTCGGGCCCTCTCGATGGAGGTAATACCCTACTCCTGCTTGATTAATATTGATTATATGGGTAGTACAAGAGTAGATCTACCACGAGATCAAGGAGGCTAAACCCTAGAAGCTAGCCTATGGTATGATTGTTCTTCGTCCTATGGACTAAAACCCTCCGGTTTATATAGACACCGGATAGGTTAGGGTTACACAGTCGGGTTACAATGGTAGGAGATCTACATATCCGTATCGCCAAGCTTGCCTTCCACGCCAGGGAAAGTCCCATCCGGACATGGGACGAAGTCTTCAATCTTGTATCTTCATAGTCTTGGAGTCCGGCCGTGATGATAGTTCGGCTATCCGGACACCCCCTAGTCCAGGACTCCCTCAGGTAGTACAAGAGTGGATCTTCCACGAGATCAGAGAGGCTAAACCCTAGAAGCTAGCCTATGGTATGATTGTTGTTCGTCCTACGGACTAAAACCTTCCGGTTTATATAGACACGGGTAGGGTTAGGGTTACACAGAGTCGGTTACAATGGTAGGAGATCTACATATCCGTATCGCAAGCTTGCCTTCCACGCCAAGGAAAGTCCCATTCGGACACGGGACGAAGTCTTCAATCTTGTATCTTCATAGTCCAGGAGTCCGGCCAACGGTGATAGTTCAGCTATCCGGACACCCCCTAATCCAAGACTCCCTCAACCGCCAAATCAAAATAAGACGTTGGTGGTAAGCAGTATGACTATCACCACCCACAACTCTTTGTGTTCTACTCGTGCATATCATCTACGCATAGACCTGGCTCGGATGCCACTGTTGGGAAACGTTGCATGGAAAACAAAAAAAAATCTATGCACACGCAAGATCTATCAAGGAAATGCGTAGCAACAAGAGGGGAGTGTGTGTCTACGTACCCTCATAGACCATAAGCGGAAGTGTTTCACAACGCGGTTGATATAGTCGAACTTTCTTCGCAATCCAACCGATCTAGCACCGAACGTACGACACCTCCGCGTCCAGCACACATTCAGCTCGGTGACATCCCTCGCCTTATTGATCTAGCAAGATGTCGAGGTAGTAGATGAATTCCATCAGCACGATGGCATGGTGACGGCGATGGTGAAGTGATCTCCGCAGGGCTTCGCCTAAGCACTACGAAAATATGACCAGGAGTGTCAATGGTGGAGGGAGGGGGGGGTGCCGCACACAGCTAGGAAATTGTCTGGGGTGTGCTAGGCACCCCTCCCACATATATATAGGTGGGAGGGGGAGGGGAGGCATCCTGGCGCACCACATAGGTGGATGGCCGGCCCTAGGGCTCCTGCCCTGGCCACGCCCCCCTGCCATGTATTCCCAATGGGGAAGGAAAGAGGGGGGAGAGGGAAGGAAGTGGGAATCCTAATCCGTACTTTCCTTTCCCTTCCCCCTTTCCTTCTCCTCCTTAGGCGGGCCTGCTATGGGGGAAGCACCAGCCCCTTGTGGCTGGTGCATTTCCTCTCTTGGCCCATAAGGCCCATATCTTTGCCGGGGTGCTCAAACTCCTTTCCGTGACCTCGATAAGTACCAGCACTTCAAAACACTTGCAGTGTCCGAATACTATCGTCCTATAAATAAATATTTACCTCTCGACCATTTCGAGACTCCTCGTCATGTCCGTGATCTCATCCAGGACTCCGAACAATATTCGGTCACCAAATCACATAACTCATATAATACTATATCGTCAACGAACATTAAGCGTGCGGACCCTACGGGTTCGAGAACTATGTAGACATGACCGAAACACCTCTCTGGTCAATAACTAGTAGCGGAGTCTGGATGCCCATATTGGTTCCTACATATTCTACGAAGATCTTTATCGGTCGAACCGTTATGACAACATAAGTAATTCCCTTTGTCCATCGGTATGTTACTTGTCCGAGATTCGATCGTCGGTAACTTTATACCTAGTTCAATCTCGTTACCAGCAAGTCTCTTTGCTCATTCTGTAATACATCTCCTCGTAACCAACTCATTAGTCATTTGCTTTCAAGCTTATGATGTGTATTACCGAGAGGGCCCAGAGATACCTCTCCGATACTCGGAGTGACAAATCCTAGTCTCGATCTATGCCAAATCAACAAACACCTTCGGAGATACCTATAGAGCATCTTTATGATCACCCAGTTACGTTGTGACGTTTGATAGCACACAATGTATTCCTTCGATATACGGGAGTTGCATAATCTCATAGTCGAAGGAATATGTATTTGACATGAAGAAAGCTATATCAATAAAACTGAATGATCAATATGCTAAGCTAACGGGTGGGTCTAGTCCATCACATCATTCTCCTAATGATGTGATCCTGTTATCAAATGACAACACATGTCTATGGTTAGGAAACCATAACCATCTTTGATCAATGAGCTAGTCTAGTAGAGGCTTACTAGGGACACAATATTTGCTTATGTATTCACACATGTATTTAAGTTTCCGATCAATACAATTCTAGCATGAACAATAAACCTTTATCATGAATAAGGTGTCACAGCCCTAGCTTAGTCCTTGTCTGACTCTACATAAGCATTCATGTCATCATGTTTAAATTTAATAAACTTGAAATGGGGATGTCAGAAACCCCCAAAGACTTCGAAAATACCAGGTTCAATCGAAAATATTTCAATGAACCTGAATGCCCTTCACAAAAGTTCATCATTTTTGAATTGGTCTAGAACCTCTCCCAAAAATGGTGCACATTTTCCTAGGCCATTCTGGATTTTTGAATTAAATCATTATTTATTTGCATTTGGGCATTTAAATACTATAAATTATTTTAAATGCTCAAATAATCCTAAACTGAAATGTTCCATGTTGGATATATTCTATACAGTGGCCATGTACAGTTTGGTGATTTTTGAAAGGGTCTAGGTATTTTTAGAAAAGCCACAAAGATTACAGAATAATAGAAAAGAGAAATATTAGAGAGAGAGAGAGAGAGAACTGACCTGGCCTTACTGGCCGGTGGCAGCCTGTACCAACAGGCCCAGCCCACTGTAAGGCTGTCTTCTTCCTCCTGCCAGAGGAGAAGCAACTGCGTGCTGACGCCGCCTCGCCACCTCCTCGCCTCCTGTTGGCCTCCACAGGCGCCTGGAGTCGCCTCGAGCGCCACGCAGCCCCTCGGCCCCCTCTCACTCTCTCCCAAACGCTCTCCCCTTCTCTTCGCTCTCTCCTCGCAGACGCCGAAGCGGAGCTTCGCCATCGCTGACGCTGCTTGCCACAGCCCACCGTGCTCCTCGCCAGTAGTTGCTTCCGGAAGAACCGACGTGATGCACGCGTTCCTCCCGCCGAGCCACGCGAGCCGGAAGCTCAGACGCATCACCTCCGCGCCATCGTCTTCAACCTCGGGCGCCGGCGATCGCCGACTCCGATTCGCCGTCTTCAGCGCCTCCCCGAGCCCGCTGACCTTCTCTCCGTCCACCCTGTGAGTTGTTGCATCCTCCCCCTCTCTTTTCTCTGCCGTTCATGCGCCCTAGCTAGCTCCACCACCCTGCCCGAAAGCTTGCTCGCCGCCGGTCATGTCGCCGCCGTAGCTAGAGCCCGCAGCCATCGCGCCCGAGCATGTTTCCGTCCTCAACGCGTTCCCAGGAACCCAGAACACCTACCCACTCGTCCTCCCGCGCACCGTAGCATGCTGTCCATCTTCACCGAACTCCGGCCGCCGCGGAAGCGGACACCATCGTCGATCTAGGTCGTCTCCGGCGACCCCACTAGCACCTGTTGACGCGGACGAGGCTCGGGGTTCCAACGGTGCCATCCGCGCCTCGAACCATGGCCTGTGCTGCGATTCCGTGCATCGCCGCCGTCTCGGACCTCGCCGGTGGTTAGTCACCGGCGGGTTTGACCCATTTGACCTTGTGGGCCCCGTCCCTAGTCAACCTTAGATTAGGAGTTAATCTAATTTCTAATTTAGTTAGTTAAACTAATGACACTGACATGCGGGACCCACGCGCCAGGTTTGACCTGGACCCGACCTGTTGACTTGCTGACTTCACACTGACGTCAGGCTGACACAATAATCAATTACCTGGATTATTTCTAATTCTAAATGATTTGGAAATTCTAGAAAATGGTTAGAACTTCCAAAATTCATAGAAAATAATCTATAACCCCAATGGAAATAAGTTATATATGAAAGATGATCAGAAAAATATGAAGAATCTGTTTATGCCATGATCATGCATGTTTGAACAAGTTAACCTCACTGAATAGGGCAAATGATGATTAGGGCAATTTATGAAATAACATTTGGAGTTGGAATTTGATATTGTTTAAGTTCCACTCCAATTAACTTGGCTAGATATTACATTAGGTGAATTCAGTACCTTAACATGACATGTCATTCATGTGAATGTGCATTTCATTGATTGTGTTCTTTCTCTGTTGCCGGTGTTTGTCCCCTCTCAGTAGACGATGTACCGACGATGAGTTCGATAACACCGATGAAGAGCTATAATACCTTCAGGAGTGCCAGGCAAGAAAAACCCCCTTGTTCATTCCGATACGATCCCACTCTCTCGCTCCTGCTCTCTTTTACTGCATTAGGACAACAACAACATATTTGATACTTGCTGCGGTAGCTGAACCCTTTTCCTCTGCATGACCTGTCATTGCCACAGTAAATAGATGAAACCCACTAGCATGAGTAGGAGTTGTGATGGGGATGTTACTACTGGGCGTAAACCGGCCTATCTGGGCCGGGTTAACTTCATCAGTAGTTCAACGGTGTAAAAGCCCAAGAGGCATAAAGTAAGGGCCCAAGGCCTGTAGTCGGTTTAGAACTCGTAGCCGTAAACCGCCTGGTATGTAAACTTGTATTGTAAGTTAGGAATAGAGAGAGACCAACCAGGATAGGAGTATGAACCGGAGATTGGGACTCTTCAACCGACGGGCGCCACCCGTGTATATAAGGGACGACCCGGGTGGTTCAAGGACAGACAACAACAACTCGAGGCCTAGGCGAAGCTCATTTGCTCCCTAGTCATCGAGACCACATCAATCCCATCACAACTAGACGTAGGCTTTTACCTTCAACGAAGGGGCCGAACTAGTATAACTCTTGTGTCTTTGTGTCCGCTTTAACCCCTTCAAGTTAATCCGTAGCTATGGCTCCACGACTAAGTCCTTTCATGAGGACATCTGCCGTGACAAAACCACGACAGTTGGCGCCCACCGTGGGGCTATCGCACGATGGTTTGATGATCTGGGAGGGAAAGTTCAAGGACTCGAAGGCTATGTGGGCGGATGACCAAGAGTCGTCGCGGCAAGCTCTACATCGACGATGCAGTTGGGGCCCCGAGGCCGGCTCGACCGAGTACGGGTACCGGGTCCCCTTTGGTGGCATACACGCTTTCATCGGCAAGATCGGTGAGCCAGGGCCCGAGCCGGACATCTGCACCGACCCCTGCCGAGACGGCTCAGCCGTATGAGACCTGCCCAGTTAAACCGGCCGTGAAGCGTGCCTTTGTGGGAGTCATCCACGGAGGAAGTTATGAGGATGATCGAGTCCGGTGGCGGACCGTCGTCTACTCGACGACGAGTCGTCGAATCGGAGAAACTCAATCTCAGACGGCTACAAGATGGCGGATTGGGGCTGTTCCGATGGTGACAGATTCGGACCCTCCGATCTGCCCAACCGGGTTGGAATATTCATGGCAGGTACACAAGCAATGCTTCATTCTTCGATCGCTGCAGCAATGGTTGCCGGTTCAACTGGGCGACGGCTTGCCGAGGCGAGAGGCCCCGCGCGCTACCGACACAAGTTTTATCGAGACCTATTCGATCGTTGGATGTGCTCATGGCAGTGGTTAACCCGGCGGATCAGACGCCATAACGCGGAGATTGCGAAGGTGAAGGAACAGATCACTAGTGCTAAAGCGGATCTAGCAGCTGCAGACGCCAGATGATAGAGCGGCGGGCGCTCTAGATGCGCAGGCTGATAGGCTCATGTTGGATCAGAACGCATCACATGAAGTCATGAAGAGGAAATACAGATCCCGGTTGCCTTCAGCTTTCGAAGGAAGAGACCTCTTCAACACCCCCGGAGTGGGAACCAGTAATCCGCCGGTGGTAAACCGGGCGGAAGCACCTGGGACGGGCGCGCCGGTCCAGCCCCGCTTGATAGATCTACCTCGCCATAACGCCAGTGCGCCTCAGGCTGTGCAAACACCTCCGGGTCACTACTCCAACCCGATGGATAACCTTGTTGCAGCTGCGGCACGGCTGGAGGCTGTTCCAATTGAAGGTGATTCACCACAAGCAGTAGAGGCAGCGGGTCAAGGAGCTCCTTAGGACAGCTTTGGTCCAACAGAAGCGTATTAAATGCGGCCGATCGGATCCACTTCTACCCCGCCTAAGCCGGAGCTATAATAGGCACGTGGATGAACCGGCCGTATCAAGTAATGCACGGTGTGGTGCGCCCTGTGGCAACAACCCGGCAGGTGGCGTCGATAACGCCCAGGAGGTGGTGGACCAGGCCCGAGCGCGCAGGGAGGCCGAATTAGCAAAGACAAAGATCGGGCTTATCCGCTTACGCCGGTTCGTCCGACCATCTCGGTCGAGCCAGGGGTTACCTCTAGCTCTTTGGGGGTTCCTTGCCTCGTCCCCGCTTTACGCAATGTGCGCTTTCCCAAGGATTTCAAGGGTCCGCGCAAGGTGCCAAACTACACCGCCGATTTGGCTCCAGAAGCATGGATAGAAAGTTATGAGATGGCCATGGAGATGCTGGATGTGGATGAGGCCGCGTGTGCAAAGTACTTCACCATGATGCTCGAAGGCACAGCTCGTACCTGGTTGAAGAGCTTGCCGCCCAATTCTATCAATTCATGGGCCCGATTCTTGGACCCGGTTTATCCAGAATTTCAAAGATACTGTAAGTAGCCCATGTCCGTAGTGGACTTGGCGGCTTGTGTCGAGGAAGGAGTCAACAACCCATTGGGTACACTGCGTTTGAAATCTTGCACTCATCGGACGGATCAACGATGACTCTGCGATCTTAACCCCGGAGGAAAGCGCGGTTTAAGCCTTTGAAGTTGAAGTTGGGGCGCATGAAGCGGTTTTGTAATGACATGGGCACTCTCATGGGCGCTTTAGTGAAGTATGCTGATTCTGATAGTACCAAGGATCCCGAGTCTCATGATGACGAGACAGGGAAGGGAAGGAAGAACAGCAACTCCAAGGGCCAGCAACATCACTCGGCAGGTAATGGTGGGGGCAAGCATAAAGCGAACGGCAACATGGACTTTGTAGCCAACACCAACGTGCAGGACAAGGGCCAGCGGCGCAAGGGTAAACAGCCGAATCGAAGTGGAGCGCCTAATCCCAATCCGGACCGCTTGAACTATCTGTTGAATCAACCCTGTCCGAAGCATGGGATGAAGGAGACGCCAGCAAACCACCTCTGGAAGGATTGCTACATTATGCAGGAGTTCAAGAGTTCTAATGCTTTCGGTATGATCAAGGTTACGGTGGCGGTTCGGGATCCGGGCAGATTACGGTGGAGGAAATTCCGGTTCAGGATTTAATGGTAATCCGGCAGACATAACAATCGAACAATCGTAACAATCGAGAATAACCAAGGTGGTTACAACCAGCAGAGCAACAACATCGAGTTATCGTGAGGAACCCAAAGCAGTTGAATAGTGGGCAGTACCATGTCTTCACCACCAGCTTAGACAAGCGAGACCGGAAGCTTCAGAAGCGGGCAGTCAACGCTGTTGAACCGGCCGTGCCTCATTACCTACGCTGGTCAGAGCAGCCCATTGTATGGAGTAGGGAGGATCATCCCCCCCGGGTTGACAATCCGGGTCAGCTAGCCCTGGTGGTGGCACCTCAGGTGGGAGGTTATAAGTTCACCAAGGTGCTCATGGATGGAGGGAGCAGCATTAACATCCTGTACTATGAGACCTTCCGTCGTATGGGGTTAACAGATAAACATCTCAAACCGTCCAATACAGTGTTCCATGGTGTGGTACCTGGCAAGTCAGCATATCCGGTTGGGAAAATAGCTCTGGAAGTGTCCTTTGGAGATGAATATGACTCCAGATCGGAAACATTGACTTTTGAAGTGGTAAAAATCCAAAGTCCATATCACGCCCTGTTTGGGCGGCCGGCTTATGCAAAATTCATGGCACGGCCTTGTTATATCTATTTGCAGCTCAAGATACCGGGTCACAAGGGGACAATAACGGTTCATGGAAGCCGCAAGACCGCGTTGGAATGTGAGGAAGGTGATGCGGCTTACGCAGAGTCGGTTTGTGCCACCGAGGAGCTGAAGTATTATAAGGACAATGTTGATCCGGCGGACATGACTCCATTGAAGAAGCCAACTACAGAGCATGATCCGGCCCTGAAATTCAAATCGGCAGCTGAGACTAAGCTTGTTGACTTCATGCCCGGTGATTCGTCCAAGCAGTTCAGTATCAGTGCCAACTTGGATCCAAAATAGGAAAGCGCTACCATCGAGTTCATCCGTGAGAATCGGGACATTTTGCATGGAAGCCTTCGACATGCCAGGTGTACCGAGGGAACTCACGAGCACACTCTTAATGTTGATCCCAAGTACAAACCGGTGAAGCAGTTTCTCCGCCGGTTTAACAAGGAAAGGCGTAAAGCCATTGGAGAGGAGGTGGCCAGGCTCTTACCGGCTGGTTTTATCGTTGAAGTTTTCCATCCAGAGTGGCTTGCTAATCCGGTGCTGGTTCTTAAGAAAAACGGCACTTGGCGCATGTGTGTGGATTACACAGATCTTAACAAGGCTTGTCCAGCAGATCCTTTTGCCCTCCCCCGCATTGACCAGATTATTGATGCCACTGCGGGTTGTGAGCGTTTGAGATTTTTGGATGCGTATTCTGGGTATCATCAGATCAAGATGGCAGTTAAGGACCAGGAGAAGACGGCATTTATCACTCCCTTTGGAGCCTTCTGCTATGTATCTATGCCTTTTGGGCTCAAGAGCGCCCAAGCAACTTATCAATGCTGTGTACAGAATTGCCTGCATAAACAGATTGGCCGTAATGTGCATGCCTATGTGGATGATATTGTGTTCAAGTCAAGGGAGAAGGAAACACTGATTGACGATTTGAAGGAAACCTTTGACAACCTGCGGGTTTACAAGATGATGCTCAACCCGCCAAATGTGTCTTTGGTGTTCGGCGAGCAAGTTATTGGGTTTTCTTGTGTCCAACAGGGAATTGAAGCTAATCCGGAGAAGATTACGGCTATCACATCCCTGGCTAAACCGAAGTGTATTAACGATGTCCAGCGTTTGGCAGGACGGATTGCCGCGCTGAGCCGGTTTATCAGCCGCCTCGGAGAGAAGGCCATCCCTTTGTACCAGATCTTTGAAGAAGATGATCAGTTTGTCTGGGGTCCAGCCGCCGATGAAGCGTTGGAGGACTTAAAGCGGCAATTGGCCAACCCGCCTGTGCTCGCCGCTCCCATCGACAAGGAGCCGCTTCTGCTATATGTTGCTGCTAACGCCAAGGCGATCAGCGTGGCAATTGTGGTGGAGCGGAAGGAGGCAGGGAAGGAGCATCCGGTTCAACGTCCGGTTTATTATATCAGCGAGGTGCTTATTGAATCTAAGCAAAGGTATCCGCATTGGCAGAAGCTGGTGTATGGAGTTTTTATGGCAAGACGGAAGCTGAAGCGGTATTTCCAAGGGCACCCCATCACGGTGGTCGATTCTGCTCCCTTAGGTGATATCATACATGTAACCGGAAGCGATCGTCGGATTGCCAAGTGGGCTATAGAGCTTGGGCATGACGGTTCGAAGTACATGCCTCGGACGGCGGTGAAGTCTCAAGCACTTGTGGATTTCATTAATGATTGGACGGAGTTGCAAGCGCTGAAGAAAAGCCGGATCATACATATTGGACCATCCATTTTGACGGATCCAGGCAGTTGGAGGGCTCGGGGCTGAGTCGTATTAACTTCCCCACGAGGTGACAAGTTTTGTTACGTTCTCCGCTTAATGTTCCCTTGTACTAACAATGCAGCTGAGTATGAAGCCTTGCTCCATGGTCTTCGGATGGCTAAGGAGATGAATCTAAGCCGGGTTAAGTGCTTCGGTGACTCGGACCTAGTGGCTCAACAGGTGTCTGGCACTTGGGATTCAAAGGACCCACTCATGGCTGCATATCGTCGTGAGGTGGATATTGTCGCAGGTCATTTCAAGGGCTATCGTGGACCACGTGGACCGTCGGAAGAATGAAGCGGCGGACGCTTTAAGCCGGTTGGGCTCTCAACGCATAACCGGTCCGCCTAATGTTTTTCTCGACGTCTTTGCACAACCCGTCCACCAAGCTCCTGGTGAAGCGGATTTGGCTATTCCTGATCCGGAGGCTCAATTGGTGGCAGCTCTTCACGCCACTCCGGATTGACGCTTCCTTATCCGGGCGTACATGAACGGGGCGAAGTTACCGTAAGATGAGACGTTGGCCCGGCAGATAGTTCGGCGATCTAAGTCTATGACCATTGTTAATGGCGAATTGCATCATTGCGATTAAGGTGTCAGGCGTTTCAATGTTGTGTGTCCCCTGAGGAAGGTTGTGAAATATTGCGTGAGATCCACGAAGGAGATTGTGGTCACCACGCCGGTTCAAAATCCTTGGTGGCTAAAGCGTTCCGCCACGGTTTCTATTGGTTGACTGCCCATGCTGATGCGGAAGATCCGCCGACGATGTGATGGTTGCCAAAAGTTTTCCAGACGTGCTCATGTACCGGCCCAAGAATTGAGGATGATTCCAATTACTTGGCCGTTTGTGACTTGGGGGCTGGATATGGTTGGACCTTTTAAAAGGTCCAAGGACAAAAAGACCCACCTCCTGGTGGCGGTTGACAAATTTACAAAGTGGGTGGAGGTAGAACCTGTTAGCAAGTGTGACGCAGCTACGGCGGTTTAGTTCATCAAAAAGGTGATTTTCCAGTTTGGCTTTCGACACAGTATCATCACAGATAATGGTACCAATTTGTCCAAAGGTGCCATGAAAGAGTTCTGCGAACTTGAGCACATCCGGCTTGACGTTTCTTCAGTAGCCCACCCACAGTCCAATGGTCAAGCGGAAAGGGCTAATCAAGAGATCTTGAGAGGCATCAAGCCCCGGCTTGTGGTCCCTTTGCAGAGGACACCGGGTTGTTGGGTAAAGGAGCTACCGTCTGTGTTATGGAGTATCAACACTACGCCTAACAGATCCACGGGATACACGCCGTTCTTTATGGTTTATGGAGCGGAGGCGGTTCTCCCCAGTGACATCCGTCATGACTCGCCTCGTGTGGCAGCTTATGTTGAAACGGACAACGAGATGGCACGGCAGGACGCTTTGGATCGGTTGGATGAAAAGCGTGACATAGCAGCTGCCCGCTCGGCGATTTACCAACAAGATCTTCGTCGTTACCATAGTCGCCGGGTCAGAACTAGAACTTTTCAAGAAGGAGATTTGGTGCTTCGGCTCATCCAAGACCAGACTGATATGCACAAGCTATCCCCGCCTTGGGAGGGACCTTTCGTGGTTAGCAAGAATCTGCACAATGGGTCATACTATCTGATCGATATTCGAGAGCATAAAGACTCACACGCGTCAGAGGAGGAGACCAACAGGCCGTGGAACATAGCTCATCTTCGGCCTTATTATACCTGAGCCATCGGCTCTACTTATGTACATATTATGACAATGTATATATTATGAATAAACTAATAAACCGGAGCCTCAGCTAAAGCGGGGTATCTGTTCTGTTACATCATGCGTGGTTACATGGAGTTGTTCTGTCTTAAAGCGGCCTCCGGTTTACCCCCTGAGTTTGCTTTCTAAAAAGCTTTATGATATCACTTGGGGGCATGGTCGCGTCCGAACCAACGCAACACCTTTTGATAGGCGAAAGCCACCAGATCACTTGGGGACATGGTCAAGTCTGAACCAGTCACGCCTCTTGATCGGCCTAAGGCCATAGAGTCACTTGGGGGCTTGGTCAAACCCGAACCATTGCCACGCCATTTGATCGGCATAATGCCACGGTTTCAGTTGGGGACCTGGCTGACTTGAACCATAGCTACACCTTATAGGGAGCTTGGTCGTGTCCGACCATGGTAACACCATCTGATCGGCTCAGTAAAGCCTTCCTTTTTGCAAACGGTTTATCATTGCCTTTGCTTCCATATTTTTCGTAACTATTATTTGATTTTTGTTGCGTTTCTTAAACCGACAACATTTTTAAACCGGTTCAAACTATCAATTGACGGAATTCGGTCCATTTTTAATCCGGAGATAATTTCACCGGTTTGACTTTTTTCTGTTAACATCCCATTATGGAGTAACAGGGGGCTTATCATGACCCGGGACGGTTTACATAGTAAACCGGCGTTATAAACACAGGAGCTGTTATCCTTTGACGGTAAGGGTTTAAACAACCTCCACTTCAAGATTGGCTAAGCCAACTTTATGCCCAGCGATGGCAGGTATTTGGTATCATAAATTTCGATTATATACCTCAATATTTCATCTCATATATATAAGACGGCTGGCGGCACAAACCGCCGTGGCGGTTTAAGATTTTGTGACTGCAGGAAATATAGATTGAAAGTTTCGATCATTCAAGCAAAAAGTATCAGCACCTATGCACGAAGGCATATTCAAAGCAAGAGTGTTGGCTATCCTATTACAAGGCAACATGGTGCCCAAATAAGATCATTGTTTCTTGGCGGAATATAATGAAGCAGCTCTTCAAACCGGCTTCCGGTTCATGCTTGCTCGCCGCCCCGGTCTGATGGTTGTGGGTCGTCCTGCGCCGCTTCAGCTTCTTCATCTCTACCCAAATTACCGGAAGTCAACAGTGGTCGATCGATTCCCATTAAAGCTTGAAAGACAGCCTCCTCATGGATCAGGAAGTTGGTTCAATATCAGGATCGTAAGTATGCTTATGGATCGGAGGGATCGTGTTCTCCGCTTCAGAATAGGTGCAGCTACCGCTTGTTACGATCGTCATCGAGCTTGATAATGCGACAAGTTTGCCTCTTGACTAATTGGCAAGCCAGAGGGCGCCTTTGCACAGTTTATCGCTCTCGTGTCATCTTCGTTGAACTACGAGCCGTCTTCCTTCAGATCGGGATAGCCCCGAGCTGCTTCAACAGGATCGAATCTGGCACCCATGCTTTGGCCCGGATTAAAGGCGTTAATGGCGCGGTTCGAGCAGCAGATTTCTTCAGCTCTTCAATCCGGCGGAAGCATGGACAACCTCCTAAGAGTATCTTGAATTAAGGAAGGTGCTGGATTGTTATGTGATGCAGTGTAGATGATCCGCTGCGCTCCAGTGTACATCTGCTCTATTAAAGTGTAGGCAGCCTTCAATTTCTTCCGAACATCTGACCCCAAGTGACCAATGCGCAGCTTCACAGCATTGCAAGAAAAATCACAAACCGGACTTATCATAAGAAGACCAAGATTATCACAGAAGCCAAAGGAAACTTACCAAAGATGGCAGCAGTCATGGAATGCACTTGCCGCTTCACGTTGGTTAGCTCATCTACCACCGGTTTAAGGGCAGCTTCAGCATTTTCAACCTTTTTAGTTAAAGCGGCCTTTTCAGTATCCCAGCCGGCCCCGCTCAGACTTGAACCACTCCTTGAGTTGCTCCATAGTAGTCAAAGCGTTTTTCAGCTCATCCTTGGCATTGGAGGTTTCTGCTTGTTGAGATTTCAGATTTTCTTGAAGATCATTGATTTGTGAGGCTTGTTGGCGTATCTCACTCTGCAACAAAAAGGGAGCATATTAAATATCTTCATTACAAAGTCCCAAGTGCATAACCAGTTATACACTTGGCACTTGGGGGCTAATGCATATTTGATCTTCATCTATCAATAAAATCACAAAGTCCCAAGCTCAATACAAGTATTCAACTTGGCACTTGGGGGCTAATGGCTATTTGCTCGAACATGTTCTGATGCGGCAATATAAAATACAGTCCCGATTTAACTATGCTAAGTTGAACCGGCCCTTGGGGGCTACATCAGTGGATTCTGAAGCATTGAGTTTATTCTAAGTCCCGGTTTAACTATATTAAGTTGAACCGGCCCTTGGGAGCTAGGAGAGTTAACAAAAATGGAAATATTCAAGCGGGAAAAGAGCATGGAGGTTACATCGAATTTTTCTTTCATCATCTTCACCAGGCCAGCTTCATAGTCACGGCTGGTATACAGCCGGTTCAAGTAGCCAGAATGAAGGTCTTGGGGGTTCAGAGCGGCATAAGTTGCCAGATCAACATCCCACTTGCCCTTGCTCATAGTGGCAAACTCTTCTTTGGCGTAATGTTTGGATAAAGCGACCGGATTACCCGGTTCATTGTGGGCCAAAGCCAGTAATCACGATGTCATCGTCCTTGGTATCACCGGTTTGACCAGGGGCAGTCGGTTAGTCAGCAGGCCGAATTGGACTGGTGGATTTTTCAATCCGAGTCGGGCTTCTGGGCTGGTCAGCAGGAAGGGCGGTGTCAATGTGCCTTTCTTCAAAGAACAAAATCGTCATCTTGCCGTGGCGGATCATTGGGCGTGTCTTCACGGATGGCCGCTTTTCAAGATTTGGGGCGCTGTCCGGTTCACGGCGATCTCTTCGGCCGCTTTATCCAGAGCCTTTTTGCTCGCCTAGGCTTGGCCCCTGAAAAGGCACAACAACAGTCAAATACGGCATATACTACACAATGATGCAGTAGAAACAATATGAAAAGTATAACTTACCCAAGCACCGTTTTAAGTGGTGGCAGCTGAGTGGCTGATGACTCACCAAATGAGGAGTGGGAAGTGACCTGATAATCGGAGTCAGACGGATTAAGGGGTTGACGAAAACAGCCTGCTTTAGGATAAGCACTGACAAGCAAATTAGAGACCTCTGAACGACGTTTCCGAAGCGGACTGGTCGGTAAACCTGTGGAGGTAACTACCTGTCCGCTGTGGCGAGTTGTGCGGCGAGATTCATGTTGTTGAGTCTTCATAAGAAATTTGGGATCCAAGTAAGCAAGGGGATGAGAAAATTTAATTTTCCGTTTTGCCTGACGGTTTTTAGTGAAGGCAAAGGGTTTGAGTCAGAGGAGAGAATAGTTACCTCTACAACATCAAGCATTACTGGTTTTGATCATCATCGACAAACATTATCATTAATTAGGCGTGTGAAAAGTAAGCCAAGTGAATCAAGTTCTACCTCAAGGTCCGGATTACCCACATCATCGTCCACAGCCGGATCAGAAGATGCAGTGGTTTTCCTCTTATGAGCAGTCTTCTTGACATCTTTGGTCTTTTGCCAGATTGTTTTTTCCGGTTTGTCTGGCTTCTCTACTTTCTCTTGTGGACGTTTCTTACTCCAGAATGGATCATCACCCTGATTAAGCAGCAGTTGATGTTAAAAATGATGCCATAAATAGCAGTAATATATTCAGTAAAAATTGATCAGAAGTCTTACAGATGGTGGTTTGTTGGTAGCACAGAAGGGGAGCAGACCGGTTCGACGCAGAGGTGTTCCGGTTCATTCAGCATTTTCTTCACAGCCCCGGTGACCTCATCATCGGTGAGCTGGATATTAACGTGTCGGAGGGGGTCGTCGACACTACCAGTGCACTCACACATTAAACCGGAGCGCTGGGAGAGGCGCAGTATGCTCCATGATATCCAACAGCGTGCGAGATCAATTCCGGTTAAACCGTTGGCCATGAAGGCTCTGAGCTTGGAGAGTTGAGGAGCATATTTACTTCTCTCATTGGCAGTTAATCTTTGCGGAAAGGGATGTGTGTTAATGAGTCGCTCGGACGAAAACCGGGCAAAGGGTTCTCATTGGCAGGTGAAGTGTCTCGCAATAAAACCATGTTTGATTCCATTCCTTGGGGTGGCTATGCAGTTTGACATGAGGATAAGTGACCTCCTTTCTTTTTGAATCGCCACACCACCCAATTACATGTTGGGCCCGTCGGTGAATTACATGCGGCGGTTTAGATGGAAGCGATCTCTAAACAGTTCAACTGTAGGTTCGTCTTGAAAGTATGCCTCACAGAGCACTTGGAAGTGACAAATATTGGTAATGTAATTGGGGCCCGTATCTTGTGGACGGAGTTGAAAATTGGCTGACACATCCCGGTAAAATTTTGAACCGGGCGGATTGAAACCCCGGGCTAGGTGATCTGCGAAAACTACAACCTCTCCTTCTTGAGGTGTGGGTGGACATTCTTTGCCAGGAACCCTCCAATGGATAGTGTTCTTCTTGCCTAAAGCGCCCGGTCAGACCAGATTGTTTAATTGAGTTTCGGTGACACGGGAAGGAGCCCAGTTGCACTCATATACTTGTTTGGCCATCTACAAAAAAATAGATAAATCCGGTTCAAGAAATGTGTTGGGACAAAGAGAGAATCGGTGTACAATGCTAAATCGGAGACAAATACATCTAAACCGGAGTTCTATGAAGTGACAGTGTCTGGTTAAGGAGTTCTGGCGGTTCAACAAGGGGACTAATGGTGTATACCGGTTTATCTAAATTTTCTATGTTAAGTTAAACCGCCTGATCAAAGGTTTAAATATTGAAAACAATTGAGGTTGCGAACGGCTAAGTGTGCAGAAACAGGTTTCGCAAGATTTCTCTATAACGAAGGATCTGAAGCCAGATCAGAAAAGAAGAAAAATATCCAAAAAGGAATACAGCAGAGCAGTATTGATGCAATGAGCAGAGATGATGTGCGAGATCTATGGACGTGAGCACGAGACTACAGGCGGATGCTAAAAGCTACTACTAATCAGAGCAAGGTGTCACAGATCTATCCAGGAGTCTGGTATGAGCATAAACAGTTCATGGAGCATGGCAAGAACAAGAAACCCTAGAACGGATCTAGGTCGAGGGGAACTGAGGACCTACGGAGTTGAGGAGATGCGGAAGAGTCTGCGTTTCTCTGGTGCGTTCAGGTTGATGCAGTGGCCCAAGACGGTGCAGAGGTCGACGGCGGCGGCGGAGCTCCGAGGCTAGCGACGCGAGGAAGACGAAGAGAAAGGGGACAGAGGGGAGAAAAGGAATGACCCTTCGGTCCTATTTATAAGGCAAGATACCTGTGTCAGGCGCGTGAATCAAGGAACCACAAATCTAGGAAGCAGAAATCGCCTCGATTATTATGGATCTGTTAAACAAAGAAGATATCGTGAATGCTATCCTTATGGGGACGTCATGCCGGTTTACAGCAACCGGAGAAGGTGACATCACGGCGGTTCAACGATTTCAAGAAGGTATTGAAGATGAAGGTTTTTTTATCAAGGATTGACATGAACCTGTTCAAATCAATCTGGGGCCTAATGTTGGGGATGTTACTCTTTGGGCGTAAACCGCCTATCTTGGCCGGGTTAACTTCATCGATAGTTCAACGGTGTAAAAGCCCAAGAGGCATAAAGTAAGGGCCCAAGGCACGTAGTCGGTTTAGAACACATGAGCCGTAAACCGGCCTGGTATGTAAACTTGTATTGTAAGTTAGGAATAGAGAGAGACCAACCTGGATACGAGTATGAACCGGAGATTGGGACTCTCTGAATCGACGGGCATCACCCGTGTATATAAGGGGACGACCCGGGGCGGTTCAAGGACAGACAACAACAACTCGAGGCCTAGGCGAAGCTCATTTGCTCCCTAGTCATCGAGACCACATCAATCCCATCACAACTAGACGTAGGCTTTTACCTTCATCGAAGGGGCCGAACTAGTATAACTGTTGTGTCTTTGCGTCGGCTTTAACCCCTTCAAGTTAACCCGTAGCGATGGCTCCACGACTAAGTCCTTTCATGAGGACATCTGCCGTGACAAAACCACGACAAGTTGTTTGAAAGTGGATACTCTAAAATGCACAAGATAAGCGTGAGTGCTATGGATGGCGTTCTCGTAGGAAGACGGGATCGGATCCATAGTGGTGTATTGAGATGGTGAATATGTGGACTCGTGTGCGCCACCTCAAAAGAGTTACTTGCAATCGTAGTTCAGGATAGCCACCGAGTCAAAGCTGGCTTGCTGCAGTCAAATTCCACCACCCCCTTTGTTGATACCGATGCATATGTAGTTAGTTCTGATGTAAGTCTTGCTGAGTACATTTGTACTCACATTTGCTTATTTTATGTTTTGCAGAGGGATGTCAGTCTCGCTAGTAGTTCCGCGTGGACTTCGACGTTTAGCTTGTTACCTCAGCTACGATCTTGTGCCCTCGGCAGGATCTGGTAGATAGTCAGGCTTCTAAGCCTTTTTCATTTGTAGATGTATGTACTCAGACATGTTAAGCTTCCGCGTGTGCTATGACTTGTATGTTTCCGAGTGTTGGGTCATGAGACCCATGTTTGTAATATCTCGCTCCTCGAGCCTAATGAATAAATATTTGAGTCGTAGAGTTATGTTGTGATGCCATGTTGTATTTACACATATTGAGCATATTGTGTGTATGTTTGAAATGCTTGGTATGTGTGGGATCCGACAATCTAGTTGTTTATCTTTGGCAGCCTCTCATATGGGGAAATGTAGTCTAGTGCTTCCGAGCGATAGTAGTCCGCTACATGCCGGTTCACCGGAGTCCTGCTAGCCCAAAGACTACCGCTCTGCATACACTTGACTGGCCGGGCATGTGTTTCACTTCGTTCTGTATACATCCCTTCGGGAAATGTCACGCGGTGATATCCATGATCCTGCCTAGCCTGCTACAGCCCGGGATACCGGAGTCCTGTTAGCCCAGTGCTACAGCCTGGATTCACACGTTGATGACCGACATGCTCGATGTGATTCATGTATGCCTGTCCCCATGGGTTAGTGCCGCTTTGGGTTCACGACTAGCCATGTCGGCCCGGGTTCTTTGTCATATGGATGCTAGCGACACTATCATATACGTGAGCCAAAAGGCGCAAATGGTCCCGGGCCATGGTAAGGCGACACCCGTGGGAATACCGTGCGTGAGGCCGCAAAGTGATATGAGGTGTTACCAGCTAGATCGATGTGACTTGGAATCGGGGTCCTGACAATAAGCAAATATAAAATAACTACTTTATTATTGCCTCTAGGGCATATTTCCTTCATGTAGCAAGCTGGAAATGGTTGTGCAGGGTTTGTTCAACCAATTTGGCTGGCGAGCCCACACGTAGATTAGGTGGATGAGCTATTTAATCTCAGGTTCAATCGCTTGTTATCATGTTTTCCTGTTTATATGTTTTACTTTGGATCACTCGTGACTGGAACTTATTCCATGTTTAATAATATGGCCGTGTGTATCGTGTGATGCTGGGGTAGTCCCCTTTTTGGAAAAAGTTAGTCCTAATACTATGAAAATACACATATGGGTCCTAAAAGTTTTCTAAGTGTGTCATCCATAGTCCTGTCTGTGCTAAATCAACTTTGAGTTGCACGAGTGGCAAGTTGACTACTGTCATGTGGTAATTTTATGCATGAACCCCCCCCCCCCCAAAAGGTCATCTCTTCTAATTTTATGGCCTCCTCCTTCCACATATCTCCTTCCTTGCCTCCCCCTCCACCTCTGACAGCCACAATCCACGTGGGCGCCCAAACGTCGTGAATGCAATGAGATCATGTGACACGCACCAGAACCATGATACGTCTCCAACATATCTATAATTTTTTATTGTTCCATGCTATTATATTATCTGTTTTGGATGTTTTATATGCATTAGTATGCTGTTTTTATATTATTTTTGGGACTAACCTATTAACGTAGAGCCCAGTGCCAGTTTTTGTTTTTCCTTATTTTTGAGCTTCGCAGAAAATGAGTACCAAACGGAGTCCAGATGGAATAAAACTTTACGATGATTTTTCTTGGACTAGAAGACACCCAGGAGACTTGAAGTTCAAGTCATAAGAGCCACGAGGAGGCCACAAGGGTGGAGGGTGCACCCCCTACCTTGTGGGCCCCACGTGACTCCCCTGACCTAGTTATGCCTCCTATATATTCATATATATATATATATATATATATAAATATATATATATATTTATTTCCAAACCACCAGAAGCATCCACGAAAACACTTCTCCACCGCCGCAACCTTCTGTTCCCATGAGATCCCATCTTGGGGCCTTTTCGGCATCCTGCCGGAGGGGGATTCGATCATGGACGGCATCTACATCAACTCTATTGCCCTTCCGAAGAAGCATGAGTAGTTTACCTCAGACCTACGGGTCCAAATCTAGTAGCCAGATGGCTTCTTTTCTCTCTTTGATTCTCAATGCCATGTTTTGCTCGATGTTCTGGGAGATCTATCCGATGTAATCTTCTTTTGCGGTGTGTTAGTTGCTACCTCTTGAGGTTGCGTTGGTTTTCCCTTGAAGAGGATAGGGTGATGCAGCAAAGTAGCGTAAGTATTTCCCTCAGTTTTTCAGAACCAAGGTATCAATCTAGTAGGAGACTACACACAAGTCGCCTCGTACCTACACAAACAAATACGAACCTTGCAACCAACGCGCTAAAGGGGTTGTCAATCCCTTGACGACCACTTGTAAAAGTGAAATCTGATAGAGATAATAAGATAAATATTTTTTGGTATTTTTATGATATAAATTGAAAGTAAAGATTGCAAAGTAAAAATAGATTGGAAACTTATATGATAGAAAATAGACACGGGGGCCATACGTTTCACTAGTGGCTTCTCTCAAGATAGCATAAGTATTACGGTGCGTGAACAAATTACTGTCGAGCAATTGATAGAAAAGTGCATAATTATGAGAATATCTAGGCATGATCATGTATATAGGCATCACGTCCATGACAAGTAGACCGAAATGATTCTGCATCTGATACTATTACTCCACACATCGACCGCTCTCCAGCATGCATCTAGAGTATTAAGTTCATAAGAACGGAGTAACGCATTAGGTAAGAAGACATGATGTAGAGGGATAAACTCAAGCAATATGATATAAACCTTATCTTTTTATACTCGATGGCAACAATACAATGCGTGCCTTGCTGCCCCTGCTGTCACTGGGAAAGGACATCGCAAGATTGAACCCAAAGCTAAGCACTTCTCCCGTTGCAAGAAAGATCAATCTAGCACGCCAAACCAAACTGATAATTCGAAGAGACTTGCAAAGATAACAAATCATACATAAAAGAATTCAGAGGAGATTCAAATATTGTTCATAGATAATCTTGATCATAAACCCACAATTCATCGGATCTCGACAAACACACCGCAAAAAGAATTACATCGAATAGATCTCCAAGAAGATCGAGGAAAACTTTGTATTGAGATCCAAAGAGAGAGAAGAAGCCATCTAGCTAATAACTATGGACCCAAAGGTCTGTGGTAAACTACTCACACATCATCAAATAGGCTATGGTGTTGATGTAGAAGCCCTTCGTGGTCGATTCCCCCTCCGACAGAGCGCCGGAAAAGGCCCCAAGATGGGATCTCACGAGTACACAAGGCTGCGGAGGTGGAAATAGGGTTTCATGATACTCCCGGATGTTTTCAGGGTATATGGGTATATATAGGAGAAAGAAGTAGGTCGGTGGAGCTGCGAGGGGCCCACGAGGGTGGGGGCGCGCCTCCCTGCCTCGTGGCCTCCTCGCTTCTTTCTTGACGTCCACTCCAAGTCCTCTGGATCACGTTTGTTCCAAAAATAACTCTCCCGAAGGTTTCATTCCGTTTGGACTCCATTTGATATTCCTTTTCTGCGAAACACTGGAATAGGCAAAAAAAACAACAATTTGCACTGGGCCTTCGGTTAGTAGGTTAGTCCCAAAAATAATATAAAAGTGCTTAGTAAAGCCCATTAAACATACAAAACAGATAATATAATAGCATGGAACAATCAAAAATTATGGATACATTGGAGATGTATCAAGCATCCCCAAGCTTAATTCCTGCTCGTCCTCGTGTAGGTAAATGATAAAAATAGAATTTTTGATGTGGAATGCTACCTAGCATATTTATCAATGTAATTTCCTTTATTGTGGCATGAATGTTCAGATCCGAAAGATTCAAGATAAAAGTTTAATATTGACATAAAAATAATAATACTTCAAGCATACTAACAAAGCAATCATGTCTTCTCAAAATATCATGGCCAAAGAAAGTTATCCCTACAAAATCATATAGTCTGGCTATGCTCTATCTTCATCACACAAAGTATTTAATCATGCACAACCCCGATGACAAGCCAAGCAATTGTTTCATACTTTTGATGTTCTCAAACTTTTTCAATCTTCAGCAATACATGAGCGTGAGCCATGGATATAGCACTATATGTGGAATAAAATGATGGTTGTGGAGAAGACAAAAAGGAGAAGACAGTCTCACATAAACTAGGCGTATCAACGGGCTATGGAGATGTCCATCAATAGATATCAATGTGAGTGAGTAGGGATTGCCATGCAACGGATGCACTAGAGCTATAAGTGTATGAAAGCTCAACAAAAGAAACTAAGTGGGTGTGCATCCAACTCGCTTGCTCACGAAGACCTAGGGCATTTTGAGGAAGCCCGTCATTGGAATATACAAGCCAAGTTTTATAATAAAAGACTCCCACTTGTATATGAAAGTGACAACATAGGAGACTCTCTATCATGAAGATCATGGTGCTACTTTGAAGCACAAGTGTGGAAAACGGATAGTAACATTGTCCCTTCTCTCTTTTTATCTTTTTTTTTATTTGGGCCTTTTTCTCTTTTTATGGCCTCTTTTTTGTTTCTTTCTTTTTTCTTTTCGTCTGGAGTATCATCCCTACTTGTGGGGGAATCATAGTCTCGATCATCCTTTCCTCACTTGGGACAATGCTCTAATAATGATGATCATCACACTTTTATTTACTTACAACTCAAAAATTACAACTCAATACTTAGAACAAAATATGACTCTATGTGAATGCCTCGGCGATGATGTACCGGGATATGCAATGAATCAAGAGTGACATGTATGAAAGAATTATAAAGGTGGCTTTGCCACAAATACGATGTCAACTACATGATCATGCAAAGCAATATGACAATGATGAAGCGTACGGAACGGTGGTAAGTTTCATGGCAATATATCTCGGAATGGCTATGGAAATGCCATAATAGGTAGGTATGGTGGCTGTTTTGAGGAAGGTATATGGTGGGTGTATGATACCGTGAAAGGTGCAGCGGTATTAGAGAGGCTAGCAATGGTGGAAGGGTGAGAGTGCGTATAATCCATGGACTCAACATTAGTCATAAAGAACTCACATACTTATTGCAAAAAATCTATTAGTTATCGAAACGAAGTAGTACACGCATGCTCCTAGGGGATAGATTGGTAGGAAAATACCATCGCTCGTCCCCGACCGCCACTCATAAGGGAGACAATCAATAAATAAATCATGCTCTGACTTCATCACATAACAGTTCACCATACGTGCATGCTACGGGAATCCCAAACTTTAGAACAAGTATTTCTTCAATTCACAACTACTCAACTAGCACGACTCTAATATCACCATCTTCATATCTCAAAACAATTATCAAGTATCAAACTTCTCATAATATTCAATGCACTTTATATGATAGTTTGTATTATACCCATCTTGGATGTTCATCATATTAGGACTAATTTTATAGCCAAAGCAAACTACCATGCTGTTATAAAAGAATCTCAAAATAATATAAGTGAAGCATGAGAGATCAATAATTTCTATAAAATAAAACCACCACCGTGCTCTAAAAAGGTATAACTGAAGCACTAGAGCAAAATTATCTAGCTCAAAAGATAAAAGTGAAGCACATAGAGTATTCTAATAAATTCCGATTCATGTGTGTCTCTCCCAAAAGGTCTTTACAGCAAGGATTATTTTGGTAAAATAAAAAAAAGACTCAAATCATACAAGACGCTCCAAGCAAAACACATATCATGTGGTGAATAAAAATATAGCCTCAAGTAAAGTTACCGATAGAGCGAAGGCGAAAGAGGGGATGCCTTCCGGGCATCCCCAAGCTTAAACTTTGGTTTTCCTTGAATTTTACCTTGGAGTGCCTTGGGCATCCCCAATCTTAGGCTGTTGCCACTCCTTATTCCATAATCCATCAAATCTTTACCCAAAACTTGAAAACTTCACAACACAAAACTCAACAGAAAATCTCATGAGCTCTGTTAGTATAAGAAAGCAAATCACCATCATAAAGTACTGTAATGAACTCATTATTTATTTCTATTGGTGTTAAACATACTGTATTCCAACTTCTCTATGGTGCATACCCTCCGGTACTAGCCATAGATTCATCAAAATAAACAAACAACACACGAAAAACAGAATCTGTCAAAAACAGAACAGTCTGTAGTAATCTGTATCAAACATATACTTATGTAACTCCAAAAATTCTAAAATAAATTGTTGGACGTTATTAATTTGTCTATTAATCATATGCAAAAATTATAAACTAAATAGCACTCTCTAGTAAAAAGTGTAGCTAATCTCGTGAGCGCTAAAGTTTCTGTTTTTTACAGCAAGATCATAAAGACTTCACCCAAGTCTTCCCGAAGGTTCTACTTGGCACAAACAATAATTAAAACATAAAACCACATCTAAACAGAAGCTAGATGAATTATTTATTACAAAACAGAACCAAAAAGCAAGAAACAAAAATAAAATTGGGTTGCCTCCCAACAAGCGCTATCGTTTAACGCCCCTATCTAGGCATAAAGGCAAGAATAGATCTAGGTATTGTCATCTTTGGTATGCAATCCATAAGTGGCTCTCATAATAGATTAATAAGGTAATTTAATTTTCTTTCCAGGAAAGTGTTCCATGCCTTTCCTTAACGGAAATTGGTGTTGGAAATATGCCCTAGAGGCAATAATAAAAGCATTATTATTATATTTCCTTGTTCATGATAATTGTCTTTTATTCATGCTATAATTGTATTATCCGGAAATCATAATACACGTGTGAATACATAGACCACAATACGTCCCTAGTAAGCCTCTAGTTGACTAGCTCGTTGGTCAACAGATAGTCATGGTTTCGACTATGGACATCGATGTCATTGACATCGGGATCACGTCATTAGGAGAATGACGTGATGGACAAGACCCAATCCTAAGCATAGCACAAGATCGTGTAGTTCGTTTTGCTAGAGCTTTTTCAATGTCAAGTATATCTTCCTTAGACCATGAGATCGTGTAACTCCCGGATACCGTAGGAGTGCTTTGGGTGTACCAAACGTCACAACGTAACTGGGTGACTATAAAGGTGCACTACAGGTATCTCCGAAAGTGTCTCATTGGGTTGACACGGATCGAGACTGGATTTGTCACTCCGTATGACGGAGAGGTATCTCTGGGCCCACTCGGTAATGCATCATCATAATGAGCTCAAAGTGACCAAGTGTTTGGTCACGGGATCATGCATTACGGTATGAGTAAAGTGACTTGCGATGCGAGACTGAACGAGGTATTGGGATACCGACGATCGAGTCTCGGGCATGTAACGCATCCGATTGACAAAGGGAATAGTATCACGGGTTGCTTGAATCCTCGACATCGTGGTTCATCCGATGACATCATCGAGGAGCATGTGGGAGCCAACATGGGTATCCAGATCCCGCTGTTGGTTATTGACACGAGAGCCGTCTCGGTCATGTCTGCGTGTCTCCGAACCCGTAGGGTCTACACTTAAGGTTCGGTGACGCTAGGGTTATTAGGAAGACTTGTATGTGATTACCGAATGTTGTTCGGAGTCCCGGATGAGATCCCGGACGTCACGAGGAGTTCCGAAATAGTCCGGATGTAAAGATTTATATATGGGAAGTTGTCATAAGGACACCGGAAAGTTTCGGGGGCTTATCGGTATTGTACCGGGGCCACCGGAAGGGTTCCGGGGGTCCACCGGGAGGGGCCACCCCTCCCGGGGGGCCACATGGGATGAGTGGGGCAGGAGCCAGCCTGGAGGGCTGGGCGCGCCCCCTTGGGGCCCATGCGCCTAGGGGTTGGGGGAACCCTAGGGGGCGCCTGCTTGGGGGGCAAGTCCCCCTCACAGCCGCCCCCTCTAGATCCCATCTAGAGGGGCCGGCCCCCCTTGCCCCTTCCCCTATAAATAGAGGGGTGAGGGGAGGGCTGAATACCTAAGCCAAGGCGCAGCCCCTCCCCTCCCCAACACCTCTCCTCCTCCGTACGTGCTTGGCGAAGCCCTGCCGGAGTACTGCTGTACCAACAACACCACGCCGTCGTGCTGCCGTTGGAGCTGTCTTCCTCAACCTCTCCTTCCTCCTTGCTGGATCAAGACGGAGGAGACGTCGTCCGTACCGTACGTGTGTTGAACGCGGAGGTGCTGTCCGTTCAGCACTTGGTCATCGGTGATCCAAATCACGGCCAGTACGACTCCATCATCACCATCCCCTTGAACGCTTCCGCACTCGATCTACAAGTGGTATGTAGATGCAAACTCACTCCCTTGACTCGTTGCTTAGATGAACTCATAGATGGATCTTGGTGAAACCGTAGGAAAAATTTTAATTTTCTGCAACGTTCCCCAACAGTGGCATCATGAGCTAGGTCTATGCGTAGTTCTCTATTGCACGAGTAGAACACAATTTGGTTGTGGGCGTAGATCTTTTCAACTTGCTTGCCGCTACTAGTCTTATCTTGCTTCAGCGGTATTATGGGATGAAGCGGCCCGGACCAACCTTACACGTACGCTTACGTGAGACCGGTTCCACCGGTGACATGCACTAGTTGCATAAGGTGGCTGGCGGGTGTCTGTCTCTCCCACTTTAGTTGGAGCGGATTCGATGAAAAGGGTCCTTATGAAGGGTAAATAGAAGTTGACAAAATCACGTTGTGGTTATTCGTAGGTAAGAAAACGTTCTTGCTAGAACCCAATTGCAGCCACGTAAAAGATGCAACAACAATTAGAGGACGTCTAACTTGTTTTGGCAGCAATTGTCATGTGATGTGATATGGCCAGAAGTTGTGATGAATGATGAATGATATATTGTGATGTATGAGATCATGTTCTTGTAATAGGAATCACGACTTGCATGTCGATGAGTATGACAACGGCAGGAGCCATAGGAGTTGTCTTTATTTTTGTATGACCTGCGTGTCATTGAAGAACGCCATGTAAATTACTTTACTTTATTGCTAAACGCGTTAGCCATTGAAGTAGAAGTAGTCGTTGGCGTGACAACTTCATGAAGACACGATGATGGAGATCATGGTGTCATGCCGGTGACAAGATGATCATGGAGCCCCGAAGATGGAGATCAATGGAGCTATATGATATTGGCCATATCATGTCACTACTATATAATTGCATGTGATGTTTATTATGTTTATGCATCTTGTTTACTTAGAATGACGGTAGTAAATAAGATGATCCTTACAACAATTTCAAGAAGTGTTCTCCCTAAGCGTGCATCGTTGCTAAAGTTAAATGCGTTTTCAAGCACCACGTGATGATCGGGTGTGATAGATCCTTACGTTCACATACAACGGGTGTAAGACAGTTTTACACATGCAAAACACTTAGGGTTAACTTGACGAGCCTAGCATGTACAGACATGGCCTCGGAACACGGAGACCGAAAGGTCGAACACGAGTCGTATGGAAGATACGATCAACATGAGAATGTTCACCGACAATGACTAGTCCGTCTCACGTGATGATCGGACACGGCCTAGTCGACTCGGATCATGTAACACTTAGATGACTAGAGGGATGTCTAATCTGAGTGGGAGTTCATTAAATAATTTGATTAGATGAACTTAATTATCATGAACTTAGTCTAAAACCTTTGCAAATATGTCTTGTAGATCAAATGGCCAACGCTCATGTCAACCTGAACTTCAACGTTCCTAGAGAAAACCAAGCTGAAAGATGATGGCAGCAACTATACGGACTGAGTGCGGAACACGAGGATCATCCTCATAGCTTCCAGGAAACAATATGTCCTAGAAGGACCGCTAGGTGATGCACCGTCCCGAGAACCAAGACATTATGAATGCTTGGCAGTCTCGTCTTGATGATTACTCCCTCATTCGATGCGGCATGCTTTACGACTTAGAACCGGGGCTCCAAAAGCGCTTTTGAGCAACACGGAGCATATGAGATGTTCGAGGAGCTGAAACTAGTTTTCCAAGCTCATGCCCGGTCGAGAGATATGAAGTCTCCGACAAGTTCTATAGTTGTAAGATGGAGGAAAACAGTTACATCGGTGAGCACATACTCAAAATGTGCAGGTTGCACAACCGCCTTTGTCCCACCGGACATAAACCTCCGGACGAGGCGGTCATTGAAAGAATCCTTGATCGCTCCCACCAAGCTACAAGAGCTTTGTGATGAACTACAATATGCAGGGGATGGTGAAGACCATTCCCGAAGTATTCTCAATCTTTGAAGTCAGCAGAGGTTGAAATCAAGAAAGAACATCAAGTGTTGATGGTCAATAAAACCACTAAGTTCAAGAAGGGCAAGGGCAAGAAGAACTTCAAGAAGGACGGCAAGGAGTTTGCCACGCCCGGTAAGTAAGTTGCCGGGAAGAAGTCAAAGAATGGACCCAAGCCTGAGACAGAGTGCTTTTATTGCAAAGGGAAGGGCCACTGGAAGCCGAACTACCCCAAATACTTAGCGGACAAGAAGGCCGGCAACACTAAAGGTATATTTGATATACATGTAATTGATGTGTACCTTACCAGTACTCGTAGTAACTCCTGGGTATTTGATACCAGTGCTGTTGCTCATATTTGTAACTCACAGCAGGAGCTGCGGAATAAACGAAGACTGGCGAAGGACGAGGTGACGATGCGCGTCGGGAATGGTTCCAAGGTCGACGTGATCGCCGTCGGCACACTACCTCTACATTTACCTACGGGATTAGTTATAAACCTTAATAATTGTTATTTGGTGCCAAGTTTGAGCATGAACATTGTATCTGGATCTCGTTTGATACGAGATGGCTACTCATTTAAATCCGAGAATAATGGTTGTTCTATTTATATGAGAGATATGTTTTATGGTCATGCCCCTATGGTCAATGGTTTATTCTTAATGAATCTCGAGCGGAATGTTACACATATTCATAGCGTGAATACCAAAAGATGTAAAGTTGATAACGATAGTCCCACATACTTGTGGCATTGCCGCCTATGGTCACATTGGTGTCAAGTGCATGAAGAAGCTCCATCTTGATGGACTTTTAGAGTCTCTCGATTATGAATCATTTGACACATGCGAACCATGCCTCATGGGCAAATGACCAAGACTCCGTTCTCCGGAACAATGGAGCGAAAGCAACCAACTTGTTGGAAATCATACATACCGATGTGTGCGGTCCAATGAGTGTTGAGGCTCATGGAGGATATCGTTATGTTCTCACTCTCACAGATGACTTGAGTAGATATGGGTATGTCTACTTAATGAAACACAAGTCTGAGACCTTTGAAAAGTTCAAGGAATTTCAGAATGAAGTGGAGAATCAACGTGACCGAAAGATAAAATTCTTACGATCGGATCATGGAGGAGAATATTTAAGTCACGAATTTGGTACACACTTAAGAAAATGTGGAATCGTTTCACAACTCACGCCGCCTGGAACACCTCAGCATAACGGTGTGTCCGAACGTCAGAATGTCGCACTCTATTGGATATGGTGCGATCCATGATGTCTCTTACCGATTTACCGCTATCATTTTGGGGATACGCTCTAGAGACAGCTACATTCACTTTAAATAGGGCACCGTCTAAATCCGTTGAGACGACACCGTATGAATTATGGTTTGGGAAGAAACCTAAGCTGTCGTTTCTAAAAGTTTGGGGATGCGATGCTTATGTCAAGAAACTTCAACCTGAAAAGCTCGAACCCAAGTCGGAAAAATGCGTCTTCATAGGATACCCTAAAGAAACCATTGGGTATACCTTCTACTTAAGAGCCGAGGGCAAGATCTTTGTTGCCAAGAACGGATCCTTTCTGGAAAAGAGTTTCTCTCAAAAGAAGTAAGTGGGAGGAAAGTAGAACTCGATGAAGTACTACCTCTTGAACGGGAAAGTAGTGCAGCTCAGAAAATGTTCTGTGATGCCTACACCAACCGAAGAGGAAAACAATGATGATGATCAAGGTATTTCGGATCAAGTAGCTCTTGAACTTCATAGGTCCACAAGGACACGTTCCGCACTGCAGTGGTACGGCAACCCCGTCCCGGAAATCATGTTGTTAGACAACGGTGAACCTTCGAACTATGAAGAAGCGATGGCGGGCCCAGATTCCAACAAATGGCTAGAAGCCATGAAATCCGAGATAGAATCCATGTATGAAAACAAAGTATGGACTTTGGTGACTTGCCCGATGATCGGCGAGCGATAGAAAACAAATGGATCTTTAAGAAGAAGACGAACGCGGATGGTAATGTCACCATCTATAAAGCTTGACTTGTCGCTAAGGGTTATCGACAAGTTCAAGGGATTGACTACGATGAGGCTTTCTCTCCCGTAGCGAAGCTTAAGTCCGTCCGAATCATGTTAGCAATTGCCGCATACTATGATTATGAGATATGGCAGATGGACGTCAAAAAGGCATTCCTTAACGGGCATCTTAAGGAAGAACTGAGCTATATGATGCAGCCGGAGGGTTTTGTCGATCCTAAGAATGCTAACAAAGTATGCAAGCTCCAGCGATCCATTTATGGGTTGGTGCAAGCATCTCGGAGTTGGAACATTCGCTTTGATGAAATGATCAAAGCGTTTGGGTTTATGCAGACTTATGGAGAAGCCTGCGTTTACAAGAAAGTGAGTGGGAGCTCTGTAGCATTTCTCATATTATATGCAGATGGCATACTTTTGATGGGAAATGATATAGAATTCTTGGACAGCATTAAGGCCTACTTGAATAAGTGTTTTTCAATGAAGGACCTTGGAGAAGCTGCTTATATATTAGGCATCAAGATCTATAGAGATAGATCGAGACGCCTCATAGGTCTTTCACAAAGCACATACCTTGATAAGATTTTGAAGAAGTTCAAAATGGATCAGTCCAAGAAAGGGTTCTTGCACTGTCTGCAAGGTGTGAGATTGAGCTCAGCTCGATGCTGACCACGGCAAAAGATAAAGAAGAGATGAGCGTCATCCCCTATGCCTCAGCCATAGGATCTATTATGTATGCCATGCTATGTACGGACTGATGTAAACCTTGCCGTAAGTTTGGTAGGAAGGTACCAAAGTAATCCCGGCAAGGAACACTGGACAGCGGTCAAGAATATCCTAAAGTACCTGAAAAGGACAAAGGACATGTTTCTCATTTATGGAGGTGACGAAGAGCTCTTCGTAAAGGGTTACGTCGATGCTAGCTTCGACACAGATCTGGATGACTCTAAGTCACAAACCGGATACGTGTATATGTTGAATGGTGGAGCGATGGCTAGTGCGGCTGCAAGCGAAGCGTCGTGGCGGGATCTACATGTGAAGCGGAGTACATGGCAGCCTCGGAGGCGCGATGAAGCAATTTGGGTGAAGGAGTTCATCACCGACCTAGGAGTCATACCCAATGCGTCGGGGCCGATCAAACTCTTACGTGACAACACTGGAGCTATTGCCCTTGCAAAGGAGCCCAGGTTTCACAAGAAGACCAGGCACATCAAGCGTCGTTTCAACTCCATCCGTGAAAATGTTCAAGATGGAGACATAGATATTTGCAAAGTACATACGGATCTGAATGTCGCAGATCCGTTGACTAAACCTCTCTCGCGAGCAAAACATGATCAACACCATAACTCTATGGGTGTTCGATTCATCACAATGTAACTAGATTATTGACTCTAGTGCAAGTGGGAGACTGTTGGAAATATGCCCTAGAGGCAATAATAAAAGCATTATTATTATATTTCCTTGTTCATGATAATTTTCTTTTATTCATGCTATAATTGTATTATCCGGAAATCGTAATACACGTGTGAATACATAGACCACAATACGTCCCTAGTAAGCCTCTAGTTGACTAGCTCGTTGGTCAACAGATAGTCATGGTTTCGACTATGGACATCGAGATGTCATTGACAACGGGATCACGTCATTAGGAGAATGACGTGATGGACAAGACCCAATCCTAAGCATAGCACAAGATCGTGTAGTTCGTTTTGCTAGAGCTTTTTCAATGTCAAGTATCTCTTCCTTAGACCATGAGATCATGTAACTCCCGGATACCGTAGGAGTGCTTTGGGTGTACCAAAGCGTCACAACGTAATCGGGTGACTATAAAGGTGCACTACGGTATCTCCGAAAGTGTACATTGGGTTGACACGGATCGAGACTGGGATTTGTCACTCCGTATGACGGAGAGGTATCTCTGGGCCCACTCGGTAATGCATCATCATAATGAGCTCAAAGTGACCAAGTGTTTGGTCACGGGATCATGCATTACGATACGAGTAAAGTGACTTGCCGGTAACGAGACTGAACGAGGTATTGGGATACCGACGATCGGGTCTCGGGCATGTAACGTACCGATTGACAAAGGGAATAGTATACGGGGTTGCTTGAATCCTCGACATCGTGGTTCATTCGATGACATCATCGAGGAGCATGTGGGAGCCAACATGGGTATCCAGATCCCGCTGTTGGTTATTGCCCTGAGAGCCGTCTCGGTCATGTCTGCGTGTCTCCCGAACCCGTAGGGTCTACACACTTAAGGTTCGGTGACGCTAGGGTTATTAGGAAGATTTGTATGTGATTACCGAATGTTGTTCAGAGTCCCGGATGAGATCCCGGACGTCACGAGGAGTTCAGGAATAGTCCGGATGTAAAGATTTATATATGGGAAGTTGTCATAAGGACACCGGAAAGTTTCGAGGGCTTATAGGTATTGTACCGGGGCCACCGGAAGGGTTCCGGGGGTCCACCGGGAGGGGCCACCCCTCCCGGGGGGCCACATGGGCTGTGTGGGGCAGGAGCCAGCCCCTGGAGGGCTGGGTGCGCCCCCCCCCCCGTGGGCCCATGCGCCTAGGATTGGGGGGGGAACCCTAGAGGGGGCGCCCCCCAGGCTTGGGGGGCAAGTCCCCCTCCACAGCCGCCGCCTCTAGATCCCATCTAGAGGGCCGACCCTGCCCTTCCCCTATAAATAGAGGGGTGAGGGAGGGCTGAATACCTAAGCCAAGGCGCAGCCCTCCCTCCCCAACACCTCTCCTTCTCCGTGACGTGCTTGCCAAGCCTCGCCGAATCTTCTTTGTACCAACAACACCACGCCGTCGTGCTGCCGTTGGAGCTGTCTTCCTCAACCTCTCCTTCCTGCTTGCTGGATCAAGACGGAGGATACGTCGTTCGTACCGTACGTGTGTTGAACGCAGAGGTGCTGTCCGTTCAGCACTTGGTCATCGGTGATCTGAATCACGGCGAGTACGACTCCATCATCACCATCCCCTTGAACGCTTCCACTTTCGATCTACAAGTGGTATGTAGATGCAAACTCACTCCCTTGACTCGTTGCTTAGATGAACTCATAGATGGATCTTGGTGAAACCGTACGAAATTTTTTAATTTTCTGCAACGTTCCCCAACAATTGGAATCTAATATTTCCTTCTTTCATATCAATAATTGCACCGATCGTTCTAAGGAAATGTCTACCAAGAATAATAGGACATGAATGATTGCAATCTATATCAAGAACAATGAAATCTACGGGCACATAATTCCTATTTGCAACAATAATAACATCATTAATTCTTCCTATAGGTTTCTTAATGGTGGAATCCGCAAGGTGCAAGTTTAAAGAACAATCATCAAATTCACGGAAACCTAACACATCACACAAAGTTTTTGGAATCATGGAAACACTAGCACCTAAATCACACAAAGCATAGAACTCATGATCTTTAATTTTAATTCTAATAGTAGGTTCCCACTCATCATAAAGTTTTCTAGGGATAGAAACTTCCAATTCAAGCTTTTCTTCATAAGATTGTATTAAAACATCAACGTAGTAAAAGCTTTATTTTGACTATAAGCATGAAGAGAATTTAACACGAATTGCAACAAGGGAATACAATCTATTAAAGAACAATTATCATAATTAAATTGCTTGAAATTAAAAATAGTGGGTTCATTGCTATGTAAAGTTTTGACCTCTTCTATCCCACTTTTACCAATTTTTGCATCAAGATCTAAAAACTCCATATCATTGGGACGCCTTTTAACTAAAGTTGACTCATCTCCAGTACAATCATTATCAAGATTCATATTGCAAAACAAATATTTAATAGGGGACACATCAATTACTTTTAGATCTTCATCCCTATTATCATGAAAACTAGAAGAACACGCTTTTACAAAGAAATCTTTCTTAGCACGCATCCTAGCGGTTCTTTCTTTGCACTCATCAATGGAAATTCTCATGGCTTTGAGAGACTCATTGATATCATTCTTAGGAGGAATAGATCTAAGTTTCAAAGAATCAACATCAAGAGAAAATATATCCACGTCCCTAGCCAACTCATCAATCTTAGGCAATTTCAATTGAAGCAAAGCATTAAAATTCTTTTGAGAAATCATAAATTCTTTAACACTAGTCTCAAAATCAGAGGGCATATTATTAAAATTTCCATAAGAGTTGTTGTAGGAATTACCATAATTATTAGAGGAATTACTAGGATACGGCCTATGATTAAAGTTTCCTCTATAAGCATTGTTACTAAAATTGTTCCTACCAACAAAATTAACATCCATAGATTCATTGTTATTCTCAAACAAAGTAGACAAAGGAATATCATTAGGCAAATAATTTCATAAGTTCATCCATATTTCCACTCAAAACATTAATCTCTTCTATCGCATGAACCTTTTTGCTAGTAGATCTTTCGGTGTGCCATTGAGAATAATTAACCATAATATTATCTAGAAGTTTAGTAGCTTCTCCTAAAGTGGTTTTCATAAAAGTGCCTCCTGCGGCCGAATCTAAAAGATTTCTAGAAGCAAAATCCAATCCGGCATAAATATTTTGTATAATCATCTATAAATTCAAACCATGTGTAGGGCAATTACGTATCATTAATTTCATCCTCTCCCAAGATTGTGCAACATGCTCATGATCAAGTTGCTTAAAATTCATAATATCGTTTCTAAGAGAGATGATCTTAGCGGGAGGAAAATACTTACAGATAAAAGCATCTTTGCATTTATTCCATGAATCAATACTATTTTTAGGCATAGACGAAAACCAAGTTTTAGCATGATCTCTAAGTGAAAACATAAATAGCTTCAATTTAACAATATCATTATCCACGTCTTTCTTCTTTTGCATATCACACAAATCGACAAAGTTGTTTAGATGGGTAGCGGCATCTTCACTAGGAAGGCCAGAGAATTGATCTTTCATGACAAGATTCAACAAAGCAGCATTAATTTCACAAGATTCAGAATCGGTAAGAGGAGCAATCAGAGTGCTAAGAAAATCATTATTGTAGGTATTGGAAAAGTCACACAATTTAGTATTGTCTTGAGCCATCGTGACAAACAATCCAACACACAAGCACACAAGAGGCAAGCGAAAAGAGACGAACGGAAAAAGACAGCAAATAAAACGGCAAGGGTGAAGTGGGGGAGGGGAAAACGAGAGGCAAATGGCAAATAATGTAATGTGAGGGATAAGAGTTGTGATGGGTACTTGGTATGTCTTGACTTGACTTGACTTGGCGTAGATCTCCCGACAGCGGCGCCGAAATCCTTCTTGCTACCTCTTGAGCTTGCGTTGGTTTTCCCTTGAAGAGGAAAGGGTGATGCAGTAACGTAGAGTAAGTATTTCCCTCAGTTTTTGAGAACCAAGGAATCAATCCAGTAGGAGACTACACACAAGTCGCCTCATACCTACACAAACAAATAAGAACCTTGCAACCAACGCGATAAAGGGGTTGTCAATCCCTTCTGACTACTTGCAAAAGTGAGATCTGGTGGAGATAATAAGATAAATATTTTTGGTATTTTTATGATATAAATTGAAAGTAAAGATTGCAAAGTAAAAATAGATTGGAAACTTATATGATGGAAAATAGACCCGGGGGCCATAGGTATCACTAGCGACTTCTCTCAAGATAGCATAAGTATTACGGTGGGTGAACAAATTACTGTCGAGCAATTGATAGAAAAGTGCATAATTATGAGAATATCTAGGCATGATCATGTATATAGGCATCACGTCCGCGACAAGTACACCAAAACGATTCTGCATCTACTAGTATTACTCCACACATCGACCGCTATCCAGCATGCATCTAGAGTATTAAGTTCATAAGAACGGAGTAACGCATTAGGTAAGATGACATGATGTAGAGGGATAAAATCAAGCAATATGATATAAACCCCATCTTTTTATCCTCGGTGGCAACAATACAATACGTGCCTTGCTGCCCTAACATCCTTTGGGAAAGGACATCGCAAGATTGAACCCAAAGCTAAGCACTTCTCCCATTGCAAGAAAGATCAATCTAGTAGGCCAAACCAAACTGATAATCCGAAGAGACTTGCAAAGAAAACAAATCATACATAAAAGAATTCAGAGGAGATTCACATATTGTTCATAGATAATCTTGATCATAAACCCACAATTCATCGGATCTCGACAAACACACCGCAAAAAGAATTACATCGAATAGATCTCCAAGAAGATCGAGGAGAACTTTGTATTGAGATCCAAAGAGAGAGAAGAAGCCATCTAGCTAATAACTATGGACCCAAAGGTCTGTGGTAAACTACTCACACATCATCGGATAGGCTATGGTGTTGATGTAGAAGCCCTCCGTGATCGATTCCCCCTCCGACAGAGCGCCGGAAAAGGCCCCAAGATGGGATCTCACGGGTACAGAAGGTTGCGGCGGTGGAAATAGGGTTTCATGGTGCTCCCGGATGTTTTCAGGGTATATCGGTATATATAGGAGAAAGAAGTAGGTCGGTGGAGCTGCGAGGGGCCCACGAGGGTGGGGGCGCGCCCAGGGGGCAGGCGCGCCTCCCTGCCTCGTGGCCTCCTTGCTTCTTTCCTGACGTCCACTCCAATTCCTCTGGATCATGTTTGTTCCAAAAATAACTCTCTCGAAGGTTTCATTCCGTTTGGACTCCGATTGATATTCCTTTTCTGCGGAACACTGGAATAGGCAAAAAAAACAGCAATTTGCACTGGGCCTTCGGTTAGTAGGTTAGTCCCAAAAATAATATAAATGTGCTTAGTATGTCCCATTAAACATCCAAAACAGGTAATATAATAGCATGGAACAATCGAAAATTATAGATACGTTGGAGACGTATCATTTGTCGAGACCCGATGAATTGCGGATTTGTGATAAGCTTATCTATGAATATTATTTGAATCTTCTCTGAATTCTTATATGCATGATTTGATATCTTTGTATTTCTCTTCGAACTATCGGTTTGGTTTGGCCAACTAGATTGGTTTTTCTTGCAATGGGAGAGGTGCTTAGCTTTGGGTTCAATCTTGCGTGATTTCACTGAGTGACAAAGTAGGGGTAGCGAGACACGTATTGAATTGTTGCCATCGAGGATAAAAAGATGGGGTTTACATCATATTGCATGAGTTTATTCCTCTACATCATGCCATCTTACTTAAGGCGTTACCCCGTTCTTTATGAACTTAATACTCTAGATGCATGCTGGATAGTGGTTGATGTGTGGAGTAATAGTAGTAGATGCAAGCAGGAGTCGGTCTACTTGACAAGGATGTGATGCCTATATTTCATAATCATTGCGTTGGATATCATCATAACTTTGCGCTTTTCTATCAATTGCTCGACAGTAATTTGTTCACCCACCATATTATTTGCCTTCAAGAGAGAAGCCTCTAGTGAAACCTATGGCCCCCGGGTCTATTTTCCATCATATTAGTTTCCGATCTACTATTTTGCAATCTTTTACTTTCAGATCTATAAACCAAAAACTTAAAAATATTTTATCTTTTGTTTAGTTTTATTTATCTATCTCTATCCGATCTCACCTTTGCAAGTGACCGTGAAGGCATTGACAACCCCTTTATCGCGTTGGGTGCAAGTGTTTGATTGTTTGTGCAGGTATTGGTGATTTGTGTGTTCTTCTCCTACGGGATTGATACCTTGGTTCTCTAACTGAAGGAAATACTTATCTCTACTTTGATGCATCACCCTTTCGTCTTCAAGGGAAAAACCAACGCAAGCTCAAGAAGTAGCAAACCACCCTGACACTTCTACATTCGTCGTGCGGGATGGATCATTTGTGTTGGGGGGGGGGGAGTGAAGATGAAATCATCCAGACTTCCGCATCGGGGTGGAAGGGGGCGGACTGGGGCCAAACCCTACCTACTATTTGTAGCTGCAGATGCACTCAATCATGTGCCGTTGGCACCACACCCTTCAGTGAAGGTAGCCGCTGCCATGTGGGGAGGGGGACTGAGGCCATCATGTGGGAGAGCAAAACAAGCGGTAACAGAGATGCTGGATGGTGGCGACTGGATCATGCGAGGGAATCAAGGGAATGGGATGGATGGGTTGGTCAGATTGATGGATAGACAATGTCCGCATATGTTTTGTGCAAAGAGGAGGGCCGAAAAATTAGAAGAGATGACCTTTTGGTGGTTCTTGTGCAAAATTTTGCTACATGATAGTGGTCAACATGCCACCCATACAAGTCAAAGCTGATGCATCACAGATAGCACTACGGGTGACACACTTAGCAAAATTTTATGACCCAATTGTGCATTTTCATAGTATTAGTACTAACTTGACACCCCTAAAATAGTTTTAGGACTTGTGGTGTATTTTACTCATTAAAACATACAAAAATGAATTTTGAATTGTTAAAACGTCGAGCTCCATGGAGCGTCAGCTCTAAAGTGGATTTTTGGGAAAGAAAGACACATGGTTGGTACGAAAGAAGGCAGCCAAAAGACTTTTTTAATGAAGGGCAACACGACTACTTTTGTTTCTGTATCCTAGAAAACCCCTAGCCCCTTCACATGCACCTCCCTAGTACAACCCCACACATATGAGCTCCCAAAATCCTAAACCAGTAATTTTCCATCTCAAAGAAAAATCTAGTGATTTATCTCCCCTTTCACCTTGGCAACCATGGGCGTGGAGGTGGATGTGGTGATGGCGTGGAGTATGGACGATGGAGATTAATTTTCCCATCTGCGATGAAGCGGATGATGTGGATATTGTTACTTATACACAAAGGAGGAAGGCGTTGGTGGTGGTAGCCGCCGTGCCAAGAGAGGATGGCATGGCAGTAGTGGTTGCCATGCAAGGCGAAGAGGTGGTCATGCTCGTGGCAGTTTGAGAGACCCACCACAAGGAATTTAGCATTGGAGAGATGATTTCCCTTACATGATTCATAATTCTAATACAAAGTTTTTCTATCAGATTTAGTTCTACCAAGCACCTTGCTACTATTAGTTATAGGCTTCACCAACTTGGTGAACAAGGCTATATCTAGATCCATAGGTTGGAGGAGATAATTATAAGAGGAAGGAAGTTACAACGGCAATTAATGAACTCAATTAATTGAATTTAAGTACAATTTAATTTGAAAAGTTGACCGACAACATGATGGAAATGGTGGATCCTCTTTCAGTCTAGACCTTTGATCCCCACTTAAGAAAAGTCATCGCAAGTGCCCACCTCCGTGTAACTCTTTATGATGTCTTCAAAGAAGGTGTCACAGTCTTCATGCATCTCATAGTTCACGGATTCTGACAATTGCCTCAACGTGAAGAAGATCCTCGTCCTCAAAAACCTGTAATGGAAACCAAGAGCGACTAGTTTGGTTGAAGAATTTGTAAAACATGAAGGCGGTGGAGTTAAGAGTGTTTCCAAGTGGCCTCTTTAAGTGCCATGTTCAGCCACTAGACTAGAAGTTGAGTGACTCAATGAGGATTGTGTGGTACTGGTAGAGTGTTCAGTACTAGAATATGAGCCATTCTGATCTTCTCATTTGGATCAACAAGAGGGATCCCATGGGTTGGTACTGCATTTGGACCGAGATGTTTCTTTAGACGGCTAATATGAATGACATTATCTATGTGTACACCATCTCCGAATATAAGTTTGTATGTTGTACTTTCCACTTTATGTATAATTTGGAAGGGGCCATATAACTTGGTTGCGAGTTTGAGAATAGTGTGAATGCCAAATGTTGCTAGTTTGTATGGTTGCAGTTTTAAGTATTACCATTTCTCTCACATTATAAGACCTATATGGTATCATTCTATTAGCATATTTTTCATTCTTGCTTGTTGATGACACACCAGTGTAGGTGCTAAATTTTAGGTCTTTTCAAAAAATAAGAGTGTGCTCCCAATGAGAAGCAGAAGTAGTTAGTGCATCGAAATCTAGCCAGGAGTTACTAGAAGAAGCGACAGTTGTTCGCCTATTTTATTGAATGGTCGCAATAATGGATAGAGTGGTGAATGTAAAAGAGTGAAACAAGTGCACAATCCTTAATTAAGCTACGAATAATCTGGTTGGGTTTCTTATGTGGACTAAGTCATTCTTGAGGACAAGTAGAATATGATCTAGTTGTTAAGTTCAAAATCATTTGCATTAATTCTTATTGTTTGATCACCACTAGAGAATTACATGACAACATACAACATCAATCTTTATTGAAAAACTATACGACTCCTAATAATAGGCTTCTCACGGTAGCCATAGGACATGGTTTCAGTGCCATAGTTCCAAGTGATGGACACCACTTCCTGGAACGCCTTAATGAATTGCCATTTGCACGTAAGCCTCAAATCAGAAATAGTGGTAGGTTTTCACATTATCATTAACAAGGAGGAGTGTTTAGTGATAAGAAATAGTAGTGGATTTGGGTAGCAATTTGGTAGTCGAGAAGCACAACTCGCAATCCACATTACAGAAAGCATGATCCAAGTTGACAAGAGTTGGGGGCTGCTCATTATTCCATCTGAAGTGGTGACCAATCAAAGGAATTCCTTGCAGTGCCAACGAGTTCAAAGCACGATGGAACCTGGCCACCCAGTGGTGACATAGATTGTTGTTGTTCTTGTCCTAATTACTAGAACATAAAGGCCACAATAGCAGCTAGAACATGTATGTAAGTAGACATATACAATGCGACCGTACCAGCGGCACAAGATTTCAGACTGGGAGATACAAAGTAGTCGCCTGATTGGCGACTAAGGGCATACATGATCTTTTAGGAACTAATCATTAACATCTAGATGGGTCATGAGGCGTGGATCACGACGCCTATGAGCTCATGGCCAAAAGCTCCTCCAGGATTGCTTTCAATTCGGCACTAGGCAAGCAGAGTTGTGAAGGAGATGCCAGACCTGTAATCTCAGCTAGATTTTCTACATTAGTCTTTGGCATCAGATCCTTGAATAACTAGATCTAGTTCATCAATGAATCCTCATTGAAATCCTCCTAATGCTCGATTATCCCCAACTGGGTGCAGATTTGCACCTGGGAGCGTCTCGAGGATGAGAATTTGTAGTGCATATTTAGAAGATGGGCACTCCGCCTTTCCCATTTCAATGCACTAAGCAGCCTCTTCATTCGTGGGGTGCAGGTTTCAGCAACAATGGGTGTGCCCAAAAACGAAGAGGACATCAACGTCGTGATATTTGCAACGAAAGCCTTTTGGTATTCTAACTGCAATGTTGCGACTCTTGTTGTGATAGCCTCGATCAACGTCACCCCTAATAGGTTAGCAGTAGCCAACGCAAGTGTGCCATTTGTTCCTTGAATGAGCAAAATGGGCCGAACTTGCACACAGTCCTGGCCCAGGTCCATAAGGAGCAGCAAGAGAACGAACCCCAGGCCCATAGGGTTGGGGATGAGAGAGCCCCAGGTCTGTAAACAATCTCGGGCCCTAGCGAGGCATGCCATGCTAAAAGAGGCATCTCAAAAGCACATGACTTAAAAACAATTGGCCAAGTCCATGAAACAATGACTACATCTCCCAAGGTTACATTATGTCATGCTACATAGAGGGCGGCAGAGGGGGGAGTGGTGAAGTAATAGAGGATGCTCTATCAAAGAGAGGAGGCATGCTTGACCCAGATATACAACCAGTATCAGCAATCCCAAAGGCATCCCAGCCCCAAAGATGTTGGGCAAGAGAGGTGTCTCGAGGTGTTGTGGTGATTACAGCGACAAGGTCCCATAGATGAGCAGACTAGTATCCCCCGTCATGTTTTCTTGTTGCCCCCGGAAAGAAATAGGAACAAAATGTTGGTGCAAAAGGCCTTGCTCGAACTCACCAATCTGAGCAAGTTGCACACTGGGCGAAACCGAAGAGTTGAGCGCATCAGTAAGCTCATCTCTCTGACTATTGAGAGATGCCCTGGATCGATCATCGAGCTGCTGGTGGCCCAGGTCCAACATGGTGAGTTCATGCAGCCTAAGCCGGGAGAGACTCTTTGACATTGTTATCGGCATTGCTTGTGGCTTGAGTACCTTCATTTTTTGTGTCACACTCGCATTAAACATTTCGGTCTCAAGCGGCAAAACATTATATTGGATGGATACTTCAACCCAGGATATCTTATTTTAGCTAGCGAAAGTGAAGTGCAATTTCTATTGGTTGAGCAGGAGGAATTGTTGGGTACATAACACCCGAGGGGTTGCTACCTCCTGATATGTCCATTTTGCATCATGTTTACCTACTGTTATTTATAATGTTTTTATGCATAATAATGCTCTTTGGAGTAATTCTAATGCGTTTTCTCTCATAATATGCAAGGTTCACACAAAGAGGGAGAATTCTGGCAGCTGGAATCTGGACCTGGAAAAGCTACGTCAGGCCACCTATTCTGCACAACTCCAAATAAGCTTAAACTTCACAAGGAATTTTTATGGAATAAATAAGAAATACTGGAGCAAATAACTACCGGAGGGGGGCCACCTGGTGAGCACAAGACACCAAGGCGCGCCTGGCCCCCGAGGCATGCCCTGGTGGGTTGTGCTCGGCCAGCCCACCTCTGGTGCCCATCTTCTGGTATATAAGTCATTTTGACCTAGAATAAAAATAAGAAGAGGACTTCCGGGATGGAGCGCCGCCGTCTCGAGGCGGAACTTGGGCAGGAGTACTTTTGCCCTCCGGCAGAGCGATTCCGCCGGGGGAACTTCCCTCTCGGAGGGGGAAATCATCGTCATCGTCATCACCAACAACTCTCCCATCTTGGGGAGGGAAATCTCCATCAACATCTTCAACATCACCATCTCATCTCAAACCCTACTTCATCTCTTGTGTTCAATCTTTGTACCGGAACTACAGATTGGTGCTTGTGGTTGACTAGTAGTGTTGATTACATCTTATAGTTGATTACAATATGGTTTATTTGGTGGAAGATTATATGTTCAGATCCATTATGCTATTTGATACACATTTGATCTTGAGCATGTTTATCACTTGTGAGTAGTTACTTTTGTTCTTGAGGTCACGGGAGAAATCATATTGCAAGTAATCATGTGAACTTGATATGTGTTCAATATTTTGATAGTATGTATGTTGTGATTCCCTTAATGGTATCATGTGAACGTCAACTACATGACACTTCACCATATTTGGGCCTAAGGGAATGCATTGTGGAGTAGTTATTAGATGATGGGTTGCGAGAGTGACAGAAGCTTAAACCCTAGTTTATGCGTTATTCCGTAAGGGACCGATTGGATCCAAAAGTTTAATGCTATGGTAAGAATTTATTTCAATACTTTTCTTGTAGTTGCAGATGCTTGCGAGGGGGTTAATCATAAGTAGGAGGTTTGTTCAAGTAAGAACAACACCTAAGCACCGGTCCACCCACATATCAAATTATCAAAGTAGCAAACACGAACCAAATCAACATGATGAAAGTGACTAGATGAAATTCCCGTGTACCCTCAAGAATGCTTTGCTTATTATAAGAGACTGTGTTGGCACGTACTTTGCCTCAAAAGGATTGGTCTGCCTTGCTGCACTTTTGTTACTATTATCGTTACTTGCTTGTTACAAATTATCTTGCTATCAAACTACTTTGTTACTTACAATTTCAGCACTTGCACACATTACCTTGCTGAAAACCACTTGTCATTTGCTCCTGCTCCTCGTTGGGTTTGACACTATTGCTTATCGAAAAGGCTACAATTGATACCATAATACTTGTGGGTCATTAAGATTCTTTTCTGGCGCTGTTGCCAGGGAGTGAAGCGCTCTTGGTAAGTGGAAATCTGTAAGGAAAAATTATTACTATGTGCTGACATTTATTGTCACTTGTTACTATGGAAAACAATCATGTGAGAGGTTTGTTCGGTGTATCTTCACCTCGACCACAACCAAAATTAGTTACCCCTCAACCTACTACACCTACTGAAAATATTGAATATGAAATTCCTTCGGGTATGATTGAACAACTGCTAGCTAATCCTTATGCAGGAGATGGAACCGAACATCCTGATATGCATTTGATATATGTGGATGAAATTTGTGGATTGTTTGAGCTTGCAGGTTTACCCAGAGATGAAATTAAGAAGAAGGTTTTGCCTTTATCTTTGAAGGGAAAAGTATTGGCATGGTATAGGCTATGCGATGATATTGGATCTTGGAATTGGAATCGACTGAAATTGGATTTTCATCAAAAAAATATCATATGCATCTACTTCATCGTGATCGGAATTATATATATAATTTTTGTCCTCGCGAAAGAGAAAGTATTGCTCTAGCTTGGGGGAGGCTTAAGTCAATGTTATATTCATGCCCCAATCATGAGCTCTCAAGAGAAATTATTATTCATAATTTTTATGCTCGGCTTTGTCATAATGATCGATCCATGCTTCATACTTCTTGTGCTAGTTATTTTATGAAGAAGACTATGAATTCCGGTGGGATCTCTTAGAAAGAATTAAACGCAACTCTAAAGATTGGGAACTCGAAGAAGGTAAAGAGCCAGGTATTAAACTTAAGTATGATTGTGTTAAATCTTTTATGAATACCGATGCTTTTCAAAAGTTTAGCACTAAATATGGACTTGACTCTGAGATAGTAGCCTCCTTTTGTGAATCTTTTGCTACCCATGTTGATCCCCCTAAAGAGAAGTGGTTTAAATATCACCCACCAATTAAAGAAGAAATTAAAGAACCAGTAATAGCTAAAGATGAAACTATTATTTATAATGTTGATCCAATTGTTCCTACTTCTGATATTGAGAAACCACCTTTCCCTCTTAGGATGAAGGAACATGCTAAAGTTTCAACTATGGTCAATAAAAGTTATATTAGAACACCTAAGCCAACTGAACAAATCAAGGTAGAACCTAGTGTTGCTATGGTTAAGGATCTCCTGAAAGAAAAATATAGATGGGCATGTTATTTACTTGTATGATGAAGCTGCTAGAATTGCCAAACCTGATAAAAAGGATAAACATAGACCTGTTGTTGGCATGCCTGTTGTCTCAGTTAAAATAGGAGATCACTATTATCATGGTTTATGTGACATAGGTGCTAGCGTGGGTGCTATTTCTTTTACCTTATATCAAGAAATTATGAATGACACAACACCCGCTGAAATAGAAGACATAGATGTCACTACTAAACTTGCTAATAGACACACCATCACACCACATGGGATTGTTAGAGACGTTGAAGTCTTGTGTCAGAAAATAAAATATCCTACTGATTTTCTTGTTCTTGGTTCCCCACAAGATGACTTTTGTCCCATTATCTTTGGTAGACCTTTCTTGAACACCGTTAATGCTAAAATAGATTGTGAGAAACAAACTGGCGGTGTCAGCTTTGGTGATGAGTTTCATGAGTTTAATTTTTCCAAGTTTAGTAGAAAACCTCATAAAAATAATTGCCTAGTAAGGATGAAATAATTGGTCTTTCTTCTATTGTTGTACCTCCTACTGATCCTTTAGAACAATATCTGCTAGACCATGAGAATGATTTACATATGCATGAAAGAAACGAAATAAATAAGATTTTCCTTGAACAACTTCCTCTACTTAAACTCAATTTGCCTATTGAAACTCTATGAGGTCCTCCTCCACCTAAAGGTGATCCTATTTTTGAATTAAAACAATTTCCAGACACTTTGAAATATGCTTATCCCGATGAGAAGAAAATATATCATGTTATTATTAATGCTAACCTTTCAGAACATGAAGAAGAAAGATTGTCGAAAGTTCTAAGGAAGCACCGAACTGCTATTGGATATACTCTTGATGATCTTAAGGGCATTAGTCCCACTCTATGTCAGCACAAGGTTAATATGGAATCTGATGCTAAACCCGTTGTTGATCGCCAACGTCGGTTAAATCCGAAGAAGAAAGAAGTGGTAAGAACGGAAATATTACAACTTCTAGAAGCATGTATAATCTATCCTATAGCTGATAGTAGATGGGTAAGTCATGTTCATTGTGTCCCTAAGAAGGGAGGTATTACTGTTGTTCCCAGTGATAAGAATGAACTCATTCCACAAACAATTGCTACAGGCTATAGAATGGTAATTGATTTTAGAAAATTAAACAAAGCAACTAGAAAAGATCATTACCCTCTGCCTTTTATTGATCAAATGCTAGAAAGATTATTTAAGCACACACAATTTTGCTTCCTTGATGGATATTCTGGTTTTTCACAAATACATGTTTCTCAACCTGATCAAGAAAAGACCACTTTTACTTGTCCTTTTGGAACTTATGCTTATAGATGTATGCCTTTTGGTTTATGCAATGCACATGCTACCTTTCAAAGATGTATGACTGCTATATTCTCTGAATTTTGTGAAAAGATTGTTGAGGTTTCATGGATGAAATTTCTGTTTATGGGAAGTCTTTTGATGATTGTTTAAGCAATCTTGATCGAGTTTTGCAGAGATGTGAGCAAAAAAATCTTGTCTTGAATTGGGAGAAGTGCCACTTCATGGTTAATGAAGGTATTGTTTTGGGCCATAAAATTTCTAAAAGAGGTATTGAGGTGGACAAAGCTAAGGTATTCGTAGTTTCCTTGGTCATGCTGATTTCTATAGGAGATTTATCAAAGACTTCTCTAAAATTTCTAGGCCTCTTACAAATCTTTTGCAAAAGGATATTCCTTCGGTTTTTTGATGATGATTGTTTAGAAGCCTTTGAAACACTCAAGAAAGCCATAATTTCTGCACCTATTGTTCAACCACCTGATTGGAACTTGCCTTTGAAATTATGTGTGATGCTAGTGATTATGCTGTTGGTGTTGTTCTAGGACAAAGAGTTGATAAGAAACTAAACGTTGTTCACTATGCTAGTAAAACTCTAGATAGTGCACAACGAAATTATGCTACTACTGAAAAACAATTTCTAGTAGTGGTGTTTGCTTGTGATAAATTTAGATCTTACATTGTTGACTGTAAAGTTATTGTCCACACCGATCATGCTGCTATAAAATATCTTATGGAAAATAAAGATGTTGAACCTAGACTTATTCAATGGGTTCTCTTGCTACGAGAATTTGATTTGCATATCACTGATAGAAAAGGAGCAGAGAATCCCGTGGCTGATAACTTGTCTAGGTTGGAGAATGTCCTTGATGACCCACTACCTATTGATGATAGTTTTCCTGATGAGCAGTTAGCTGCAATAACTGTTTATCATAACACTCCTTGGTATGCTGACTATGCTAATTACATTGTTGCTAAATATTTACCACCTAGTTTCACATACCAACAAAAAAATCGTCTATGATTTAAGACATTACTTCTAGGATGACCCACATCTTTGTAAAGGAGGAGTAAATGGTATTATTAGACATTGTGTACCTGAGCATGAACAGGGACAAATCCTACAGAAATGTCACTCTGAAGCTTATGGAGGACATCATGCGGGAGATAGAAATGCTGAAAAGGTATTGCAATCTGGGTTTTATTGGCCTACTCTCTTCAAGGATGCTCGTAAGTTTGTTTTATCTTGTGATCAATGTCAAAGAATAGGTAACATCGGTAAGCGTCAAGAAATGCATATGAATTATTCACTTGCTATTGAACTATTTGATGTTTGTGGATTTGATTACATGGGACCTTTTCCTTCCTCTAATGGGTATATTCATATTCTGGTTGCTGTTCATTATGTTACTAAGTGGGTAGAAGCTATTCCAACTAGTAGTGCTGATCACAACACCTCTATTAAAATGCTTAAAGAAGTTATTTTCCCAAGGTTTGGAGTCCCTAGATATTTAATGATTGATGATGGTTCACACTTTATTCATGGTGCTTTCCGTAAAATGCTTGCCAAGTATGATGTTAACCATAGAATTGCATGACCCTATCATCCTCAGTCTAGTGGTCAAGTTGAACTTAGCAATAGAGAAATAGAATTAATTTTGCAAAAGACCGTCAGTAGGTCCTGGAAGAATTGGTCTAAGAAATTAGATGATGCACTTTGGGCTTATAGAACAGCATATAAAAATCCTATGGGTATGTCTACTTATAAAATGGTTTATGGAAAAGCTTGTCATTTGCCTATTAAGTTAGAACATAAAACATATTGGGCAATTAGAGAACTCAACTATGATTTCAAACTTGTTGGTGAAAGAGGTTATTTGATATTAGCTCATTAGATGAATGGATAACCCAAGCTTATGAAAATGCCAAGTTATTTAAGTAAAAAGTTAAAAGATGGCATGATAAAAGAATCCAAAAGCGTGAGTTCAAAGTTGGAGAATATGTTCTTTCGTACAACTCTCGATTCATATTCTTTGCAGGAAAACTCCTCTCCAAATGGGAAGGACCCTATGTTACCAAGGAGGTTTATTGATCTGGAGCTATCAAAATAAATAATGTCAAAGGTACTAACCCGAAGGTTGTTAATGGGCAACGAATAAAACATTATATCTCAGGTACGCCCATCAATGTTGAAAGCAATATTATCCAAACTATGACAACGGAAGAACACATAAAAGAAACCTTCTGGAACACTCCAGAATCATGAAAAGAGGAGGTACGTGATACGGTAAGTAAACGGACTCCGAAAAATATGCAAAAATATTTTCTATCCGTTTTGGAATATAACAAAAATTAGGAAAATAAGAAACAACCAGGAAGGTCACCTTGGTGGGCACAAGACACCAGGGTGCGCCTGGCAAGCCAGGCGCGCCCAGGTGGGTTGTGCCCACCTAGGGTACCTTCCGGACTATGTTTTCTTCTATTTGCTCATTTCCCAAGATAAAAAAAATCTTCATATACCCCCGAACCTATTGACCTCCGTATCACGGAGAAATCTTCTATCTTCTTTTCTTGTTGTTTTCCTGACAGATCTAAAAATATGTCATCCCAAGACTCGGAGGGCGAGAGCTATGTTGCTGATTATATCGCAAACCCCAAGTCTTATGGGGATGTGGAGCACTATAGCTGGACTTCGGAGGAAGAGGAAGACTATGTTCCTAAAGGGAAGGAAGAGACGAGCTCAGACGAGGATGAAGTCCCATTACCCCAACCCTGGGACATGCATGTGGAATTCAAGAAGTCAAGCCTCCCCAATAAGGCAAAGAAGCCTAAGACCCAGTTTATACCCTTTCGTCTTTTGCAGGAAAAAAAGCAAGATTTATGCAAAAAGGTATTGGAGCTTGAGCAGGAGATCGGTGAATTGAAGGAGGAAAATTCCATTCTTAAGCGTAAGCTAAGGAAGGACAAGATCTCTACTTCATCACCACCACCACCTCCTTCTTCATCACCGAAAGAAAATTGAGTATCGGTTATGGGCACTCCCCTTGGCTTACGCCAAGCTTGGGGGAGGCGCCCCGGTATCATATCACCTCCACTATCTTTTGCCTTTACTTGTCTTAGTTCAATCCATAGTTATCTTTTGCTTTAGATGAATAAAATTTTAGTTCGATCCTTTCTTTTTGAGAGTTTGCTTAGTGATCTATCTTTGTAATCGTGTGCGAGATATATAATAAAGTTTAGTTTGAGTTCTGTTCTCTTTACTTTCATGTTTCAATAAAAAGAAAGGAAATAAATGAAAAAGATCATATGCTAATCTTAGGGTAAGTAATGACATCACATAAGGAAAAGTATAAGTAGAAAATTGTATTGGAGATTGACAAACATACCATTGGTCAATGATGCAATTCATGAAAGAATTAATAAGGGAAGAGAAGATTCACATGCAAATACACCATCTTGGAAATCTTTTGTGATTGTGAGCCCCCATCAAAATATTATATGCCAAAATTGTTGACGTTGGACAAGGAAGACAACGTAATGAGTTATGTTTGCTCATATTTACATAGAAGTTATATTTTCATACATCCTTCAACATGTGGTGTTTGCCCCCCATCTTTGCTAGCCAAAAATTCCGCACCAAGTAGAGATACTACTTGTGTGTCCAAAAACCCTTAAACCTAAATCTTATTTTGAAGAGTCCACCATACCTACCTAAGGATTGAGTAAGATCCTTCAAGTAAGTTGTCATCAGTGTAATAAGGCAATAAAAATTGCTTCTAAAAGTGTGAGATCATTTAGTGTAAGAGAAAATTGAGCATTGTACAAACTTGTGATGGCAAAAAATAAAAGCGACATACTGCATAATAAAGGTTGCTATCACAAGGGGCAATATAATGTGACGTTCTTTTGCACTAAGGGATTGAGCATACAAACAAAAAGTGCATGGCAAACCACTACTTCCCTCTACGAAGGGCCTACCTTTTACTTTTATGTATTTACTTTTATGCATGAGTCAAAGTTCTTCTCTCTATTCCTTTTTATTTTCTCTTTTGGCAAGCATCATGTGGTGAGGAAAGATCTAGGCACATATATCCAGTTGGATATGTGTAGCATCAGTTATTATTGTTGACATCACCCTTGAGGTGAAAACGTTGGGAGGCGAAATTATAAGCCCCTATCTTTCTATGTGTCCAGTTGAAAAGTTTTGCTCATCTGTACGCGGTGAGTGTTAGCAATCATAGAAGACTATATGATGGTTGAGTATGTGGACTTGCCGAAAGGCTCCGATACGTGACCCTTCCTGGAAAGATGATGAATTGTAGTTGCAAAGTTGAGTGAGAACATAGTTTGTTTGTTTCCAATTGAGTTTATGCTTTATACTTCGATGGTATGATGAATAGTTACTTATTCATAAGAAGTCTATGATAAAAGTTTTATGTTAAAGTTTGTTACTGTTATAACAATTTCCATGATGCTTCTTTGTCTGTATTTTGTTTTTATCGACACCTCTGTCTCTAAGCATGTGGAGATGCTTTTCAATTTTGGTTTTTGCTGAGGACAAGCGACGTCTAAGCTTGGGAGAGTTGATACATCCATTTTGCATCATGTTTACCTACTGTTATTTACAATGTTTTTATGCATAATGATGCTTTTTGGAGTAATTATAATGCCTTTTCTCTCAAAATATGCAAGGTTCACACAAAGAGGGAGAATTACGGCAGCTGGAAATCCGGACCTGGAAAAGCTACATCCGGCCACCTATTCTGCACAACTCCAAATAAGCTGACACTTCACGAGGAATTTGTATGTAATAAATAAGAAATACTGGAGCAAATAACTACCGGTGGGGGGCCACGTGGTGAGCACAAGACACTAGGGCGCGCCTGGCCCCCAGGCGCGCCCTGGTGGGTTGTGCTCAGCCATCCCACCTCCGGTGCCCATCTTCTGGTATATAAGTCATCTTGACCTAGAAAAAATAAGGAGAGGACTTTCGGGACGGAGCACCGCCGTGTCGAGGCGGAACTCGGGCAGGAGCACTTTTGTCCTCCGACGGAGCGATTCCTCCGGGGGAACTTCCCTCCCGGAGGGGGAAATCATCGTCATCATCATCACCAACAACTCTCCCATCTTGGGAGGGCAATCTCCATCAACATCTTCAACAACACCATCTCATCTCAAACCCTAGTTCATCTCTTGTGTTCAATCTTTGTACCAGAACTATAGATTGGTGCTTGTGGGTGACTAGTAGTGTTGATTACATCTTGTAGTTGATTACTATATGGTTTATTTGGTGAAAGATTACATGTTCAGATCCATTATGCTATTTAATACCCCTCTGATCTTGAGCATGTTTATCACTTGTGATTAGTTACTTTTGTTCTTGAGGTCACGGGAGAAATCTTGTAGCAAGTAATCATGTGAACTTGATATGTGTTCGATATTTTGATAGTATGTATGTTGTGATTCCCTTAGTGGAGTCATGTGAACATCGACTACATGGCACTTTGATACGTCTCCGACATATCTATAATTTGTTATTGTTCCATGTTGTTTTATTATCAATCTTGGATGGTTTATAATCATTTTATATCATTTTTTGGTATTAACCTATTGACATAGTGCCAAGTGCCAGTTGCTATTTTTCCATGTTTTTTACATCGCAGGAAATTCATATCAGACGGAGTCCAAATGCCACAAAACTTCATGATGATTTTTTATGGACCAAAAGGAAGAAGTTGGGCCCTGGTTGCACCTGGGGGGTGTCCCGAGGAGGGGACGACCCACCAGGGCGCGCCAGGAGGCCCAGGCGCGCCCTGGTTGGGTTGTGCCCACCTCGGGTGCCCCCCGGGCCCCCCTTTTTACTCTATGAATACCGCCCAAAACCCAGAAACCCTAGGGGAGTCGACGAAATATTCATCCAGCCACCGTAGAGTCCAGAACCACCAGATCCAATCTAGACACCATCTCGGATGGGGTTCACCACCTCCATTGGTGCCTCTCCGATGATGCGTGAGTAGTTCTTTGTAGAAACTTTGTGCTCACGAAAACAATTGTTAAAAATCACGAGAACGTGATAAAAGCCTAGGTCGTCCTATTTTTTCAGAATTTTTGAAGTTGTAGGTATTCGCAAAAGTCAGATTACTACAGACTGTTCTGTTTTGATAGATTCTGTTTTCTTTGTGATGTGTGCTTATTTTGATGGCTCTATGGTTTTCTTTGATGAGTTTTTGCCATAGAAAAGTTGGAATATAATAGATGTAATACAAAAACAAAATTTTAATTGGTTTGATACAACACTTATAGTAGTGGTTTGCTTTCTTTTACTAACGGATCTCACAAAGGTTTTGTTGAGTTTTGTGTGATTGAAGTTTTTAAGTTTTGTGTTATCTTACGATCGATGAAAGAAGGATAGAAGAGCCTAAGCTTGGGGATGCCCCGGCATCCTAAGCTATTATCCAAGAATGAGCAACCAACTAAGCTTGAGGATGCCCCCGAGTGGCATCCCCTCTTTCTTCTAACGACCATCGGTATTTTACTCGAGGCTATATTTTTATTCGTCACATGATATGTGTTTTGCTTGGAGCGTCTTGTATGATATGTGTCTTTGCTTGTGTTATTTTGTGTTTTAAGTCATCAATCATTGCTGGACACACCTATTTGAGAGAGCCAAAATTATATCATGACTTGTTAGAATTGCTCTCTGTGCTTCACTTAAATCTTTTATGAGCTAGGACTTGCTCTAGTGCTTCACTTATATCTTTTTGAGCATGGTGTGCTTAGTATTTTTGAAGAAATGCTCTCTTGCTTCACTTAGATTTATTTGAGAGTTAGTATAATTTTTAAGAAATTCTCTCTTGCTTCACTTAAATTATTTTGAGAAAAAGAAAATTTGTTGTGTTCATGATCTTCACTTATATTTGTCTGAGCTTATGAAAAGCAACACAAGAAAATTAGTCCCAACGTGATAGATATCCAAGAAGGATAAAGTAAAAAAATGTCATGAAGATCATTGGACAAAATAAACTTGATTCTTAGTAATAGTTTTGAGATATGATGATGTGATATGTGAGTTATGTTGATGAGTAATTGTGCTCTAGTAAGAATATTGGTGTTAAGGATTGTGATTCCCTATGCATGCACGAAAGTCAATAATCATGCAATGAAAATTATATCCTACTTGTGGTGCATTATTTGGTGTTAATTAAGCTTAATGCTTGCATATGAGATTATTCGTTTCTTGGTTGGTCGCTTCTGAATCTTTTTGCTAGCCTTCATTTTGCACCAAGTATGACCTCTACTTGTGCATCCAAAATCCTTTAAACCAGTTTTGCCACATGAGTCCACTATATCTACCTATATGCGGTATTCTTTTGCCGTTCTAAGAAAATTTGCATATGCCATCTCTAATTTTCAAAATAAACTTCTCTTTTGTGTGTTTGTTTCGCTCGCGGAACGGTAATGGGTGGCTAATATTTTCCATGCTCGATGTGTTATTATCATGATGAGTGTTTATTCACTTATCATTGCATGAGAGTAAGGCAAAGGTTTTAGGGATGCCCAGTCCCGAAATGCAAAAATGAATTTACTTTATATTGTCAAATAATAAATTCCTTGGGATGTGTTGGTATGGAAGGCACCCGTGGATACGGTTAGCCATGGAAAGTGAAAGTGAAAGTATGGTGGAAAAGGGAATAAACTTTATTTTCTGTTTGGGAACCGCCTATGGCATATCTAGCATGGAAAGTGTTCGTAGCTCTACATCGTTTTAGTTGGTGGGATGGATACACCTCCCAAAATGTTTTTATCTCTAATTTTTTCGCTTTGAGCTCTGACACCTCTACAAATCCCTACTTCCCTTTGCAAAGGGCCTTTCTTTTACTTTATGCAATTTTTATTTTGAATTTGAGTCTCCATGTTCTCTTATAAAAGCACCAACTATGAGGCAATATGATCATGCTTAAGTATTGGGTGTAGCTAATATTCGAGTGTGTTTCATGAATGGATCAATGTTTGAGCATGATGAGCTAGGGATAACTTGTTTTAGCGTTGATATTTTGAAAGACATGGTTGCTTGTTGATATGCTTGAGTATCTAAATTATTATGTCAAAACTAGACTATTGCTTTGAATCACATAAAAGTCCAAATGTCCATGCTATAAAGAAAAGAATATGATATGACTTGATAAACTGCACTCCACATCAAAAATTATGTTTTTATCACTTACCTACTCGAGGACAAGCAGGAGTTAAGCTTGGGGTGCTAATACGTCTCCAACGTATCTATAATTTTTTATTGTTCCATGCTGTTTTATTATCAATTTTGGATGTTTTATAATCATTTTATAGTCATTTTATGGTACTAACCTATTGACATAGTGCCAAATGCCAGTTGTTGTTTTTTCATGTTTTTTACATCGCAGGAAATCAATATCAGACGGAGTCCAAATGCCACGAAACTTCATGATGATTTTTTATGGACCAAAAGGAAGAGGTCGGGCCCTGGTTGCACCTGGGGGGAGTTCCGAGGAGGGGACAACCCACCAGGGCGCACCAGGAGGCCCAGGCGCGCCTTGGTGAGTTGTGTCCACCTCGGGTGCCCCCGGACCGCATCTTTGCTCTATGAATACCCCAAAAATCCAGAAACCCTAGGGGAGTCGATGAAATATTCATCCAGCCACCGCAGAGTCCAGAACCACCAGATCCAATCTAGACACCATCTCGGATGGGGTTCACCACCTCCATTGGTGCCTCTCCGATGATGCGTGAGTAGTTCTTTGTAGACCTTCGGGTCCGTAGTTAGTAGCTATATGGCTCTCTCTCTAGCGCGCGCTGAATTCTCAATACAATGGTCTCTTGGAGATCCTTATGATGTAACTCTTTTTGCAATGTGTTTGTTGGGATCTGATGAACTTCGAGTTTATGATCAGTTATATCTTTTTATATCCGTGAAAGTTATTTGAGTTTCTTTGATCTCTTATATGCATGATCTCTTATAGCCTCGTATTTCTTCTCCGATATTTGGGTTTTGTTTGGCCAACTTGATCTAATTATCTTGCAATGGGAAGAGGTTCCGGGTAGTGGGTTTGATCTTACGGTGCTTGATCTCAGTGACAGAAAGGGAACCGACACGTATGTATCGTTGCTACTAAGGATAAAAAGATGGGATATATATCTACGCAATAGATAAACGGATCTTGTCTACATCATGTCATCGTTCTTATTGCATTACTCCGTTTTTCCATGAACTTAATACACTAGATGCATGCTGGATAGCGATCGATGTGTGGAGTAATAGTACTAGATGCAGGCAGGAGTTGGTCTACTAATCTTGGACGTGATGCCTATGTAATGATCATTGCCCGGATATCGTCATAATTGTTTGAAGTTCTATCAATTGCCCAACAGTAATTTGTTTACCCACCGTTTGCTATTTTTCTCGAGAGAAGCCATTAGTGAAACCTACGGCCCTCGGGTCTTCTTTCTCATATATTTGCTTGTGATCTAATTTTCCTTTGCATTTTTATCAAGATCTATTAAATCAGTAATACTTTGTTGTACTTTATTTTATTTGTGATCTATTATTTCAATCTATTACAAAATTCTGGCATCGTTACCCGAAAGGGATTGACAACCCCTTTAACACGTCGGGTTGCAAGGTGTCGTTATTTGTGTGCAGGTGTTGTTTACGTTGTGTTGCTTGCTTCTCCTACTGGTTCGATAACCTTGGTTTCATCACTGAGGGAAATACCTACCGTCGTTGTGCTGCATCATCCCTTCCTCTTTGGGGAAATACAGACGTAGTCCTAGCAGACAGGAGCTTTTCTGGCGCTATAGTCAGAGAGCGATCACACTTCACCATATTTGGGCCTAAGGGAATGCATTGTGGAGTAGTTATGAGATGATGGGTTGCGAGAGTGACAGAAGCTTAAACCCTAGTTTATGCGCTATTCCGTAAGGGAACGATTGGATGCTTTTCTCGTAGTTGCGGATGCTTGCGAGGGGGTTAATCATAAGTAGGAGGTTTGTTCAAGTAAGAACAGCACCTAAGCCACCCACATATCAAATTATCGAAGTAGAGAACATGAATCAAACCAACTTGATGAAAGTGACTAGATGAAATTCCTGTGTGCCCTCAAGAACGCTTTGCTTATTATAAGAGACTATTTTGGCCTATCCTTTGCCTCAAAAGGATTGGGCTACCTTGCTGCACTTTTGTTACTATTATCGTTACGTGCTCGTTACAAATTATCTTGCTATCAAACTACTCTGTTACTTACAATTTCAGCACTTGCAGGCATTACCTTGCTGAAAACCACTTGCCATTTCCTTCTGCTCCTCGTTGGGTTTGACACTCTTACTTATCGAAAAGGCTACAATTGATCCCATATACTTGTGGGTCATCACCTCCTTATACTTGTGTATGCATATTATAAGTGAAAACTGTAGTGAAACTTAGACAATGAAGACTGTAAATTGTCAAATGTGCCTTCCATTTTGAGAAAGGGGGAGTAGTATGGAGTGTTGAGTAGCAAGTCTAATGTGTACCATTACATGATGATGGTTCTTGAGTGGGACCAAGGAAGAAAATTAGTATTAGTATAAGAAAGTAGCACCCAAAAAAATTCCTTAATGTATATATTGTAACTTGGATGAGTTTTGTGGAACTGTTGACAAAATTATTAATATTGCCACAAAGATGGCGGGGAAGGTGACCATAGTTGGGCTCTAGCAATGGCATAGGCAGCATCGACTCGAGCCCAGGACAAGCCCCAGGCCAAACATGTGCTACATTGTTGAAGGTGCTACACTTGATTAAGGAATCTTGTGCCACGGCCCAGGCAGCCTCGAGCCTGCCTATGCCTTTGGGCCCTAGTGCATACATTTGTCGACAGTGTTTTCCAAAGTAGCCAACAACAACACAGATATGCAATAACACTCATGGATTTGTGTGAGAGTGGGACGTAGCCTTAGGTTATTGAACACACACGCGGCCCAGGTTTTACCCAAGTCTAGGCCCTTGCAATGTTAGTAACAATCTTAATTGGCGTATGTGTGAGAGAGAGATAAAGAGAGAGGAGAAAGTAGTCTGGTGCACGTACCTCCTCCTTGCACACGATCTGGGGAAGGATCCGATCACTTTGATCTCTTATGAAGGAAGATAATATAATTTCTCCATTGTACGAGATGTCTTGTCTTAGTCTCGTGTTCTCCATTGTACGGACAGATGTATTTTAAATTGTACATTCACTCATTTTGCTTTGTATATAGTCTATATTAGAATCTCCATTGAACGGACGGATGTATTGCTCTGATCACTTTACACTGTTTTTGGGATAATACCACCCGAGCGGTGTACCGCACTGTTGAGCGGTAGTACCGCTTTGTGCGGGCTGGTAGCAAGGTAAAGGTTGGATTCTTTTCCTACTATCGAAGGGGGTCTTATTCCCCATTGAACCTTATCCTCCTAGCTCGTGTTCTTCCCCCGTCGTTAACCTTCTTCGAGCTTGCTATCTCGCAGTCCATGCAATTATTCTTGCTAGTTCTTAAGGGAAAAGAGAGAGGAGATCTAGATCTACGTTTCCACCAATCACTTTCTCCTCTATGCGAGGGGAACCCCTTGGATCTAGATATTGGAGTTCTTCGTGTTCTCTTCTTCGTTCTTCCTCTCATCTTCCTGTTGGGAAACATTGCATGGAAAACAAAGAAATTCTACGCACATGCAAGATCTATCTAGGAGTTGCATAGCAACAAGAGGGGAGAGTGTTCTATGTACCCTCATAGACCGTAAGCGGAAGCGTTTCACAACACGGTTGATGTAGTCAAACATTCTTCATGATCCAACCGATCTAGTACCGAACGTATGGCACCTCCGCGTTCAGCACACGCTCAGCTCGGTGACGTCCTCCGCCTTCTTGATCCAGCAAGACGGTGAGATAGTAGATGAGTTCCGTCAGCATGACGGCATGGTGATGGTGATGGCGAAGTGATCTCCGTAGGGCTTCGCCTAAGCACTACGAAAATATGACCGGGGTGTAAATGGCGGAGGGGGGCGCCGCACACGGCTGTCAATTAATCCGGTGTGTGCTAGGCGCCCCCTCCCACATATATATAATATAGGTGGGAGGGGAGGGGAGAGGCGAGGGCGTGCCCTAGTGCTGGCCGCTGGCCCCTTAGGGGCCCTGCCTTGCCCTGCACCTCCCCTCTGCCATGTTTCCCCAAGGGGGAAAGAAAGAGGGGGGAGAGGGAAGGAAGTGGGAATCCTATCTGCACTTTCCTTTCCCTTCTCCCCTTTCCTTCTCCTCCTTAGGCCGGCCCATATGAGGCGCGCACCAGCCCCTTGTGGCTGGTGCATTTCCCCTCTTGGCCCATAAGGCCCATATCTTTTGTCGGGGGTGCCCGGAACCCCTTCCGGTGACCCGATAAGTATCTGGTACCCCCGAAACACTTCCGATGTCCGAATACCATCGTCCTATATATCAATCTTTACCTCTTGACCATTATGAGACTCCTCGTCATTTCCGTGATCTCATCCGGCACACCGAACAACATTTGGTCACCAAATCACATAACTCATATAATACCATATCGTCATCGAACGTTAAGCGTGCGGACCCTACGGGTTCGAGAACTATGTAGACATGACCAAGACACCTCTCTGGTCAATAACCAATAGCGGAACCTGGATGCCCATATTGGCTCCTACATATTCTACAAAGATCTTTATCAATCGAACTCCTATAACAACATACTTAATTCCCTTTCTCCATCGGTATGTTGGTTGCCCGAGAATCGATCGTCGGTATCTTCATACCTAGTTTAATGTCGTTACCCACAAGTCTCTTTACTTGTTCCATAACACATCGCCTCGTGACTAACTCCTTAGTCATTTGCTTGCAAGCTTATGATGTGTATTACTGAGAGGGCCCAGAGATACCTCTCCGATACTCGAAGTGACAAATCCTAATCTCAATCTATGCCAACTCAACAAACACCTTCGGAGATACCTATAGAGCATATTTATGATCACCCAGTTACGTTGTGATGTTTGATAGCACACAAGGTATTCCTCTGGTATCCAGGAGTTGCATAATCTCATAGTCGAAGGAATTTGTATTTGACATGAAGAAAGCAATAGCAATAAACCGAACGATCATTATGCTAAGCTAGATGGGTCATGTCCATCACATCATTCTCCTAATGATGTGATCCCGTTATCAAATGACAAAACATGTTTATGGTTAGGAAACCTTAACCATCTTTGATTAACGAGCTAGTCTAGTAGAGGCTCACTAGGGACACGGTATTTGCTTATGTATCCACACATGTATTTAAGTTTCCGGTCAATACAATTCTAGCATGAATAATAAACCTTTTTCATGATTTAGGAAATATAATAATAACCATTTTATTATTGCCTCTAGGGCATATTTCCATCAGTCTCCCACTTGCACTAGAGTCAATAATCTAGTTCACATCGCCATGTGATTAGCACCCAAAGAGTACTAAGGTGTGATCATGTTTTGCTTGTGAGAGAGGTTTAGTCAACGGGTCTGTCATATTAAGATCCGTATGTATTTTGCAAATTTGCATGTCTACAATGCTCTACATGGAGCTACTTTAGCTAATTGCTCCCACTATCAATACGTATCCAGATTGAGACTCATACTCATCTGAATCGGTGTCATTGCTTGAATCGACGTAACCCTTTACGACGAACTCTTTATCACTTCCATAACCGAGAAATATTTCCTTAGTCCTCTAAGGATAATTTTGACCGTTGTCCAGTGATCTACTTCTGGATCACTATTGTACCCCATTGCAAAACTCATGGCAAGGTACACAATAGGACTGGTACACAGCATGGCATACTTTATAGAACCTATGGCTGAGGCATAGGACATGACTTTTATTCTCTCTCTATCTTATGTCGTGGTCAGGCTTTGAGTCTTACTTAACTTCACACCTTACAATACATGCAAGAACTCCTTCTTTGGCCGATCCATTTTGAACTCCTTCAAAATCTTGTCAAGGTATGTACTCATTCAAAAATCTTATCAAGCGTCTTGATCTATCTCTATAGATCTTGATGCCTAATATGTAAGAAGCTTCACCGAGGTATTTCATTGAAAAATTCTTATTCAAGTATCCTTTTATGCTATCCAGAAATTCTATGTCATTTCCAATCAGCAATATGTCATCCACGTATAATATCAGAAATGATACAGAGCTCCCACTCACTTTCTTGTAAATAGAGGCTTCACCATAAGTCTGTATAAAACCATATGCTTGGATCACCTCATCATCCAGTCCATAGATGGATCGCTAGAGCTTACACACTTTGTTAGCACCTTTAGGATCGACAAAAACTTCTGGTTGCATCATATACAACTCTTCTTTAATATCCATTAAGGAATGCGGTTTTTGACATCCATTTGCCAGATTTCATAATTATAAAATGTGGCAATTGCTAACATGATTCTGACTGACTTAAGCATCGCTATGGGAGAGAATGTCTCATCGTAGTCAACTCCTTGAACTTGTCAAAAAACTTTTGCTACAAGTCGAGCTTTGTAGATGGTGACATTACCATCAGCGTCTGTCTTCTTCTTGAAGATCCATTTATTCTCAATGGCTTGCCGATCATCGGGCAAGTCCACCAAAATCCACACTTTGTTCTCATACACGGATCCTATCTCAGATTTCATGGCCTCAAGCCATTTACCAAAATCTGGGCTCATCATAGCTTCTTCATAGTTCGTAGGTTCGCCTTGGTCTAGTAACATGACTTCTAGAACAGGATTACCGTACCACTCTGGTGCGGATCGTGCATTGGTTGACCTACGAGGTTCGGTAGCAACTTGATCTGAAGCTTTCATGATCATTATCATTTGCTTCCTCTCTAGTTGGTGTAGACATCACTGGAACGGTTTTCTATGATGTGCTACCTTCCAATTCGAGAGAAGGTACAATTACCTCATCAAGTTCTACTTTCCTCCCACTCACTTCTTTTGAGAGAAACCCCTTCTCTAGAAATGTTCCATTATTGGCAAAAAAGATCTTGCCTTCGGATCTGCGGTAGAAGGTGTACCCAATTGTTTCCTTAGGGTATCCTATGAAGACTCACTTCTCCTATTTGGGTTCGAGCTTATCAGGCTGAAGCCTTTTTGACATAAGTGATGCAACCCCAAATTTTAAGAAACGACAGCTTAGGTTTCTTGCCAAACCATAGTCCATACAGGTCATCTCAACGGATTTAGATGGTGCCCTATTTAACGTGAATGCAGTGTCTCTAATGCATAACCCCAAAATGATAGTGGTAAATCGGTAAGAGACATCATAGGTCGCACCATATCTAATAAAGTGCGGTTACGACGTTGGGACACACCATTATGATGTGATGTTCTAGGTGGCGTGAGTTGTGAAACAATTCCACATTGTTTTAAATGAAGGCCAAACTCGTAACTCAAATATTCGCCTCCGCGATCGGATCATAGAGACTTTATTTTCTTGTTACGATGATTCTCCACTTCACTCTGAAATTCTTCAAACTTTTCAAATGTTTCAGACTTATGTTTCATCAAGTAGATATAACCATATCTGCTCAAATCATCAGTGAAGGTCAGAAAATAACGATACCCGCCGCGAGCCTCAACACTCATCGGACAACATACATCAGTATGTATTATTTCCATTAACTCAGTTGCTCGCTCCATTGTTCCGTAGAACGGAGTTTTAGTCATCTTGCCCATGAGGCATGGTTCGCAAGCATCAAATGATTCATAATCAAGTGATTCCAAAAGTCTATCAGCATGGAGTTCCTTCATGCACTTTACACCAATATGACCTAAACGGCAGTGCCACAAGTATGTTGCACTATCATTATGAACTTTGCATCTTTTGGCATCAATACTATGAATATATGTATCACTACAATTGAGATTCAATAAACATTCACATTGGGTGTATGACCATAGAAGGTTTTATTCATGTAAACAGAACAACAATTATTCTCTGACTTAAATGAATAAACGTATTGCAATAAACATGATCTAATCATATTCATGCTCAATGCAAACACCAAATAACATTTATTTAGGTTCAACACTAATCCTGATGGTAGAGGGAGTGTGCGATGGTGATCATATCAACCTTGGAATCATTTCCAACACACATCTCATCTTGCTTTTAACTAGTGTCTGCAACTCCTGTTTCGAGTTACTAATCTTAGCAACTGAACCAGTATCAAATACCTAGGGGTTACTAAGAACACTAGTAAAATACACATCAATAGCATTTATATCAAATATACCTTTGTTCACTTTGCCATCCTTCTTATCCGCCAAGTATTTGGGGCAGTTCCACTTCCAGTGACCATTTCCTTCGTAGTAGTAGCACTCAGTTTCAGGCTTGGGTCCTGCTTTGGGCTTCTTCACGGGAGTGGCAACTTTCTTGCCATTCTTCTCGAAGTTCCCTTTCTTTCCCTTGCCCTTTTCTTGAAACTAGTGGTCTTGTTAACCATCAACACTTGATGCTCTTCCTTGATTTCCACCTTCGCCAATTTCAGCATCGCAAAGAGCTCGGGAATCGTCTTTGTCATCCCTTGCATATTATAGTTCATCACAAAGTTCTAGTAGCTTGGTGATACTGACTAGAGAACTTTGTCAATAACTATCTTATCTAGAAGATTAACTCCCACTTGATTCAAGCGATTGTAGTACCTAGACATTCTGAGCACATGCTCAATTGTTGAGCTATTCTTCTCCATCTTGTAGTCAAAGTACTTGTCAGAGGTCTCATACCTCTCGACACGAGCATGAGTCTGAAATACCAATTTCAACTCTTGGAACATCTCATATGCTCTGTGGCGTTCAAAACGTCTTGGAAGTCTCGGTTCTAAGTTGTAAAGCATGGCGCCCTAAACTATCAAGTAGTCATCATATCGAGCTTTCCAAACGTTCATAACATCTGCATCTGCTTCTGCAATAGGTCTGTCACCTAGCGGTGCATTAAGGACATCTATACCTACTAATAAAGCAAGGTGTGTTTCTCCAATTTTTTCATCCGTTCACCGATATTATAATTTTGAGATTTTTTTCCTATCCAAGGTGGTACTAGTTTTTGGTCAATCCACACATATATACGAGTGCTGCCATGGGGAGTCAAAATCACGACCAATTTTCCGCTCGCCCGCACGTAACCAGCCCATACACCTATACTGGGCCATGTAGCCACCCGGGTGGGCTTTCTAGAGAGAGCAAAAACAAATAATGGACCACGCGTAGCGACATCATGAATGCCTCAATAAAATTATACCATACCATGGAATCGAACTCGAGACCTCCCCCAAGGCTCAAACTCAAAGAACCAACTAAGCTACAAACTTTTGATGTCAAATTATCCCACCTCGAGTTTTTAAATCAGTTTGCACCAGTTAATATACCGGATGCGCTGGAAATCAACAAGCAGACCCAGAACATCACCTTCGTGATTGAGGCAAGCTAATTAAATGGATCGGCGAATTAAAGAAAGGATCGTGGGCATAAAAGAAGGAAATATTGTGGGATCGGATTTGGCTAATTAAATGAAATTGTGATAAATAGGGATAATTAAGGAAGGATTGTGGGCTTGATTGTGTGGTGAGGCTACTAATTTCCTGCCCCGGGTATACATAAGAAAATAAAGATGCTACTGCCAGGAAGGGGGGAAAATTAACGTGATCCTTTGAAATCTAGAAAGTGTCACATGTTTTAATCAAAAAATCATGCAATTTTTGTAGGACGCTGCCAATCAGACCGTCCACATGTCAAGTCGGCCTTAAGTGTAGCACAACTTAGGGTTGGATTTCCCATTGTACTGAAATCGGATGCCCAAGTATCGTACGTGAAGTAGTTTCATCATTAATTAAAAGAAGGAATTAAACTATCAACAAAAAACCTTGCCGTGCGCACATCCAACATGGAAAGTGACACACAATTTAATTTGTGTGTCAATTAAAATGTGTTTGTGCCTTTTGAAAGATGTCCTTTAATTTTTAAAATCTGTCACACATTTTAAGACGTTTGGGTAGTTTTAAGATAAGTGTTCACGTATTAAAATAATGTTGATATAATTTAAGAAATGCTCATCCTTTTCTCGAAAACAAATTTCATGTCATTCTAAAAAGTATTCAACTTAGGGTTGGATTTCCCATTGTACTGGAATCGGATTCCCAAGTATCATACGTGAAGTAGTTCATTAATTAAAAAACAAATTAAACTATCAACAAAAAACTTGACCGTGCGCACATCCAACATGGAAAGTGACACACAATTTAATTTTTGCGTCTATTAAAATATGTTTGTGCCTTTTGAAAGAAGTCCTCTAATTTTTAAAATCTTTCATGCATTTTAAAACGCTTGCGTAGTTTTAAAATAAGTCTTCACATATTAAAATAATGTTTATATAATTTAAGAAATGCTCACCCTTTTCTCAATAACAAATTTGATGTCATTCTAAAAAGTGTCCATGTGCTTAAAAATATATTCATCATTTTAAAAATATTCACGCTCTTTAAAAAATGTCCATGTGATTTAAAAAATATTTATGTGTTTTAAAAAGAATGTTGATGCATTTAAAATAAAATATATACAATGTAAAAGTGAGTAGGTGTATGAGGGATGATCTAGGCCATAGCTCGGAAACCGCGGACGTTAGATCAAGCTCGATGAGATTAGTTTTCAAACTATTTGACATTCACCTCCAATGGTATGGTTCAATGACAGGTGTGTGTTTGTGTCGTGGTCGAGATTATCACATTGGAATTCACCACGTCGGAAGCATAGCTATCAGGTAGTCATCACGACCATGGACGATGAAGGCTGGAAGGAGGATAAGGTACAAACGATTCAGCCGCTATGTTAAAAATATATAATGTGAACATGTGGAGGGGTCTCCAGTCGAACTTATTGTGCTGGAAGCATGCACTCCTTTCTCCCGTTGCAACGCATGGACATGTTTCCTAGTAATTCTTATGTGCAGTAATGAAGATAATCCTCAGATAACGGACCCAGTCCGCATCAATGCTACTATCATCTTTCAACTTAGTTTTCTCTAAGAACATATCAAAAAAAAATAGGATCTATATCGCGAGCTATTGATCTACAACATAGATATGCAAAACTATCAAGACTAAGTTCATGATAAATTAAGTTCAATTAATCAAATTACTAATGAACTCCCACTTAAATAGACATCCCTCAAGTCATCTAAGTGATACGTGATCCAAATCAACTAACCCATGTCCTATCATCACATGAGATGGGGTAGTCATCAATGGTGAACATCTCTATGTTGATCATATCTACTATATGACTCATGTTCGACCTTTCGGTCTCTAGTGTTCTAAGACCGTGTATGTACATGCTAGGCCCATCAAGTTTAACCCAAGTATTCACCATGTGCAAAATTGTCTTACACCCGTTGTATGTGAACGTAGAGTCTATCACACCCGATCATCATGTGGTGTCTCGAAACGAAGAGCTGTAACAATGATGCATACTCAGGGAGAACACTTTTTCTTGAAATTAAGTGAAGGGGTCATCTTATAATGCTACCGATGTTCTAAGCAAAATAAGATGCATAAAAGATAAACTTCACATGCAATCAAAATATGCAACATGATATGGCCATCATCTTGTGATTTTGATCTCCATCTCCAAAGCATTGTCATGATCTGCATCGTCACCGGCTCGACACCTTGATCTCCATCGTAGCGTCATTGCATCGAAGTCATCACGCCAACTATTGCTTCTAATATATCGCTAACACATAGTGATAAAGTAAAGCAATTACATGGCGCTTGCACTTTATACAATAAAGAGGCAACCCTAAGGCTCCTGCTGGTTGTCGATATTACAAAACATGATCATCTCATACATCAACATATATCACATCATATCTTGACCATATCACATCACAACATGCCTTGCAAAAACAAGTTAGACGTCCTCTACTTTGTTGTTTCAAGTTTTACGTGGCTGCTACGGGCTTCTAGCAAGAATCGTTCTTACCTACGCAGAAACCACAACGGTGTTTCATCAAGATTGTTGATTTAACCTTCTTCAAGGACATACCATAGTCAAACTCGATTCAACTAAAGTAGGAGAAACTTGATGAAACACCGTTATGTCGGTGGAACCGGTCTCATGTGCGTGGACATGTAAGGTTGATCCGGGCCGCTTCATCCCACAATATCGCTGAATCAAAATAAGACATTGCTGGTAAGTAGTATGACAATCACCACCGACAACTCTTTGTGTTCTACTCGTGCATATCATCTACGCATAGACTTGGCTCTGATGCCACTGTTGGGAAACATTGCATGGAAAACAAAAAAATTATGTGCACACGCAAGATCTATCTAGGAGATGCATAGCAACGAGAGGGGAGAGTGTGTCTACGTACCCTCATAGACTTTAAGCAGAAGCGTTTCACAACGCGGTTGACATAGTCGAACTTTCTTCGCGATCCAACTGGTCTAGTACCGAACGTACGACACCTCCGCGTTCAGCACACGTTCAGCTCGGTGATGTCCTCCGCCTTGTTGATCCAGCAAGACGGCAAGGTAGTAGATGAGTTCCGTCAACATGATGGCATGGTTACGGTGATGGTGAAGTGATCTCTGCAGGGCTTTGCCTAAGCACTACGAAAATATGACCGGGGTGTAAACGGTGGAGGGCGGCGCCGCACACAGCTATCAATTGATCTGGTGTGTTTTATGCGCCCCCCCCCTCCCACATATATATAGGTGGGAGGGGGAGGGGAGAGGCCAAGGCGCGCCCTAGGGCTGGCCGCCGCCCCCTTAGGGGCCCTGCCTTGCCCTGCGCCCCCCCTGCCATATTTCCCCAAGGGGGGAGGAAAGAGGGGGGTAGAGGGAAGGAAGTGGGAATCCTAATCCTCACTTTCCTTTCCATTCTCCCCTTTCCTTCTCCTCCTTAGGCCGGCCCATATGGGGGGCGCACCAGCCCCTTGTGGCTCTTGTGTTTCCCCTCTTGGCCCATAAGGCCCATATCTTTTGCCCGGGGTGCCCGAAACCCCTTTTGGTGACCCGATAAGTATCTGATACCCCCCGAAACACTTCCGGTGTCCGAATACCATCGTCCTATATATCAACCTTTACCTCTCGACCATTTTGAGACTCTTCATCATTTCATGATCTCATCCGGGACTCCGAACAACATTCGGTCACCAAATCACATAACTCATATAATACTATATCATCATCAAACATTAAGCATGCGAACCCTACGGGTTCGAGAACTATGTAGACATGACCGAGACACCTCTCTGGTCAATAAACAATAGCGGAATCTTGATGCCCATATTGGCTCGTACATATTCTACGAAGATCATTATCGGTCGAACCGTTATGACAACATACGTAATTCCCTTTGTCCATCGATATCTTACTTGCCCAAGATTCGATCATCGGTATCTTCATACCTAGTTCAATCTCATTATCGACAAGTCTATCTACTCATTTCGTAATACATCACCCGATGACTAACTCCTTAGTCATTTGCTTGCAAGCTTATGATGTGTATTACCGAGTGGGCTCAGAGATACCTCTTCGATACTCGGAGTGACAAATCCTAATCTTGATCTATGCCAACTCAAGAAACACCTTCGGAGATACCTGTAGAGAATCTTTATGATCACCCAGTTACGTTGTGATGTTTGATAGCACATAAGGTATTCCTCTGGTATCTGGGAGTTGCATAATCTCATAGTCGAAGGAATATGTATTTGACATGAAGAAAGTAATAGCAATAAATCGAACAATCATTATGCTAAGCTAATGGATGGGCCTTGTCCATCACATCATTCTCCTAATGATGTGATCGCATTATCAAATGACAACACATGTCTATGGTTAGGAAATCTTAACCATCTTTTATCAACGAGCTAGTCATGTAGAGGCTCACTAGGGACACAGTATTTGTTTATGTATCCACACATGTATTTAAGTTTCCGGTCAATACAACTCTAGCATGAATAATAAACCTTTATCATGATTTAGGAAATATAATAATAACCATTTTATTATTGCCTCTACACTACAAAAAAATACACTTCCGTGATGATACGTGTTTGTCACAGTAGGTCACGTTTTCCGTCATGCATGTACATCCATGAAAAATTTATGATAGAATCAAGATAGTCATACCTGTGCTGTCATAGAAGTGTTCCATGACATTACCAAAATTATCATCACAGAAGTGTCCACTTCCATGACGTTAAATCACGCGTCACAGAAGTGCTTTCGTCAAGGGAGACCGACACGTGGCATACACCGTAACGGAACGCTGTTAAGCTATCGGGTCCGGTTTTGGATCCGATAACCCGTTAACAGCCCCGACCAATGGGGTTTTTCCACGTGTAAAATCATCATTGACTGGAGGAAACACGTGTCAGCTCACCGTTGGGACAGATGTCATCCACTCATTGGACACAAAGCGCCTATGATACGTCGACACGTGGCACGACCCAATAGAGGCCCATTCCTGTGAAAAGGCCAGCCTGTTTGACTTGGTCAAAAGGTGGCGGGCCGGCCCACGGCAAGCCTGTTAACGGCATGTTTGCATATAGCCCATTTACAGCCCGCTAACCCAGGACCCGTTTACGGCCTAACCGAATTAGGCCCAGTAGCGTCATCTGGGCCGTCCAATATAATTCCAGCTTGTTTTAACTTCCGGCCCATGTATGGCCCATGACGTCTTTCGGCCCATATGAGGCCCTTATTACTCTCGGTCCATTAACGGCCCGTGGTAAAACTGGCCCGTAATGAACAGTGTATCACTTTATACCCATTAACGGCCCATTATTCCATAATGCGTTTCCAGCCCATGTTATCTTTCGGCCTTCTCGGGGCCCATTTATTCTTGGGCTCATTTCCACATTCGTTTACTCATGGCACGTTACTGTCATTTTCTGCTTGTGGGCCAAATTCAGCCCGTGGTTACAGTCGGCCCGTTTGTGGCCCGTTAATATGTTGGGCCGTTTTCATAGCGTCATCAAAATATGGCCGATTAACGACGGCCCGTTATGGTCGGCCCATGAATGTATTTATTTCAACTCTAGCCCATTTACGGTCATAATGTGGTCTGTTATTGGCCCATGTTTGGCCAACCGATCATAAGCCCGTAGAAGGACCATTGATGATACGACCCATAGAAGGCCCATTGTGTCTACGGCCCGTATAAGGCCCATTTTTTCTACGCCATGTAGAAGGCCCATTGTTTCTACGGCCCGTAGGAGGCCCATGTAAACTACAGCCGGTGGGCATCAAAGTTTGCCACCAGTGCAAATATAGGGAACAACCTACACTATACAAAAATGGCTTGTTGTTTTCTTCAGTCGGTGGCTGCACGTTAAGAACAAATTTTGTATCGCACCAAAACAAATTACAACTATAAAACAAAAGGAAGGTTGGCATAAAAGTTAACGATCTAGCGTATAAATGCACCACCGTAAGTTCAAGCTCAATTCATTTGACCGATTACGTTTTCATGATGTATTGTCCGATGGAGCACCATAACCTTCGCTGCAGTTCTCCTAGGCTCCTGAACAACATAGCAAATGTCGATAGTCCGGTTTCAAAACCATGCATATCTTGACAACATCGAACAATGTCTCTCCTTGTTTCACAAAGGGTCTCTGTTAGGGAATGGACTTGTGTCTGGAGCGCAGATACAACATTTTTTTGATCTTGCATATCTTGATCATGAGGCAGTTTGGACGAGATTGCCTTAACAACCAACCCAGTATTGCGCAGGAACATGCTTTTGGCAATTGTTAGTGGACGATTCTTGACCCACTCCAAAGAAGAGTCGACATTGCGGTTATAGTTGCCTCGCCACCTTCCTCAAGGTGGCGATTCCACCATTTTTCCATAGCTCATTTGAAAAGTTGTGGTTTTACATTAGTAGTACCGTAATGTAAGATATTAAGGAGGCAGCAAAACCAAACAAAATAGCTTTGGTCTATATACGTAACTTATTCTCGGTGAACCCATGTAAAATAATAGTTGTATTTTATTGCAAAGTACATAATAAAACCAGGTTCCAAACATATGACCATGTACCATCATTAATGTATTGTCTATTTCTTCACATTGTATTGAGGGCTAAGGATAATGAGACGAAGTTTATAATACGGTAAGCATAGTATGACATCATTTATACCACAAAACAACTGAGAACAGACAAATAGGCAATTGTAACGTTGTGTGGGCAAGTCCAGCACGGAACTAGATTACAGGTCAAGATCAAAGGAACATTACTCCTCTCTTTTAAACCTTGTAAGGTGAAATGATACGCTAAGACAATTGTGTATAAAATTGAAAAGAGTAATAGACATTGGCTGCAAACTATGCAGTTCAAGGCACAAGTCAGAGTAAGTAGTAGTTAAAAGGCATGAGGATTAAGGACTTACAACAGCGACTTTGACTAGTGTAGTCATGCCCTTCTTCTTGTTGGTGTGACAGTCCTTGAAGATTTCCACATCATTTGGTTCAGGTACTTTTTGGTCCTTGCGGGCTTTCCTCTGCATTTGGAACAAGTCAATATAGATCTGATAATATGGTACAACAAAAAGAGTGAAACAACAGCTAATTACAAGAGCCTCGCAGTGTGCAATATAGCTACGAGATCCAATCGTCTGTTGGAATTTCACTTTCGTACGGTTGGCCTTGTTCTTTGAACAGTTCACCTACAAGAAGATAGATTTGTGTGGCACATGCGTAAATAGGACTTCAACATGTGATCTGATCACATATATATAATGTACCTGATACTTGGATTGGACCAGTGTTTAACGAGGCCTCTCCAGTCTTCATCAGATATATTTTCCACTGGAGATGTTTGGGCAAGTTCACTGTTAGCCTTGCCTTCAAAGTGAGTTTTCATCAAGTTATACCGATATTGTTGCAGAGCAGACTTGAAAACATGGGTACAAGATTGTCTGGTTGCATCATCTTGGCTATCCAACTTGAACTTCATCTGTTGAAAATTATGGGAGTCTCATTATCAGCAACCTACAAAGTATTGGACAGAGCAAGACGATATTACTAGTTTCCATACATAACCATACTTACAGATAAATGGTCGAGGAAGGTGTTGAACTGGGTTTCGTCTTTGTCATTCTGTATTGAATCCATGTTGGGAGGATACGTACATGACACCTAACGACAAGCGCCGCTTCGATACTAACTTGGTGACTCGTAGCATCACGTGGCCTTTTTAAACCTACCTCAAAACGGATCTCCATTCTTCCTCCTCTAGATTTAGTTAACCTATCGAGCATTATCCCTGATGTTTGTTTCCTCTTGCGCCTAGGTGCTAGTCCAACAACAAACATAGGAAGTGTTAGTGTACATCAAACTGTGAGACTGCATATAAAGAAGCATGCAACTGTAACTTGACTCCAGCAACTACCTTCTTGCTGTTGAAGCTCATAAAGTTCATTTGATCTTGCCAACTCATCTTGTGTCAAGAGTGCTTCGGAAGTAGTGTCACGTGGCAAGGGAGCTTGGGAACATGCTGCTAGCTGAGTTGACGAACGAGTAAATCGTGTAGCTGGTGGTACTGTGGAAGGTGTTGCAACAACTAGGGTTGTCTCTGCTTGTTTGGTAGCAGCTATTTGTTTCTGTTTGGCTTGTTCTGGAGCTCGTGTAGCATGGGATACCCTATCGGTACAATTTTCCGCTGGACTTTGACCTTCTATTGCACCATCAGTACCAGCAGAATCTGCAGGATTGTTCCGCTTCCCTTTCCCTATTGTGTTGTCTTGCTTCCTCTTTCTCTGTGCTATGTTAAGTCAAGCCGACAAGAAAAATGAATAACAATTTAGTTCTTCAGAACAAATGTTCTTTGATGTAAGAACATGGTGTGATAGACAGATATTGTATGTTCTAGAAACAGGAACACGTGTCTTAGTCACAAGTATAATGTGTAAAGTAAGCAGATGCAATTCAACAAAATTAGAAGCAATACAAGCTAGACATCATACATAACATGCAACCACATATAACAGTGCCAAGTTAGAGGGAGCACCTGTGATGGTGCACTAGGGGAGACGTGCTCATCACCAACACAGCTATGTTGAGTGTCTATGCATGTGTTGTCTTGGAAATCATCTTGGGGGGGTGGAGGAGTAGATAGAGGCCCTCCATTTGGAAGGAGCACCTTCATCCGCTGCCTTGCTAACTTCCTTCCGCTTTATTGATTTTGAATTGTCAAGTAAAACCGACAAGAAAAAGCAATAAAATTCACTCTTCAGAACTCATTCGTGCATGACATTGACAATCACTACTTTGATGTCAGGCAAACACATGATTCCGTGGATGGAATAATATGAAAAACAGACGGCATGGCATATTCACAACTGTTTGTGTAAACTAAGTAAAACCATTTCACCAAATAAGAAGCAATGCAAGCTAGAAACCACGTTAAATATGCAACCAATATGACTCTGCCAAGTTAAAAGTGTCGCATCATAAATGGCATTTCAACAAATAAGATGCTATAAATCATATCAAAGATGCAACTAATATCACACCGCATATAATCAAGGTGTCTCGTCATATTGATTTATGAGGGATACAAAATACAATAGTTTTATGTGAGGACATGCTTAATAGACGGATGTACTATGTACTAAATACGTGAAGGCATGTCACATTAACAGGTATAATGTATAAGCTAAGCAGAATAGCACATGCAGTTTAACCAGATTGGAAGAATTACAATCTAGACACCATATGCAACATGCAACTACATATCATGCTGCCAAGTTAGAGCAAGCACATGCGATGCTAGTGTAGGGGAAATGCGGTAATCAACTACAGAGCTACGTTCACTATCTTCGTCTAGCCTTGATGTTTCTTGAGAATCATGTCAGGAGGCTGACGCTGCATTCTTTAAATGAGGAGTATTCGACTTTCCTGACTGCCTCATCATAAGTGATTGATGAGGGATACACAAGAACATTATCTTGATATAAGAACATGGTTAATACACAGATGTACTAGTATGTACCAAAAACAGAAAGGCATGTCATATTCAAAGGTATAATGTGTAAGCTAAGCAGATGCAATTTAACCAAATTGGAAGCAATACAAGCTAGACATCCTACCGGAGTGGTGAGCATGATCATCTAGGACCCGAGAGCCCGGTGGAGGCGGGCTGCTTCGCCACCATCGCGGCTTTTTAGTTGGCTTCGGTGATGCCTCTCTTTCTTTGGGCTTGTCACTGGCTCGGCCAAGGCCCCGACTACCTATTTGTCTTCGGTGATCACGGATGGTGGTTCATGTAAAAATATATTTCCTTATCTTAATAAAGACCGACTTGACCTTTCGAATACAAGCTAGACACCATATGGAACATGCAACCACATATGACACCGTGAAGTTAAAGCAAGCACCTGGGATGGTGGTTCATGGCAAGCGAGATCATCAACTCAAGAGCTATGTTCCCTGTCTCCATCTGCTGACACTACACCCTTTAAAGTCTTGAAACGTGTCTGGCTTAGCCGCGTACCATCTTTGCCGAGCGACTTCTCTCTTATCTTTTCTCGCTTCACAAGGCAGGGTCTGAAATACCCTTGCATAAAAACAGAATAGTGAGAGTATGGGTGAAGTGTGTGCGAGAACTAGTGCACTTTGAAAAGTAGCGAGATAGCAGGTGGCTGAAAAATAAATGACAGGAGACATATGATAGCTCTACAACATTGCATGGCAAACAAAATTAGATTATACTCCGTATGATTTTCTAATATATGAGCACAGGAAATGCAGGTACTCCTCCAACACAACACCACATGTGGTCATGTCAAGATAACAGTCGACTGAAAATAAATAGGTCAGTCGATTTTTTTAATGAACCGTCTGATCTATAAGGAACGGGTAGATGGCCTTCGTCTACCTCCCACAAGTCACTGTTGACGATCTTTCTCGAACCGCCAGCGACCACCGGCCCAGACCCCTGCCTCCGCCGCCCCGCCCTCCCGTCGACCTCACACCACCGTCGTGCTTGGCAGCGCCCCCAGGCCATCCCTTTAATCCCAGCCGACCTCCAGATCGGGCGCCAGTAGCTCTAGGCCCCACACGCCCCTAAGATAAACACCGAGGCGCTGCTTCCCCGGCGTAATAGGCGGACTAGCGCCTGTTACGCCGGGGAATGCTTCCGTTAATTGGGAATCAACTGACCAGGAATTGAAATTCAGGGGGGCGACGGACCTCTAGCTAAGGTGAAATAGTATATGAGGAGAAACCTTGTGCATCGCGAGTTACTAGGAACATCTAGTATCAAGAAGAAGCGGTCAACAAGTGTCTTCTGTGGGATGAATACCGTGCAAGCAGACACGTAAGATTTGCACGAATAAGGGAAGAGGAGTGCCATTTTCGGTTGTCGGTGTGGTCACCTCCACATGTCGCACCGATCTTCTTCTTTTTTCCGGGGAACCCGATGTTCTGGAGGGTGCAGGATTGGACGAACCCATGGCCAAATTGTTGATTGTGCTGTCGTGGCCGTATGTCGGCGGAGGGGAGGCAGATCTGAGGCGGCGAAGGACGGCGTAGCAGGAACAAGTTCGGTGCGGTGGAGGGTGCCGAAGTTGGAGCGACAGCGGTGAGGCGCAGGACGGCGTAATTGAACTGGCTCGGGTACGGACGGCTCGGCCTCGGCTTCAACTACTAGCCGTGAAGGGTGTTGCGGTTAAGGTTGCGGTGGACGACGACGTCGGGGTATCGGCTCCGGCGTGATGGGGGAGGGCGGCGGTTGATGGGTGGAATGGGGTGGCGGATGGAGGACGCCGGGGTTTCGCGGCTGGTGGAGAGGTAGTTTTTGCGCCCACGGAGTACGAATGGGGAATCGGACGGGTGGGCGGGGGGAGAACCATGTTTCGGTCTGGGACGCGCTTGTTTTTGGCTTTTTTGAACAGAAGATGGGACGCGCTTGTTTGAAATTTGGGGAAAGTACAAACTTTGCCCCCCTCTTAAATTTCGGACCTACTGCGGGTCAGGGGTAGGATGGTAATCCCAGGTGTCCCAAATAGTGGGCGGGAGCGATTTCGGCCGCGCGCATGTGTGCTTAGGCGGCCATTGTGTATGAATGTTTTTCAGAGGTGGTTGTGTGGCGTCTAGATGAAGCTACAAACCTACCCTGGTTTAGACCTTTGGACGTTGGGCCGGTAGGTTTCACGGGTCGGAATTATTAAAGTAATTTCCTTGTACTACTAAACATTGGTCTCACACAGTTTCGGGTGAGTAGAGGCTCTTTTGGCGCTTCGTTCGAAATTTTGAAACACAAGCATTCACGTTTAGAGTACTCTTGAACTTTGAGGATTGACCTAAATAGACAACGTTAAATTTGACCTTGTATGTTTGAAAACCTCATTAAATTATCCGCTTCTTTTTGAATTTTTGACACTTGAAAAACCTATAACTACGATTATTTTGGAATGGAGGAGCTAAATTAGAATCTATTTTGTACACGACTACATATGCTATTATGTACAAAATTAGAGCAAAGATTGGTGCCCCCATAATTTAGGTATGATTTACAAACGCCATGATATCAAATTCAGATAATTGAATGGACTTCATGTTGAATTCGATTTTCTAAAACCACCTTAAGTTGAATTCAAATGTATGCTAGTTCATAGGTAGCTATTTATAATGTTCATTGTGTAACTTTCGTATGTATAATGTGCTTTACACACACAACATGAACTATACTCACATTTATATTCGATTGCTAAAGCGATGCATTGTCTGGAGTTCAAAATACTAACTATGTGGATCAATTGTGTCGAATAATAACATAGACATGCTCAAATTCGATAGAATCTAGATGTATGATGGATCAATGACCGTTCCTTACGCGAATTGCAAATATCATGATCCCATCCTAATATTTGGATACAATTTATATCTTTAATCAATGTGTACAGCAGTCTTGTACGTGTAGTTTCAGTCTCCATCGGTGGTCTCTCACACACTCTCTCCCGAGGTGTCTTTCTCGCACACATGCTCTCGATATAACCCTCCCTCCCTCTCGTAACCATTTACAACTGTTTTCACTAACCTTTATCACAAGCACTCTTCCTCTCGCAAGCATACACATGCACAATCCCCATCGACCCTTTCTATATACATAGACCTGCCTACGTGTCTCCTGAACTCAAATAATCTTTAGGCATGTCTCTCACGCATTGTCTCACACCTCTCTTCCAAATCGACGAGTATGATTCTAGCAGAGCATTTTGTAGGATGCCCCTTAAAGTTAGGTTGGATGAATAGTAATATCAGAGATAAAGGGGTTACCTTAGTCCGAGAACCTAGGGTTACAAATCCTAGCCGGCTTTGTCAGTGGACATAGAGTCCTTCATAATTATGCTATCTTTGTCTTGTACGACTAGTCATCCATGGGTCTCCCTAAATGCGTCACGGGCCGACCAATGTGGCGCGGGACGGAACCGAACGAAGGGCCTCACCTCGACCCACCGGACCTCATGCGGTGACACACCCTCTGCCCCCATGTCTCGTTATCTTCTCAGACCCACACATACCAACACAGACACCACACACAAAAAATATATTCTCCTGGTGCCTCTATCCACTCCCCCCTTGCATGTACACACTCAAGGGAATCTCTCGCCGTGACGTCATATTCGTCTCTCTCTCTCTCTAGACCATTCTCATTTCTCGTGCTATCTCTCCCACGCCCCCCCCCCTATCGGCCCCTCTATCCATGCCTCTCTCGAATACGTAATACACACACATACCTCTCTAGGCCCTGCCAAATGCATCAACTACACATTCACACATGTTACATCACGTACCCCATTGATCTAAAAAGCCCTCTCTTCACGTTTATTTCACATACAACATTCCTTTTGAATAAAGTGTGGCCAAAAACATATTTTAGAATTTCTACATATATACAACATTACAAAGTTATATGGAGGAGTATGAACGCTTGCATTGCATGGTGCCCACAACGATATTTATTCCACATTGTGAATTTGTATATTTTTATACTATATATATAGTTAGTCATAATAAAGAGAAACGAAGAGCATCTCTTTCTCCATCGCATACCCCCTCTACGTCCCTTTCAGGTACGCACACAAACTATCTCCAGGTCCTCTAAAAGTAAGCCCCCAGCACATTCACGCATGTTTCATCTTTCTCTCGCGATATATACAAGGATTTATCATTGTATTTGAAGTGAAAGCACGATACATACATTGGACTTGAGAATCCACTCATTACGGTCACCATTTAAGTTTTGTGGTTATTATACGCCACGGGCTCACCGTACAACTCAGATTTGCTCAAGACACGACTAGTTGACCAGCTTAAACGCTCCACGTGGCACCTCTAGTGTTGCATCACATTATCTCACTACCATCGGGCCCACCTGCCGCTTGTATCTACTCTACATCTACACTCTTATAAAATACTAGCAAGATGCCCATGCATTGCACGGAACATCAAGATGCATTTGTATGAGTAGTTTATCTTGTGGGAGAAAATGATGAACAAGGGAAGGCCTTATTTGCAAGTGTGGAGAGGGGTGTGGGTATCTTTTTGCAAACTTGCCATAGTTTCCTTCCTATCCGTCAGATATAGATCAGACGGACTATATTGCAGGATGGCAGGCACACGATCATCACCGACTATGCTTTTTATAAGAGTGTATTTTAAAAAACAGAGTTGGTGATGATGGTGTGCCTGCCATCCTGCAATATAGGCCGTCCGATTTATATCTGACGGATAGGAAAGAAACTATGACAATTTTGCCTAAGATGTACCCACACACCTATCCTCATTTGCAAATAAGGCCTTCCCTCGTTCATCCTTTTCTCTCACAAGATAAACTAGTCATACAAATGCATCTTGATGTTACGTGCAACACACAGGCATCTTGCTAGTAAGAATGAAAACAAACGACAAAAAAATATTGGACGGTGGTTCAAGTCATGACCAAGGGCATAGCGGACAAGGTGGCCTTGTATTGGTATGCTGAGCCGTCTGTTTTAACACACATGAGCTGGTGTGGTGATTATACACACAGGCACGCATGCACACGAACTGCATGCACGCAACACTCACATGAACACATGCACCCACGCACGCACGCAACACTCACACGTACACACGCAGCCACGCACGCACGCAACACTCACACGCACACACACACACGCATGCATGCACACACCAGTACACCACACGACCAACACACACTATCACGCTCAAGTGCTCAACCTACACGTGCATGCGCACACATCAGGCCCTGACAGACACATACACAACCAGGTGATTCCCGCGCACGGGGTGGAGTCTTATCGCGCCTGTGTAAATTTGTGTTTATCTGACCTTCTCCCTATACGAACTGACATGTGGGACCCACAAGGAACGTGGTCAATTTAACTAGTCAACATGGTGCCATGCAGACTATTTGGCCGGTCAACAGAGTACAATCCGATGTTGAACCATGAGCAAGTGACCGTATAATCACCGCAAAACATATATAGTGACCGTAATCAGCTTATTCTGAAGTTCGTGAACGACACGCTTTTCTCTCAGTAGGCCCTCCAAAACTACATCTCTACACATTCTCGCATGTTACATCTAACAACTATGCAATACAACACTACTACTACACTCTAACACAATAAATCATATGTGTTTTTAGTTTTACTAGATATCATATTGTTACTTAATTATTCAGTTTGCATACATTAAAATTGCCTTTGAAATGTATGGCGAGTATCATATACCGCGCGGGAAAATCCCGCACTTTCCTGTTTAATCGGGTTTGTATCGATGGATCGTGCGAAACAGCAAAACTATAGTACTATATACAGTACAAGTGACAGTTCATCGCCGTCGTGTCGCATTCCTCCGTCGTAAGAGTGGAGCGCCGCTTTCATAAATCTTCTAGTCCCTTTCACCGACATGTGGGGCATCAAGCTACCAGTCCACGTGCCATACCGAATACTGGTGAAAGCAGCCGGGTGAAGCACCCGATCATGGCGCCGGGCGTAGTAATGAGCAATGAGGTGTCAAATCACAAAGCTGCACCTTTCCCGCAGTTAAGTTGGAGGGACGAAGTAATAATGCTAAAAAAATAAGTTGGAGGGATGAAGCAACCATCATTTCACTCGTTGCTGAATCCGATTCTCCCTCATCTTCTTCAAGTTAACCACGTGTTGCTTCTTCCGCTGTTCTGCCTCGTGTGGGAAACGGATCGGCTTGGTAAAGCACTGACAAGTGGGACCGCATGTTACCAAACCGCCAGGACAACGTCCTCTAAAAATAAGAAACCTCCCCCGCCATCCACGCGGCAAAATCACCTCCTTTTTACTAATCTTGATTCTATAATTTTTTAGATCAATATAATTGAGATTTGTATAGATAGCACACAGGAGCAAAACCAAGTGGTACGGTAAGGGCATCCACAATGTGTAGCCAAATGTGAAAGTAGCTTTTGGCATCATGGGAACCATTGTGGACGGTGTTGCCAAAACCAAAAGGATGGAACCGAAGCTCCCTGATTGATTGATTGAAGGAATAGAAAAATGCAACGTCTCTCCTCTTTCTCCCGTGTTTGGACGCATGTACAGTATAGAGGACAGAGTCTACTCCCCTGTCCCTTCTATCACAAATCACAAAGCAGTGAGGCGTCAAATCACAACGCACGGACGAAGCAACCATCATTTCACTCTTCGCTGACTCCGCATCTCCATCGTCTTCTTCGAGAAATCATCTCACCGCACTAAGCTGGACGGACGATGCTATTGTGTACGAGTAGTACTAGTACATTTACGCGTCCTTTGGTTTAACGGACTTCCTGGATGCAAATAAGGCAGTTGTCTCGGCTTGCAGGCGGCACTTGTGAATGACTTACCGTGGTCTCCCTCAATGGTATTCTCCGTTTAACGACTTCGCCAAACCACAACGCTCGAGATATCGTCAAGTCACCGCAATGGGGAAGGAAGTCAAATATAGTTATTACCTCCTTTTTTGTACACAAGGCCAAGATATCAAAATTACAATTTGCAAAAGGCCACTAACACTAATCGAGGCAAAATTGATGGGGTTTGCCTCGTACTAGCAACCAAGGACATTAATATCCCCTGCATGCATGCGGAGGTGAGAAGGTTGGTTTGCATGGCGCTGCATTAATCAAGCGATGAGGAGCGAGATGGTTAGCTCTTTGGGCTTTGGAGAAAAAAATACACATTAATTGACACATGAAACGAGGATTTGTATCGATTAATCTCGTGAAGGAAAACCCCGCCTTTCTTTTTTAACACTAGTACTCCTAGTACGCAGTACTACATACTTATCATGTTTGGGTCTAGGCCTTGCATTGCCATACCTCGCCACACATTTTTGCCAAGCTTGCCTAAAGTTTTCAAAATGAAAAGGAGGTACACTTGTGCACGGCTGTCGCGGTCGCACCGCACCCTCACACGGTCGCTCCTGCACGCCGCAAACCCAACCAAGGGAACGCACCCTCACTGACACATGTTGTCGCATGTGAACAAACCAAACTCGGTCATCCTACCGCTGACACATAATTTTCGTTCATAGAGTATGTTTATCCAACCGCATGTTCCGGAGTATCCGTACGACCCGTGCGGTGGTCTGTTGGGGAAGAAGAAGAGGTGAGGAAGAAGGGTTAGGAGACGTAGGATATTCATCCAACCGCCTGAAATGGTAGACTGACCCAACTCAAAGCGATTTATGTAACAATATATGTTTTTATACAACAAAAGATCCATAAAAACAACAACATAAAGAAAAACTATCACTGCTCGCGAAACGAGACGACCTCGTCGTCTTTGGCTGCCGGCACGAACCAACCGTAGTTGCCGACGTGTGTCTCCGCACCGTGGTTGTCCTCGGCCTCCAGCTACTCGTTAACGCGGAGCGTGCGGGCGCTCTGCACGGACAAGAGCACCGGTCGGTTCAAGTCGAGGACGTCCGGTTTCGCCTGCAGGAGGGCCTCGATGGCAGCGGCATCCGTGCGCTCCGCGTCGAGTCAAGCCTCCGCTGCCCGGTTCAAGTCCAGACGCCTCGGTTCCGCCGCAGGGAGGGCCTCGGCGAGAGCGGCATCTGCGCGCCCGCTGCCTAGTTGGAGCCTCTGCCGCCCGGTTCAAGTCTGTGACGCCCGGTTCCGCCGCAGGAGGGCCTCGATGGCAGCGGCATCCGCGCTTCTGCCTCAAGTTGAGCCTCCGCCGCCCGGTTCACATCCACGACATCCGGTTCCGCTGCAGGAGAGCCTCGATGGCAGCGGCATGTGCGCGCCCGCATCGAAGTTGAGCCTCGCCTCCGGTCCTCCTTTAGTATCGCCGGTTGAACCGCTGGTCCGCCGCACCATGGGGGACTCGGACGCCGCACGAAGTCGACGCCCATCGCCTCATACCCATCTGGGGCCTTCTGCGCCGCGACCTCCGCCATGAACATTGGATCGGCTTCCTCCTCCTCGTAGCTTGGCTCCGGAGAACTCGGGGATTGGCCCGCTGCAAAGCGAGCTTGGGAACGGAGGTCTCTGGCGCCGACCGCCGCTGCGATTTCTGCGTGGTGCTCCGGCGTCAGCATCTTGTAGTACGTGATCTTGCTGCGCACCATGGCTTTCCGGCGAACTAGGGGACGCTTGATGCGGGCTAGGGGATCGAAAGGTGGGGGAAGGGGCTGGAGATTAGGTGTGGTTTTAGGGCAGTGGCTGGCGTAGGCCGAGCAGCGAAGGTTCTGGTGTGAATAGTAGATCCAGTGACGATCGGTCAATCGGTTTTGACTATACATCACTCTTGTCGCCTTCGCGTTGCAGCCCGGCATGCTGGACCCTCCACGTCGCTCACCGAATGGAACACGCTTCTTCTTGCATTTTCGCTCGCTTGGGGGACCGCAGTTGAGAGCAAACCGACGTCCCTCCCCCTCCCCCGCCCGCGTCATTTTATGCGGAGTAAATAAAAACAGAGGGAGTATACTACGGACGAGGATCCCCTGACGTGGCCGAACCCATTGAGTAACTGACATGCGGGGCCTAGCAAGCATGGGGTCCGCCAGTAAGTGACCAAAAGGGAGGGTAAGGCAGAGATACGTATGTGAAAGGAGCTTCCAATGATATAATTTTCACATTATACATCTCATGTACTATTAATCTTGTCAATAGTCAAATGCAGTTTTGAAAAACGCATTAGGGCATGGTTAATAATATAGTCAGTCGATGGCGATAAGGAATCGCCATGTCATCTATAGCCATCATCTATTATATGCACTCATACAAGAGTGTGGGCTATAAGGTTGGCTATTTCCAAAAAAATTATAAGGTTGGCTATTGCATTAGTACTTTTTTCCATCTCCTCTCCATCTCTTTCTTCATATTTATTGTACGTATTTAACTAGGAATGCGTATATAGCTAGGCTCTTGCATGAGAGCTCACTCCTCTTAATTTTTCACAACTCTCTCCTCCACATAGGCCCTATATAAATGGAAGGAGGGAGTACAACTATGAGCACTGCATACTCTAGTACAGATGTTGTCAGTACTCCACTAGTACTATTGGACAGGGAGCTTAAAAAAAGTTACTATTGGACTGGCTATACGTGGCGAAATCCTAGTAGGAAGAGCATTCGTGAGAACAAGCACATTCACGTGGTTGAAAACAAATTGGAAACCATCTCGAGTACAAATCTAGGAGTACGCATTTAATCTAACAATATTGATTGGGCGTTGTTGAATGTTGATACTTTTTTTATCAAAGTAGAGATACTTTGACTACACATAAAACTTATATGTAAACTAGAAAGGATAGGAGGGAGTATATTGTACGTTCAAAAATGAAACGAACATTGAATACCCTTTATATATGATTTGCGGATGCTATGATCACCGGTTCAAAATTTTGAATCCACCTTAGGTATAACACATGCCCCCACTCATTCTCTCTCGATTTCATCTCGGGGTCCGGAGATCGATTGAAAGAGGACTAGGGTGGGTACAATACGTTCATTTCGCTTATGAACGTACAATATACTCCCTCTAATCCACACAGACCCCCCCTGCGGGTCATTTCTATCATAGAAACATACCAAACCTTTATCTCCTTGCACGACACGCAATTGATCTCTGAACATCAATCGATGTCGTCAACATCTGTCGGGGCATGCATGAACCGAATGGATGCCAAAACTAAGACGCGAAGCGACATGTAGTGGAGGCAAAGTGAAACTTCAAAGAACTGTTTGTTTGTATGCATGTCAGACAAATTACAAATAAACATTGGAAATACAAGCATGGTCTAGGCCCACATGCGAATGATACTCGGCAGAATGTTCAAATGAGGCATGCGGGACGATGGACTCGACCGGAGGGCGGCATGATCGATGGAGAAGAGGGTTGGAGATGAATGAGAAATAAGCAAATGCCACATGATTATACTTGACCGGCTCAAATAAACAATAAGTTGTCTCGCTTGGCCTACATAGTGAAAGGCCTAATGCGCAACGCGGAGCACTGACGCTCGAATATGGCCAGGAAAATAGGGAAACCGACATGTGGGGCACACTGCCGGACGACGACGAAGCGCATAAACTAGTCCAATGGAGGAGCTGGCCCATGCCCTCCTCGCCACCAGCAACCGTTCATGTGGGTCGTGGGGGCCAACAACGTGGCGCAGCTCCAGCACCGCCTCTGGACACGGCGACCGCGGTGAGCGACACGCTCATCGTCGCTAGACACGGTCGGTTTCAGTGTGCCGAGGGTGGCGTTAGTGTTGTGGCACGACCAACAGCTAGTATGTTTGGTTTGTGCCCAAGGTTGCCCCATCAAAGCATTGGGTAGCCAAAACTTTGGTTGAGGTTTTGGTTGCCCATGATTTGGCTGACATTCGCAAGAAAAATGAACTAGAGTTCGCTAGAGTTCATTGGCATGCCAAAAAAATGGCAACCATCCATTTTTGGGTCATGACCAAAACCTTAAAAAATGGCAACCATCCAAACAAAGACCAATCTTTGGGTCATGACCAAAATTTTGGTAAGGTGCACTTTGGCCACAATCCAAACACACCCCAACAACCGGCTCGTCGAGGATGCACAGGGCACCGGGACGCGTCCGCGGAGTGGTGTAGCACGGCCAACTGAGACCATGCCGGGTCGTCTTGCTTTTTGAATGACATGTGTCGATCGCATGTGAGCAAAGGGCATCTCCAACGTTGCCACGACCACAGCTGACTACCCTGGCACACCAAAAACCCTCGTCCCTCACGCCGTCGCGCGGTGCGTTCCCAGCCGGCGCCAGCTGCCCGCATTCATGTCGTCCATCAGTATGCCGTCGTTAAGAGGCTCGCTGCCCGAGGAACCAACTCAGGCGACTTAATGACGCACCAGGACGCTTGGCCTCACCGGAATGCGCTACCTAAGCGGCAACGCCGAGCTAACCTCCACACCATAGCGCATCGTCCTCCTACCTGGCACCACACCGCCATGACCGCAAGCGCGAACGCTCTGTAGGAGAGCTTGTCTTCGGGGATGGAGCTCGAGGTTGCCGCCCTCGCTCAAGTCACCGCACAACCGGTGGCCACGCTGGCGGCCGACGACGGGAGCACTGTCAGCCACGCGTCCTACTTGCCGCCGTCCAACTTCCGGCATCGCCGAGGTCGGGGACTCCTCCCAGGATGAGTAGGGCATGGGAGGCGGCAGGGCATGGTGTGCCAACTGGCCGGTCCGTCTCCCGTGTTCTACTTTTCCTCGACGGAGACCGCACCTTCACTTCACGGGTCTTGAACCCCGCCCCCGTACATGGAGATCGCAGATGGAGGACGTCGGTCGCCTCCGTAGAATAGGTTTAGCGTCGGGTTTCTTTTATTTTTCTGTCCTATAAAAGTTCAAAATGTAATGAAAATCTGTCGTGTTTGCATTAATCAAGGCCGGTGTATATGAACTTTCACAATAATATAGTATATTGTAGGAGTACTAACAAGATGCCCGTGTGTTGCACGGAAGATCAAGATCTTGTGGGAGAAAAGGATGAACGAGGGAAGGCCTTATCTGCAAATGCACATTCACACATTTCATATTTTTCTACATCTACGGGAACCTACGAAAGGGTTAACGTAAATTGCCTCTCTCTCTCTCCTCCTCTGATTTTCATGGTGGTGGGCCCCTCCCCCCCCCCCCAATCTACAATCAACAGCTCACACGTTTCACAATATGTTAATTACGTAACTGGGACTACGTAGGTGTAGCATTACTCGTCCTAAAAAACCCAACTAAGCCAACCGCCCAGCATATCGCGTGGGAAAAGACCCGGCCGCGCCATTTTAGTCGGGATTACCGGATTACTAGTAGTAGTATCGATGGATTGCACGAAGCAACAAGTTTTTTTTTAGGGGGCGAAGCACCTAGTTTAAAAGGAAAAAAGGCGGTACACTCACAAGACTTCGTCATGGTCGCAGATTGCACCCCGCACACTTTCGTCCTGCACACGGCTCACGCGAACGGAACGCGCTTCGCTTGCCTCTTCACTGACGCATGGGACTGCACTTGGAGAAACCGACCATGCGCCAAACTCCCCCCGCCCACCGCGCGAAAATCCTTCCCCCACTCAAAAATTCCCCCCAAATCCTAGATTCAACCGCCCTTCGGCCAACTAGCCAATAATATTTCCCAAACCCCCCTCCCCCTCGTCCCCCTCCACTCCATTCGCTCTGCCAAAGCCGCCCTCCCCACCACACCGATACATCGGCGCCGCTGTTCGTCGAGGGGACGCACGGCGATCCTCTCGCTCCCACAACACGCTCTCGTAGACTACCGTCCTCTAGCCGCGCCGCTGGCGACGTTCTTGTGGAGGCGCACGGCGGTCGGGCCACGCCATCACCGGGCGACGTCAGGTGTGGAGACGCATGGCGGTCAGCTTCTCCCATGGTACGCGCATTCTAGACTGAGGCCCCGTGCATGTCGGTGTAGCGTTGAATGTTAGCTGATAGACGCTGTTAATCTCACTGTTTGCCGAAGTAGTTTACAGTCAATATGATTTGCTTAAGAAGCTTCCTTGCCCTGCTCGCACTCAATCTGCTTAGCTGAGATGGCATGCCAAGGCCGATTAGTTGCTAAAATATCCTGCCATATATTTATTGTGACGTAGATTGCCATGGTCTAGTAGACAATCTGTTAGGTGAAATAGCTCTACACGGTTTTATACTCGATCTTTGTTGCTGCCATGGCCTTCGATAGTTCGATGGTTGTGTGCTTGGCCTCATTGGCTGCTGAAACAGCCTGCCATAATTTAGCACTCAAATATGTTTGCTGAATTAGCTTTACATATATTTCGTTACTTAGATCTGCTCGTCCAAATATCTTGCCATAGCTTTAGACATCGACCTAGGTATTTTCTTTTGGACTTCATAAAAAAAGCATTTATGATTTTCCTGTAATATCTAGTAGAAGAACTAATTTTTATGTCTAACAGATGGACGGGACTTGGATAACTTCTGCTCAAAGATTCTCCGCTGCATATGTCGAGGGGGTTGAAAACTTCATGAACTTTATCAGAGCTGAGTACGGTGGTCCGAAATCATATGTGCTCTGCCCATGTAGCAGTTGTATGAATTCAGTTACAAGACCCCAGTCAACTATGCAAAATCATCTACACTTGTATGGGATGTCGGTCACATATACTAGGTGGGTTCATCATGGTGAAGTTGTGAACGTCAATGTCATTGACTACGTCGAAGCAGCAGATCACCATCTTGATCTGCCTGATGCTCAGGGGGAAGAGGAGGAGGAGGAGGTGGTGGCAGAGCCAGTGAGTTTGACCAACATTGAAACAATGCTACGAAATGCTCGTGCATTGCATGAACTTTCACCCGCAGAAGAAAAACGGTGGGCCCACATGTTGGAACAATGCAACGTGGCTGTCACCCCAGGAAATAAGCTGTCAGTATTCTCAGCTATGGTCACCTTTCTTCAGGTGAAGACATCTGAGCGGATGACCAACAAATCATTCGATGTGATGTTGGCTGCTTTCCGCAAAGCTTTCCCAGATGCGTCTGAGCTGCCACACACCTATAGTAAAATGAAGAATTTCCTTCGTGCAATTGGAATTGGATATGATATAATCCATGCTTGTAAGAATAATCGTGTTCTATTCTGGAAGGATTATGCCAACTTAAGTGAATGCCCGAAATGCAAATCATCAAGATGGAAAGATGGCGATGCTGTGAAGAGGATTCCTCATAATGTTCTGAGACATTTTCCAATTACACCAAGATTGCAGAGGTTGTTTCATGATCTTTGAAACAAGAGAGGATGTACTGTGGCATTCTAGGAACCAGGATTTCAGAGATCAGAATGTAATGAGCCATCCATCACATGGTAGTGAGTGGAAAAGCTTCAATCAGAAGCACGAAACATTTGCTTCTGACCCGAGAAACATTAGACTTGGCTTAGCTTCAGATGGATTTAACCCATTTGGCCACCAGAGCGCCACATATAGCATGTGGCCAGTGCTTGTTATCCCTTACAACATGTCTCCAAATGTCTGCACCAAAGAATCAAACTACATGATGGCCTTGCTCATCCCAGGTCCAAAAAGTTCTGGAAAGGATTTTTCTTTGTTCATGGAGCCTCTTGTGGAGGAACTTCAACAACTATGGAGGGGTGTTCTCACTCGAGACCTATATAGCAGCCCACCAGCTGATTTCTTTCTTCTGCGTCGATATAATTTGGTGCATCCATGATTATCCGGCTTTGGGCACTATGTCAGGGCAAACGACACATGGTTACAATGCATGTGTTCGCTGTGATAGGAAGCCGCTGTCATACGCAATACTTAGCAAGATCTGTTACATTGGACACCGTTGTTTCCTTGCCAAGGACAAGCCGCATCCTAGAAAATAGTGAAGACATGTGTTCAATGCAAATCATGAAAACCGTGATGCGCCAAAGAGGCTCACCGCCGATGAGTTGCAAGTGGAATTAGGGAAGGTCAGGCATATTACACCAGGAAACCATCCTGATAATGGTAGCGGGAATCGAAGCGTGGCAGGGCAGAAGAGAGATTATTGTTTACCCGCAGGTCCACTTTGTGGGACTTGGAGTATTGGAAAGATTTGGATCTGCGGCATAGTCTTGATGTGATGCACATCGAGAAAAATATATGTGACATCATTATCGGCACACTTCTTAATACTGAAGGCAAGACGAAAGATACCTTAAAATCTAGGATTGATTTGACACACTGGTATCGTAAAGGATTTGTAGGTGCAAGATGAAGGTAAACCACGGGATATGGCACCGGTGTAATGCGTCTTGGACAAGGTAAAAAGAAAAGAATTCTGCAAGGTCATGTCACGTGTGAGATTCCCACATGGCTTTGCTTCCAACCCTGAAAGGAGAGTCAGTGCAGATGAAGACAAGGTACAAGGGTTGAAAACTCATGACTGCCACATCCTACTTCAAAGGGTTTTACATTATCCATAGAGGATTGGGCATACGACTTATCTGAGCAGCCATGGAGTTGGGACAATTCTTCAGGGAACTCTGCAGTAGAAATATCAGGATAGATGCTTTGGAGCGTCTTAGAGACAAGATACCAACTATCCTATGCGAGCTTGAGAAGATATATCCTCCAGCCTTCTTTGATGTGATGGTGCATTCGGCTATTCATCTAACTGATGAGGCACTACTTAGAGGTCCAGTACAGTATGGCTGGATGTACCCTATTGAAAGGCGGCTAGGCACTTTCAAGGGCTATGTTAGGAACAGAGCTAGACCCGAGGGTTCCATTGCAGAGGCCTACATTGCTCTGAAGCATTGACATTCTCGCTCAAAATACATTGAAACAAATTGATCAGCTTAGCAAAGACGTGGATGAAGACAATCCCGGGCTCAATGTTTTTGATTATTCTGTTCGAGTTACAGGGAAGAGTCGACAAGAGGACAAACCTAAAGATTTCGACAAAATGGTTTGGTATGTGTTGAATAATTGTCCCGAGATACTACCTTATATCAAGTAAGTGCTAAGTACTGCAACTTATACATCATAATCTACTAAACTTGCAGCACATTCTTATATATTTAGATGTTTGACGCGATCACTATGTTGTGCAGCATTTACAAAAAGGAGTTCTTGCCGCAAAATCCAAGAAACATTGACAAACCGGTTATGGCAGGATTTGCGAAATGGTTCAAGAGCCATGTAAGCTTTTGAATTGTAATCGCCGCTTTTTTTTAATATATTGAGTGCATAAGATGATCAGCTTGTCTATTTTCTAACCATAGGTTAAGAAGATGCAGGAGGATGGGCAGGCAGTTGATGATGCCCTTTACTCACTAGCAATGGGTCCTGATACTCGGGTAAGACATTATGAATCTTGCGTTGGTGGAGATGTGCGCTACAACACCCTTGCACGAGACGAATGGAGGAAGACACAAAACAGTGCCATCATGAGCAAGGATACGTATGACAAAGAGACAACTGAAACGTATGTTAACATAACAGACATTGTTGATTGCAAGATATCTCCGCTTTTGAGGATCATCGGTGTGTGGTTACATTGTCTTTGTCGTTGGTATAACCTAAAACCCGTGAGCTGATGATTATTTCAAATCCATCAATGGCAAGGCCGCTGCAGACTGCATTTAACGAGCCTTTGATTTTGGCAAATCAAGAAACACAGATATTTTTCTTGGAAGACACATTTGCACGTAGAGATGACTGGAGAGTAGTGCAGAGGTTTGAGCAGAGGATTTCGTTTAATGAAGTTGCACAACAAGATGATGCTTACACTGCTCCTGATGTACAAGATAACACAGATGTTCCTAATATCTTTGAGAACCATCATGTCAATGACGCCGGCGAAAAGATTGCATGTCGGGTTGTGGACATACAGGAGTTGATCAAGAAGAAGCCAACGTTCGAGGGCGTGGAGGACGAAGAAGAAGATGACACCATGAGGAATTACGATTCAGACTGATACACATGGCGAAGATGTTGACGCTGCTGCTGCGGACAACGATTACATTGCTTTTGTTGTATTTGCCTGTCAGAAGACGTTTTTTATCTACTATGTGAAATTGTGTTTGCTATGACAACTGAAACCTGATGAACATGTTGTTTAGTATTTTCCTATAAGAACATCACTTGTTATGTATGCTGATTTATGTTTGGTGATTATATGACGACTAAAACATGATGGCATTGTTGTTTAGTTGTACTCATATTTGGCTGTGAAACTTGAATTTGATGACATAGTTTGCTGTTGGACTGCAATTTGCTCGACGTCTTCGAATGAGAACAAAGCTGACCCGACAGGTCCTCCGCTAATTTATTTATTTATTACCAAAAGGGCCTCTGCTATTTATTTATTTATGAGTAAAAGGGGATACCCCTTGATTTCCGTTAATAGAAATCATTAGATGTTCACAACACTACGCCCATGACTGCTACAGGGTTTCATTCATTACTAGTTTCACCAAAGTGCTCATGTCATAGCCAATTGAATACATCACGAGTGCTACATACACGCAAATAAAGAGACAATCATCCTCTGAGCACATCGATTTTGCCCATTATCATCACAAGCTCTTTCATCTCCTCATTGTCATTAAGGTCGGCATTACCGTTGCTTGGCCATGATCAGAGGAACTGCATCTTTAACCTTCTGCTCTGCATCTTCCTCTTCTGCCGTTCCTTCAGTTACTTGTCCAACACCCCAACCTCCTGGTATTGGGATTCCTCGGCTAACCAAATAATCGGCGTAGTTGCACTCCCCCACATCAGCAACTTCCCAGAAATACAAATCACACGAATCTTCCCTTTTCTACACGAATCAAATTGGAAGATCATCATCCAAACTATAAAAAAATCAGCAACTGAAAGCAGCAGAACAACACTTAAACATATTATTACCCCATGATTCGGGCATTTGTAGAAGACTCGGCCAGGGTTGAGGATTGTGGTTGAGACGCGACGGATGACTCTACGTGATTTGCAGCAGTGGCACCACACCAACGACAGCGGGTTGCGATGAGCAACCCGGCTGCGATCTTGCTGCGCGGCGAGGGTATGATGAGACCCACAGCGATGGTACGGGTGGTGACTTGGCGCATATTTGGTTGTTACTGCTTTGAAGAAGCGGTGGACGAAGCAGACAGCGGACATGGTTGCCGCGGCCGAGCTTCGATGCTAGGCGAGTAAGTAGAGAAGAGGAGAAGCGAACATTGGATATGTCGGTTTCATTACTTGCAGAGTAGCATAGCACCATATATAGTCATAGTCTAGGTTTGGATTCGAACCACCATGAGGAGCACATCTCTCTTTTTCTAAAACTCAAAGAACGCTCTCTTTACCGGTACACTAGCTTGTTCTCAGACGCCTTCTCAAGTCTTTGATTCCTCCACCTGACATCTGGGACCCATCGGATCGGTCTCTGTATTTCGCGAAAAAACGTGCCCCCTGCTGACAGGTCGGACCCACCAGCTATCTTCGCACGCAAGGAAGTGCCTCCTTATTACGCACAAAAAAATGAATAATCCCCCTGCCAGCTGGAACCCAGCATCGTGGGAGGCTGACTTGTGGGCCTACCAAGTTGACGGGGACGGAGGGCTTTGTCAACTTAGTGAATATGAACGATTCTAGCTCCGATATACGATGTTCATCCAACGGCAGTAGTGCTTCTTCAACCTCTGGTCTTCTTGCTCCAGCCGCCCAAACCAGCGCTGGTCGTGCCGCGTGCTCCTGCCTCCCGTGGCCGGCTGTGATGCCGCGGAGGCCTCACCACCCCCTACTACTCCCACCACTCGCCAGGCCATCCCTCTACTCACCCACACCCCCTGTTATTCTACGGTGACGGCAGCCTCACACCGCAGCCGAACCAGTGAACCCTCGTACTCCTCTCCACGTGGGCATCCACTGCCGCGTCTTCCCCGGCTCCGCGTCGTCCCCTTCCTAGGCCTCACCGTTGTCCACCGCCTTGGTGCTCTCGGCGCGGCGTGGTCAATGTGGTCAATGACCGACTTCTATCGAAAGAGTAATCAGACGTGGAGAGGCCGATACCGGGTCCACGGCCACAGCCCAGTTTTTTTGTGATTTGCCAAGTAAGTCGCTTTGTCAGGCCTGTTGGGCTGCAAATCTTCCAAGACGAGGAGAGCTTCATTCGGCTGGCCGAGAAAATGGCCTATGAGTAATGAGAAATGGGTTGTACATTTTTAAAAAACATCAAATCGGCAATTAGTTTCAAATTTCTTTTTTCATTTCGAGATTTTAAATTGCATTGACTTTTATGCGTGGACAATTTGTTGGATTTTATATTGATATACATTTATTTTTAAAATCCAGTGACCATACGATGTCCATCCAACGGCCGTAGTGCTTCTTCAACCTCTGGTCTTCTTGCTCCAGCCGCCCAAAGCAGCGCCGGTCGTGCCGCATGCTCCTACCTCCCGTGGTCGGCTGTCTTTGCCGGAGGCCTCACCGCCCCTACTATTCCCACTGCTGGCCAGGCCCTGCGGCGACGGCAGCCTCACACCGCAGCCGAACCAGTGAACCCTCGTACTCCTCTCCGCGCGGGCTTCCACTGCCGCGTCTTCCCCGGCTCTGCGTCGTCCCCTTCCTAGGCCTCGCCATCGTCCACCGCCCTGGTGCTCTCGACACGGCGTGGTCAATGCGGTCAAGGAACGGCTTCCATCGGACGTGGACTGTACGTGGAGAGGCTGACAACTGGGTCCACGGCCGCAGCAAGGAAGTGCCTTCTTATTACGCACAAAATAATTATTCCTCCACCTAACAGCAGGGACCCATCGGACGGGCCACCGTATTTCACGAAAAAAAAACGTTTCCCCCTGACTGCTGGGACCCACCAACTAAATCTTCGCACACAAGGAAGTGCGTCCGGGCAAAAAAAACTATTCGCCCCCTGACTGCTGGGACCCACCAGCTACATCTTCGCACGCCAGGAAGTGCCTGACAGTCGGAACCCACCTGGTCGAAGCGTACGTAGCGTTGTCATTCTGGTCGAGAACGTGTATGTACATACTGGTCGATGTAGAGGTGCGCACGTGTCGTAGTAGAGGCGCGCACGTAGCATGTACATGTACGTACAGCGGCCAGTGTGCAAGAAAGAAAATATGGCCACGTACGTACATACGGGCAGGGTCTCGAACGCCTACTCGCGCATACGTACGGCCAGGGCTCGTGTACATGGATGGGTCGGAACGGAGAAACTGCGTCGTCGTCGTGTTCATGGGGAGCCAACCGGCTGAGTCGGAACGGAATGCGTCGTCGTGTTCATCGGGAAGGCTTGGACGGAACAGCTGATGGAAACGAGGCCTGGCGTACTGCAGAACGGAGGAAACAGCCTTGTGTTCGACCGGTCACGTTCGAAACGGGATCCTGTTCATCTGGGGGGGTCTGGCGTACCGCAAAACGGAGGAAACGGACCTCCTACAATCAAAACGGGGGTCCTGTTGATCGGGAGGGGTGTGGCGTACCGCAAAACGGAGGAAACAGACTTGTGTTGGAGCGCTACGGTCGAAACGGGGGTCTTGTTCATCGAGAGGGGTGTGGCGTACCGCAAAACGGGACTCCATGGGATACTGTTCATCTCCATCGTCGACCCCCTCCAGCCTCCACAGGCTACTGTTCATCCACCATCGACCTCCTCCAGCCTCCACCTGCGACTATTCATCCACGGGCTCCTGTTCATCCAGCCTCCACCGCTCGCTACTCCACCGGCTATTGTTCAACCAGCCCTCTCCATGGGCTCCTTTTCAACCACCCCTCCACGGGCTACTGTTCATCCATCCCTCCATCCTCTACTGTTCATCATGCCCTCCATCGTCTACTGTTCATCCTGCCCTCCATGGGGTGGTCCTGTTCATCCTGCCCTCCACGGGGTCTTGTTCATCCAGCCCCAACCGGCTCGATCAATCGGGGTCCTGTTCATCCAGAGGCAACACCACGGGGTCCTGTTCATCCACCCCCACCGGGAACTGTTCATCCAAACCCCCCCAGCAACCCTCACTGTTCATCCAGAGGTAGCATTAGATCGGCTTCAATTAGCAGCAGTAGCAAAGGAATCGCTCGATCGGGTTCAGTTAACAGCCATCGATTGATCGCTCGGGTTCGAAGAACGCGTAGCGGTCTGTCGCCGGGTTCGATTAGAGCCAACGCCTCGCTTCGGGTTCGATTAGAGCCCAACGCCGCACTCCACGCTGCGTGCGTGTCACGAGAAACGCGCATCACTCGGCCCCGACCACCCACCATAACCAGGAACACCCCGATATTTTCCTCGCCCTCGCTTCTATCATGGTTTTTTCCGTCATGGACGGCCCAAAGAATGTCATGCAGCCGCGTCTCCGACCCGCCCAGGACGAAAAGCCCATTTTCTGTCATGATTTTTGTCATAGAAGTAGGAGCCCACCACATCTATGATGATACCGTGTTTTGTCACAATTATCGTCATAGAAGTGTCATAAGTATGACAGGAAAAAAATTCGTTCGGCCCGAAATGTCACGAATGTGTCTTTTTTTGTAGTGCTAGGGCATATTTCCATCACTTCCTCCATAGCATTAGTTGCTTTGGTGGGATTTGGGAGAGAAGGACTTGGGCACTCCGTGTGCCCTTGCCATTGCATTAGTTGCATCGTTTGAGTTCTCCATGGTGATACGTGGAAGTGAAGTTTGAGAAGCTTATTACTCTTGGGTGCTCGGTACCCTAGAGCTTGCTCCTCTTGGGTGCTGGGGCGCTCTAGACGGTTGGTGGTGCTTCAGAGCTCAATCATTGTGGTGTAAAGCTCCAGGCAAGTGTCGGGGTCTCCAATTAGGTTAGATTGCCCAGAGCAATTTGTACGGGTTCCGGTGACCGCCCCAAGGGTTGCCAAAGTGTACAAGTTTGGTGACCTCCCCCAAGGGTTGCCAATTGTACGGGTTTGGTGACCGCCCTCAAGGGTCCCTTAGTGGAATCACGGCATCTTGCATTGTGCGAAGGCGTGAGGAGATTACAATGGCCCTAGTGGCATTTTGGGGACCATTGTGCCTCCACACTACTCCACACAGAGATTAGCATCCGCAAGCGTGTGAACTTTGGGATACATCATCGTCTCTGTGTGCCTCAGTTATCTCTTACCCGAGCCCTTTACTTATGCACTTTACTTTGTGATAGTCATATTGTTTCATGTGTCATATATCTTGCTATCACTTAGTTGTCTATCTTTCTTAGCATAAGTTGTTGGTGCACATAGGTGAGCCTAGTCATTTTAGGTTTTGTGCTTGACAAATTAAACGCTGGTTTTATTCCGCATTTGTTCAAGCCTAAACCGTAATTATTTTAAAGCGCCTAATCCCCCCCCCCTCCCCCCCCCCCCCCCCCCCCGCTCTAAGCGACATCCACAATATTTCACTTGGTATCAGAGCCTCTTCACTCTTTGTTTGGCTTAATTGCCTAGAGAGTGAAGATGTCAACTAGGGGATTAGGATTCTCTAATACTCTTAGTTTTGATGGCACAAATTTTGATGTTTGGGTTATTCGCATGCTTAATCTCTTTAGGGTCATGGACCCAAATTTAGAGCGAATTATAGATATGGGGTTTTTTCCTCCAAAGGATTCTCTAAGATTATCTCTAGAGGAAGAGAAAAACTCTTATATGAATGCTCAAGATTATAATGTGATTTTCGATGCTTTGAGGAATGTAGTTATATTTCAACTCATGCCGTTTCGGGATGCTCATGAGTTGTGGACAAAGCTACAAGATAAATATGGTGTGCCCAAGATTTGTGGGGATGATTATTCTCCCTCCACCTCCAGACGTGTTGTGTTCTCAACTTCTTCTACTTCACCTACATGTGGACAGACACAAGGTAATGATATGGTGAGTAGTGTTGTTCATTGCAATGATGATAGTGGGCTTATTGTTGACGATTCTTCATCATCATCTTATTGCAATGCTTCATCTTTGTACTTTGACACTTCGAGCATCCTACATGTTTCATGCTTGTGTTGATAGTACTTGCATATCATGTAGAAATGGATTGACTAAATCTCATGATGATATGCTTGCTATATCTTATTGCCATGATAAAATGCATGTATTTCCTCAAGTTGTTGTGCTAACAATGTAGAGGAAAGCCAACTCTCCATGGAACAAGATGTGGTCTTGAATTTTGCTTCAAGGGATCTTACATCATCATCTATTGCTTCTCACTTTTGCCTTATGGCTAAGGCTTTGAAGGTATCTCCTACTTCGAATCCCAGTATATCTTGTGATGATGATGTTGATGATGATAAGAATGATGTGAAGGAAATATGCCCTAGAGGCAATAATAAAGTTGTTATTTTATATTTCCTTATATCATGATAAATGTTTATTATTCATGCTAGAATTGTACTAACCGGAAACTTGATACATGTGTGGATACATAGACAAAATATTGTGTCCTTAGTAAGCCTCTACTAGACTAGCTCGTTAATCAAAGATGGTTAAGTTTCCTAACCATGGACATGTGTTGTCATTTGATGAATAGGATGACATCATTAGGAAAATGATGTGATGGAGAAGACCCATCTGTTAGCTTAGCATATTGATCATTCAATTTTATTGTTATTGCTTTCTTCATGTCATATACATATTCCTTTGACTATGAGATTATGCAACTCCCGGATACCGGAGGAATACCTTGTGTGCTATCAAATGTCACAACGTAACTGGGTGATTATAAAGATGCTCTACAGGTATCTCCGAATGTGTTTGTTGGGTTGGCATACATCGAGATTAGGATTTGTCACTCCGAGTATCGGAGAGGTATCTCTGGGCCCTCTCGTTAATACACATCATAAGAAGCCTTGCAAGCAATGTGACTAATGAGTTAGTTACGGGATCATGTATTACAGAACGAGTAAAGAGACTTGCCGGTAATGAGATTGAAATAGGTATGAAGATACTGACGATCGAATCTCGGGCAAGTAACATACCGATGACAAAGAGAATAACATATGTTGTCATTGCGGTTCGACCGATAAAGATCTTCGTAGAATATGTAGGAACCAATATGAGCATCCGGGTTCCACTATTGGTTATTGACCTGAGAGGTGTCTCGGTCAGGTCTACATAGTTCTCGAACCCATAGGGTCCGCACGCTTAACGTTCGATGACGATTTTTTGAATTATATGAGTTATGTGATTTGGTGACCGAGTCCAGGATGAGATCATGTACATGAAGAGGAGTCTCGAAATGGTCGAGAGGTAAAGATTGATATATAGGATGATATTATTCGGACACCAGAAGTGTTCCGGGGGGTACCGGGTACATATCGGGTCATCGGAAAGGGTTCCGGGCACCCCCTGGCAACTATATGGGCCTCATGGGCCAAGAGGGGAAACACAGCAACCAGCAGGGGCTGCTGCACCGCCCCATATGGGCCGCACTAGAGAGAGGGAAAGAGGGGAAGAGAGAAGGAAGGGGAGGGATTCGGCCTCCCCCTTCCTTCCCTCCTCCCTCCTCTTTCCTTCCCCCTCCGGTGAATATGGTAAGGGGGGCCGAATTGGACAAGGCCCCCAAGTAGGATTCCTCCTACTTGGGGCGCCCCAAGGCTGTCTCCCTCCCCGCCCACCTATATATACGTGGGGAAGGGGCGCCTAGAACACACAACAACATCTGTTAGCCATGTGCGGCGCCCCCCTCCATAGTTTACGCCTCTGGTCATATCTTCGTAGTGCTTAGGTGAAGCCCTGCGTGGATCACTTCACCATCACCATCACCACACCATCGTGCTGATGGAACTCATCTCCCTCGACACTTTGCTCGATCAAGAGTTCGAGGGACATCATCGATTTGAACGTGTGCAGAACTCGGAGGTGTCGTACGTTCGGTGCTTGATCGGTCGGAACGAGAAGAAGTTCGACTACATCAACCGCGTTGTCAAACGCTTCCTCTTTTGGTCTATGAGAGTACGTGGACACACTCTCCCCCTCTCGTTGCTATGCATCTCCTAGATAGATCTTGCGTGATCGTAGGAAATTTTTTGAAACCACATGCTACGTTTCCCAACATGATGACGATGTTGATAATGATGAAGAGAACGATAATGTTACCTCCTTAAAAATTAAGGGGGAATGATTTTTAAAGCTCTTCATAAGAATAAAATTGCTCGTTCCAACTTCATGGAAATCATGTCTATTGCCATTAAGAGCAAGAAATACATTCAGGAGTTGGAATCTCATCTCGAGGAGCATGAGGTCACCATTGATAAAATGGAAGGCCATGAGCGTGATTACGCTAATGAGATCGCTGACCTCTCTCAAGCTCTTGAACTTGAACAAACCACCAAGGAATCTCTTGAGGAGACTTTTGCTCTAGAACTATCTAGAATAAAGGAATCCCATGATAGGGCTCTTGAAGTGGCCAATGATTTCAAAACTAAAAATGAGAAGCTTGAAGTTGCACATGCTAAACTCCTTGAGGATTTTGAGCACCTCGAAAATGGCTCAAGGGTCATTAAGAGTGAGCTCATCAAACTCACTGAGTCGCATGCATCAATTATTTTAAAGCGCCTATTCACCCCCCTCTAGGAGACATCCATGATTTTTCAGACACAAGACATCACCAAGGTGTTTGTGGCAATAAAATATAAATGATTAATGTGATACTCGTATAAATTCACATTAGGTTTGCGATTACAACGAGATGAATGGAGGAGTTGATGTCTAGGATGTGGATGATCATACTAGTGATGATGGTTGATGGCGTGAACTCCGTGACCGAAGGTATGGCGAGGTGGTGCCTTTCGATGGAGAACGCATCCTGGTTTCTTCCCATGTGCTTATATCTTCATATGGTGGGCTTTTATGATGTCAAATTAGCATATTTCGCACAAAAACATAGGTGTTTTCATTCAATGCTCCAAATCCCCTGATTCCTTGGGATCCTGGCGAAATCTGACAAAAAGGTGCGCGCAAACGTGGTAAAATACAAAAGATCACACGTCTATGATGCAAAAAAGCTAAGAAAAACATAACACAAAATGCACTAATGATGGGTATAAATGATGTTTGAGATTCTCTTTTTTGCTCATTTATGCACTGTAACAACAATAAGTTTCTACTATATTATATATAAATCAAGACATAACTGAAGTCAAGGGGTATTAGAGGCTTTGCAAAGCTTAACACCGTTAAAATCCAAAATTTCGTAAGCTGGAAAAATAGGAAAAGTAGTTTCACGAGGTTTCTTCTTACCGGTGCTTATTTCCACCACTTTCCATAAGCATGTTTCTGATACAGAAAAACATAAGCTCAAAAGAAGTGACCCAAACACTTTTGGGAAGGGGTAGAAGAATTTAGAAAAGGGACTTGTGGATAGATTAGATGTGGAAAGTGTCATTTTATTTTAAATCCTCTGTTTGGTGTCGAATGAGTATTACACGTGAGAATTTGAGAGATATCTTTATTCCCTTCTTTGGTTGGCGGGAATTCTATATCCTATATACCTAAATAGTTGGTCCCCACTAACTCAAATATCTTAGCATGTAACTATGCCAACTCACCATGTCATCATACGTGTGTCATTAAACTTAATTCTCTCAACATGCAACTATGCCAACTCACAATGCCACTATGCATAAAAAAACTTAATACAGAATATGCATGTCACTAAATTCAATATATATTTTAGGGCTATATAATAATAATATAATAAATTATATGTACTTTAGTTTCAATTCTCATATGACTAATCAAAATACTAAAGTTTCATACCGCCAAGTCTCAATAAAACAATTGCACCAATTCCTGCAGCAACGCGCTGGTATCTTCTCTATTTCATTAATATTGGCCGAGAGACGGTAAAATAACTTATGAGCAAAGGTTAATACGTTCTTCATGAAGTAATTCCCTCCCAAATCCCACCCACTCTTGTTAATAAATTATTTTGTCCCTACTAGGCATCCCGTTTTTATTCCAGATCATTGTTGATGATCCATTGCCTATTCGATTTCCGTGTATATGACCTTCACATATTGTACCAGAGATTGAAATACCGATGCCTTGATTGCTGACATGAATACGGATCCAACACACATCTAACAAAATTAATATCAAATCAAGTAACTATATCTAAAGATATTAATATTTCAGTAACCATCAAGACACAATATCATAATCATCTTCAGCAGCTCATATGATCATTAAACGAAAATATGTCACAATCATGTCGAGCTCATGCGAGCATTCAAAAGAGGTCCATTGTTGCATATCCACCACTCACGAGCCTGCGTCGTCTTGGGAGAAAGGCTAGTAAAGATGGTAAGAGAACATGTTCTATAGGTTGGATTTGAAATATGGTTGGTTTCCGATGGGTTCGTCATTTTCAAGATAGGTAGTTTCGTATGGTTAGTAGGTAACATATTAGTATGATTTTTCAAGAATCCTATAGGGTTAAAGAGAATGAGTGCTTAGTATGTGATATATGCACGTCTTGACCGTGAGTCTGCAAGAGTGAAGGGGGTGATGAGAGAGGTGCTGAAGTATGTCTTTATTGGCTCCATGAATCTGCTTGAGCCCTTCTTGTCATTGCTCCGCTGCGTTTGTTTCGATACTTATGAAAGTACGCACATATGTATCTATGGTCCATTAGGTTAGAGTCATTCTCTTAAAACCTGGAAAGATAATATTCATTAGTTTATAATTTTATTTTATTTAAGTTAATCTTTGAAAATGCAATAATCCTGTCTTAACCTGGAAAGATGTGTAATCCAATTGTTCTTAATCTGTGAAATGTGCGTTGTAATATGGAGACTATTCATATGTATCCAACATAGTTTCCCTGGTCGGCAGGGCGTCGCTAACAGAAAGAAACGAGTAGAAAGATAATGGAATTCATGCACGCAAGCGACATCACTAACAAAATTCCACGTCCGTCCATCATTAATGCGGCGATCAAAGTTTGGTCGCACATCAACGCTGAGCTGGTGCACGTATGCATGCATGCTTGCTTGCATGCGCGCAGGAAGCGGGAGAAAAATCTGACCCGGAGAGCCATCGAAGCTGAGTTGAGAGGAATTTTCCACGCTTACTTCCAGCCCGATCAACGTCCGGTGCACCGGCATGTGCACCAGCACCGGCATTCCATGCTTACACGAGATCGGACCATGCGTACAAAGTACACGTACTAGATCGCTCTCGAGATCTGCCGAACTTGCTTGTACTGCGTAGCTAGACTAAGTAGAGCGATCATGGACTCGTGGAAAGTTGGGCACGCCTGCTGTGGCTTGCTGGCTATATAAAGACGTGCACTGCACCAGCTTCTGGCACACACACACACCACTACACGAGCAGTGTGACACACTAGCTCGTAACTAAATCACCAGCTGAGCGGGCTCTGCTTCATTGCCCAAGATGAGAGTAGTTGCGGTGGTGGCCATGCTGGTCGCGGCCTTCGCCGTGTCTGCACACGCGGAGCAGTGCGGCTCGCAGGCCGGCGGGGCGACGTGCCCCAACTGCCTCTGCTGCAGCAAGTTCGGCTTCTGCGGCTCCGGCTCCGACTACTGCGGCGACGGCTGCCAAAGCCAGTGCAACGGCTGCGGCGGCGGCGGCACCCCGGTACCGGTACCGACCCCCACGGCCCCACCGGCGGCGGCGTGTCCTCCATTATCTCGCAGTCGCTCTTCGACCAGATGCTGCTGCACCGCAACGATGCGGCGTGCCAGGCCAAGGGGTTCTACAACTACGGCGCCTTTGTCGCCGCCGCCAACTCGTTCCCGGGCTTCGCGTCCACGGGTGGCGCCGACTTCAGGAGGCGCGAGGTGGCCGCGTTCCTCGCTCAGACCTTCCACGAGACCACCGGCGGGTGGCCGACAGCGCCCGACGGCCCCTACTCGTGGGGCTACTGTTTCAACCAGGAGCGTGGCGTCACCTCCGACTAGTGCACGCCGAGCTAGCTGCTGGAATTTAGTCTATATTGGGGCAGCCCAATAACTATTTTAGAAATTTCTAATAAATCCTAGAGGCCCACTTAACCCATTTGTGCAAGGCAAAGGATACTATTAAAGTTTAGTCTCACATTGCTAGTTGAGTGGAAATTGGACCTCCTTATAAGGGAGGTTCTTTCCCCACTTGTATGAGCATGAGAACAAGAGGGACATCCACGCGCGCTCCTCCTCCGCCGCCCGCCTCGCCTCGCCTCCTTCTCTTGTGCCTATAAAAGGGAGGTCGCTCCTTCCAGAAAGACGCACCAGAATCTCTTCCTCCTCTCGCCACAAGTTTCTGAGCACTGCGATGCTGCTACGTTCTTCCTCATCCCGGCTTGCGGCGTGCGCCGCACGTCGGGACAGTAGGCCTCCGAGACCGCACCTTTTGAGCCCTGTACTGGAGAAGGGTGATAAGGTTTTTGGGGAGCGCTCAGCGCGACAACTGGCTGTTTCATCACGGACGATCCGATCGCCGACGACTTCTTCCCCGACGTCCACGACCTCCTCGACGACATGGCAGGCGAGGACAACGACCAAGTCCAGTAACCTTGCTGCTGCTGTACCGTACGTGTTCTTCTCCTTTCTGTTAGAAGTCCTCCTACAGTTCTTGGCTCTAGTTTCAGCCCTACATATGTTATGTTCTGTTTCTATAAGCAACTTCATCTAGTGTCTGTTCTAGACGTTTTTGCCTCAAGTTTATATATACAGACGATGTTTATCTTCTCTCTGTCAGATTGCATGACTTGCTTTATATTTGCTATTTTAGTCATGCTTTATCTAGTAATTTTGTTAATAAAATCATTCGGTAAATTGCTCATATTTCCAACAATCCAAAAACCTTATTACAGGCAATTTACTCCGAGTGTTTTTGCTGCTTCCATGAGACCTCCTATGTTTGAGGGTATCCACTATAAGAGGTGGCGCGTGAGAGCAGTCTTATGGTTTCAGACCATGAGCTGCTATGACGCCACTCTTGGCAAACCTGAAGGAGAGCTAGATTCCCAACAGGCACAAGCTTTTAAGAAAATGGATACTTTGTTTAAGGCTGCTCTCTTGAGTGTTCTTGGTGAGAACATAGTTGATGCTTATGCGTCAATTGACAATGGAAAAGATATGTGGGACGCACTCGAGGCCAAGTTTGGGGTCTCAGATGCCGGCACTGAGCTGTACATCATGGAGCAATTCTATGATTACAGGATGACTGAAGAGCGCTCCGTGGTTGAGCAGGCTCATGAGATACAGTCATTTGCTAGAGAACTTGAGCACTTCAATTGCAATGCTACCGGACAAGTTTGTTGTCGGGGGTATCATCACTAAGCTTCCTCCTTCATGGAGGAACTTTGCTACCCATCGAAGCATAAGAGACAAGAGTTTTTCGTTCGGATCTCATTGATACTCTTGATGTGGAAGAAAAGGCGAGAGCAAAGGACACACGTGCTCGAGGTATTGAGGTCTAGTGCCAATGTGGTACAGAAGCAGAACTTCCAGCCCCACAAGTTCAAGAACAAGGGCAAGTTTGATGGTAAAGCAAAGTTTGATGGAAAGAACAAGGTTGTGCAACACACGAACTTCAAGAAGAAGAATGGCAAGAAGAAAGGTGCTTGTCATGTGTGTGGAGATCCTGATCATTGGGCTCCTAGTTGCCCTAATCGCTATGACAAGCATCATCCTCGGGAAAAGTCGGCAAGACCGCTTAATGTTGTCATTGGAGACACCGACATGAAGGATGCTTGGTATGGTATATTTCCCACTATTCTTTCAGTATGTCATTCTCCGATTGGTTGATTGACACGGTGCTAATGTGCATGTATGCGGTGATATTTCCATGTTTTCGCCTTTATCGGATCATAGGGACTTCAACCGTGCTGATGGGCAACGGTTCAAGTGCTTCTGCTCGTGGTGTTGGCACGGTCGATCTGAAGTTTACTTCGGGAAGATCGTATGCGGTCAAGAACGTGCATTATGTCCCTCCGTCAATAAAAATCTTGTTAGCGGATCTCTTACGTGTAGAGATGGCTACAAGCTTGTCTTTGAGTCGAATAAATTTGTAATATCCAAGTATGGAACCTTTGTTGGTAAAGGCTATGAGTCAGGAGGCCTGTTTCATTTATCTTTATCAGACGTTTGCAATAAAGTTGTTAATCATATTTGCAACAATAGTGAATCAAATGTGTGGCATTCACGTCTTTGTCATGTTAACTTTGGTTGCATGTCGCGACTAGCGAAGTTGAACTTAATCCCTAGTTTCACCACTGTCAAGGGATCTAAGTGTCAAGTGTGTGTGCAAGATAAGCAACCTCGTAAGTCTCACACGACTGCAGAGACGAGAAATCTTGCACCACTAGAACTTATACATTCAGATCTATGTGAAATGAATGGTGTTTTGACAAAAGGTGGAAAGAAATATTTCATGACGTTAATTGACGACTCCACTAGATACTGTCGTGTGTATCTTACGAAATCTAAGGATGAGGCTTTGAACTTTTTCAAGATCTATAAAGCTGAAGTGGAAAACCAACTTGATCGAAAAATCAAGAGGTTTAGGTCCAACCGTGGTGGAGAGTATTTTTCCAATGAATTTGATGCTTTTTGTGCGGAACATGGTATAATCCATGAGAGGACGCCTCCCTATTCACCTCAGTCAAATGGGGTGGCCGAAAGAAAGAACCGTACTCTAATTGATTTGGTTAACGCCATGTTAGACACATCGGGTCTCTCCAAGGCATGGTGGGGGGAGGCGATATTGACAGCATGTCATGTCCTAAATCGATTTCCCACAAAGAACAAAGAGATAACTCCATTCGAGGAATGGTTGAAGAAAAGGTTAAAACTCTCTTATCTGCGAACATGGGGTTTTTTGGCGAAAGTCAATGTTCCAATTCCAAAGAAGCGGAAGCTTGGACCAAAGACTGTGGATTGTGTTTTCCTGTGATATGCTTTTCATAGCATTGGCTATAGATTCTTGGTTGTAAAATCTGAGGTACCTGACATGCATGTCGAATGCGATCATGGAGTCGAATGATGCGACTTTCTTTGAAGATATCTTTCCCATGAAGGATATGGATACCTCATCTAATCAGGAGATGCCTAGTTCATCGAATCAGGAACCAGTTACAATTACCGAACCTGCCATTTTGATGGAACACTTTGAAAGTCCTGTGGAGGAGAACAATGAAGTTCCTGTTAGGAGCAAGAGACAGAGGACTGCAAAGTCCTTTGGTGATGATTTTCTTGTGTATCTCATAGATGATACTCCCAGTTCTATTTCAGAGGCCTATGCATCGAAGATGCCGACTTCTTGGAAGGAAGCAGTTAAATGGTAGATGGATTCCATCTTGGCGAATGAAACTTGGGAGATAACCGATCGTCCTTATGGGTGCAAACCTATAGGATGCAAATGGGTATTCAAGAAGAAGCTTAGGCCTGATGGTACTATCGAAAAGTACAAGGCTCGGCTCGTGCCTAAGGGTTATACCCAAAAGGAAGGTGAAGATTTCTTTGATACTTACTCACCTGTGGCTCAACTGACCATATTCGAGTTCTACTTTCATTAGCTGCCTCACATGGTCTTCTCGTTCATCAAATGGATGTTAAGACTGCTTTCCTAAATGGAGAGTTGGATGAGGAAATTTATATGGAACAACCAGATGGGTTTGTAATAGATGGTCGTGAAGGGAAAGTGCAAGTTGTTGAAGTCGTGTATGGACTCAAGCAAGCACCCAAACAAAGGGCACGAGAAGTTCGAAAGAACTTTAATGGTACAAGCTTTGTTGTGAAACGGTGATAAATGTGTGTACTATCGCCATGGTGGGGGCGAGGGAGTTATGCTTTGCTTGTATGTTGATGACATACCGATTTTCGGAACAAATCTGAATGTTATTAAGGGGGTCAAGGATTTTCTATCTCGCTGTTTTGAGATGAAGGATTTAGGAGTGGCTGATGTCATTCTGAACATCAAGTTGTTGAGAGATGATGATGGTGGGATTACATTGCTTCAATCTCACTACGTGGAAAAGATATTGAGTCGCTTTGGCTATAGTGACTGCAAGCCCTCTCCAACACCATATGATGCTAGCGTCTTTGCTTTGAAAGAATCGAAGAATTGCTAGAGATCAATTGAAGTATTCTCGGATTATTGGCTCGCTTATGTACTTAGCTGCTACAAGACCTGACATCTCTTTTCTTTGTTAGCAAACCGAGTCGGTTTGTCTCAAAACCAGGAGATGTGCATTGGAAAGCTCTAGAGAGAGTTTTGCGTTATTTGAAAGGCATCAAGAATTATGGAATTCACTACACCGGCACCCAAAGGTGCTTGAAGGGTATAGTGACTCAAACCGGATCTCGAGATCTTGATGAGATAAAGGCCACGAGCGGATATGTATTCACTCATGGAGGTGGCGCTGTTTCTTGGAAGTCTTGCAAGCAGACCATCTTAACGAGGTCAACAATGGAAGCAGAACTCACAAAGCACTAGATACAGCTACGATTGAAGCAGATTGGCTTCACCGGCTCTTGAATGACTTGCGGTTGTTGAGAAACTGTCTGGTGTCCTTATGAATCGCGACAATCAAACTGTGATCACGAAAGTGAGCAGCTCAAAGGATAACATGAAGTCATCAAGACATGTTCAGAGAAGGTTAAAGTCTGTCAGGAAAATGAAAAACTCCGGAGTTATTGCGTTGGATCATATCCAAACGTCTAAAAATCTGGCAGATCCTTTTACTAAGGGTCTATCATGTAATGTGATAGATAATGCATCAAGGGAGATGGGTATGAGACCCACAATATGAGTTGTTCATAGTGGTAACCTATTCTTTGTGATAGATCCCGTGAATTAGATGTGGAAGACAAGCTGTTGGTCAACTGAGAGGAGAGTATCCCTACTATTCACAAAACCACTCCATGAAGATACAATACTCTCCTAATCTGCATGGCAGGTTGATGTATATCTTAATGTGTTCTAAGTGGCTTATTTAAGGTAGATGTTATCCTGCAGAACATCTTTTGAAGAACACACCTATATGAGTCTCGATTGTCAAACGCCGCAATCTATGAGAGTAGGGTTCTCTCTAGTAAACTCATGAAAGGTCACGGAGTATGACGCATAAGCTCCACCCGCGGGGAAGACCCACGGTAGCCAAGTATCGGTCAAGGCTTTATGTGAAGCTAGATTCGCAGAAAACTTGCAGTTCAAGGCCCAGTCCACTGTTCAATTTGCTTACTAGTGTAGCATAGAGTCCTAGGTGGAAGTTCAACTTAACAGTCTCCACTGCAGATGCGGTATATAAAACAGTGTTTTTTGGAACCAAAGGCAAATTTACGTGTGCCTGGGATGCAGTGGGGATTCTTTGGAATTTAGTCTATATTGGGGCAGCCCAATAACTATTTCAGAAATTCCTAATAAATCCTAGAGGCCCACTTAGCCCATTTGTGCAAGGCAAGGGATACTACTAAAGTTTAGTCCCACATTGCTAGTTGAGTGGGAATTGGACCTCCTTATAAGGGAGGTTCTTTCCCCACTTGTATGAGCATGAGAACAAGAGGGACATCCACGCGCGCTCCTCCTCCGCCGCCCGCCTCGCCACGCCTCGCCTCGCCTCGCCTCGCCTCGCCTCGTGAAAGATCGAGGATGTCGCCTAGAGGGGGGGGGGTGAATAGGCGTTTTAAAATAATTACGGTTTAGGCTTGAACAAATGCGGAATAAACCTAACGGTTAATTTGTCAAGCACAAAACCTACAACAACTAGGGCTCACCTATGTGCACCAACAACTTATGCTAAGCAAGATAAGCAACTATGTGATAGCAAGATATATGACAAAGAACAATATGGCTATCACAAAGTAAAGTGCATAAGTAAAGGGGCTCGGGTAAGAGATAACCGAGGCACGTGGAGACGACGATGTATCCCGAAGTTCACACCCTTGCGGATGCTAATCTCCGTTTGGAGCGGTGTGGAGGCACAATGCTCCCCAAGAAGCCACTAGGGCCACCGTAATCTCCTCACGCCCTCGCACAATGCAAGATGCCGTGATTCCACTAAGGGACCCTTGAGGGCGGTCACCGAACCCGCATACAAATGGCAACCCTTGGGGCGGTCACCGAACCCGTACACTTTGGCAACCCTTGGGGGCGGTCACCGGAACCCGTCAAGTTGCTCGGGGCGATCTCCACAACCTAATTGGAGACCCCGACGCTTGCCCGGAGCTTTACACCACAATGATTGAGCTCCGAACACCACCAACCGTCTAGGGCGCCCAAGCACCCAAGAGGAACAAGCTCAAGGGCACCAAGCACCCAAGAGTAATAAGCTTCTCAACTTGTAACTTCCACGTATCACCGTGGAGAACTCAAACCGATGCACCAAATGCAATGGCAAGGGCACACGGAGTGCCCAAGTCCTTCTCTCTCAAATCCCACCAAAGCAACTAATGCTAGGGAGGAAAATGAGAGGAAGAACAAGAAGGAGAACACCAAGAACTCCAAGAACTAGATCCAAGGGGTTCCCCTCACATAGTGGAGAAAGTGATTGGTGGAAATGTGGATCTAGATCTCCTCTCTTTTCCCCCAAAAACTAGCAAGAAACCATGGAGGGATTGAGAGATAGCAAGCTCGGAGAAGGTCAACAATGGGGAAGAACACGAGCTCAAAGGATAAGGTTCAATGGGGAAGAAGACCCCTTTTATAGGAGGGAAAAATCCAACCGTTACCCTTTGAAAATCCTCAAGACAGAGCGGTACTACCGCTAGGGAAGGGCGGCATTATCACTGAGGGCGGTACTACCGAGGGCGGTACTACCGCTTCCCTATCCAAATGGTACTACTGCTACCAAGAGAAGGTCAAGGCCCTGCCCCTGAGCGGTACTACCGCTAGGGAAGAGCGGTACTACCGCTCAGAGCGGTACTACCGCTTCTACTGCCGCTACTAGTGCCGCAAAACCCGACACGAAAAACTTTGTTCGAGAATCGAGGCGGAAGTAGCCCAGACGCACAGCGGTACTACGGCCGAAACTCCCAAGCGGTACTACCGTTCGGAGAGCGGTACTACCGCTTGGAGCGGCATTACTACCGCTCGAGAGCGGTACTACCGCTCGAGAGCTGATACTACTGGCTGAGACTTCGCGGTACTACCGTTGAGGGTCACTACCATGGCACCAGCCTTAAGTCACAACCACGAAAGCAAAGAATACTCCAAGAAAACCAGAATCGCCATAACTTCTTCATATGAGCTCGAATTGAGCAAACTCAAGCTTGTTTGAAACAAGACAACGAGTAGCATCAAAACAGCGACTGGTTATAGTAAGAAGAGGCAGGGGAGGTATGCTTAGCAAACAAAGGAGTGAAACCTCCAACCGAGAAGAACCGCATACCCTCCAACATCGAAAACATCATAGAAGATGCATGAGAACTCCGTTTTCGATGAACTCGAGCTTGTCATAAAAATGACCATAAGCTCCAAATCTCACAAGGAGAAGAACCAAACAAGAACCAATAAAGATGATGCAAGGATGCAATGGTTTGAGCTCTCTACGAACGATACGATCAAGCAACTCATCGAGAGCCCCCTTGATAGTACGGCGAACGATCCTATAACCCGGTCTTCCACAACTACCATGAGACCGGTAAAATAGAAAACCTATCAAGGGCAAACCTTTGCCTTGCACATGGTCCACTTGAGCTAGATGATGACGATCTTGACTCCCTCAAGTTGGACCACCTTTCTTGATTTCATTGGCGGGATGAAGACTAGTTGATTGCTCCCCATACTCTCGTGGGTGAGCCTCTCTTCCATTATCTTCACAAGTCCATTGTCACCACAATGGACGGCAAGCTTCAAGCACTTGATCTCTTCGTGATGCATTACTTGAACTTGCACACCGCAACCTAACCCCACAAAGAACTCTCACGAAGACCATGGGTTAGTACACACAGCGTAATGGACAATGCTTACCATACCATGGGATCACTTGATCCTCTCTGTACATCTTGTACGCTTTGTGTGTTGAATCTTTCCAACTCTCTTCATTTGGATGATGTCTCAAGGTGGACATGAATGATCACACAATCTTATTCTTCAAGACATGCTTGCAATAAGCTCAACACTCACATGACCAATCTTTGGATAATTCCTTGAATAGCACCTTGGTCGACACAAAACTCTCCTTGAAACCAACACATGTACTCCAAGAAAAGCCTATGGACAAAACCTTCAAATAAACTCAAGGCAACCATTAGTCCATAGAGAATGTCATCAATTACCAAAACCACACATGGGGGCACCGCATGTCCTTTCACCTCGTCACGACGCGCCGCGGGTTGCGGGAACGAGCCGATGTCTAATTTTTTGCCATGCACTACGGGTATACGAAAGGGCACGCGGAAGCTGAAACGCTTTTGTCAGAGTGCAGATTGAATACGAACGGCGCACCTCTTCGCTGCCTGCTCGCTTTCATCTCCCTCGTTCTCTTCAGCTCCCGCAACCTCTCGCCTCCTTCTCTTGCGCCTATAAAAGGGAGGTCGCTCCTCCCAGAGAGACGCACCGGAATCTCTTCCTCCTCTCGCCACAAGTTCCTGAGCACTGCGCTGCTGCTACGTTCTTCCTCATCCCGACTTGCGGCGTGCACCGCACGTCGGGACAGTAGGCCTCCGAGACCGCACCTTTTGAGTCCTGTACGGAAGAAGAGTGATAAGGTTTTTGGGGAGCGCTCAGCGCGACAACTGGTTGTTTCATCACGGACGATCCGGTCGCCGACGACTTCTTCCCCGACGTCCACGACCTCCTCGACGACATGGCAGGCGAGGACACCGACCCCAAGTCCAGCGCTTCTGCTGCTGCTGTGCCGTACGTGTTCTTCTCCTTTCTGTTAGAAGTCCTCCTACATTTCTTGGCTCTAGTTTCAGCCCTCACGTATGTTAGGTTCTGTTTCAGTATAAGCAACTTCATCTAGTGTCCGTTCTAGATGTGTTTGCCTCAAGTTCATATATGCAGACGGTGTTTATCTTCTCTCTGTCAGATTGCATGACTTGCTTTATATTTGCTATTTTAGTCATGCTTTATCTAGTATTTTGTTAATAAAATCATTCGGTAAATTGCTCATATTTCCAACACTCGCAGTGGCCATGCGCGCCGGGCAAGAAGTACTTCGGGCGCGGGCCCATCCAGATCTTACACAACTACAACTACGGGCCAGCGGGACGGGCCATCGGCACCGACTTGCTAAACAACCCGGACCTTGTGGCGACGGACGCCGACTGCGTCGTTTAAGACGGCGCTGTGGTTCGGATGACGCCACAAATCACCCAAACCTTCGAGCCACGACGCGTGATCACGGGTCGGTGGAGTTTCGGCGCCGATCAGCGGCGGGGAGGGTGCTCGGCACGGCGTGATCACTAACATCATCAACGGTGGCCTCGAGTGCGGTAGCGGTCAGACGCCCGTGTCGTCGACCGGATCGGGTTCTACAAGCGCTACTGCGACCTTCTCGGCGTCAGCTATGGTAACAACCTGGACTGCTATAACCAGAGGCCGTTCGCATAGTCAATCGTTTATATGGTGCGAGAAGATGGGCAATAAATAAATGCTCTCTAAATATTGTAATAATGGCGTTGCGATAGACCTCGCCTAGTAATCCCTCCGTCCCATAATGTAAGACGTTTTTTGACACTATAATAGAGTCAAAAAGTGTCTTACATTATGGGACGGAGGGAGTACAAGCGAATAATGGTGCGATCCATCGCAAGATGTGTGTGTAGTTGATTATAATGCAATAAATGGTGTGTTTCTATCCAAGTTTTCTTTAAATGAAATGCATTTAACCCGACTTCAAACTAATGAAACCATCAACCGGCTAAGATATAAAGTGCAGATTATTACAGCGGCTGCGCATGAGAAAAAAAAGACTGAAAAATTACACACATAGATCGCACCAATGCCGAAACTACACAAGCCGGCCAAAGAGCGAAACCGCCAACATAATGAGAAACAAAACCATGACGTCGAAGAGCACAATGCCGATCAGAACAACGGGAACAGAGGAGTCCACAGACCTCCAACGAGCAGTGAAGAGGATAATCAAGCTTTGCAGGGAGAAACCATTGCCACAGCCCAGTCGTGCCAATGCTACTATCTCCCCTACATCTAGCACAAGGATGCCGCTCATAGGCCGGCAAGCACGAATGCAGCAGGGCAACAACCGTTGAAGGGGTAACAAGGCACACATCTCCCCACCTCCACCATCGTCGGACATCCGAGGACACATTGCACCGACCACCACCAACCCACAGATTGCAGCACTCCAACCCCAACTCTACCCCAAGCCGGCGCTTTCAAGGAGGACCACAACGCAAGTGCGCCGCCACCGGCCGGCCAAAGGCCTAGCTTTTCACCAGGGGGCTAAAGGAGGGTAGGGGAAGGAAGAGGAAACTCGACATGCCCTCGGGAGGGGAGTAACGAAGCCAGAGCACCGCCGCCGTCGTCAAGGTCGATGCGGAGTCGACCAGGGGATTTCCCCGTTCTAGGTTTCCGCCGCACACCCTCCTTATACTTGTATAGGCGTATCATCAGTGAAAACTAATTTTTTTTGAACGGACCAGCTGATGGCTGGCATATATTGATATCATAGCAGGAAGCAGGCGGGAAAACAAAAGGTGGTGTTTGATCTAGCGATCAAGGAAGAAAAGAGAAGAAACTGAAAAGAACAGAAAAGAACTAGCGAAAGGCTAGTGTAGCATGTTGATCCCTCAGGGGGGGTCCCAGAAAGGGTGAAAACTGTAGTGAAACTTAGACATTGAAGACTGTAATCAAATGTGCCTTGCATTTTGAGAAAGGGGGAGTATTATGGAGTGTTGAGTAGTAAGTCTAGTGTGTACCATTACATGATGATGGTTCTTGAGTGGGACCAAGGAAGAAAATTAGTATTAGTAAAGAAAGTAGCACCCAAAAAAATTCCTCATTGTGTGTATTGTAACTTAGATGAGTTTTGTGAAACCGTCGACAAAATTATTAATAACGGTGCCACAAGGTTGGCAGGGAAGGTGACCATAGTTGGGCTCTAGCAATGGCATAGCCAACATCGAGTCGAGCCCAGGACAAGCCCTATGCCAAACATGTGCTACATTGTTGAAGGTGCTACACTCGATTAAGGAATCTGGTGCCACGGCCCAGGCAGCCTAGAGCCTGCCTATGCCTTTGGGCCCTAGTGTGTACCGTTGTCGACAGTGTTTTCCAAAGTACCGAACAACGACACAGATATGCAGTAACGCTCATGGATTTATGTGAGAGTGGGACGCAGCCTTAGGTTATTGAACGCACACGGGGCCCAGGTTTTACCCAAGTCTAGGCCCTTGCAATGTTAGTAACAATCTTAATTGGTGAGAGAGAGAGAGAGTAGTCTGGTGCACGTACCTCCCGCTTGCACACGATGTGGGGAAGGATTCGATCACTTTGATCTCTTATGAAGGAAGATAATATTTTTTTCTCCATTGTACAAGATGTCTTGTCTTACTCTCGTGTTCTTCATTGTACAGACGGATGTATTTTAGAGTGTAGATTCACTCATTTCACTCCGTATATAGTTTATTTAGAATCTCTAAAAAGACATATATTTAGGAACAGAGTGAGTATTTATGAACACTAAAATATAACACTTAAGAGATAATAATTTCTTTTGCGAATACACAAAGCTTGTGTATCATACATTGATAGAAGAAAACAGAATAAGTACATAAGAAGGTATAACACATGGCACGAACGCATACATGAGAAGGCGTGGGCATGGTACCCTGAGCAGAGAGACAAGGGGTGCTCAGCCCAAACAAAGAAGAAACAACACACAGCTCAACCCACCAAGCCTAGGACATATATGTGCGGCCGAACCAGCAAGACGCCGAACATCTCCAGAGCCAACACCGGGGACGCCGCGGGCAGGCAAGATGGCGCCTTCAAGAAGGGGAGCGACGTCATGACGCCGCCGCCATCCGATCCAAAGAACCGGACCAAGGGTTTCCCCCGATGCTCGAAGAGGAGCACGGATAAAGGCCATGGCAGCGCCTTCAGGAAGGGAAACGGCACCCGCAAGTGTCGCCGCTGCCAGCATCGATAAGCCGAGCAGAGCTTTCGCCCTAGCCTAGGACCGAGCAAACCCATTGCTGCCGGTTCAGGGTCTAGAGATTAGGAGGTCAATCCGCTGATTGAGACCACCACCTCAAAAGGAGGGTGGGGCTGCGCTTTCCACCGGAGCGGGAGGCACCGGGCATCGCCGAGAAAACACGAGCTTTGGGACCAGCGTGGCATGGAGGTGGACGGGGTCAGAAAGGCGGCGAGGTAAAGAGAGCCGACGCGGAGGATGGGATGGCAACCGACACCACCGACAAGCTAGGAACCGGAAAAGGGAACGCAGCTTCAAGTTGCCGGGGCGTAGCCGCCGAAACGCCAGCGAGCCGAAGACTGGAGAGGACACATCAATCGGAGCACGGCAGCCGGGGCAGCGCCGGGAAGGACGTCGGCAGGCCGTGGACACTGGAAGACGCAGGTCCATGACAGCCGGGACCGGAACCGCGACGGCAAAGAATCCACCGCGAGGCCTCAACCACCGACCAAAAATACCACATTGACCACACGAACACGTAGGAGCCGGAACCGCAACTCGGAGGAGACGCCATTGGGGACGAGGAGCGGGCAGTGCTGAAGCAGGGCCGACCCTCAGCCAGCCGGCCGCCAACACCCAAGGGCCTCATGCCCATCCACCACCAGCAGCAGAAGGAGAGCTGCGTCGGGGGAGGGGCTGGAAGCGGGCCTCCAGCGCATCCACCAGCTGCAGCAGAGGAGCTGCGTCGGGAGGAGGGCAGGAGGCGGCCGAGGGATGAGCAGGCCTGGGCCGTGCCGCCACGCCGAGCCGGCAGAGAAGAACGCAACAGCCGGCAGAGAAGACAACGCGCCAGATCCGATCTGGGGAGAAGGGGGGCGTGGCGTCGCGACGCGTAGGAACGAGGCCGCCCCGCCGCCACCATCCCGGGGCACCGCGCGGCTTCGCCGACAGGCCCTCCGGCGGCGGCGTAGTGGAGGGGGTGGCGGAGAGGGGACCTGGCCGGCGGCGGCTAGCTTTCCCCCGCGCGGGGGCCAAGAGATAATAAATTGTATAACATGTTTTATTCATTTTCTGTTTTGGTTGATAGCTCACCAGACTTGCCGCCTGGTGTATAACATGTTTTGTTACCTTTTCTAGATGACGTGGACTTCATATATAAGAAAAATGCCAATCTTATCAACACTACATGCCCTTACATTTATGACGTCATCCATGCTCTTTTTTTTAGAAGAACCATCCATGCTCCTACAATGAGCAATGTTACACCTACGTAAATCTTTTTATGTACGGGTGAGCTAACGTGGAAAGTTCTGTTTGAAAAAAAGAACAAGGCCTCACCCGGTGAAATTCGGAGGGTTGGGGAGATTAATTAGGGATAGAAAGTTTCGTAGGCTTTGGTAGGACGCTTGTTGGTCTAGCATTCCAGTGTGCCTTAGTTCAATGGAGCACAATCTTGCAATATAAATAAATTGATCTCCATGCTAAACACTGCCGATCCTAGCCAAGAATGTCAAGCCAAATAAATCGGTAAATAATATAATATTGTAAATAAATAAATGAGGCAAAAAAAATATCTCGGCAATAGAGTCACTTGCATGAGGACACTACAGATAATGTAGTAATGTATTACTACATTTTTGTTACTAGTAATGTATTACATGTTGAGTGCAAGAACATGATTAATCATTTTCAGCAAAACTCGTGATAAATAATAACCACAACGATCCAATAATATATAACCAGATTAAATCTAGAGAAGTTGTTCTTTCCTCGTCATCCCTAGAAATTACCAGATCGACACACAAGACGACACCACATGACATAAAAATCCATCTGCGCGCACGGGCCGGTAGATCAGGAGTGCAGGAACCCGTTGCCGTCGGCGACGGTGTCATCGAACGGCCCGCGCGGCTCGAGCTGCCTGCACATCTCCAGGAAGGCGTAGTAGAGGACCCGGTTCTTGGCGCCGGTCCGGTGGCGGCCGGTGTTCTTGCAGAAGTACTTGAGCTGCTCCAGCGTGCAGCAGCCCAGCATCTGGCCCAGCAGGAGGAACAGCCAGTTGATCTCGCCCTTGTCGTCGGCGATCCACGGCCACACGCAGCGCTTCTCCCCGCACGCCGCGCAGTCGGGCAGCACCGGGTACATCCACGCGTCCGGGGCGCGGTCGTCGAACGCGTGCCGGTTGGCGACGACGAACTCGCGCACCTCCCGGAACTTGGGCGCCAGCTCGTACGCCACGGTGACCGTGCGGCTGCAGCGCTTGCACCGGGCCTCGCCCTCGACGGTCGTGACGCCCCGGCGCAGCAGGCTGTCCAGGGTGTCGTGCCGCGCGGGCCGCTCCGTGGCCCACGGGAACGGCGGCGGCGCCCCGTCCGCGGCGGCGGCGTCGTCGTCGGACGGCGGCTCGTTGCTCGCGCGGCGGCGCTGGGCGGGGGCGGAGTCGTTAAGGCGGCGGCGGGTGGCGGACGACGGCTGGGAAGGCGGAGGGGTCGGAGGAGAGGGGCGCCGCGGCTTGGGCGGCGGGGTCGGGGCGGCGGCGTAGATGGATCCGAGGGTGAGGGCGACGAGCGGGTCGTCGAGGCCGACGGCGTCACGGGTCACGGCGGCCTGCGCGTCCATTCTCTCTCACAGCCCCCGACCCAACGCGACCGAGCGCTCGCCGCCGCTACTCTGTGTGGTGGTGACCGGGCGGCGAGGGGTTTATGGCGGGCTGGCTTTATGCTCCATGGCAGCCGAAAAACCTGGCGATGGTGAGGCGAGGTGGTTGGTTCTAACAACCACGCGAGAATCTTTTGGAGATGCAAGATACGATTGTCTTCCGACCATTTCTCTGGCTTATCTATCCCACTTTTAATTACTCCGATCTCCCTCTTGTCTAACAAAAAGGCATGTTCAATTCATCTCTCCTCCGCGGCGCCCTTGGCCCCGGGTGTCAGTGAAGAATGGCTGGGATTTCTGGTTCGGTCGACCCCACTGGCTGGCTGGCCCTAGCAGGCAATACAATGCGTGTCTCCGTAATGCTTATCCCGTGGAGGCATGGAGGTGGATCTGTGCCTGCCTTTCTGTTGCGGGCTGCCGCGGTGATGTTGGAAATTGAGGATCCACGCCGTCAAAAAAAAACTTTTTGAGGATCCCTTATTACAAGGGAAACGTTCACTACCGGCGCAGACCAAGTTTTCTACGTCCCAGACGCTGCGTGGGATCGCTTTTGATCGTGGGCCTAGCGACCTCTCCCCTGCTGGACACAGGTAGGCCCACGCAGTACTTTTTTTTGGCACACAACATTTATCTTCTTCCCAACGCATCCTCCTTCACTCGTTTCTTTCTTGCTGTTACCGGAGGCGTTTGCTTTGCAGGCCTTGCCCGATGCTGCTCGGGAGGGGCTGCGCCCGACCACGACTGCAATGGGAAACTTCGCCGGTACTGCGCGGCGGCGGCCATGTTTAGCGGCAACCGACAAAATCCAGAGCTGGAACCGGCATGTGAATTTGCTGCATCCAACATGGCGGAGCTGTGACCGGTGACGGCGGCAACATTTTTTTGCTGCAACCGTCTTATGATTTTGCTACTATCGGCGAGTGATTTTGCTACATCCATTATGGCGGAGTCGCGACCCGCGATAGCAAGAACGACGAATTTGTCGCGAATCGCTGCTCTTTTTTGCTACGACCGGCGTTTTTCGCTACATCCATGAACGACGTTGAATCTTGGCGATTCTTGACACAACCCCGGGCAGCGAAGCCGACAATGAGGGGCGGCGACGCATCAAGGTGTTGCAACCATGGAGCTCGATCGAAGCCGCTTGCCGCCACCGTGAGTCGCTACCACGGGTGGATGCGGCTACATGCTTGGAGCCGACGAGAAGTGTAGGCGACGACCGGCGGCGAGGGCGGCGACCGGCGGCGAGGGAAGACGAGGAGGCGAGGCGGTCGGCGCTGCTTTTCCTTTCGTTTTCCCGTGCTAAGGTTAACGACAAAGAGGACAAGGACAGATCTAACTTTTTTTTTGACTGTAGGGACAAATCTGACGGCTATACGTACAAATCAAACGGCTACGGGCAAACCGGCCGAACAATTCGGCCGGTGCGCCGGCGCCCAGCAGTGACCACCGACTCGCCGTGCTTTGCGTCCGGTTAGCTCTCGCACCGACATGCATGCCCGCACCTTGGGCGAACACCCTCTAGTCACTGAACAAAAATCCGGTGCACCGGATGGATATGTGCACCCACTGCACCGGTGACATGGCTAACATATACTAGAGGGCAGGACAGCCATGCTCGGGGTCGAGACGTTCCAGCAAAACGCAACCTGCAGGCAGACTTTGATCGTCTGGCCAACTCCCACACTGGTGGGCAAGCACGGAAGGATAAAGGGGTAGTTATCTCTCCCACAAAAGGAAGGCTGAGGCGAGACTGGCCAGACGAAAGAGACTTGAGACATGAACTAGAGAGAAAGAAAGAGAGGGACCTCAGGGAGCAGCTCAAGTCACAACAGAGACAGAGAGAGCAGGATCGTGGTCATTTTGTGGCGAGGAGTCAGTGGGAAAGAGGATCCACAAGCAGAGGGGGTGAGGAAGACATGGTTACAACCCATCCTACCCATCTGAAAGGAGGAGAGGCTACTATGTACGTAAGCCTAGACAGGATCATGAAGTCAGAAGGGAGAGGGAAGGCAGCCCCCACAGCACACCAAACTCTAGGAAGAGGAGACCGAGACAAGTATGGATGCCAAAAGGAGATGGGAACCAGAGGGAGGGGGAAGAATCCTTTATCCGGGACACCCGACAGAAGACCTCTTCCGTGTTTGACCGCATTGAGGAGAACGAGAAGGTAACGGCGGACCCTGCCAAGGAGCGGGGCCGCCGAGAGCAATGATCATCATGGCCTGGAACTGCCGGGGATTGGGGTTGGACTCGGCAGTTGGCGAACTCAGGGACCTGATTAGGTCATACAACCCAGTGGTGGTGTTCTTATCGAAAACCAAAAAGAGGGCGGGAGCGATGGACAGACTCAAGTGGAGTTTGGGGTTTAGCAAAGGTGTAGCGGTGGACTGTAAGGGAAAGAGTGGGGGTCTTGCTCTATGGTGGAGAGACCATGTCGAGGTTACTGTTAGGCCGTGGTGTCAATATTACATTGATGCGACCATGGTTTGTGATGGTGTCTCCTTTAGGTTCACTGGAATCTATGGAGAACCTTGCGTTGAGAAAAGATCAAAGACCTGGGAGGTCATGCGTTATCTCCGTGCTCAAGACAACCTCCCATGGATCTGTGCGGGTGATTTCCATGAAGCACTACGCCATGACGAGCAGCAAGGAGGTAACCCGAGGAGTAGGGCGCAAATGGAAATGTTTGAAGAATGCCTCACCGACTGCGGTCTGGCAGATCTTGGTTTCTCGGGGTATCCGTTCACATGGGATAACAAACGGGATGCGGATGATAATATACAAGTGCGACTAGACAGGGCGACATGCAATGCAGACTTTGCCCAAACTTTCCCAGGAACGGAAGTGCTACATGTAATGACAGAAGAGTCAGATCACCAAGCGTTAATTATCAAAGCACTAATGACTAGGGGGGGACGCCCGGGCGAGAGGCCAGCGCCGATTTATTTACGAGGCAGCGTGGACGCGACATGATGGCTACGAGGCCATGGTCACCAATGCATGGGGGGAGGCGCATGCAGCCAATCAAAGAGGGGTCCGACTCGCGACAACATGCAGCACCCTAAAAGCTACGACGTCGGCGATGCAGGAATGGAGCCGAAGAGTTTTTGGATCAATCAAACGGGAAATTTCGTATCTTAAAGCTCAGCTGGTGGAAGCAAAGGAGCGGTCTGCTAGGACGGGTTATCGACAGGAGATCAAGGATATAGAGGACCAGCTTCACGAGCTCTACGAGAGGGAGGAGTTGTACTACAAACAGCGCTCTCGTGTGGACTGGCTTCGAGATGGAGATCAGAATACTAAATACTTCCAAAACCGGGCCTCGCACCGGAAGAGGAAGAACACCGTCAAGTCGCTACGGCGAGAAGATGGGACGAAGTGTACAGATGACGTGGGGATGAGAGCGATGGCAGCCCAGTTTTATGCAAATTTATTTGCTTCGGAGGGTTCGCGGAGTGTGGAAAGGGTGCTACAACACATTGATGCTATGGTGACCGAGTAGATGAATGCAAAACTATGCGCGCCATTCACAGACAAGGAGATCGAGGTGGCCCTGTTCCAAATGGGGCCGTCAAAGGCACCAAGTCCGGATGGGCTCCCTGCCATGTTCTACCAACGCCACTGGGCGCTGGTTAAGAACGAGGTTTGTGGTGCGGTGCGGGAATTCCTGTCAGGGACAGCCACCACTGATGGTTTTAAAGATACGGTGTTAGTTATGATCCCGAAGGTGAAGTCACCAGAGCTAATGTCACAGTTCAGACCCATCAGCTTATGTAACGTACTATATAAGATTGCGGTGAAGGCACTGGCCAATCGTCTCAAAATGGTTCTCCCGCTTATGATCTCTGAGGAGCAAAGCGCGTTTGTACCGGGAAGGCTAATCACTGATAATGTTCTGGTGGCGTATGAGTGTGTGCATGCTATAAGGAAGAGAAAGCGAAGGAAGCCCATCTGTGCAGTTAAGTTGGATATGATGAAGGCATACGACAGAGTGGAGTGGGAATTCCTTGAACAAATGTTGCACAAATTTGGCTTCTCTGATCACTGGACGGAGATGGTTATGAGATGTGTGAAATCTACAATGTTTTCGGTTAAGCTGAATGGAGACATGTCTGAACGGTTTTTTCCCTCTCGAGGACTGCGACAAGGGGATCCTCTCTCCCCATATCTCTTTTTATTCTGTGTGGAGGGGTTCTCCGCCTTGCTGAAGCATGCTCAGGAGGAAAACAATATCAAGGGGGTGTCGTTTGGAGGGGGAGGCCCTACGGTTACCCACCTTCTCTTTGTGGACGACAGCGTGGTCTTCCTGGAGGGCTCAAAAGGCAGCTTTGAGACGCTTCACTCAATTTTGCAGGTATACGAAGTTGCTTCGGGCCAAAAGGTGAACTTACAGAAATCAGCGATTTTTTTCGGCAAGGACACTCAGGATGATGTGAAGGACGAGCTCAAGCAAGTGATTGGCATAACGGAGGAAGCACTAAGTGAGCGTTATTTGGGACTCCCTACAGTGGTGGGGAGATCAAAAGATGGGTCTTTCAAATATGTCAAGGATAGTGCCAAACGAAAAGTTTCCGGATGGAAGGGACAAGGTTTATCTAAAAAGGCTAGGGAAGTGTTGGTAAAATCTGGACTCCAATCCACACCGACTTTCACCATGAGCTGCTTTCAACTCACGAAGAAAATGTGCGGGAATCTGTCATCTATCTCTTCAAACTTCTGGTGGGGTGAAGCGGATGGTCGTAAGAAGGTACATTGGATTGGATGGGAAAAATTGTGTACCCGCAAGCAGGAGGGGGGCCTCGGCTTCCGGGATCCGGAGGCTTTCAACCAAGCAATGCTGGCCAAGGCGGCCTGGCGCCTGCTACGGACGCCGGACTCGTTGTGTGGAAGGGTACTGAAGGCACGGTATTACCCAGACGGATCAGTTCTGAATGCTACGTGCCCCACTGGGGGTTCGTACACCTTTCGAAGCATTTTACATGGCCGAGATCTGCTCAATGACGGGTTGATATGGCGGATCGGTGACGGCTCTAAAATATCTATTCACCATGACAACTGGATTCCAAGGAAAGGCAGCCTGAGGCCACTGGGTCAAGTGTATATCAACGGCATCACCAGGGTGGGGGGCCTGCTCAAGGATGATGGTAGATCATGGGACAGAAACAAACTGTTGGAGATGTTTGCTCCAGATGATGCGTATGAGATATTACAAATCCCGCTGGGAGGGCAAGGTGTACATGACTTTTTGGCTTGGACTACACAAAAAACGGCGTTTTCTCTGTTCGCTCGGCGTACCACCTACGGATGACCCAGAAGAGGGTGAGCTCCGGACGGCCGGAGTCTTCGTCCTCGGTGGCGGATCATAGGGCGTGGATGAATCTTTGGGACACGGTGGCGCCAGGCAAAGTAAAGATCCATATGTGGCGGCTGATTAGAAACGGGTTGGCAGTGGGAGCTGAACTGTTGAGAAGGAAGATTAAGCAGGGCGTCTTCTGCGTCGCGTGTGGTAGGGAGGAAACGATCTACCACCGGTTCTGGGGCTGCTATCACTCGGCTAAGTTCTGGAAGATAATGCATTCGGAGTTGGGGGTACCGGTGGCGATCCCGCCGGAGTCTGTCTGCCCTTAGAGTGCGTTGTCGCGGTGGTTACTCACATGGTTCGAGAAGGCGTCAGATGATGAGAGAGCGGTCATGGTACAAGGGACGTATGCGCTTTGGCTGGCGAGAAATAATGCACGGGACGGCAAGCGAATGGAAGAAGCGGAAGAGATCACGTGAAGGGTGTTTCATCTCATGGGCGAGTGGCAGGGGATACATGGTCGTACAAGCAAGCAGACTGAGCCGGCGGTGAAGGCAAGGTGGCAGCTCCCAGAGGAAGGCTGGATGAAAATTAATGTCGACGGCGCTACGGCGAAGGGGGGCAACGACGGGGGAGCTGGAATGATTTGTAGAAACCATGAAGGTGCTTACTTGGGTGGAGCATGCCATGTCATCCCACTGGGGAATGACCCAGCGAGGTTGAGCTCCTCGCCTGCAGGAGAGCAGCCCAGTTTGCGAATGAACTGAACCTTGATAGGATCTACATCGAGATGGATTGCAAAGCGATTGTAGACAAACTTCAAAATACAGAGAAGGATCTCTCAGAGCTGGGGCCGATCGTCGAAGACGTCAAGCAAATACTGGCCTCGAGGGTAAGTTGGAAAATCTCTTGGGCACGCCGCGAGGCCAATAATGCGGCTCATTGCTTAGCTAAAGAAGCAGTGTCTAATAAGTTATGTAAGGTGTGGCTGCATGTGCCCCCAGATTTCATTTTGCACTTTGTCTCAGACGAGATCCCTGAGTGGGAGGGTTAAATAAAGTTGTGATGACTGTAAAAAAAAAACATATGCGTAGTAGTTTTCGTTACTGGCATATTTACCATAACATCGTGTGTTTTTATTTAGAAAAATAACATGCACCCTGTCTTATTGAGATTTTGCTGTGAACCCAATTTTTGAATACAAAAGTAAGTTTCAAGAAAGAGATGATACGAAATTGAGATCATTTGAAGCATGGACTTTAGTTGTTTGTATGCCATCTTCAACCATTCGCGGCATAGTTGAGGATTGATGCTTATGAACATTTTCAACATGAAAAAAACATGAGGTGTAATGTCGTTGGCGCCTTATCAATACTCATGGCTGAGTCCCATCGGGGACATCTGATAAATACTCATGGTTGACCGATGCAGCAGTTGCACAGGTTCATCATGCATGCATTGGCGCCCAGGGGTGGAGACAGGGGGTGCGAGCAGGGGCTAGACACCCCCAAGCGATCGCACCCTCCAATAACTTTCAGCGAGCAGTGTGGTACTATATACGTATACGTACTGTTGCTGTGCTAATGTCCGGGAGTAATAATTAACTTAATTAGCCCAAGCTTGATCAACAACGCACCGAACTAAAAGCCCAGCCCATGTGACATCGTGAGTTTGCCCTGTGCCGTTTGTTTTGCCCTGCCATCAATCAGAATCATCAGATCGGCATCCGACCAGATCGACCGTGTATCTGCGTCTCGTTGCTATACGGGAGTCTAGGTCTAGTGCGCTTCCCGTGGCCACTTGCCGCCGTTCGCCTCACCGCCGTCCACAATCACTTATTCACATACGAGCACACGGAGGGACGCCAGAGATTGGAGACCTGCTGTGAGCATCCATGTATTCCAATCTGTCCACTTAGTAGTCCTGCAACGGCGGCCTCTTTTTGCCGCCGCAGCGTTCCGCACGCAGATGGCGCCGTCAAGCGAACTCTCTGGCTATTGTTTCTTAAGGTACATACATACAGCTAATCTACTCTTTGATGCATCAATTTTAAATAACTTAATTCATAAGAATAGTTAATTACTACATCTACTGAGATGAGATATAGATCTAATTTATTTGTTCTTCCATTTAGCTATACAATATTATCTAGTTTAACCTTGAGAGGAATTAAGAATAATGCAGATTATACTCTCTCCATACTTAATATTGGACTGAGGGAGTAACTTTTATAATCTTATAGATAAATGTGTGCATAGCTAAATCTAAACAAACAGTCTGACAACATTTATTGTTTTTTTTGCGAATACACAACATTTATTCTTGTGACTTGTATAACTAAGACAAATTATACATGTGATGTTATTCAAAAATGTATGTTCGTGAGTGTGAGACTTGATCCTTGCTTCTCCCCCCCCCATATCCAAATCCTGGCTCTGCCCCTGTTGGCGCCTCTCCCACCATGCAGCCGTGAGCAGGATCTTCGAAGTCCCACGTCCCTGACTGAGCTCGAGGGACCCTCATACAGTCATACTAATAATGTCTCTTCTTTTTTCGGTTGAATAATATCTTCAAGCGTCAACAAATTTTGTGGGCAAAAACAATGAGGCTTGAAAAGAAACCACACATTCCATTAACTATGTAAAGTGTCATTGCTCCCGTTCTGTCCATAGCTGATGCCTCTTCTATTATTTCATTCATGCAGCTCTAGGTTTGTCCATGCTTTTTTTTAACGACAACTACACATTCCATTAACCATAGAGATTACAGGACACAAACATGTGGAAATCACACCAGGATCTCGATGCGCCTCAACATATTGTCCCCTTTTGGTCTCCGCCGCCACTATATAGCCACCGAAGATAGAGTGGATCAACCACCAGACCCTGAACTGTAGGAGCACCATCGCAGATTGTGTTGTTTTTCGAACCGGTGAAAAACATCTGCTTTTGGAGGTCTAGTTTTGTCCATACTTCTTATGCTCTTCGACATTTGAACAACATATGCATGATATCCGTGTAACCATTTTAAACCAGCAAGAGCTATTATTGGTGATATGATGGTTTGCCATCACCCCTAGGTAGGGGATCAAGACATGGCTGGCGCGCAATCCGTTTGTTTATCTTAGCCGTAAAGTTTAATGTGTATGTGCTCTTCTGGACCGAGCCAGCTTAGGAATTAAAAAAAACATGTATGTCTCTAAAAAATATGTTTCCAAAAAAATATACTCCCTCTGTAAAGAAATATAGTAAGAGCGTTTGGATCGCTACTTTAGTGACCTAAACGCTCTTATATTTCCTTACAGAGGGAGTATAATTTTTGAAAAATTATGTACCAATTCGAAAAATTGATAATATGCCTATTTTTTCAAATGTTTGAAGAAAATCGTCCTTTTAGAAAAAATATATTTTTTAAATGTTCACAATTTAAGAAATTATCCACACTTTCCAAAATATTTTAAATTTTTTAAAAAATGTTCGTATTTTCAAATAAAATCATTTTTCCCAAAATGTCCTCCAAATTTTAAAAGATACCCCCTGCTATAAAAATATGTTTAAATTTTATTTCTGTGATCTTTTAGAACCGAATAAATAACCTCAAAATAAGTTGGAAAAAAGTTGCACTAGCAGTTTCCTCGCCACTGCCGGCCCAAGTGATCGAGCAACTACTTGACGCAATTAGCGTCAAGTAGCACAGATGCTATTTGTCGCCCGTACTTCTATGCCTAATCTCCACCTAATAATAAAGCACACATCACTATTGGTCGTCCGTCGCATTTTTGAAAAAGCGTACCTGCAATTTGTTGAAATCAACCCACGGCCCATCTTTAAGTCGGGACGAATTGATTTTTTCCATTTTACATAAAACCCTCTGACGTTTCTATTAATCAACCCGTAGTCCAACATCAAGTCACAGTGAACCGTTTTCTGAAGTTCTACATAAAGCACCTAATATTTACATTAATCAACCGGCAGTCCATCTAGAGTATTTTTTTTTAAATAATCATATCTTGTAAACCCTAACTCCAATTTTAACATGTTATATGTGAAAATTGATTAAAAATGTTTAGAATCCGAATATGATGTTATTTTTCTCTATTAACTATCTTTAGAAAAAAATGCTATTTAGGGTGGAACGTAATCACTGGCGCATGATCCGTCATTCCTTCGTACGCGTCGTTGACTTGTATTGCAAATGAATATGCCGCACGCATTGCTCTATGCTGCTTGGCAAGGAGCGAGTGGGGGAAATGATTAAAAATAATAAATTAAAATCCGTAGGCATGTTGTACTGCCACAAGCTTCTCTCTCTGTACATGTCCCATAATCGAAGACCCTACATACGTATTGTTTTTTTATAAAATCTACACGCGTACATACCAACAGACTATACAATTCTTTTTTATAGTGAATACACAAATAATTTTTTATAACATATACATACACTTATAAAATTCATGAACATCCAAAGTACATGAAGATTTATTTTGAAAATATCCAAATAATTCTTGTGATAGTCATGAACATTAATACTGAAACCGATATATATATATAGGATCTTAATTTGTGTTTTATCCACTGCATGTGATGGTGACACATACAGATCTTTTTAAATAGATTTAATTTATAGACGCGGCCTTCTTAGTGTCGAACTGCACCGACCGGTTGCTATCTGAATCTGCCATAGGTGCACGCCATCAACATTACGAGTCAGAACCAAAATTGAATCGAAATGAAAACAATGGCACGGATAAATAAGTTTACTTCTCGTTGCAACGCATGGGTATATTTGCCAGTAATAATAAATGGGTTATTGCTGCTGGCAGTACATCACGGGAATTGCCCCCAGTGTTTGCACAATATTACCCACCAATGCAATATATAAGTGATAAAAACGTTTCATATAGGGGAATCCCCTGCCTAGGCCGGCCCATGCAGTAGAGATCTCCTATATTGCGCTTTGCGCACTAGGAGAAGACACAATGCTAACGTTTGGGCTGGCCATGTCCGGGGGCCTGTTTTTCAATTTTCGTTTTTTCTTTTCTTTTCCGTTTTTGTTTTTCCTCTACTTTAAATAATCTGGGATTTAAATATGTTTCAAAATAAAAAAATGAGAATTTTGAATAAAATATTTAATAAATCATAAAATGTTTGTGGATTAAAAATGAAAAACAAATGTTCGGGAAATCAAAAAATGTTCATGATTTTTCAAAAATATCTTGTACTCCCTCTGTTTTTTTTACAAATTTAAATGTGGAATCCATACGGATGTATATAGACATACTTTAGAGTGTAGATTCACTCATTTTGCTCTGTATGTAGTCCGTAGGAGAATCTCTAAATAGACTTATATTTAGGAATGGAAGGAATATTAAAAAAATATAATGAAATTGAACAAAAGTTCGCCACTTCTAAAAATGTTCATGAACGAAAAAATATCCTAAAAATTAAAAAACTTCTCTTGACTTACAAAATAGTGTATTTATTCATAAAATATTTTCTGATTCAAAATATGATCATGCATTTCAAAATTATTCGTTTAATCAAAAGCATGTTCAAGCATTTAAAAATTGTTCCACCATTTTTCAAAAACGTTCATCGTTTCTATAAATGTTTGCCGATCCTAGAAAATTGTTTAAATAAAATTGTTAAAAAATTTCAAAAAAATTGCAAATAGTATAAAATGTTCATGAATTCAAAAAATGTTCATTATTTAGAAAATATTCGAAAATTTGTAAAATTGTTCACAAATTTGAAAATTGTTCATGATTTCAAATATGTGCATGATTTTAAAAAATATTCATTATTTAAAAAATTGTTCATGATTTAACGAAATTGAGAGTGATAGTGTATCTCGGTGATGCAACAAAATGTGGTCATGGCCATTGGAGATTATGAATATTTTTTCTCCCGTTGATGCATGGGCCCTTTTAATGTTGTTTCATATGTTAATAATTTTTGTAATGCTGTTTAGGATGGAACCTTGATCAACAATGCACGTCCCGTCTTTCTTTCGTACCGGTGTCAGTTCAAATTGAAATGCCTCAACAAAAACAAACAGAAGATGAAAAGCATCTATGACCATGCATGTCCACCGGCCAGAGTGCGAAGAAGGATAAATGGCAAGACTAATAAGATGCCATGTTGAAATAAAGTACGTGGACCTATTGGGGTATTGCGTCATGGTTATTGTGTAAGGGGCATGTGGTATTTATTTACTATGGTTGTAACGCACGGGCTCTTTTGCTAGTTATAATAGGCCTCGCCTAAAAGTGTTACAATATCGGGCCGCCCCATTTTCGTGCATTCGAGCGTTTCTTGGCTCGCACGCTATCACAGGTAACATTCGCTTCGCCCAGTCGTTATTTTTTTTCCTTTTTTCCTTTAGTTATATTTTTGTTTATTTCATGATTTTTGCCCATTTTCTTTGATTTTCCTTCATATTTTCTTTTCTATTTTTTCTTTATCTTTTTTTCCTTTTGGTATTCTTTGTTCTTACATCAGTTTTCACGTGTTTTTTTCTTGCTTAAGAGGCACGTTTTGCCTCCACGTGAGGCGTGATTTTGAAATGGAAAAAAAATGTGTTTTTATTTTTTCCTTTCATGAGAGGCACGGTTTTGCTTTCGCGGAAGGCATGGTTTTACTTCCGCGAGAGCCACGGCCGTGCCTCTCGGAAACAAAAAAAATGTTTTTTTTCTTTCATGAGAGGCATGTTTTTTATTCCGCGAGAGGCACGGTTTTGCTTCCATAAAATGCACAGATGTGCTTCTCGAAAATGAAAAAAGAACGTGTTTTCTCTCTCTTTTTCCTTTTGTGGGAGACACGTTTTTGCTTCCGCAAGAGACACGGCTGTGTCTCTTGAAAACAAAAAATAAATGATTTATCTTTTTTTCTTACATGACTGGCACGAATTTGATTCGGCGAGAGGCACGGCCGTGCCGGTCGGAAACGGCTTCCGGAAAGGGAAAAAAAGTGCTCAAGTTCCGTTTTTTCGTGAAAAAAAGTCCAACAAAACCTATCAATACGGGATCTAGTTTTGAAGATCTCAACGCGAGAAATTCAACGGTGAAAACAGTTTGAAATGGGCGCACAGATAAACGAATTTGCGAACAAAGAAAAAACTCTTAAGTTGTGACCAGTGGCGCATATGTAACACGCCACTTGTCACAACCTAAGAAAGATGGAAGTGATCTTTGAAAGAAGTGCTCCTCCTTCCTGTTTGTCTGACAGGGCACCGGGTTGCCACGCATATATGCGGACAAAACGCCGTGCCTAGCCTTTTTACTTTGACAAGGATTTCGTGGAGCACGTTTGTGCTACTGCTCAATTGTAACATCTCAAATTTTTAATTTGAAATGTTATACATAGATCATTCATGCATATCATATTTCATTTGCATATTTGCTTTGTGATCCTAGAAATTCTAAGCAACTCAAGGACCCACGGAGAGAGTTGGGGATTTCATCGTTTTCATATTTGAATTTTATCAAATATTGAAACAAGGGTCAGTTGTTTTAATTATTTTTCTCTCCAAAAATATTTCATATCAAAATATATGAGAGGGGATAATATCACTTCCCCAAAATAATGAAATATTGGAGGAAAAATATTAAAAACAAATAAACATTTTTATTTGAATTAGGAAAAATATGCATTTTTCAAAATTTGCATTAGAGTCCTAAATAAATGTCCACCTTGTCCGGTAGATTTCTAGAGGACGGGGAAAATTTATTTCAGGATTTTTGGGGTCAGTTTACTATTTCTTTTCTTTGTTTTTCTGCGCGTCGAAATATTTTTTTTAAAAAAGTGCAACCGCCTTACCGGGCCGTGTCCTACCTAGACACCAACCCGGCCAGGACCACCCCCCAAACACTAGCCGCCCAAGCCCGGCCGCCGCCGCCACCTGACCCTTCGCCAGAGTTGCCGCCACGCCGGAGTTCCGCTTGGTCATGTTTGCCGAGGTAGCCGCCGGTTTTTTTAAAACCGTTCGGTTTTATTTCGAAAACCTAGATTCATTTTTTATTAGATCGGTTCGGTTCTTCGTCGGTTTATTTATTTTGCGGACGTTCGTCTGTACATTCGTTTTAACGAACGCCGTTCACCCGTTAGTTACACACAGCGAACGTTCGTCGTTAGCCTGTTCGTCAGTTTTTCTTTTTTCAGGGTTTTTCGTGATTATTTTCAATCGTGATTTCTGACCCGATTTTTGTTTTAGTTTATCTTTCCGGTCGTTTAATGGAATCGGGTGATTCAAGCGCCTAAATCTTCGTCTCGAAACCCTCTTTCTGTTTAAACAACTTGAACAAGATTTTGTTACTGTAAAATTTGACTTTAGTCCAGATTAGTAAAAGAATCTTGTTTCTTTCGCAGTTTGAGTTTTGTTGCTCCGTTTGATTTGATTCTTTTTGCATACCGGAGTTCTTCAGTTGAACTTTCTGGTTAGATCTTTTTATTTGAGATTTACCCGTGCATCTTTGCTTGATTGCTTATGTATGCTATTGTTTGTTTGTGATAGAATTCCCGGAGTGCGAAGCATGCTACTACGAGTCATTAGGTTTTGCGGATCGTCATCAAGGCAAGTAACACATTGATCATACTCTTTTCATACCCAGTTTTTATGCATTAGTTCCAATCCTCAAACACTGCATGATTAGGATGTGATTAACTTGTGGGTATTGGGAAGTAGATGATGAGGTAGAACCTATTGCCCTATTTATTATCAAACCTTGGGAGTTACTTTTACGTTATGCTATTATTGCTATGCTATGCTCGTAGACGTGGTAGGGGTGAGTGAATCCATGACAGATGTGAGATTGTTATTTAATGTCTCAAGTTAAGGTGGCAACTTTAATACACATCTGGGTGGATTGCTTGTTTTGGGCACCTGGGGAATCCAGTGTTGTCCTAGGAGATCCCGGGGTTATACCGTGTGATCCTCCTACGGTCCGCCACCCAGGCTCAAAGGGATCGTGAGATATTTCATGATAGAAATTTCCGCGGGCAGCCACAAGCCATTATGGGCTCTGGCATAATTAAGTATGCTACATGACCTCTTGAAAAGGTGGACTAGCAGATGTAGGGGAAAGTAGGTGTACCGTTCCACCCGGAGTAAAGAGTTAATTTTTGTGAAAGACTGTTTCTCGGTCATCCGTTTCTCAAACACCATGTAGTGCGAGAAATCCAACGGAGGGGATCGAATCTTGTGGGGAAAAGTGCGCAAACCTCTGCAGAGTGTACAATCTAATCATGGTTAGCCGTGTCCCCGGTTATGGACATCTTGAGTATCTAGTACTTGGATTATCATATTGTATCTCATCACTCTGAAAATTAAACTGTTGGGTTGATGATTATTTTCCTTAATTGGGATTGAGATGGGGGGTACCACTCTCAGTGTTGTTCAACCATCATGATAGTTAAATAAAATTTATTCCTTTGTTGTAGGGAAAGTTTGGCTTTTCGCAGAACATATTAACCATTACAGCCTCCGCCAGCCATATATGCATGTAGTGATTGTATTCTTTTGTTCATTGCTTTAATGTGTTACTTTGCCAGCATATTCCATGTGCTGACCCGTTTTCGGGCTGCAACGTATTATGTTGCAGACTTCTGAACGACAGTAAGGTTAAGCTAGGCCGTTGTCGTGCACTCACTATGCCGTTGGAGTTGATGGACTCACTTTATCTTCCAAGCCTTCCGCTGTTATCTTATTTAGATGGCCTTAAGCCATATTTATTGTAATAAGTTCTTTTTTGAGACATTCGATGTAATAAGTGTGTGATTGCACTCTGTTATAAATCCTTCGAGTACTGTGTGTGTCAGCATTACCGATCCAGGGATGACACTTATGCACAGAGATTTGACCATCTAAGGTCGGATCGCTACAAGATGGTATCAGAGCACACGCTGAATGTAGGACACGACCACTAAGAAAAGCCATAGGCCACTCTTCTCTACTCATTTCCGACTTCTCTCCATTTTCTATTCTTTAGGATGGCGGACTCAAGGAACAAGTTCGCATAACCGGATGAAGATACACCCTTTGGACGACACTTGAAGGAAGTCACTAGATACCTGAACATCGGAATACCAAGCTTCACCGGGACCTACACCGCCACTTTACCAGAAGAGGAGCATTGGAGCGTTCGAGTTCATATTCCAGGAAGGACATTCACGCCAGTCACTGAGCCCATAGAGTTTTCCTTTGATGCCCCATCTGGAGTCTTGGCAAGAGCATGGCAGCCCACATTGCTATGGGATGTATTGGAGAAGTCTACAAACAGGAGCTGAAGGACACTATCTACCAGATATGTGGGCGCCGAGATGAGCAATGGGAGAAGATCAGCACCAGGAAGGACATGTCCATTGCAGCCTTCATCCAAGAGTTAAACCAGCACATTCGACGCCAGGAGAACCAGATGTGCGCAGGCATGATGGATCTGAAGAAGGCAATGACCAGGATCATGGAGCTAGAAGAGGAACTCAAGTCCATGCCGACGGGTATGAGAAGGAAATCGTAATACTATTGGAGAAGAATGACGACCTGATAAAGAAGATTGGTTTATTCATGGGAGATCCCGCGCCAGGAGGAGAAGACGATGAACCCAAGGAGATTCGTTTCGAAGACTACATCATCAGTGACGACACCGACTCCAACCCCGACAGCAGTGATGATGATTATGAAGACGAAGCTGGAGCAGATATCATGAAGTCTTCCACCGATCAAATTTTCTAGATGACCCCCATATGATAGTAGTATTCCCCCATGTATATAGTAGTAGTCTGAGCACTGTACCGATAGTTAGACCGTTTATATGCCCTTGCTTGATTGATTGAGTGATATGTTATGATTGTGTTTGTCTCATATGCATATGGGTAGTGCTTTCTCACTAGACCTCATTCTATTCTAAATCTCTTCCCTCTAAACCCATCAGATGCCTCCGAGGCGTGTGATACGTCCATTTTGCATCATGCTTTTATATCAATATTTATTGCATTATGGGCTGTTATTACACATTATGTCACACTACTTATGCCTATTCTCTCTTATTTTACAAGGTTTACATAAGGAGGGAGAATGTAATTTGGAATTCTGAAATTTGGAAAAGGAGCAAATATTAGAGACCTATTCTGCACAACTCCAAAAGTCCTGAAACTCCAGAAAGTTATTTTTGGAAATAATAAAAAATACTGAGCAGAAGAAATACATCAGGGGGGCCTCCACCTGTCCACGAGGGTGGGGAGGCGCCCTACCCCCTGGGCGCGCCCCCTGCCTCATGGGCCCCCTGTTGGCCCTCTGGTGGCCATCTTCTGCTATATGAAGTCTTTCGCCCGAAGAAAAATCATAAGCAAGCTTTCGGGACGAGACTCCGCCTCCACGAGGCGAAACCAATCTAGGGCTCCAGAGCTGCTCGCCGGGACACTTCCCTTCGGAGGGGGAAATCATCGCCATCGTCATCACCAACGCTCCTCTCATCGGGAGAGTGTAATCTCCATCAACATCTTCACCAACACCATCTCCTCTCAAACCCTAGTTCATCTCTTGTATCCAATTCTTGTCTCTAAGTCTGGGATTGGTACACAGAGGTTGCTAGTAGTGTTGATTGCTCCTTATAGTTGATTCTAGTTGGTTTATTTGGTGGAAGATCATATGTTCAGATCCTTTATGCATATTAATACCCTCTGATTATGAACATGAATATGCTTTTGAGTAGTTACGTTTGTTCACGAGGACATGGGAGAAGTCTTGCTATTAGTAGTCATGTGAATTTGGTATTAGATTCGATATTTTGATGAGATGTATGTTGTCTCTCCTCTAGTGGTGTTATGTGAACGTTGACTACATGACACTTCACCATTATTTGGGCCTAGAGGAAGGCATTGGGAAGTAATAAGTAGATGAGGGGTTGCTAGAGTGACAAAAGCTTAAACCCTAGTTTATGCGTTGCTTCGTAAGGGGCTGATTTGGATCCATATGTTTCATGCTATGGTTAGGTTTACCTTAATACTTCTTTTGTAGTTGCGGATGCTTGCAATAGGGATTAATCATAAGTGGGATGCTTGTCCAAGTAAGGGCAGCACCCAAGCACCGGTCCACCAACATATCAAATTATCAAAGTACCGAACGCGAATCATATGAACGTGATGAAAACTAGCTTGACGATAATTCCCATGTGTCCTCGGGAGCGCTTTCCTTCATATAAGAGTTTGTCCAGGCTTGTCTTTTGCTACAAAAAGGATTGGGCCACCTTGGTGCACTTTATTTACTTTTGTTACTTGTTGCTCGTTACCAATTATCCTATCACAAAACTATCTGTTACCTATAATTTCAGTTCTTGCAGAGAATACCTTGCTGAAAACCGCTTATCATTTCCTTCTGCTCCTCGTTGGGTTCGACACTCTTACTTATCGAAAGGACTACGATAGATCCCCTATACTTGTGGTCATCAAGACTCTTTTCTGGCGCCGTTGCCGAGGAGTTAAGCGCGTTTGGTAGGTGGAATTTGGTAAGGAAAAATTTATATAGTGTGCTGAAATTTACTGTCACTTGTTACTATGGAAAGCAATCCTCTGAGGGGCTTGTTCGGGGTATCTTCACCCCAACCACTAGAGTAAAGAGTTGCTCCTCAACCTACTGAACCTACTGAAGATGAAAATGTCTACTTTGAAATTCCTTTGGGTATGTTAGAAAAACTGCTAGCTAATCCTTATGCAGCAGATGGAACAATGCATCCTGATGAGCACTTAATATATGTGGATGAAGTTTGTGGATTATTCAAGCTTGTAGGTATACCCGATGATGTTATTAAGAAGAAGGTCTTCCCTTTATCTTTGAAGGGGGATGCATTGACATGGTATAGGCTATGTGATGATACGGGGTCATGGAACTACAAACGCTTGAAATTGGAATTTCATCAGAAGTTTATCCTATGCATCTTGTTCATCGTGATCGCAATTATATATATAATTTTTGGCCTCGTGAAGGAGAAAGCATCGCTCAAGCTTGGGGGAGGCTTAAATCAATGTTACATTCATGCCCCAATCATGAGCTCCCAAGAGAAATAATTATTCAAAGCTTTTATGCTTGGCTTTCTGATAACAATCGCACCATGCTCAATACTTCTTGTGCTAGCTCTTTTATGATGAAGACTATTGAATTCAAATGGAACTTATTGGAAAGAATTAAACGCAACTCTGAAGATTGGGATCTCGACGATGGTAAGGAGTCAGGTATGACATCTAAGTTTGATTGTGTTAAATCTTTTATGGATACTGATGTTTTCCGTAAATTTAGCACTAAATATGGACTTGACTCTGAGATAGTAGCTTCTTTCTGTGAATCTTTTGCTGCTCACGTTGATCTCCCTAAGGAGAAGTGGTTTAAATATCATCCTCCCATAGAAGTAAAAGTAGCTGCACCTATTAAAGTTGAAGAAAAGACTATCACTTATAATGATCCTATTGTTCCTACTGCTTATGTTGAGAAACCACCTTTCCTGTTAGAATAAAGGATCATGCTAAAGCTTCAAGCGTGGTTCGTAAAAGCAATATTAGGACCTATACACCTCCTGAGCAAGTTAAAGTTGAACCTAATATTGCTATTGTTAAAGATCTCTTGGCTGATAATATTGATGGGCATGTTATTTATTTCTGTGAAGAGACTGCTAGAATTGCTAAACCTTGTGCTAAAGATAAACATAGACCTGTGGTAGGCATGACTGTTATTTATGTTAAAATAGGAGATCATTGTTATCATGGCTTATGTGACATGGGTGCTAGTGCTAGTGCAATACCTATTGACTTATACAAAGAAATTATGCATGATATTGCACCTACTGAGTTAGAAGATATTGATGTCATAATTAAACTTGCCAATAGGGATACTATTTCACCCATGGGAATTGTTAGAGATGTTGAAGTCTTGTGTGGGAAAAGTAAATATCCTGTTGATTTTCTTGTTCTTGATTCCCCACAAGATAGCTTTTGTCCCATTATATTTGGCAGACCCTTCTTGAACATTGTTAATGCTAAGATAGACTGCGAAAATGATGTTCTTACTATTGGTTTGGGTGATATGTCTCATGAATTTAATTTCTCTAAATTTAGTAGACAACACCGTGAAGAGGAATTGCCTAGTAAGGATGAAATTATTGGTCTTGCTTCTATTGCCGTACCTCCTAGTGATCCTTTAGAACAATATTTGCTAGACCATGAAAATGATATGTTTATGAATGAAAGAAGGGAAATAGATGAAGTATTCTTTAAGCGAAACCTATCCTGAAACACAATTTGCTGTTGAAATCCTAGGGGATCCTCCTCCACCCAAGGGTGATCCCGTGTTTGAGCTTAAAACATTTACTGATACTCTTAAATATGCTTATCTTTATGAGAAGAAGATATATCCTGTTATTATTAGTGCTAACCTTTTAGAGCATGAAGAAGAGAGATTATTGAAAACTCTGAAGAAGCACCGTGCTGCTATTGGATATACGCTTGATGATCTTAAGGGCATTAGTCCCACTCTATGTCAACACAAAATAAATTTGGAGAAAGATGCCAAACCAGTTCATGATCACCAACGACGGCTGAATCCTAAGATAAAAGAAGTGGTAAGAAAGGAAATACTAAAGCACCTTGAGGCAGGTATAATTTATCCCGTTGCTGATAGTCAGTGGGTAAGTCCTGTCCATTGTGTCCCTAAGAAGGGAGGTATTACTATCGTTCCTAATGATAAAGATGAATTGATTCCGCAAAGAATTATTACGGGTTATAGGATGGTAATTGATTTCCGCAAATTAAATAAGGCTACTAAAAGGATCATTACCCCTTACCATTTATTGATCAAATGCTAAAAAGATTATCCAAACATACACATTTTTGCTTTCTAGATGGTTATTCTGGTTTCTCTCAAATACCGTGGTCACCGATGATCAATCAAAGACCACTTTTACTTGCCCTTTCGGTACTTTTACTTATAGATGTATGCCTTTTGGTTTATGTAATGCACATGCTACCTTTCAAAGATGCATGATGGCTATATTCTCTGACTTTTGTGAAAATATTTGTGAGGTTTTCATGGACGATTTCTCCGTCTATGGATCTTCTTTTGATGATTGCTTGAGCAACCTTGATCGAGTTTTGCAGAGATGTGAAGAAACTAATCTTGTCTTGAATTGGGAGAAGTGCCACTTTATGGTTAATGAAGGTATCGTCTTGGGGCATAAAGTTTCTGAAAGAGGTATTGAAGTTGATAAAGCCAAGGTTGATGCTATTGAAAAGGTGCCATGTCCCAAGGACATCAAAGGTATAATAAGTTTCCTTGGTCACACCGGTTTTTATAGGAGGTTCATTAAGGACTTCTCAAAAATTTCTCAGCCTCTCACTAATTTATTACAAAAAGATATACCATTTGTCTTTGATGATGATTGTGTAGAAGCATTTGAAATACGTAAGAAAGCATTGATCTCTGCACCTATTGTTCAGCCACCTGATTGGAATTTACCTTTTGAAATTATGTGTGATGCTAGTGATTATGCTGTAGGTGCTGTTCTAGGGCAAAGAGTTGATAAGAAATTAAATGTTATTCAATATGCTAGTAAAACTCTAGACAATGCTCAAAGAAATTATGCTACTACTGAAAAAGAATTCTTAGCAGTTGTATTTTCTTGTGATAAGTTCGGACCTTATATTGTTGATTCTAAAGTAACTATTCACACTGATCATGCTGCTATTAAATATCTTATGGAAAAGAAAGATGCTAAACCTAGACTTATTAGATGGGTTCTCCTGCTACAAGAATTTGATTTGCATATTATTGATAGAAAAGGAGCTGAGAACCTGCTATGGACAACTTGTCTAGGTTAGAAAATGTTCTTGATGACCCACTACCTATTGATGATAGCTTCCCTGATGAACAATTAGATGTCATAAATACTACTCATACTGCTCCTTGGTATGCTGATTATGCTAATTACATCGTTGCCAAATTTATATCACCTAGTTTCACATACCAGCAAAAGAAAAAGTTCTTCTATGATTCGAGACATTACTTTTGGGATGACCCACGTCTTTATAAAGAAGGAGCAGATGGTGTTATTAGACGTTGTGTACCTAAGCATGAACAGGAACAGATCCTACGCAAGTGTCACTCCGAGGCTTATGGAGGACACCACGCTTGAGATAGAACTGCACATAAGGTATTGCAATCCAATTTTTATTGGCCTACTCTCTTCAAGGATGCCCGTAAGTTTGTCTTATCTTGTGATGAATGTCAAAGAATTGGTAATATTAGTAGACGTCAAGAAATGTCTATGAATTATTCACTTTTTATTGAACCATTTGATGTCTGGGGCTTCGATTATATGGGACCTTTTCCTGCCTCTAATGGATACACACATATCTTAGTTGTTGTTGATTACATTACTAAGTGGGTAGAAGCTATTCCAACTAGTAGTGCTGATCATAACACTTCTATTAAAATGCTTAAAGAAGTTACTTTTCCGAGGTTTAGAGTCCCTAGATATTTAATGACTGATGGTGGTTCACATTTTATTCATGGTGCTTTCCGAAAAATGCTTGCTAAATATGATGATAATCATAGAATTGCATCTCCTTATCACCCACAGTCTAGTGGTCTAGTAGAATTGAGCAACAGAGAGCTCAAGTTAATTTTGCAAAAGATTGTCAATAGATCTAGAAAGAATTGGTCCAAGAAACTTGATGATGCATTATGGGCCTATAAAACTGCAAATAAAAATCCTATGGGTATGTCTCCGTATAAAATGGTTTATGGAAAAGCATGTCACTTACCTCTCGAACTAGAACATAAGGCTTATTGGGCTATTAAGGAGCTCAACTACGATTTCAAACTTCTTGGGTGAGAAGAGGTTATTTGACATTAGCTCACTTGATGAATGGAGAACCCAAGCTTATGAGAATGCCAAATTGTTTAAAGAAAAAGTTAAAAGATGGCATGACAAAAGAATACAAAAGCGTGAGTTTAATGTAGGTGATTATGTATTGCTATACAACTCTCGTTTAAGATTTTTTGCAGGAAAACTTCTCTCTAAATGGGAAGGCCCTTACGTTATCGAGGAGGTCTACCGTTCCGGTGCCATAAAAATTAATAACTTCGAAGGCACAAATCCGAAGGTGGTGAACGGTCAAAGAATCAAACATTATATCTCGGGTAATCCTATAAATGTTAAAACCAATGTTATTGAAACCGTAATACCGGAGGAATACATAAGGGACACTTTCCGGAACGTTTCAGACTCCGAAAAGGAATAGGTATGTGGTACGGTAAGTAAACCGACTCCAAAACAATTCTAATGGCAATTTTTTTCCGTTTTGGAATATTTAGAAAAATAGAAAAATAAGAAGCTGTCCGGGAAGGACACGAGGCCTCCACGAGGGTGGAGGGCGCGCCCCCTGCCTCGTGGCCACCTCGTGCGTTCTCCGGACTCCGTTTTCTTGCACGTTACGTATTTTGGTCGGTAAAAATTCATTATATATTCTCCCGAAGGTTTTGACCACCATATCATGCAATTATCCTCTGTTCTTGTTTCGAGCTGTTTCTCTGACAGATCTAGATCATCATGACGTCTCCAAGCGCCCCCAAGGACAAGTTCTTTGAGAAGGTCATCAACCCCTACCTCGCGGAGGTGCTGCAACACCCTCAAACTATTGAGATGCGTGATGGGTTGCTGCACATCCGCGATGTTGAGGGACCACAGAGGACCGGAAGCATGGAGACAAGGCTTGAAGCAATGGAGCAACAAGTTTTCAAGTGCCAGGAGATGGTGGAGCGTGGACTTGACTCCAATCACATAATGATCGCGGAGTTCACCAACAACCACAAGCTGGATGCCAAGGACATTGGGGAGGCCATCTTCAAGCTCCACGAGAAAATCGAGCACCTCCAAGCCCAAATCTATGACCTGCAAAACCAAAACTGTGAGTATGAATATAGATTCAAAAGGATGAGTTTGGCTGTAGATTTAAGGATCCCGGAGACTCGATCATCCTTCTATGATGGTGAGCCTATGCCTTGGAAGATGGACGACAAGCCTACGTCATCAACAATCCCTTCACCAGCAAAGGAGATATAATCACATGGGTATGGGCACTCCCCTTGGCAACTGCCAAGCTTGGGGGAGATGCCGCGGTATCGTATCACCACCACATCTCCTATCTTTACCGTTTTTCTTAGTTCGATCCTATTAGTAGTATCTTGATCTAGCAGAATAAAGTTTTGGTATGATATATTTTTGAGTTTTGCTTTATGATCCCTCTATGTAATCGAGTCCGTGAGCTATATAATAAAGATTAGTGTTGAGTCAAGGGCTTGATTATTTTGCTATGATCTTGAGTGAATAAAAGAAAAGAGAAAAGAATAAAAAGAAATAAAAAAGAGATCATATTGATCTTATTGAGAGTAATGACTTCACATAGAAAGAGTATGATGATTAAAAATTGTTGAGAGTTGACAAACATAGATTTGGTCATCGTTGCAATTAATAGGAAGTAATAAAGAAAGAGGGGTTTAACATATAAATATACTATCTTGGACATCTTTTATGATTGGGAGCACTCATTAAAATATGACATGCTAAAGAGTTGATGTTGGACAAGGAAGACAACGTAATGGGTTATGTTTTCTTATATCTGAGATAAAGTATATTGTCATGGATCATCCAACATGTTGAGCTTGCCTTTCCCCCTCATGCTAGCCAAATTCTTTGCACCAAGTAGAGATACTACTTGTGCTTCCAAATACCCTTAAACCCAGTTTTGCCATAAGAGTTCACCATACCTACCTATGGATTGAGTAAGATCCTTCAAGTAAGTTGTCATCGGTGCAAGCAATCAAAATTGCTCTCTATATATGTATGATTGATTGGCATGGAGGAAATAAGCTTTGTACGATCTTGTGATGTGGAAGAAATAAAAGTGACGAACTGCATAATAAAGGTTCATATCATAAGTGGCAATATAAAGTGACGTTCTTCCGCATTAAGATTTTGTGCATCCAACCCTGAAAGCACATGGCAACCTCTGCTTCCCTCTGCGAAGGGCCTATCTTTTATTATTATCTTTTATCTTATGCAAGAGTCATGGTGATCCTCACCTTCCCTTTTTACATTTTATCCTTTGGCAAGCACAGTGTGTTGGAAAGATCCTGATAGATATATCTAATTGGATGTAAGTTAGCATGAACTATTATTGTTGACATTACCCTTGAGGTAAAAGGTTGGGAGGCGAAACTATAAGCCCCTATCTTTCTCTGTGTCCGGTTAAAACTTCGTAACCACAAGTATTGCGGGAGTGTTAGCAATTATGAAAGACTAAATGATAGTTGAGTATGTGGACTTGCTAGAAAGCTCTGACATAGACTCTTTCTGATATTATGATAAATTGCAATTGCCTCAATGACTGAGATTATAGTTTGTTAGTTCTCAATAAAGTTTGTGATTCATACTTTGCATTGTGAATAAATTATTACTTGAGCATAAGGAATCATATGACAATATCCATATATGTTGCTGTTATGAGAATAATCATGATGCCCTCATGTCCGTATTTTATTTTATCGACACCTCTACCTCTAAACATGTGGACATACTTATCGTTATCGGCTTTCGCTTGATGACAAGCGAGGTCTAAGCTTGGGGGAGTTGATACGTCCATTTTGCATCATGCTTTTATATCGATATTTATTGCATTATGGGCCGTTATTACACATTATGTCACAATATTTATGCCTATTCTCTCTTATTTTACAAGGTTTACATAAGGAGGGAGAACGCCGGCAGCTGGAATTCTGGGTTGGAAAAGGAGCAAATATTAGAGACCTATTCTGCACAACTCCAAAAGTCCTGAAACTCCATGAAAGTTATCTTTGGAAATAATAAAAAATACTGAGCGGAAGAAATACGTCAGGGGGCCTCCACCTGTCCACGAGGGTGGGGGGCGCCCTACCCCCTGGGCGCGCCACCTGCCTCGTGGGCCTCTGTTGGCCCTCTGGTGGCCATCTTCTGCTATATGAAGTCTTTCATCCGAAGAAAAATCATAAGCAAGCTTTCGGGACGAGACTCCGCCACGAGTGAACCAATCTAGGGCTCCGGCAGAGCTGTTCTGCCGGGGACACTACCCTCCAGGAGGGGGAAATCATCACCATCGTCATCACCAACGCTCCTCTCATTGGGAGAGGGCAATCTCCATGAACATCTTCACCAGCACCATCTCCTCCCAAACCCTAGTTCATCTCTTGTATCCAATTCTCTTGTCTCTAAGTCTGGGATTGGTACATGTAGGTTGCTAGTAGTGTTGATTACTCCTTGTAGTTGATGCTAGTTGGTTTATTTGGTGGAAGATCATATGTTCAGATCCTTTATGCATATTAATACCCCTCTGATTATGAACATGAATATGCTTTGTGAGTATTTACGTTTGTTCACGAGGACATGGGAGAAGTCTTGCTATTAGTAGTCATGTGAATTTGGTATTCGTTCGATATTTTGATGAGATGTATGTTGTCTCTCCTCTAGTGGTGTTATGTGAACGTCGACTACGTGACACTTCACCATTATTTGGGCCTAGAGAAAGGCATTGGGAAGTAATATGTATATTATGTGTTGCTAGAGTGATGAAGCTTAAACCCTAGTTTATGCGTTGCTTCGTAAGGGGCTGATTTGGATCCATATGTTTCATGCTATGGTTAGGTTTACCTTAATACTTATTGTGTAGTTGCGGATGCTTGCAATAGGGGTTAATCATAAGTGGGATGCTTGTCCAAGTAAGGGCAGCACCCAAGCACCGGTCCACCCACATATCAAATTATCAAAGTACCGAACGCGAATCATATGAACGTGATGAAAACTAGCTTGACGATAATTCCCATGTGTCCTCGGGAGCGCTTTGCTTCATATAAGAGTTTGTCCAGGCTTGTCCTTTGCTACAAAAAGGATTGGGCCACCTTGCTGCACTTTATTTACTTTTGTTACTTGTTGCTCGTTACCAATTATCCTATCACAAAACTATCTGTTACCTATAATTTCAGTGCTTGCAGAGAATACCTTGCTGAAAACCGCTTATCATTTCCTTCTGGTCCTCGTTGGGTTCGACACTCTTACTTATCGAAAGGGCTACGATAGATCCCCTATACTTGTGGGTCATCAACGTGATACCGGATTTGCCTTCCCACCGGAGCTCACTCAGTTGATCCAGCAGCAGAATGCCTTGATGCAATTGTTAGTTCAGAACCAAGGCAACAACAACAACAACAACAACAACAACAACAACAACAACAACAACAACAACAAAAACCCACCGCCACCACCTCCAGTTGACAACTTAGCCCGTTTTCTGAGGTTGCAGCCGCCGGTGTTTTCTAGTAGCACCGAGCCGATAGTTGCAGATGATTGGCTACGCCGTATTGGAAGGGAGCTGACCACCGCAGGTTGCACAGATGCTGAGAAGGTGCGCTTTGCCGCACATTAATTGGATGGACAGCAGCATCATGGTGGGAGAATTACACAACCACTTTCCCTATAGCCAATGTCACTTGGGATCAGTTTCAGCAAGCATTCCGCACAGCACCACGTCTCAACTGGAGCTATGAGCATGAAGAAGCGTGAGTTTCGTAACTTACGCCAGGGAAATCGTACTGTAGCTCAGTACGTGGATGAGTTTAGCAAGTTATCTCGCTATGCCCCTGATGATGTGGCCACAGATGCCGCGAAGCAGGAGAAGTTTATGGAAGGGCTGAATGATGAAATGAGCATGCAGTTGATGGCAGAGACATTTAACAACTACCAGGAGCTGGTAGACAAGGCTCTCATGATTGAAGGGAAGCAGCAGCAGATTGATAGCCGCAAGAGGAAGTACGGACAAGGGAAGTACAATTCAGGAGCTCAGCAGAAGCCTCGCTTTACTACGAACTCGGGAGGATTTACCAATAACCATGGAGGCCACACTCACAATGGAGGAAGTCCTCATAACCATAATGGCCACAAGAATGGGAATGGGAATGGAGCAAGCAACAATCAGAACCGCTCTAACCCAACCACACCCACCAAGAAGGACCAGAGTCACATTACTTGTTTCAAGTGCGGGAAGACTAGACACTACGCCAATGATTGCCCTGAGTTGAAGAATGGCAATGGAAATGGAAGCTCTGGGAAGAAGCCTAACCCATTCAACCGAGGACAAGTGAACCACGTTAACGTGGAGGAGGTTTAAGAGCAGCCAGACACCGTTATCGGTAAGTCTTTGGTTAAGTCATTTACTGCACTCGTTCTTTTTTATACCGGCGCATTGCATTCATACATATCAAGGGGATTCGTGGATAAGCATAAGTTGCCCACTAAAGTTCTTAAGACACCTATGCTAGTAACCTCACCCGGAGCTGAGTATATGGCAAGCAGAGGATGTTTTCAGATGCCATTAACCATAGGTAGTCATACTTTCCCCTCGGACCTTATAATTCTGGAGTCACAAGGGTTGGATGTGATACTGGGCATGGATTGGTTGTCGATGTATGGGGGGAACATCGATTGCGCCAGTAAGTCGATTTATCTCACCACCCCGGAGGGAAAAAGGATCAAGTATGTATCCAGGCATACGTCAAGGAGGACCCAAGTAAATTCCCTCTCAGGAGTTGTTCAGGAGGAAGTGCCTGTTATGAAGGATTACCCGGATGTGTTTCCAGAGGAATTACTAGGCATGCCACCGGATCGAGACATTGAGTTCTTAATAGAACTATTGCCAGGCACCGGGCCTATATTGAAGAGACCATACCGGATGCCCGCAAACGATCTGGAGGAGATTAAGAAGCATATTAAGGAGTTATTGGAGAAAGGTTACATCCGACGAAGTTCATCACCGTGGGGAGCCCCAGTGCTCTTGGTTAGATGGATCGTTGAGGATGGTTGTTGATTATCGGGCATTGAATGAAGTGACGATCAAGAACAAGTACCCACTGCTGATGATCAATGATTTGTTTGACCAGCTGCAAGGAGCTAAAGTGTTTTCAAAGAACGACCTACGATCAGGATACCACCAGTTGAAGATTCGGGAGAAGGATATACCTAAGACAACTTTCACCACAAGGTACGGGCTGTATGAGCATACGGTTATGTCATTTGGATTGACTAATGCCCCTGCATATTTCATGAGTATGATGAACAAAGTGTTCATGGAATTCTTGGATAAGTTTGTTGTGGTGTTCATGGATGATACCTTGGTATACTCGAAGAATGAAGAGAAGCACAAGGAGCATTTGCGTTTAGTTCTCGAGAAACTCAGGGAACATCAGTTGTATGCCAAGTTTAGCAAGTGTGAGTTTTGGTTGAAGGAAGTTGGATTCCTTGGACATGTTATATCAGGAGAAGGTTTAGCAGTAGACCCCACCAAGGTTCGGTCGATCCACCGAGTGGTTGGCACCCACTTGATCGGCCGAGATCCATGATTTTCTTGGACTCGCGGGATATTACCGGAGATTCATTGAGAATTTTTCCAAGATTGCGAAGCCCATGACGGAGTTGTTGAAGAAAGACACCAAGTTCAAATGGACAAAAGAATGTGAGGCCAGTTTTCAGGAGTTGAAGAAACATTTGACTACAACCCCTGTGCTAATTCTGCCAGATATACGTAAGGACTTCCAGGTGTATTGCGATGCTTCACGCTTAGGACTTGGAGGTGTACTTATGCAAGACGAAAGAGTTGTCTCGTATGCCTCACGACAGCTTCGACCGCATGAGTTGAATTATGCCACGCATGATTTCTAGTTAGCAGCTGTGGTGCATGCACTCGAGACTTGGAGACACTTTCTGATTGGAAACCGTTGTGATGTGTACACGGATCACAAGAGTTTGAAGTATATTTTCACACAAAAGGAGCTGAACCTCAGGCAGAGGAGATGGTTAGAACTCATAAAAGATTATGACATGAAGCTGCATTATCATCTAGGAAAGGCCAATGTTGTAGCAGACGCCTTGAGCCGTAAGAGTTATGTTAACACCCTTGTAAGCGGAGGGATGCCAAAGGACTTAGCCGAGGATCTCAGGGAACTTCATTTGGAGATTGTTCCTAGAGGTTTTGTTGCAACTATGGAAGTTCAGTCTACATTGTTGGGAAAGATTCGGGAAGCTCAAAAGGATGATAAGGAGATTGCCGAGTTAAAGGAGAGAATGGGTGAAGGAAAAGCCAAAGGTTTTCGTGAGGATGAGCACGACACCTTGTGGTTCGAGGACCATGTTTATGTGCCCAATAATGCAGAAATCGGGAAGTTGATACTACAGGAAGCTCATGACTCACCATACTCGATTCACCCGAAACACCAAGATGTATTTGGATTTGAAGGAGCGTTTACGGTGGTGGTATGAAGAAGGATATTGCCGAGTATGTAGCCGTATGTGATGTATGTCAGAGAGTGAAGGCAGAACATCAGAAGCCAGCAGGATTACTGCAGCCTATGCCGATACCCGAATGGAAGTGGGATAAGCTTGGCATGGATTTCATCACCGGATTGCCCAGGACCCGATTGGGATATGATTCTATCTGGGTAGTAGTTGATCGCTTGACTAAAGTGGCTCACTTTATCCCAGTGAAGACCACCTATACAAGTGCGAAGTTGCCCAAGATATATATGACCAGGATCGTATATGCGCATGGAGTTCCGAGGACCATCGTATCAGATAGAGGAACGCAGTTTACTTCAAAGTTTTGGCATCAGTTGCACTAGACTTTGGGTACGAGGCTAGAGTTCAAGATGACCTTTCATCCACGCAGATGGAGATGAATGAGAGAGAGTCAATCAGATTCTGGAAGATGTGTTGAGAGCTTGTGCGCTAGATTATGGATCTAGTTGGGATGAAAATTTGCCCTACGCAGAGTTCTCGTACAACAATAGCTACCAGGCCAGTTTGAAGATGGCACCGTTCGAGGCCCTGTATGGACGAAGGTGCAGAACACCGTTGATGTGGGATGAAGTTGGAGACCGACAGTTTTTTGGACCAGATTTGATCAAGGAGTCCGAAGAGAAGGTTAAGTTGATTCGAGACAGACTGAAGGTAGCTCAGCCAAGGCAGAAGAGTTATGCAGACTCGAAATGCAAGGAGGTAGTCTATGAAATCAGAGACAGATCATATCTGCGAGTGTCGCCTCTGCGAGGAGTTAAACGTTTTGGAGTTAAAGGAAAGTTAGCCCCAAGATTTGTAGGACCATACCGAGTTTTGGAACGAATGGGAGAGGTTGCCTACAAGTTGGAGTTACCCGAAGGACTGTCACGAGTTCATGATGTGTTTCACATTTCCCAGTTGAAGAAGTGTCATGCTAAGATGGCTGATATACCCCTGAGGGATCTGATTGCCTCGAAGCGATTCGGTTGGATGATGATCGACCTATGAGGAGAAACCAGTCAAGATTCTCGAGTTTGCCACCGATTCACACGCGATGAAGGTTATCAAGTTTTGCAAAGTCTAGTGGAGCCACCATACCAAGGATGAAGCCACACGGGAGCGAGAGGATGATCATGGCGACGGACCGAATGGATCTAGCGCTACGTGCTCGATGTCATCCTGGATCGATGTCGACACCACACAATACTTCAAGGATTTATAGCGGAGTAGCAATCACACACTTATTACATCGTTGTCCACAAGGGAACTTAATACAATAATATGGCTTAAGGCCATCTAATAATAACAGGAAGGCTTGGAAGACAAGTGAGTCCATCAACTCCATCGGCATCCTTGAGTATAGAACCACGACCTAACACCTTACTCGACGTTCGAAAAGTCTGCAACGTGAAAAGTTGCAGCCCGAAAACGGTCAGGACATGGAATATCTTGGCAATGTAACACATAGAGAACAATGAAGCAACAAGCCTATACTACATGCATATATGGCTGGTGGTAAGGCTCTCTGATTACATTTTTGCATAAAGCTGATTTTTCCCTACATCAAAGGAATAATTTTTATTTAACTATCATGGTGGTTGTTAAACATTGAGAATGGTTGACAGCATCCTCAATCCCAATTAATAAGTACTCATTAAAACCCAATAACTTTTATTAGAAGTAACATGTTGAGATTCACATGATATTCAAGTACTAGATACTCAAGATGTCCATAACCAGGGACACGGCTAATCATGATTAGTTTATACACTCTGCAGAGGTTTGCGCACTTTTCCCCACAAGACTCGATCGCCTCCGTTTGGTTCTCGCACTACATGGTGTTTGAGAGACGGATGACCGAGACACAGTCTTTCGAAGCGCTTAGCACCTTACATGTGGGTAGACCGTACCAACCTACATCCCCTACATCAGCTAGCCTACCCGTAAGAGTTCGCACAACTTAGTCAACTACGCCAGAGCCCATAATTGGCTTGTGGCTGCACGGAAGTTTCTAGTTTGAATAATCTTATGATCCCTTAGAGCACGGGTGGCGGTCCAAAGAAATACAGCAAGTCTGATAGAAACCAGTGCCTCAATCCACCCAGATGTGTGTTTAGGTTGCCACCTTAGATAAACCATTAATTAACAATCTCACATCTGTCATGGATATTCACTCACCCAATCCACGTCTACTAGCATAGCATGGCGAAAAGCAAACGAGAAGTAACTCCCAAGGTTTCATAAGTAAAACAGTAATAGGTACTACCTCAATCTACTTCCCATCCCACAATTTAATTAGATCCTAAACATGCAAGTGTTTGAGGGTTTGATCTAATGCATAAAACCGGGTAGTAGAAAAGGCATGATCAAAGTGTTACTTGCCTTGTTGATGATCCATGAGTCCTAGAGATTCAAGTAACAAGCGGCGCACTCCGTGATCTAACGCAGACAAACAACAAGCATACAATAAGTACTCATCTAATGCACAGGGAAATCTCGAATAAAAGATCTAACCAGATAGTTCAATTTAAGAACCACAGTTGCAAAAGAATCGAATCAAATAAAGCATCGAAAGTCGGAACTCGAGAGAGAACGACTCGGTTTAGCAATCTGAAATTAGGTCAAAATTTCATAGTAGCAAAACTCTATGTAAGTAGGGTAGTCGAACGGCGGTTTCAGAACGAAACTCCAGCGCTTGAATCACTGATTCGATAAACGAGCAAGAAATAAAACAGATTTGAAAATCGGATCGTAAATCGAATCAAAAACAATGGATTAAATCCGATTTAAAAGAAAACGACGAACGGATTAAATAACGGACGTTAGATTAGCAGAACTAATCCAACGAACGCGTTCATTGAAACGAACGGTCGGTGAACGTTCACTAAATAAGAAAACCGAAAAAATAAAATCAATCTAGGTTTTTGAAAAAACCGAACATCGCAAAAAACCGGATCGGTCTTTTAACAAAACCGGATCGGATCGGATCGGGCGGCTACCTCCGGTGATCGCCGGGGCTCCGGCAAGGGCGAGGGGCGGCGGGTCGGGAGGGCGGCGAGGGCGGCGGGGCTCCGGCGTCGGGACGGCGGGCGCCCGGCAAGGCGGACTCGGCTAGGGCGGCGGGCGGGTGAGAGAGAGGGGGAGGCGGTATTTAAGGGAGAGGGGCGGCGGGTGGCTTGGGGAGGGCAAGCCGGGAGGCGGGCGAGCCGGACTCGACGGCGGGCAAGGCTGCCCCGAATGGGACTTCAGGGCGGCAAGGCGAGGGAGAGTGAGGAGGCGGCGGCACTGGCCGGGCCTGGCTGGTTGGGCCTACTGGGCCTTGGCCTGTGGGCGCGATTTTTTAAATTAAAACAAAACGAATTAAAAAATACCAAATGAACTCGATTTAAATAAAACAAATTTTCCCGACTCCTAAAAATGAGTCGAACAAAATGAACTTTTAAAAGCGGCAAACATGCAATAATTTTTTAAAATGCTCATTTTGCCTAAGCAAAATAAATCTTTCAAAAACCAAATTTGATTTATTTATAAAATCTTCGTTTTCCTAAATGTTGGGGAAAGTCATATTATTCCCTCTCAAAATATTTTTATAGGAAAAACTTTATGAAGATAATTTAAATAAATCAATGATCCTATTTCCAAAATTTGAGAAATCCCAAATTTGAAAATAATGAAACTTCCAACTCTCTCCGAGGGTCCTTGAGTTGCGTGAAATTTTCTAGGATCGGAAAAATGCGAGAAAAATATGATATGCATGATGACCTAATGTATAACATTCCAAATTGAAAATTTGGGATGTTACAAACCTACCCTTAAGATGAATCTAGCCCTCGAGATTCGGGTTGGTTAGAAAATAGGTGAGGGTGGTCCTTGAGCAAAACTTCCTCTCTTTCCTGTGTGGCTTCATCCTCGGTGTGGTGGCTCCACCGAACTTTGCAAAACTTGATAACCTTGCTGCGGGTAACTCTGCTGGCATAATCGAGAATCTTAATGTGTTTTTCCTCATATGTCAAGTCATCCTTCAAGCGAATTGCTTCCGGTGTACTTGTGTCTCTTAACGGTACCTCTGCTATCTCGGGTGACATTTCTTCAATCGAGAAACATGGAATACATCATGAACTCCCCGACAGTCCTTCCGTAATTCCAACTTATAAGCAACTTCTCCCATGCGTTGCAAAATCTTATACGGTCCAACGAAACGGGTGCTAACTTTCCTTTAACTCCAAAACGCTTAACTCCTCAAGCGGGATACTCTAAGATATACTGCTCTCCAACTTCATACTCAATCGCTGCGCTTTGAATCGGCATAGCTCTTTTATGCAGGATCGGGCTACCTTGAGCACATCTCGAATCAACTTAACTTTCTGCTCGGACTCCTTAATCAAATCTGGTCCAAACAACCGACGATCTCCAGTTTAAGTCCCATAACAATGGTGTCCTGCACCTTCTTCCATACAAAGCCTCGAAGGTGCCATCTTCAAGCTGGTTTGGTAACTGTTATTGTAGGAAAATTCTGCATACGGCAAATTATCATCCCGGCTAGATCCATAATCTAGTGCACAAGCTCTCAAAGATATCTTCCAAAATCTGATTGACTCTCTCACCCGTCCATCGGTCTGTGGGTGGAAAGTCGCATCAATTCCAATCGGGTTCCCAATGTTTCGTAACCGTTGGTTCCAAAATTTCGAGGTAAACCGGGTTCCTCTATCTCGACACGATGCTCCTCGGAACTCCGTGTAAGCACACAATTACGGTCATGTATATCTTTGCCAACTTAGCACTGCTATAGGTGGTCTTGATCGGAATAAAATGAGCTACCTTTGTTAAACGCGACTATAACCCAAATCGAGTCATATCCTCGAACGAGTCTTTGGCAATCCTGTGATAAAATCCATGCCTAGTTTATCCCACTTCCATTCGGTATCGGCAATGGTTGTAACAATCCTCGCCGGCTTACGATGTTACGCCTTTACTTTCGACATACATCACAAACTGCTACATACTCCGCAATATCCTTCTTCATTCCGGTCCACCAGAAAGTATTCTTCAAATCCAAGTACATCTTGGTATTTCACAGGTGAATCGAATAGGGTGAATCATGAGCTTCTTGTAAAATCAACTTCACGATCTACGGGTCATTGGGCACATAAACACGGTCTTCAAACCATAGGGTATCGTGCTCATCCTCACGAAATCCTTTAGCTTTTCCTTTGCTCATTTTCTCCTTTATAGAGGCAACTTCCTTATCTCGCCTTTTGGGCTTCTACGATTTTGTCCATCGCTGTATTTGAATCTCCAATCTTTGCTACATAGCCTCTCGAACTATTTCCAAACATAGCTCTCGAAGGTCCTCGGCTAACTCATTGGGTATTCCTCCCATCATTAGGGTATTGACGTGGCTCTTACGGCTCAATGCGTCTGCTATGACATTAGCCTTCCCGGGGTGATAATGCAATCTCATGTCATAATCCTTGATAAGCTCTAACCATCTCCTTTATGCGAGATTCAATTCTTCATACGTGTGAAGATGTACTTCAAACTCTTGTGGTCCGTATATACTTCACAATGATTTCCAATGAGAAAATGTCTCCACGTCTTCGTGGCATGCACAACGGCTGCTAACTCCAAATCATGAGTGGCATAATTCAACTCATGGGGCTTAAGTTGTCGTGAAGCATACGAAACAACTCTTCCTTCCTGCATAAGCACTGCTCCAAGTCCTCGGCGTGAAGCGCCGCAATACACCTCATAATCCTTAGTCCGATCTCGCAATATCAAAACTGGTGAGGTAACCAATCTTTTCTTCAACTCCACGAAAACTTGCCTCACAGTCCTCACCCATATGAATTTGTTTTCCTTCTTCAACAATTCTGTCATAGGCTTAGCAATCCTTGAGAAATTCTCAATGAACCTTCGTAGTATCCTGCGAGTCCTAGGAAACTCCGAATCTCTCCAACCGTCGTTGGTGCTTCCCATTTGGTTACGGTCTCAACTTTTGTGGGGTCAACTGCTATTCCTTCTCCGGATATAACATGTCCGAGAAATCCAACTTCCTTTAGCCAAAACTCACATTTCTTGAACTTGGCATACAACTGGTGTTCCCTCGGTTTCTCCAAAACCAATCGCAATGTTCCTTGTGTTCCTCTTCATTCTTCGAGAAAATCAAAATGTCATCAATGAACACCACGATGAACTTATCCAAAAACTCCATAAACACTTTGTTCATCGTGTTCATGAAATAGGCTGGTGCGTTAGTCGGTCCAAATGACATAACGGTATACTCGTATAGTCCATATCTCGTGGTAAATGCTGTCTTGGGTATGTCCTGCTCCCGAATCTTCAATCGATGGTACCACGATCGCAAGTCGATCTTGAAAACACCTTGGCTCCTTGCAAGCGATCAAACAGGATCATTTATCATAGGTAGTGGGTACTTGTTCTTGATTGTTACTTCATTCAATCCACGATAATCAACAACCATTCTTAACGATCCGTCCTTCTTCTCCACTAGCAAAATGGGTGATCCCCAAGGTGAAGAACTTGGGCGTATAAAACCTTTATCCAAAAGCTCCTTAATCTGCTTCTTGATTTCCGCCAAATCCTGTCTTTGGCATCCTATACGATTAACCCGATATCGGGCCTGTTCTCGGCAACAGCTCGATCAAAAACTCAATGTCTCTATCCGGTGGCATTCACAGCAACTCTTCCGGAAATACATCGGAAAATCCTTCACCATCGGTACTTCTTCCCGCACCACTCGATAAGCAATTAACTTGCGCTCTTCTCATTGATGCCGTGATACATACTTAATCCTTCTTCCTTACGGTGTGGTGAGCAAAATTGACTTTGTGGTGCAATCTATGTTTCCTCCATACCTTGATAACCAATCCATACCTAATATCACATCCAATCCTTGGGATTCCAGTAACTATTAGGTGCGAGGGGAAAACATAGTGTCCAATCCTTAATGGCGCCGATCACACCATTTACTAGCCATGTACTGCCTCGGGTGAGGTTACTAGCATGGGTGACCTAAGGGCTTGGGTTGGTAACTTGTACTTATCCACAAATCCCTTGATATGTATGAATGCGATGCACCAAAGATCGAAAAGAACAAGCTGCGATAAATGACTTAACCAAAACTTACCGACATCGCATCGGGCTGATCTTCAACCTCCTCCACTTCAATGTGGTTCACTGTCCCCTATTGAAAGGGTTGGGCTTCTTTCGAGCTTCCATTGCCATTTCCATTACGCCTTCTCGGACAGTCATTTGCATAATGCCCGATCTTGCGGCACTTAAAGCAAGTAACATGACTCAGGTCTACTTTGGATGGTGTTGACGGTTGGTGCGATTCTGTCCATTGCTTCCTCCATTCTGCTCCCATTCTTGGTGCTGTTATGGTTATGCGAATTACCTCCTCCATGGGTATGCCGAACTGAATTCTGACTTAGGGGTATAACGAGGTTTCGCTGAGCTCGAGTTATACTTCCCTTGCCCGCATTACTTTCACGGTTCTCAATTTGTCGCTGCTTTCCTTCAATCATGAGGGCTCGGTCTACTAACTCGATAGTTATTGAAACTGCTACCATCAACGGCATCTTGAACTCATCATTCAGTCCTTCTAGAAACTTCTCCTGTTTAGGCATCAAGAGTAACGTCATCCGGGGCATAACGTGCTAGTTTACTAAAGTCATCCACGCATCGCCAACAGTCCTTCCTCCTTGGCGTAAGTTGCGAAACTCACGCTTCTTCATGGCCATAGCTCCTGCTGAAACATGGGCGGTCATGAAAAGCTTGCAGAAATTGATCCCATGTGGCGGTGTCTACAGGGTAAGTGGCTGTGAAATTCTCCCACCATGCTGCCAAGGGGTCCTTCAAGCTGATGTGCTGCAAACTTCACTCTTTCTCCATCCGTGCATCCCGCAGTGGTCAGCTCCTTCCTATCTTGCGGAGCCGGTCATCTCGCTACAATTGGCTCGGTGCTCTTTGGAATACACCGCGGGTTTAGTCTAAGGAAACGAGTCGATGATCCGCAGTGGTGGTGGCGGTGGGTTGTTGTTGTTGTTGTTGTTGCCCGGTTACGCACCAATGTTTGAATCGGGGTATTCTGCTGGATCAATTGGGTGATCTCTGGCGGAAAGCGAATCCGGGTCGCGTCTCGGAGGCATCGATGGGTTTAGAAAAGATGAGAATTTAGAATAGAATGAGGTCTAAGGGAATCACTACCCAAATGCACATGAGCAAATACACACAAAATCACTTCATTCAATCAAACAAAGGCTTACAACGATCTAGCTATCGCAAAAGTGCGTGTACTATAATGTTTACATGGAGGGAATACTACTAATATGTGGGGGACTTCTACTAATTTGAACCGTGGAAGACTCCATAATGTCCGCTCGACTTCATCTTCAAAGTCGGGTTCACTTGGATCCGAATCGGTGTCGTCGATGTTGATGTAGTCGCTTGGGCAATCGACATACTGGTCTTCATTCCCGAGCGCCAACTTCTTCTTGATTCTTCAATCTCATACTTAAGATCGTTATTGTGTCTTGCTAGAGCCACGATCTCGTCCATATAGTCCTTGCGAAGTTGTCTTTAGTTCTTCTTCAAGTTCGATGATCCTTCCCTTTGCATTACGCAACTCCAACATATCATTGTACATCCGGTTCTCTGGCGCCGAATGTGCTTTGGTTTAACTCTGGATGAATGCTGCAATGGATCTATCCTTCTTGGTGCCGACGACGTCCCATTTGTCATCTCGGCGTCCGCAAATCTGGGTAGATTGTGTCCTTAAGGTCTTCTTGATAAACTTCTCCAATGCGTCCCATGGTGATGTGAGCTGCCATGCTCTTTCCTGCACTCCAAGTTGGTGCTTGAAAACAATATCTATAGGCTTGGTGATTGGGGTAATGTCCTTCTGGAACGTGAGCGTGAATCTTCCAAAGCTCCTCTTGAGTGCAGTGGCGTTGAAAGTCCCGTGAAGCTTGGTAGTCCAATGTTCGTGTACTTGGTAACTTCCTTCAAGTGAAATCCAAAAGGTGTGCCTTCATCCGGTTGGGTGTACTTGATCTTCGCGTCCTTCATCCTAAAGAGAGTAGAAAAGATGAGGAGTTAGAAATGAGAAGAGAGTAGTGATCTATGGCTTTATCTTAGTGGTCGTGTCCCTACGGTCGGCGTGTGCTCGATACCATTCTCTCAGAGCGACCGGACCGAATGGATCTAGCGCTCGTGCTCAAGGTCATCCACTGGATCAAGAATGTCGACACCACCAGATTTGAAGGATTTATAGCAGAGTAGCAATCACACACTTATTACATCGTTGTCCACAAGGGAACTTAATACAATAATATGGCTTAAGGCCATCTAATAATAACAAATGAAGGCTTGGAAGACAAGTGAGTCCATCAACTCCATCGGCATCACCGAGTATAGAACCACGAACTAACACCTTACTCGACGTGCGAAAAGTGCATAGCGTGAAAAGTTGCAGCCCGAAAACGGGTTGACACATGGAATATGCCGGCAATGTAACACATAGAGAACAATGAAGCAACAAGCCTATACTACATGCATATATGGCTGGTGGTAAGGCTCTCTGATTTACATTTTTGCATAAAGCTGATTTTTCCCTACATCAAAGGAATAATTTTTATTTAACTATCATGGTGGTTGTTAAACATTGAGAATGGTTGACAGCATCCTCAATCCCAATTAAAAAGTACTCATTAAAACCCAATAACTTTTATTAGAAGTAACATGTTGAGATTCACATGATATTCAAGTACTAGATACTCAAGATGTCCATAACCGGGACACGGCTAATCATGATTAGTTTATACACTCTCTGAGGTTTGCGCACTTTTCCCCACAAGACTCGATCGCCTCCGCTTGGTTCTCGCACTACATGGTGTTTGAGAGGCGGATGACCGAGACATAGTCTTCGTAAGCGCTAGCACCTTACATGTGGGTAGACCGTACCAACCTACAGCCCCTACATCAGCTAGCCTACCCGTAAGAGTTCGCACAACTTAGTCAACTACGCCAGAGCCCATAATTGGCTTGTGGCTGCACACGGAAGTTTCTAGTTTGAATAATCTTATGATCCCTTAGAGCACAGGGTGGCGGTCCGAAGAAATCTGAGCAAGTCCTCGATAGAAACCAGGTGCCTCAATCCACCCAGATGTGTGTTTAGGTTGCCACCTTAGATAAACCATTAATTAACAATCTCACATACATCATGGATATTCACTCACCCAATCCACGTCTACTAGCATAGCATGGCGAAAAGCAAACGTAGAAGTAACTCCCAAGGTTTCATAAGTAAACAGGTAATAGGTACTACCTCAATCTACTTCCCATCCCACAATTTAATTAGATCCTAAACATGCAAGTGTTTGAGGGTTTGATCTAATGCATAAAAAGCTGGGTAGTAGAAAAGGCATGATCAAAGTGTTACTTGCCTTGTCGATGATCCATGAGTCCTAGAGATTCAAGTAACAAGCGGCGCACTCACGGGTGATCTAACGCAGACAAACAACAAGCATACAATAAGTACTCATCTAATGCACAGGAAATCTCGAATAAAAGATCTAACCAGATAGTTCAATTTAAGAACCACAGGTTGCAAAAGAATCGAATCAAATAAAGCATCGAAAGTCGGAACTCGAGAGAGAACGACTCGGTTTAGCAATCTGAAATTAGGTCAAAATTTCATAGTAGCAAAACTCTATGTAAGTAGGGTAGTCGGAACGGCGGTTTCGTAACGAAACTCCAGGCGCTTGAATCACCTGATTCCGATAAACGAGCAAGAAATAAAACAGATTTGAAAATCGAATCAGAAATCGAATCTGAAAAACAATGGATTAAATCCGATTTAAAAGAAAACGATGAACGGATTAAATAACGGATGTTCGTTAACAGAACTAATCCAACGAACGCGTTCATTGAAACGAACGGGTCGGTGAACGTTCACTAAATAAGAAAACCGAAAAAATAAAATCAATCTAGGTTTTTGAAAAAACCGAACATCATAAAAAACCGGATCGGTCTTTTAACAAAACCGGATCGGATCGGATCGGGCGGCTACCTCGGTGATCGCCATGGGCTCCGGGCGGCGGGCGAGGGGCGCGGGTCGGGAGGGCGGCGAGGGCGGCGGGGCTCTTGCTGGACGGCGGCGGCGGCGCCGGGCGGGCGGACTGGCTAGGGCGGCGGGCGGTGAGAGAGAGGGGGCCAGGCGGTATTTAAGGGGAGAGGGGCGGGCGGGTGGCTTGGGGAGGCAAGCCAGTGTGAGAGGCGGGCGAGCCGGACCACCATGGCAAGGCTGCCCCTCGAGCGGGACTTCTGCCAAGGCAGGCGTCGAGGGAGAGGAGGGAGGCGGCGCGCTGGCCAGCCTGGCCGGTTGGGCACTGGGCCTTGGCCTGTGGGGGGCGCGATTTTTTTTTAAATTAAAACAAAACGAATTAAAAAAATACCAAATGAACTCCGATTTAAATAAAACAAATTTTCCCCGACTCCTAAAAATGAGTCGAACAAAATGAACTTTTAAAAACGGCAAACATGCAATAATTTTTTTAAAATGCTCATTTTTGCCTAAGCAAAATAAATCTTTCAAAATCAATTTGATTTATTTATAAAATCTTCGTTTTTCCTAAATGTTGGGGAAAGTCATATTATTCCCTCTCAAAATATTTTTATAGGAAAAACTTTATGAAGATAATTTAAATAAATCCAATGATCCTATTTCCAAAATTTGAGAAATCCCAAATTTGAAAATAATGAAACTTCAACTCTCTCCGAGGGTCCTTGAGTTGCGTGAAATTTTCTAGGATCGGAAAAATGCGAGAAAAATATGATATGCATGATGACCTAATGTATAACATTCCAAATTGAAAATTTGGGATGTTACAATGACCTTCTCAAAGACCACCCACACCTATTTTCTAGCCAACCCGAATCTCGAGGGCGAGATTCATCTTAAGGGGGTAGGTTTGTAACATCCCAAATTTTCAATTTGGAATGTTATACATAGATCATTCATGCATATTATATTCAATTTTCATATTTGCTTTGTTATCCTAGAAATTCTAAGCAACTCAAGCACCCACGGAGATAGTTGGGGATTTCATCGTTTTCATATTTGAATTTTATCAAATATTGAAACAAGGGTCATTTGTTTTAATTATTTTTCTCTCCGAAAATATTTCATATCATAATATATGAGAAGGGATAATATGACTTCCCCAAAATAATGAAATATTGGAGGAAAAATATTAAAAACAAATAAACATTTTTATTTGGATTCTATTGCTATTTTATTTGAATTAGGAAAAATACGTGTTTCTCAAAATTACATTAGAGTCCTAAATAAATGTCCACCTTGTCCGGTAGATTTTTAGAGGACGGGAAAAATTTATTTCAGGATTTTTTGGGTCCGTTTAGTATTTATTTTCTTCGTTTTTCTGCGTGTCAGAATATTTTAAAAAAACGTGCAACCGCCTTACCGGGCCGTGTTCGACCTGGACACCAACCCGGCCGACCTCTTTATAAGCCGGCCCGCCAGCCCCCCAAACCCTAGCCGCCCCAAGCCCGTACCGGCCGCCTTGCGTTAGCCGCCGCCGCTATCATCGCCGTCATTTGCCGCCGCCGGCCCCGCCGGATTTGTCGTCGCCCTTCCGGAGTGCCCACCGCCGCTACCGTCACATTTGCCGAGGTAGCCGCCGGTTTTTTTAAAAACCGTTCGGTTTTATTTCAAAAACCTAGATTCATTTTTTTATTAGATCGGTTCGGTTCTTCGTCGGTTTATTTATTTTGCGGACGTTCGTCCGTACGTTCGTTTTAATGAGCGCCGTTCACCCGTTAGTTATAGACAGCGAACGTTCGTTCGTTAGCCTGTTCGTCAGTTTTTCTTTTTCCAGGGTTTTTCGTGATTATTTTTTATCGCGATTTCTGATCCGATTTTCGTATTAGTTTATGTTTTCGCCCGTTTATCGGAATCAGGCGATTCAAGCGCCTAAATCATCGTCTCGAAACCCTATTTCCGTTTAAACAACTTGAACAAGATTTTGTGACTGTAAAATTTGACTTTAGTCCAGATTAGTGAACGAATCTTGTTTCTTTCGCATTTTGAGTTTTGTTGCTCCGTTTGATTTGATTCTTTTTGCAAACCGGAGTTCTTCAGTTGAACTTTCTGGTTAGATCTTCTTATTTCAGATTTACCCGTGCATCTTTGCTTGATTGCTTATGTATGCTATTGTTTGTTTGCGATAGAATTTCCGGAGTGCGAAGCGTGCTACTACGAGTCACTAGGTTTTGTGAATCGTCAGCAAGGCAGGTAAGACATTGATCATACTCTTTTCATACCTAGTTTTTATGCATTAGTTCCAATCCTCAAACACTACATGATTAGGATGTGATTAACTTGTGGGTATTTGGAAGTAGATGATGAGGTAGAACCTATTGCCCTGTTTATTATCAAACCTTGGGAGTTACTTTTACGTTATGCTATTATTGCTATGCTATGCTCGTAGCGTGGTATGGGTGAGTGAATCTATGACAGATGTGAGACTGTTATTTAATGTCTCAACTTAAGGTGGCAACTTTAATACACATCTGGGTGGATTGCTTGTTTTGGGCACCTGGGGAATCCAGTGTTGTCCTAGGAGATCCCGGGGTTATACCGTGTGATCCTCCTACGGTCCGCCACCCAGGCTCAAAGGGATCGTGAGATATTTCATGATAGAAATTTCCGCGGGCAGCCACAAGCCATTATGGGCTCTGGCATAATTAAGTATGCTACATGACCTCTTGAAAAGGTGGACTAGCGGATGTAGGGGAAAGTAGGTGTAATTGCTCCACCCGGAGTAAAGAGTTAATTTTTGTGAAAGACTGTTTCTCGGTCATCCGTTTCTCAAACACCATGTAGTGCGAGAAATCCAACGGAGGGGATCGAATCTTGTGGGGAAAAGTGCGCAAACCTCTGCAGAGTGTACAATCTAATCATGGTTAGCCGTGTCTCCGATTATGGACATCTTGAGTATCTAGTACTTGGATTATCCTATTGTATCTCATCACTCTGAAAATTAAACTGTTGGGTTGATGATTATTTTCCTTAATTGGGATTGAGATGGGGTACCACTCTCAGTGTTGTTCAACCATCATGATAGTTAAATAAAATTTATTCCTTTGTTGTAGGGAAAATTTGGCTTTTCGCAAAACATATTAACCATTACAGCCTCCGCCAGCCATATATGCATGTAGTGATTGTATTCTTTTGTTCATTGCTTTAATGTGTTACTTTGCCAGCATATTCCATGTCGACCCGTTTCGGCTGCAAACAGTATTATGTTGCAGACTTTTCGAATGACAGTAAGGTTCGCTAGGCCGTTGTCGTGCACTCAGCTATGCCGTTGGAGTTGATGGACTCACTTTATCTTCCAAGCCTTCATTTGTTATCTTATTTAGATGGCCTTAAGCCATATTTATTGTAATAAGTTCTCTTTTGAGACATTCGATGTAATAAGTGTGTGATTGCATTCTGTTATAAATCCTTCGAGTACTGTGTGTGTCAGCATAACCGATCCAGGGATGACATTTATGCACAGAGATTTGACCATCTGAGGTCGGATCGCTACAAGATGGTATCGAGCACTGCCGAATGTAGGACACGACCACTAAGAAAAGCCATAGGTCACTCTTCTCTACTCATTTCTGACTTCTCTCCATTTTCTATTCTTTAGGATGGCGGACTCAAGGAACAAGTTTGCATAACCGGATGAAGACACACCCGGTTATGGACATCTTGAGTATCTAGTAATTGGATTATCCTATTGTATCTCATCACTCTAAAAATTAAACTGTTGGGTTGATGATTATTTTTCTTAATTGGGATTGAGACGGGGGGTACCACTCTCAGTGTTGTTCAACCACTATGATAGTTAAATAAAATTTACTCCTTTATTGTAGGAAAAAATTGGCTTTTCACAAAACATATTCACCATTACAGCCTCCACCAGCCATATATGCATGCAGTGATTGTATTCTTTTGTTCATTGCTTTACTGTGTTACTTTGCCAGCATATTCCATGTGCTGGCCCGTATTTGGGCTGCAACGTATTATGTTGCAGACTTTTCAGACGATGAGTAAGGTTTGCTAGGCCGTTGTCGTGCACTCAGCTATGCCGTTGGAGTTAATGGGCTCACTTTATCTTTCAAGCCTTCCGCTGTTATCTTATTTAGATGGCCTTAAGCCATATTTATTGTAATAAGTTCTCTTTTGAGACATTCGATGTAATAAGTGTGTGATTGCACTCTGTTATAAATTCTTCGAGTATTGTGTGTGTCAACATTCCCGATTCAGGGATGACACTTATGCACAGAGATTTGATCATCTGAGGTCGGATCGCTACGTCAATCATGGGCCGGCAGCAACTGCAACAACAACTCTTTTTTCCATGGAGGAATGTTGGGTCTCCATCGCTGCCAAAAGGAACGTGGTAATAGTACTGCTACTATTGAATTACTGATAGTACCTACATTAAGCAGCAGTAGAGTAAAATCTTGGACAACACATATGACTATCCACTACTCGTAACTACTCAGAAGGAACTGATTATTTGAAGAAACCCGAACTGCAATACGCACCAGGGAAATACTGTGTCTGAAATCTGTCAACCATCATTGAGTCCACGCTCTCAGAATGTCTGGATATGAATGAATGAATGGAATAAAAAGCAGCTAGCAGGACACTAACACATAATTATGTTCCAAATTGCAAAACAAAAAACACATAATTACGTTCCAATTCGAAAAACATAAAACACATAATGATGTTCCATCGTCTGGGCAAGGGCGCAGACAGCCGCACCTGTGCTGTGCATCAACAACCTACAGACTGTACTGCTCACTTTGTATATTCCTGTTCTCAATCCTTGTTTTCGTAAGGACTTGTTTGCTTTTCCAAGCCATGTCTCGTCAGGTGGAGAAAGTAGGCAAAACATTTATATATTTATTTCTATAGCAAAGCATTCCTTGTTCGGCCGTTGGAGAAACGAAAAGCACCTCCGTCTCCGTGTGTGCCTCGTTGCTGCGCGTTTGACTGCCCTTCTCGGCTTTCTTTACCTGTGTCTGTCCATTCAGTGAGTCTAGCTCGGTTCAAAAACACCTGCGGCCGGTTCCTTTCTTCCGACGCTTCAATCCTTCAATTCAAACTGCTCGCGCGATCACTGTGGCAGTATCCGTTGCCGATGCGTGTTTGTGCAGTGGTCGCGCCCTACCACTAAATCTTTCCAAGATTTAAAGCAAGTTCAAATCTTGTTGAAATACTATAAGCTGGAGTAGACAATATCGTGACGTCGCCATTGAGCAGGGCCCGACTAGAGTAGAACAAGGTTGCTTTCTCCCCCGGTCACTCAGTTGCAGGATGAGATTCCCCTCGGAGAGGGATGCCGCTGCCGCTAATGGAGCCCATTTACTTATAATCAATAAGAGTGGATTATGCCGTCTTGCAACGTCCAGCATCTCGTGCCTTTCGGTTGGTCGACCATCGAAACGGGGAGAGAGACAGAGAGATGCGAGACGAAAGCTCAACCCTAGCTACCTCTTATCTCATATAATCTCCATTCTTATCCACGATAAACTACCATCGACGAGTCCGACGTGCTCTGCTCACGTCGACTGTATAATCTTAAGCATTTGAGGCCTCTAAGCGTTTCTGTGCTTCAGTGTCCTCTTTGCAATGTGTTCTCATTGTGTATTGTATCCCTTGATGCTACATTATGAGTCAATAAAAACACCCTTTATCAAAAAAAAAAAGTTTCCTCTTTGCATATGCATCCCCTGTGTCATGGGCAGCTGGGCTTCTCGGTAAGAAGACATGTCGCTCTCATGCGTGTGCTTAGAAAGAAAAGAAAAAATCTTGTTAAGGCATGGAGACCTGCTCGGACAAGTCAGTCAAAAGCATAATAAGAACACCAAGATAAGAAAAACATCGGGCTCAGCAGCAGGAAAGGAGAACGACGTGTGGTCATGCTTTTAGGTTATCTTGCTGGTCACAACTCACCATCCACTGGTAATAGCTTCTTCTCCCCAGCTTCAGCTTTTGGACGGTCTAATGGCTTCATTATCGAGGGTAAAGGCGTAACAGAGAAGAATCAGGGGCGGATTACAGTGCACCAGGCAGAGGTTTTTGTAATACGTAGCATCTATCTTGGGTCTGGGAAAAAGAAAGCCGGGGCGAACAGGAATGATGCTTTACCTCCGTTCGTTCCTACCTCCGTTCTGGCCCACCACACCGTCAAAAAGTGGCTGTGTCTGTGTTGGGTCCTTCGATTTGTGCGTCGGTCCGTCCACCGCTATAGTCAGCCCAGAGCAAAAAGCAAAGAATATTTCTCCTGGAGAGGGGCGCTGGCTTGGACTCGAGTGGACTTTTGATCCTGTGGCAGCTGGCCATGCGAGAACAGTTTCGAGGTGACTTTGCTCGTGGAAGAACGGACGAGGGCAAAACAACAAAATCCGTCTCTCATGGATGGGATGGAGGGTGCTTTGATTGGGTTCGAACCGTGCGGATCTCCGCGATTAAGGGGCCCTAAACTCCTGCTGACAGAGTGATTAAGGGGGCGAGAAAGAATGAGCAGGAGAGCACAAGGACTTTGACTCGGGCGGTGGTTTACTTTACTACTCTCGTCCGGACTGCAGAGTTTCGTCGGCACCTGGCGGGATCCAACGCCAGCGACACGACAACGTCGTGTGGGACGGTCGTGCGTCGCATCCCGCGCTGCGGCGAACGATGCTGCACCTTGGCACTTTGGACCGTGGACTCCACGGAGACCCGTCATGGGTAAACTTTACTCGTGGAAATGGTTTTCACCGGCGAAAGCGTGAGCAATTGCTTTCGTGGTACTCGTGGCGCAGCCAATGCAATGCTGCTCCATGTACGTGCAGTGTAGATGTGCGATCCTGCACTCAGTGCTACGGCCTAGCGAGAATCTGCGGAGATCACCGGATCACAGACTATTTCATTTTCATTCCATTTTTCGTCCTTTTTTGGACGCTGGAACGCGTCGATGTGCCAGCATTCACTTCCCTTCGTTCCACCAACCAACCGAACACGGCAAGGCACGACCTATGTCCATGCACATGACCACATCATAGTCCTATATAAATCCGTAATGTGGCCATACCCATGTAGTAATAACGCGCTGTACACCTTGTACGGCTGCAATTATAACACAGATGTACGGGCCTTATTACACAGCTACGCCGCACGTCCGGTTTAGAGCAACGCAAGAGCATCTTCAACCACGATGAGCAAATTTCATCCCTCAAACGCCCGCGGACTGATCGGGCGTGTTTGTTTTGAGCCCCTATTTATTCGTCCGTGCAACCACATTTTTTATTTTTCTTCTCATATGTCCGGTCACTTGCATGTGATTGGTGAAGATGAAGAGACAGAAATAAAAAAAATAAAGAAAGAGAAAAGATGATCTGGGGTGGGGTCGCGTCCTATGTGGCGGAATGTCCTGGCGTGCGAAGGCGTCATGAGCCCTCATATCCTCCCCATATTTGAGTTGGATATGAGGGTTCACGGACAGCCGGGCATATAGGGATGATATGAGGAGTCCGGTTGGGTCACGTTTTTCCTTCTCTCTCCTGTCTAGTCACTAACCGGGCGTGTCTGCGGGCGTATGCGGGATGGTTTGAGGCGTCCGGCTCTAGATGCTCTAAATTGCTTCAGCATCAACTCCTGCCCGGTATGGTTAAGTTCCTTGTGATGAAAACAACCTATTGGTTTTTAAGTGCTAGGCTTGGCAGCATTTTTCTAGATCTATTTTAAACTTTTAGGCTATGTTCCTTTACTGAAAGGAGATGTTTTTTCCCCTCGACTAGGTGTCTGTGTTGACTCCTTCAATCTTAAAATATTGTGTGGACTCAGTGAGTGACGAAGCTAGCATTTGACAACAGAGTGGTCCGCCCCCATTTTTTTCATAAGCAATATGACACTAGAGTATTCTAACTAATTACTTGTATCACATAGAAATAGATCAATGTGGTCTTACAAATACACTATAATTATCAATTAAGTCTATTTTTTGCATAAAGAAGCCTATATAGATCGTAATAAATACCTTGAGAAGTTATAAAAGACTATGTTTCTGGCATACGCTTTTGCATTGCATCAATTATATCATCTTCATTCATCTCGGAAAAAGCATCTCTCCTTATGTACGTGACTAGGCAATCATCCAAAAAGACTACCACCCATCTTATTTCTCAACATGCTCTTGACTAAACTCATGGCAGAAATGAAGCTAATTGAGGTAGAAATGATGTGCAAAATTAGTGTAAGAACATTCGGTTCATGTATGTACTAGATAGCATAGTGCAAAAAAACAAACCCTAAATCATAAATTGGGGAATGCAATTCGGTATTCGGTACCTAAAATTGGGTTGATGACTTACTAGTTGCTGCCGCCGGCTTTGCAGGGGGCAGGGGAGCCAGGCGGCCGTTGGCCATGGGCGGGGACGCGGTCGTGCGGGGTAGAGGGCATGGACGCTGGGCGCAACACGCATGCAGGGGCGCGGTTAGAGCCGAGGGCCCGCTACTTGTAAACTGCGTTCGAATTTTCCCCGAAGAGGAGAGGTGAATCAGTACAGTAGAGATAAGTATTTCTCTCAGTGAGAACCAAGGTTATCGAACTAATAGGGGAACCATGCAAACTCCCATCTTCAGTACTTACACGCACAAAAACAAATACTTGCACCCAACGCTGGCAAGAGGTTTGTCAATCCCCCTGAACTCGTTGCTTGCAAAGATTAATTCTGATAGTGATAGATAGATAGATAGATAAAAATAAAAATAAAACAGAAATAAATAAATTTCAGGAAAGTATTTTTGGTTTTAGTAATACAAAAAAAGTAGACCCAGGGGCAATAGTTTTTGAACGAAATATGCGCTAGAGCCAATAATAAAGATGTTATTTATATTTCCTTATATCATGATAAATATTTATTATTCATGCTAGAATTGTATTAACCGGAAACTTGATACATGTGTGAATACATAGACAAAACAAAGTGTCCCTAGTATGCCTCTACTTGACTAGCTCGTTAATCAAAGATGGTTAAGTTTCCTGACCATAGACATGTGTTGTCATTTGATGAACGGGATCACATCATTAGGAGAATGATGTGATGGACAAGACCCATCCATTAGCTTAGCATGTTGATCGTTCAGTTTTATTGCTATGATTTCTTCATGACTTATACATATTTCTTTGACTATGAGATTATGCAACTCCCGAATACTGGAGGAACACCTTGTGTGCTATCAAACGTCACAACGTAACTTGGTGATTGTAAAGATGCTCTACAGGGTCTCCGAAGGTGTTTGTCTGGTTGGCATAGATCGAGATTAGGATTTGTCACTCCGTGTATTGGAGAGGTATCTCTGGGCCCTCTCGGTAATGAACATCACTATAAGCCTTGCAAGCAATGTGACTAATGATTTAGTTGTGGGATGATGCTTTACAGAATGAGTAAAGAGACTTGCCGGTAACGAGATTGAACTAGGTATGATGATACCGACGATCGAATCTCGGCCAAGTAACATACCGATGCACTACAAGAAATATGTCAACTTGCGACCATCACTATTGGTCACTGGAAGGTAATTGTTTTTCATTTGCGACCTTTTTGTGACCAAAAACAGATGGTCAAAAGCTGATGGTCGTAAACTGAAATTAATGACCTTCTCTGTGAGAAGGTCGTGGAAGGCCACGACCAAAACAAAAGGTCGTTGATCCTATGACCTTCTGTTTTGGTCGCTAACTCTATGCCCAGGCCACGTCGGATCCGACGTGGCAAAATTGCGACCAATTGAATTGGTTGTTGGTAAGATTCAGCCCGGTCCAATTCGGTGTTCTACATGGGCCAAGCCCAACAATTCAGCCTTTTATATATTTTCCCTATTAATTCTGGACAGCCACATGGGCCAGGCCCAACATTATAGCCTTTTTATTTTTAGGTCGGGCCTTTTTTCTCAACAGTTTTTATTTTTCTTCTTTTATATAAAAAGGGGTCCACTTGTCACATGGGTCCCAGCTGTCAGGGTCATATTATTCATATTTCAATTTAACAGTAAATAAATAACTGGTATTTAAATTGGCGGTATTCAAATTGCACTGACAACTGGTATTTAAATTGGCAGAAAACACATGTAATACTTCAAATTATATCAGCCAGATTCATGCAGCTCCTGCTCTCCAAATAACACGTAATACAAGCTCTAACACAAACTTTACAAGCTCTACAAGTGGAATAACGATACAAGCTCTACACGTATAGCAATCACAATTACAAGCTCTATAAGGTAACAATTAGATACTTCATAAGCTCTAAAAGTGTTTTGTTCTTCAGCATGGAGCTCCTTCGATAGCGCTCATATGCCAAATTCACTAGACAACCATATTCAGGACTGGGCTAACAGAACAGCAACATGCCCCCTATTACATGAATAAGCTGAGAAGAATCAGAACAAATGGAGCCAATATATTATCAACATTCCATTAAAAAAAAGGACAGGTCTGTATATAGAATGATAACACAAATCCAGCTAGTACCATGCTTTTTTATTCATACAAGAAAACAGAGACTATGAATATGCATGAAGTGCAGGTCTTGTAACCTCACTGCAACACACTGCACCTAAAACAACAATGCCATTCTACTACCACGACCATCCATTCAATAGGCAATATCCAACATTACTAGTCAAAGCACATACACTAACATCACAGAATGCACCAATAATTTCTCAAAAGATAACTTAACTTGTGTGCATGCATTTAGACAGTTCAAGTGCTTGGACTATACACATTAATTAGAACATTATCGCAAGACACCAATATAAGCTTAGAATTCACAAGTACACATTAATTGTAATCACTTAGTAGTTATCCGCCTAAGCAAACACAAAAGTACAATGCTTGAGCTACATATATGCAGCAAGAAAAACATGCAATGGGATGACAGTATGAGCGCACAATAATTCTGGGAGTAAAAAGAACATAAATAATACAACAATCTCTGGAACACCTAGGTAGTAACTAGTATGGTTGCTTGCTGTTCATGAGTGTCAATCATCTGCATGTGTGTACATCAAAAAGAAAACAACAGGATTCAATTCATCTTGCCCATATACAGCAACCAGTAGACATCTAACATCATTAGATTACCACAAAAGAAAAGTCCAAAATTCCCAAAGGTTGCATTCTAACAAAATTACAGATTCACCTAAGTGAGATTAATGGATGTCACCTGCAAGCAAAGCAGTGGCAAGGTACTCGGTTTCTTGTTGCCATGCCTCCTCCTTCTCCCTCTCCATCTTCTTCTTTTACCTAGCTCGACTCCGCGTTTTCTTCTACCTAGTCCGCCTAAGTAAAAGAAATTGTTATAATCATATTTTCATTTACCATAACACAGAACAAAGAACCATTAGTTGACATCGAATGATCCGACATAATTAAAGTTTACAAAACAAGGAACGAGGTATAGTGGTTTCCCTTGCTCGGTTCCTTAAGCCACAAACTGAAATACGAAATCATGATTATAGGTCCATATGCTTCTGTTGTCAGCATGATAAATTGATATGCATCAAACTTGCATGATGTTTGATGAACTTTGTGCATTGATATGCATCAGTTCCAAATTGGCTTTGCACTACTATTGTCAGCATGATAAATTGATATGCACTGCTGTTGTTGCTGTTGTTAAACAAATCACTACTGCTACTCCTGAGAGCAATTCCTACAGAGAAAGTTTACTCCTAGGAGTATACTGGAAAAGTTTGCTCCAGCAGACAAAGATAAGAGAAGAGAGAAGATAAAGAGAAACTTAACAGCAACAGCAAGTCCTATACTACAGTTTTCCTACACTAAACTATCGCAACCAAGATCGATGCGAAGCTTAAAGAAGAAAGAAGTGCTATACTACTGCTGTCTAGAGTACACTTAAATGAAAAGATTCATTTATTTTTAAAAGTACTGATGCAAGCAATAGACTACACAAAACCTTCATTAAAGGAGTACTCCAATTCATCTTTAAAAAAGTTTACGCAACCATTAAAGGAATAGTTTCAGTTAATTTTAAATACTCCAGCAGAAAATACTGCTAACACTAATAGGCTAGTAGAAACTACTGCATTTTTGGAGTGTTAACAAATGTTCGGTAATTTATGGTGTACAGCAGCAGCAACACATTAAGAAAGTGAGCTAAATTTTATAGTGCACAGAATCACTGGTTGTGCATACAATCACATCATTTATGGTGTACAGCAGCAACAGCAGTGAAAGGGCTAGTTATCGACTAGAGGGGGGGGGGGGTGAATAGGCAATTTTTATGGAAGTCTTCAAAACATGGAAGTTTTGAAGATAGTCAATATAAACAACACTATTCTACTGCAACGGAAGATAGACTACACAAGACAAGCCATAGTCAAGTATTCAATGAAGTGAAAGCATGAAGACTAGTAGCAGCTAGGTAGTAAAGACCAAGATGGAAGATAGTATGAAGCCAAACAGGACAGATAGTCACACAATGAAGTCAATCAGATAATACAAGCAGGCAACGACTTCACGAAGACAAACTGTAAGTAAAGAGGAATAGAGATAGAACCAGTGGCTTCAGAGGGACAGGGATTTGTTCGACCGATTCACGGTTCTTTGTGACAACTATGACGTTGGTTAGGGAGGCTGAGATTCAACTCAGAAGACCTCGTCTTCACCTTATTCCCCTTGAGCTAAGGACACACAATCCTCACCCAATTACTCTGGTATGTCTTCAAGGTAGACTTCCGAACCTTCACAGACTTTGTTCACCGGCAATCCACAATGGCTCTTGGATGCTCAGAACGCGACGCCTAACCGGCTAGAGGATACACAATCCTCAAGTGTAACAAGTCTTTAGATCACGCAGACAGAAAGACTTCAGTGATGCCAAACACTCTTTGGGCTCTGGGTGGTTTGGGGTTTGTCCTCGCAAGGATTCTCTCTCAAAGGCTTCGGAGGTGGGTTGCTCTCAAACGACAAAAGCCGTGCACTAACTCTGAGCAGCCACCAATTTATGGGGTAGGGGATGGGCTATTTATAGCCACTGGGCAACCCGACCGATTTGTCTCGAAATGACCTCGGGTCACTAAGGAACCCGACACGTGTCGCAACGATCGATTTCAAACACGCGGCAGCTTGACTTGGGCTACAAGTAAAGTCGACTTATCCGACACAGGATAAGATTTGCTCTCATTGTCTTCGCTCGAAGACATAGGATTTGGTTTGAGCATCGCTTCAGTCACTCTGACTTTGTTCACTTGGACCCCACTTAACAGTGCGGTGGTTCTTATGGCTCAACAAAGAAGAAAAGGAAACAACAAAACAACTAAGTCTTCACGCTCCATAGTCTTCACTCAATGTCTTCTCGTGTCATAGTCTTCAATGTGAATATCTTCACAGACCACCATTGTCTTCAATGTCTTCACACATTTTAGGGGTCATCTCTGGTGGGTAAACCCGAATCAAGGAGGGACTACCGCCTGTGTTATCCTGCAATTCTCACAAACACATTAGTCCCTTAACCAGGTTTGTCGTCAATACTCCAAAACCAACTAGGGGTGGCACTAGATGCACTTACAATCCTCCCTTTTTGATGATTGATGACAAACCGGTTGAAGTTTTTCAACGGGGATAAAAATATGTGAAATTGTAAAGAATAAGGTATTGTCTTCATAAGTAGCAACAGGCTCCCCGCCCTGAAGATGTGCATATAAGTAATTTGCTTTTGGAATGCAAATGCACATGGCAGGTTGTACTTGTGGAGATCCTCTTCAACTTATGAAGACAATTCATCATGCATGATTTGATATAACGAAGATAATGACATGCATAATGAAAAATGGACGTCTGCAAAATGACTAAGTGCGGAAGTTATCATCGCACATGCGGAATTTATCATCGCATCACAAAATGGCAAATAAGTAGCAGACGACCATCGAGTTTAAGTGTTACAACTCAGAGAACCAAATGTATAAAGAGCAAGAGTTGTAAACACTAGGCAAAATATAAAGCAACCGCCCATATGGACCCGTTTGAAGACTATCAACCCATATGCTTCTCCCCCTTTTGTCAAGAAGGACCAAAAAGGTTTGAAGACATAGAGCCTCTACTGCTCCCGGAAGGAGTGGGAGAAGATGCAGGGTCGGTGTCGGGTTTGGCGGTGCTGACGAACTTGGTGCGTGTCGATTCGTGTTGGAGGTGGCAGTAGCATCATCTTGATCATCGATCACTCTGGCATTCACCGTTGCTGCGGAGGAGGAGTACTCTGAGTCTTCAAGAGATGGAGTGCGCCGCAGTACAACCTTTCTGGGTGGTGTTGTGTCAAACTTGAATCGTTCAGAGAATCCATCGTCTTGAAGATCATCTTTAGGACACATAAGCATCAGCCCTTTCCATGTTCGCCGATAGGTTTCATGGGCGATAAAGGCATTCTTGGTGGCAAGGTTGCGAATGCGGTTGACATCCATCAAGAGGTTGTGCATTTGGTGCTTCAGCCAGTCATGATGCTTATCTTGTTTCTGATGAAGGGCAACGAGAAGCTCTCGGTCATTGAGAACACGAGATCGCTTCCGAGGTTCAGTGGCTTCAGTGTGGGCACGGTGAGGTGCACGCGTAGTACCAGCCAGGGGATAAACACGAGTGGCAGCCAGTACTCCTTCAATGGGCTAAGTGAAGCTTTGGTGATCTGCGTTGTGAAGATGAATTGGCTCCTTGGCAGACTCTGGGTAGATGGCTTCAACAGACAGATCAACCTCTGGCAAAAAGATGATATGGTTGCGTGCAGAGGGCTGATAGTTGAAGGCAGAGTGGAGCTTGATCAGACGCATGATCCAGGGAGCATAGAACTTCAGACCAAAAATGTCAGATCCTGATGCAGCAAGTTGGCGGATAAAGAAGTCTTGTGCATTGAAGCTTTTGCCGTGAAGAATATGGAAGACCAAGGTCTTCATTGCACCTTCCAGCTTAGCATGTGGAGAATGTCCTTTGATGGGCCAAAGAGTTCGCCGTATAATATGATAGATGGTACGTGGCAGATACTCAAGGTCTTCAACAAGGAACTCCTTAGGATTTTCTGCATCTGGAGGCAAAGGCTTCATCATGCTAAGCATCTGGCTCATGTTGGGCTCAGGCTTGTGAAAAATGCTCTCCAAAGTAGCACTGTGAAGCTGACAACCAGGTTCATATAGATCACCTGGAGTGGGCAGGCCAGCGAGCTCAATGACATCCAGAACTTTGGCTTCATGATGGGACATTTCCTATCATCCACTCAAGGACCCATGTCTTCGGATCCCTGTAGTAGCCACGAATATGAAGGGTGGCATAGAATTGGAGTAGCAGTTCTTCATTCCAGTGCTCTTTGTCAGTGACGAACTGCAGTAAGCCAGACTCTCTGAAGCAATCAAGTGCTTCTTCCAAATAGGGCAGGCCAGTTATGGCTTCAGTGTCAAGACGCATATGTGGGAATATGCGACCTTGATTGTATAAAATTCATGAGTAATAAGCTGTCACGATAGCTCCAGAACCGATCGGATGAAATTCTTGGCCCGGAGAAGGGGTTCTTGGCGCTATCAAAGAAGGTGTTGTGCGCTTTGAAGCCATTGACATTAAATGATCCTGGTGCAGATGCAGTACCTGGAAACCTTGGCAGCCTTGGCTTTGGCTTCTGAACCTGAGGCATGTGCTCGATGTGGTAATCAAATTGAGGACCAGCAGCAGGTGGAGGAACCAGAAAAGGCCATTTGACAATGATTAGCTTGCCATAGTTGTATGCTTGCTCGATGGTGTGGGGCCTTGGTGGCGGAACAGGAGCAGTGGAATCAGCAGAGGCGTCAGGCTGCATATCTGTTGCAGGTGCATCATTGGTTTCATTGGCTTCTGGCACAGTGTTCAGTGCATGCTCCACAATGTCTTCAGCCATGACAACATCATTGGCTTCAGTGGTGTTAGTGGTGGCAGCCTCAGGATTCTCAACCTCCACTTGAGGAGATGGAGGGTCGGGCACATACACGTTCTCTTCTAGAACAACTTCTTGAGTGGTAGGGGGAGTAGTGACACGCTCTTCTTCTTGTCTTTCTTCGGCTGATGCAGCCGGATTGTCTTCAGCCATATTAGCGTAAGATACTGGGACCGTCACAGAAGGATTGTCTTGGGGAACACTTGACGTGCTGCGAAATTTGGACAAGTTTGAGTCTTCTTCTGTGATGGTGGTCATGGAGACAGATGGCTTCAGGCCTTTGCGAAGCCGTTGGAACACAGGCGACGCCTTTGGTGCCGGTGTGGTCTCCATGTAGTCGTCATAATTTTAAATGGGGTTGATGACAAGCACTGGTGAAAGACGAGGTGTACTTGGTGAGTCTTGATTTGGAGTTTCTTGTTGGGGGCGATCAGCCCATGAGGCATCTTGTGAGATTGGCGTCAAAGGACGACCAATATTGATGAGCTCGCTGTTCATTAGAATAGGCGATGATACCGTTGGGCGCTTGATCTGAGGAAGAACTACATCATCTTCTACATTGTCGTGGGGACCAATGTCTTCAGTCGCGATGGGGTCAACGACTGGAACTTCTTGAGCTTCAGGAGCCTCTGTGGAAGCAGGCTAATGAACGATCAGCTGATGCTCTTGATTTCCAGAAGCAGGATGAGAAAAAGCAATGGGTTCAACAACAAGGGGCACTGTGGGAGCAGCCCGATCTCTCTTCTTGGTTTTTCTCTTCTTGGGGGTGGTGCATCATCAGTAGTGTGCTTGGTTTTCCGCTTCCTGGATGCGGCTTCAGCTGCCTTGGTTTTCTGCTGATCTGAAGCCACTGTGGAGACCTTAGGCTTCGAGCCAGTCATGCTGGCTGGGAATACAATGTGAGGTTCTTCCCACCATGCAACTTCAGTCTGGGCCTCAGTATGCTTCTTCTTTTTCTTGGCAGCCATCGAGGGATCAATGCCAGGACGCCCAAGTGCCTTGCGCTTCTCAGCTTCATTGTAAGCTTGAACGCACTTGTCTGCAAGATTCTTCATGCGCTCCCTTGAACCTTTGGCTTCTTTGCGTTTCTTTCGAAACGACTCCTTGAGGTCATTCAGCATCATCTTGAATTTCTGAACATCAGCCACACTAAGCTTGGCTACATGCTTCTTGAATTGCTCTTTCTCAAAGTCTATCTTTTTCTTCAATTCAACAATGCTTGAGACGAGCCATTTCAGAGCAATGGCGCCTTGGAAAGCAACGCCGACCCAATAGGAAGTTGAAGATTATCAAAGCCGATATCCGGATTGTTGAACCATTCATCAATGAAATTCTTCAAAATGTTCACATCAAAGAGGGGCAGATCATTGAAGATCTCCGCCTCTTGCTTGCTCTTGATCAACTGCTCGAGAGCATCATTGCCAAATTCTTCATCTGAAGACAAATCAATGGCTTCAGATTTGTTCCTCATAACGGCAGCTGGTGTGAGTGCATGAGTTGATCCTTGAGCAGTTTTCTGTGGCTTCTCGCGCCTCTTGGAGATGCGAGAGAGATCTTCAGAAGTGTTACTTAGAGCAGGAGGGGCAGTTGGTAATGGCTTCACTCGCGAAGCTTTTGGAGCAGCAGATGTCTTTGAAGCTTTAGCCTTCTTTTGCTTCTGCGGCTTTGGGGTAGGAGCTGGGGCTTCATCAGTGTCAGCACCATCATCATAATGATACACTTTGGCACCTTGAACAACAATGTGAGTGATGAGGCCAGCAAGGTTATAGAAGGGGCCAATCCTGTTTCATTGGCTTCACAGGTGCCATTGTCCCGAAGTGAGGAAGGACCAGGGTTGAAGTCAAGCCCTAGATCCTTCTTGTTCTTCGCAGCTGAGTCTTTGGTGAACTGGTAGTTGCGCTTGAACAGATGGTCCTCACGGCACCATAGCAGTGAAGAAGGGTCAGCATCCACAGGCTGTAGTCCGCACACCATGCATGGATAGAAACCTTGCTCAATAGCTTCAGCCTGGGTCCTAGGTGGAAGATTTTTGTACAAAACATCACCCCAGGGTGCCTTGATGGCATTCTTCTCTGCATATTCTCTCAGAATGAAGCGGTACTTGAACCATTCCTCAGCCCAAAATCTTCGAATCCATTGGATTCGATTCTTGCGGCCCGTATAGGTTTCCTCTGGATTTGTTTTGTACAGCTCGTGCAAATCTGGAGGCAAATCCTTGGAAGTGTTCCCACGGCGTTGTCTGCCACCCTTCCTTGTAGACTTCTCTGTTGCCATGAGGTTCAGTCTGAATGGCTTCAACACTGTCATGGGGTTCCGTCTGCTGGTCGACCGAACCAGCTTCGGAGAGTTGATGTGAAGGCTGTAAGAATTCTGCAAACGAATGCAGACTATGAGAACCAAGGGATTCTCCCACGGACATGTACCTGTGATAGCATTAGAGGTGCGAGGGAAGGGGAAGAGGTCATATGCATTCTCAGAAGATTTTTAAGATCAATCAGTTTGAAGACATTGACCTCACAACGCGAAGACATTCACTTATTTGATGAGGGTTGGTTCCAGATTTGTACAAATCCAAGAATAAGTACAAGTGAGGAATCGAACTTGTAAAGAAGTATAAGTGAATGGACTAGGCATAGTATGAGATGTAGAAAGAGATAGATTCAACTTGGGGATCTAGAAACCACATTTGGTAACAAAAGGATGAATCTATCAGATTGAAAAGACGGTAAAAAGTGAATTTTAATTACCACACGAAGAACTGCTAGACGAAGCGAAGTTGGAGGCCGAGCAGTTCGATCTCCCGTGCCCTAACTTGGCAACGGAAGACACCTACGGCGACGGCGGAGAGGATGAGGTCCGCGACCGGCGTGAGGACGGCGTCGGAGAAGTCGCGGCAGCTAAGCGCTTCGTCGCCGGCGTCGTCGAGAGCTTAGCAGAGGTGCTAGGGTCTGCGAGAGGTGGCGAGGTGGAAGAAGAATTTTTGACCGAGATGTGATGTGTATTTATAAGGAAGGAGACGGCACAATGCAATTACGCAGGTGCCCCTGGCGGTTCACATCTGAAGGACACTTGGCACACATGCAACACATCGAGAGTTGTTCCATGTTCCCACGCTCGCCTGGATTGTCGGGGTGGTCTTTCCGAATTCTCCGGGTTTCAGGCAAAAGGATATAGCATTAAAAACAGATTTAAAGTTTGTCTCTGTGACTTCTGCTGACAAGGACGCAGAGAAGACATTCGACAGTTTCATCAGAATGCATATGATTTGGATAGATAGAGCTTGAGGTAAGAAGCATAGAGAGGTTAGGGTCCGATCACATTCACTTAGTTCAAAAGATTCAAGCAAGAAGACATAGCTATAAGTGAATGTTGTAGAGGACAGAACACAATATATGTATACAACAGAGTCAAGACCAAATCAACATGGTGCAGTTAATCATGAATTCAAATTAATGTTGAAGACAAATCAATTGTGAAGACTTTGCAAATATAACGCCAAGGAAAAACACTTCAAACAAGAGTTTGGTGGTGGTGTTACCCACCGTATAAGAAGTATTAGACCCAGACACGGCGCATAACTATCGTGGCGCTCCGAAGTCAATTTCCACATTAATGTATTCACACTTAGAGTGTATGTCTTCATTGATTGAAGATATACATTACTTTGTGTGTTGCACACCTAAGTCATCAAAATGCATAAGTGTTAGGATGTGTGTCCATTCATAGGACATTTGAGGATTCCAAGATATTTAGCTCACACCGCAACTTGCAAAACCTTTTCTCATCCAAGGGATTTGTGAAGATATCAGCCAACTGTTCTTCTGTCTTGACGTGAATGATGTCAATATCTTCCTTCATAACATGATCTCTGAGAAAGTGATGATGAATTTCAATGTGCTTTGTCTTCGAGTGCTGAACTGGGTTGTTGGCAATCTTGATGGCACTCTCATTGTCGCAATAGAGAGGCACATTCTTGAGATGGATACCATAGTCTTTGAGAGTTTGCTTCATCCAGAGAAGCCGAGCACAAGAGATCCAACAAAGAATGTATTCAGATTCAGCAAGAGAGAGAGATACAGCTTACGCTTCTTTGAAGACCAACAGACAAGAGATCGTCCCAGAAAGTGACATGTGCCTGATGTGGAATTGCGATCAACCTTGTCACCAGCATAATCAGCATTTGAGAATCCAACTAGATCAAACTCTGAGCCCTTTAGTGTTGGGGTGTAAGCCAAATATCGAAGAATTCGCTTCACAACTAAGTGATGCGATTCCTTTGGTGCCGCTTGGAATCGGGCACACATGCAAACCCTAAGCATTATATCTGGCCTAGATGCACATAAGTAAAGCATAGAGCCAATCATGGAGCGATATACCTTTTGATCGAACTCTTTACCATTGTCGTCGGGACCCAGATAACTTTTGTTTGGCATTGGCGTCGTGTATCCTTTGCAGTCTTGCATTCCAAACTTCTCCAGGCAATCTTTGAGGTATTTTTCTTGAGATATGAAGATCGTTGCGTTGTTGACGGATTTCGAGACCTAGAAAGAACTTCAGCTCGCCCATCATAGACATTTGATATTACTCTTGCATCATGTGACCAAATTCATCACTGTATTTCTTGTTGGTGCAGCCGAAGATAATGTCATCCACATAGATTTGACACACAAATAGTTCACCATCATATGTCTTCGTGAAGAGTGTAGGATCTAGTGAACCAGGTTTGAAGCCTTTGCCCTTCAGGAAGTCTTTGAGTGTGTCATACCAAGCACGGGCGGCTTGTTTGAGGCCATATGATGCCTTGTTGAGCTTGTATACCATATCGGGATGTTTTGGATCTTCAAAGCACGGAGGTTGTGCGACATATACTTCTTCTTCTATCTTTCCATTGAGAAAAGCACTTTTCACATCCATTTGATACTGAGAAGAATGTTGTGATGATTTGCATAGGCTAGCAAGATGCGAATGGCTTCAAGTCTTGCAACCGGAGCAAATGTTTCATCGAAGTCAATTCCTTCCACTTGAGTATAACCTTGCGCAACGAGACGAGCCTTGTTTCTGACAACTTGACCATGCTCATCTTGCTTGTTGCGATATATCCACTTGGTGCCAATGATATTGTGCTTTCGAGGATCAGGATGCTTGACCAATTCCCACACATTATTCAGCTCGAACTGTTGAAGCTCTTCTTGCATAGCTTGAATCCATTCAGGTTCCATGAAGGCTTCATCAACTTTCTTTCGTTCAGTGATTGAGACAAATGCAAAATGCCCACAGAAGTTGGTTAGCTGTGTTGCTCTTTGAGTTGCTTTTGAACGAGTGAGTGGACCAGGTGCATTCAAGCTGTCAATTATCTTCTCAATCTGAACTTCATTTGCAACACGAGGATGAGCAAGACGAAGAATTTCCTCTTGCTGATCAATATCATCATTTGGGGGATTGTATTCAAACTGAGCATTGTCTTTAGGTTGATTAGGTGCAGAAATGATAAGCTCCTCTTCAGATTGATTCTCAGAGGGTATGATATCTCCAATTCCCATCTGCTTGATGGATTCACTTGGAAGTACTTCATCTATCACATTTGGCAGGTGCTCTCTTTGTGAGCCGTTAGTTTCATCGAACCGCACATCCACAGTTTCAACCACTTTATAGTGAAAGAGGTTGAAGACTCAGAGGAGTGCGAATCCTTTCCATAACCAAGCATAAAACCTTCATGTGCTTTCGGTGCACATTTTGAAGTGTGATGTGGATCCTTGATCCAGCACCTAGCACCAAATACTCTGAAGTAGCTTAGATTTGGCTTCCTACAAGTTAGGAGCTCATAGGATGTTTTCTTGAAGCTTGTGAAGATAAACGCGGTTGATGATGTGACAAGCGGTGTCAATGGCTTCGTGCCGTAACTTCCGTGGAGTCTTGTACTCATCAAGCATCGTTCGGGCCATCTCAATGAGAGTTCTGTTCTTGCGCTCGGCGATGCCATTCTGCTGGGGTGTATAAGGAGCAGAGAACTCATGTGTGATCCCAAGTGTATCCAGATAGAGGTCGAGGTCAGTGTTATTGAACTCAGTGTCGTTGTCGCTTCTGATATGCTTGATCTTGACACCATAGTTCGTCATGGAACGATTGGCAAAGCGTCTGAAGACATCCTGCACTTCAGTCTTGTAGAGGATTATATGTACCCAAGTATATCTAGAGTAATCATCAACAATTACGAAACCATAGAGACAAGCAGTAGCATTGAGAGTAGAGTAGTGAGTAGGGCCAAATAGATCCATGTGAAGCAGCTCGAAGGGTTGAGATGTAGTCATGATTGTCTTGAGGATGCTTGGCCCTAGTCATCTTTCTTCGCTTCGCAGCGCCACCTGAATGGTCCTTCTTGAACTTGACGCCTTCGATGCCCACGACATGCTTCTTATTTGCGAGAGTGTGCAAGTTCTTCATGCCAGCATACCCTAGCCTTCGATGCCAGAGCCAGCATTCTAAAGCCTTTGCTAGAAGACATACGGCCATCTGCGGTCCAGCCAAGAAATCTACAATATATAGATCGTCTTTTCGATACCCTTCAAAGACTAGAGACTTGTTAGATTCCATTAGTACAAGGCATCGATATTTCCCAAATAGCACAATCATGTTTAAGTCACAAAGCATTGAGACAGACATTAAGTTGAAACCAAGGGATTCAACAAGCATCACTTTATCCATGTGCTGATCCCTTGAAATTGCAACTCTACCTAGACCCAATACCTTGCTTTTACCAGTGTCAGCAAATGTGATGTGACTCTTGTCAGATGGACGTAAGGTTGAGTCCATGAGAAGACTTCGATCACCAGTCATATGATTAGTGCATCCGCTATCCATAATCCATTCTGAAGCACGAGGTGTCGTAGCCTACAGTGCAGTTAGGGGGATAGGCTTCACAAAGAGAAGTGTGAAGCATAAACATTTGACGAGCAAGTGGATTATGAAAGCTTAGATCCAAGTTAGGACTTATTGGAAGTATGGCAAATGATTCAGGAACAAAATACACAGTGAGACCATTTGGGCATTTGATCTTGCGCCCTACAAGATGTTTTAGGTCCCCAGCAATAGCATCAGACGCCTTTGATTTCCGGCTGGAGACCTTTACCTGCAAAACAAAGTTAATTCTTCTTAACCACCCACATCTTCAGGGGTGGCTTAGAAGCAATGAGTCTATGTGCAGCATCTGAGAACTTCGGCTTTGGAGCCCTAGAAAATAGCCTTGCAGGAGAAGAACGATACTCATATGAATAAGCAGAAAAGTTCTTAGTTCTATGGACATAGCGGTTTGAAGACACACACTCATATTCATAAGTCTGAGTATGGTTTCCCTGCAAAACATTGGCGTTAGGGTGACTCAGGTGAGTCCTCTGTCTGTATGAAGCCTTTGGGACATATGAAGCCTTTGGTCTGGGATTTGTCTTCCTCCCAGGTGGTTTCATAATGACATTCATAGGAAGATTCTCAAGACAACTCTTGGGAACCCAGATCTTCTTCATAGGTGCCCCGTTCCTGCAGTTAGTACCAATATATCTGGCAAACACCTCACCATTCTGATTCTTAAACAGTTTATAGTTTGCATCAAAGGATTCATCAATGACAATTGGGTTAGCACAGGTGAAGCCAGATAGGGTGGATGGATCCTTTGAAGGGCCCTTTGCAAAGAACCCATGTGGTTTTGGGTACTGCTTTCGGGGCTTCGAGGAGCCATCAACATTCATTTTCCTCTCGAACCCAACACCCTCTTTCCTAGGGTTTCGGTCCAGAATCTGCTTTTTGAGGACATCACACAGTGTTTGATGCCCTCTGAGACTTTTGTACATCCCTGTTTCAAGCAATGTCTTCAACCTAGCATTTTCATCAGCAATAGCAGTGGTATCCTCTGCAGAGGGGTTAGTTACCACATCAGCAGTTGAAGATATTGCAACAGTAGCAGCAGTAGAACATTCAGCAACAGAAGTAGCATTATCACGCTCAAGGCATTTTAGACAAGGTGGTTCAAATCCTTCCTGAGCGGAACTGATCTGTTGAGCGCGAAGTGACTCATTCTCTTTTTGAAGATCTTCATGAGCCGCTCTCAATTTCTCAAGCTCTTGCTTCCTTTGAAGATAATCATAGGAGAGCTTTTCATGAGTGGTTGTGAGCATTTCATGACGACTTTCAAGTTCCTGGTACTTAGCATGAAGATTTTTAATGTATTCAACTAAGGACTGAGAACGGGTCATTTCCGCGTCCAACAGGTCATCACTTTTGTCTAACAGTTTTTGAGTGTGTTCCATAGCTTGCTGTTGTTCAGTTGCAATTTTAGCAAGTGTTTTGTAGCTGGGTTTGGATTCACAATCAGAGTCATCTTCACTTGATGTTTGAAAGTAAGCATCGCGTGATTTTACCTTGGCACCACATGCCATGAAGCAGTAGGTGGGAGGCGAGTCGTCCTCGTCATTATCATCAGTGTTGGTGACGGAGCCATTGTCTTCGGTGTTGAAGATGGACTTGGCGACGTAGGCAGAAGCTAGGGCCAGACTCGCAACACCTGAGTCGGACTCCTCCTCAGACTCCACCTCCGCCTCCTCAGAAGCAGACTCCTCCTCTGAATCCATCTCCTTGCCAACAAAAGCACGAGCCTTGCCAGATGAGCTCTTCTTGTGTGATGAAGATCTGGAAGAAGACTTTGAGGATTTCTTCTTCTTCTTGTCATCAGAATCATATTCTTTGCTCTTCTTATTCTTCTTCTTCTTCTCATTGTCCCATTGTGGACACTCAGAGATGTAGTGACCAGGTTTCTTGCACTTGTGACAAGTTCTCTTCTTGTGATCATAGGTAGAAGCTTCATCATTTCTTGAGCTGGATCGTGAAGACTTTTTGAAGCCTTTCTTCTTGGTGAATTTCTGGAACTTCTTCACAAGCATAGCAAGCTCCTTTCCAAGTTCTTCAGGATCACCAGAACTGCAGTCAGATTCTTCTTCAGACGAGGAAGCAGCAGCCTTTGCCTTCAAAGCTCGAGTCCAGCCATAGTTGGGGCCATAGATATCTCGTTTCTCAGATAGCTGGTACTCTTGTGTGTTGAGCCTCTCAAGTATGTCAGACGGATCGAGAGTCTTGAAATCGAGGCGTTCTTGTATCATCGGGCTAAGGTGTCAAATGAGCTATCAAGAGATCTCAGTAGTGTCTTCACTATCTCATGCTTCCTGATCTCAGTGGCGCCTAGTGCATGGAGCTCATTTGTGATATCAGTGAGGCGATCAAATGTGATCTGGACATTCTCGTTGTCGTGTCTCTTGAAGCGGTTGAAGAGGTTGCGGAGAGTACTGATACGTTGATCTCGCTGGGTTGAGACGCCTTCATTGACCTTGGACAGCCACCCCGGACTAGCTTCGACGTTTCCAGAGCACTCACACGACCATACTGTCCTTTGGTAAGGTGACCACAGATGATGTTCTTGGCAGTAGAGTCCAGTTGAATGAACTTCTTAACATAAGCAGGGGTGACACCTTCACCAGTCTTGGGAACGCCGTTCTTGACGACATACCATAGATCGACATCAACGGCTTCAAGATGCATGCGCATCCTATTCTTCCAGTAGGGATATTCAGTGGCATCGAAGATGGGGCATGCAGCGGAGACTTTGATTATCCTTGCAGTCGACATAGCTAAACTCGAGGTGGTTAAACCAAATCACACAGAACAAGGGAGCACCTTGCTCTGATACCAATTGAAAGGGCTAGTTATCGACTAGAGTGGGGGGGGGGGAGGGTCAATAGGCAATTTTTATGAAAGTCTTCAAAACATGGAAGTTTCAAAGACAGACAATATAAACAACACTATTCTACTGCAGCAGATGGTAGACTACACTAGACAAGCCATAGTCAAGTATTCAATGAAGTGAAAGCATGAAGACTAGTAGCAACTAGGTAGTAAAGACCAAGATGGAAGATAGTATGAAGCCAAACAGAACAGATAGTCACACAGTGAAGTCAATCGGATAATACAAGCAGGCAATGACTTCACGAAGACAAACTGTAAGTAAAGAGGAATAGAGATAGAACCAAAGGGCTTCAGAGGGATGAGGATTTGTTCGACCAGTTCCGATTCTTGTGACAACCGTGACGTGCAGTTAGGGAGGCTGAGATTCAACTCGAAGACCTCGTCTTCACCTTATTCCCCTTGAGCTAAGGACACACAGTCCTCGCCCAATTACTCTGGTAAGTCTTCAAGGTAGACTTCCGAACCTTCACAGACTTCGTTCACCGGCAATCCACAACGGCTCTTGGAAGCTCAGAACGCGACGCCTAACCAGCTGGAGGATACACAGTCCTCAAGTGAAACAAGTTTTTAGATCACGTGGACAGAAAGACTTCAGTGATGCCAAACACTCTTTGGGCTCTGGGTGGTTTGGGCTTTGTCCTCGCAAGGATTCTCTCTCAAAGGCTTCGGAGGTGGGTTGCTCTCAAACGACAAAAGCCGTGCACTAACTCTGAGCAGCCACCAATTTATGGTACAGGGGATGGGCTATTTATAGCCACTGGGCAACCCGACCGGATTTGTCCGAAATGACCCTGGGTCACTAAGGAACTGACACGTGTCGCAACGATCAGATTTCAAACACACGCGGTAGCTTGACTTGGGCTACAAGTAAAGCTGACTTATCCGACACAGGATAAGATTTGCTCTCATTGTCTTCGCTCGAAGACATAGGATTTGGTTTGAGCATCACTTCAGTCACACCGACTATGTTCACTTGGACCCCACTTAATAGTGCGGTGGTTCTTATGACTCAACAAACAAGAAAAGGAAACAACGAAACAACTAAGTCTTCGCGCTCCATAGTCTTCACTCAATGTCTTCTCGTGTCATAGTCTTCAATGTGAATTTCTTCACAGACCACCATTGTCTTCAATGTCTTCACACATTTTAGGGGTCATCTCTGGTGGGTAAACCGAATCAAGGAGGGACTACCGCCTGTGTTATCCTGTAATTCTCACAAACACATTAGTCCCTCAACCAGGTTTGTCGTTAATACTCCAAAACCAACTAGGGGTGGCACTAGATGCACTTACAAGCAGCATCACTGGTTGTTCACAGAATCTCAAATGCCAGAGCATATAGTTTCATGCTAGGGACGCACAACACTAAACTATAGGCTATCAACAAAATTACAGGAGGGAAGAATAAGGGGTAGCGATGACCTGATATGGCCTAGATCTGGGAAGGCCGCTGAGGGAGTCCTGGATTAGGGGGTCTCCGGACAGCCGGACTATATCCTTTGGCCGGACTGTTTGACTATGAAGATACAAGATTGAAGACTTCGTTCCGTGTCCGGATGGGACTTTCCTTGGCCTGGAAGGCAAGCTTGGCAATACGGATATGTAGATCTCCTCCCTTGTAACCGACTCTGTGTAACCCTAGCCCCCTCCGGTGTCTATATAAACCAGAGGGTTTAGTCCGTAGGACAAGAACAATCATACCATAGGCTAGCTTCTAGGGTTTAGCCTCTACGATCTCGTGGTAGATCAACTCTTTTAATACTCATATAATCAAGATCAATCAAGCAGGAAGTAGGGTATTACCTCCATCAAGAGGGCCCGAACCTGGGTAAACATCATGTCCCACGCCTCCTGTTACCATCCGCCTTAGACGCACAGTTTGGGACCCCCTACCCGAGATCCGCCGGTTTTGACATTGACATTGGTGCTTTCATTGAGAGTTCCACTGTGCCATCACCGCATGGCTTGATGGCTCCTTCGATCATCGACAATGATGCAATCCAGGGTGAGGTTTTCCTCCCCGAACAGATCTTCGTATTCGGCGGCTTCGTACTGCGGGCCAATTCGCTTAGCCATCTGGAGCAGATCGAAAGCTACGCCCCTGGCCATCAGGTCAGGTTTGGAAATTTGAACTACACTGCCGACATCCGCGGAGACTTGATCTTCGACGGATTCGAGCGCATGCCAGGTGGGCCGCACGATCACGACGAGCATGATTTAGCTCTGCCGTCGGACAGTGTTCGGGAGATCACATCTGCAACTACTCCGGCCTTCAATCCGGAGCAAAATGCGCCATCCGAGGACGGGTGGATAGACCCCGCCAAGGAGACCGCACTCTCAGCGGCGATAGAGCCGGATACTGACTTCATCCCTTACGAGAGCCGTGTTGCCGAACCATTTGATCCGTTCCCGCCACAGTTCGAGCTGCTCGCGTCTGCGTTCTATCGAATCCGATTGGGCGCCCGATCATGGAGTTCACCTTCGTGGATATCTTTTCAAAGACTTTCGCCTTTCGGCGACGTGCTAAATTCGTTAAGATCTCTCTCCTTGTCAGGAGAACCTTGGCTGAACTATGTCCGGCTAGAATGGGATGCGGACGACGAAGAAATTTGCTGCCCACCCACCACCCACTTAGTAGCCACTTTCGACGATTTAACCGACATGCTCGACTTCGACTGTGAAGACATCGACGGTATGGACGATGATGCAGGAGACGAATTGGAACCGCCGCCCACAGGGCGCTGGACCGCCACCTCATCATATGATATATACATGGTGGATACCCCAAAAGAAGGCAATGGCGATAAGGCAGCGGAGGATGACCCCTCCAAGAAGCATCCACGTCAGCGGCGCCGCTCCAAGTCCTGCCATAGCAAAAGCAATGATACGGGCACAAGAGACAATAACACTCCGGATAGTGCCGAAGACGATGAAAATCCCCTCCAGCCAGATTTAGAGCAGGAGGATGAACAAGCTAGTCCTCCAGAACAGGCAGCAGACGGAGAAACGGAGGATGACAATTACATGCCTCTCTCCGAAGACGAGGTGAGCCTCGGCGACAAAGAATTTTGCATGCCTGAGGATTCCATCGAGGAGCGCTTCAAGCGTCGGCTTATAGCCATAGCAAATAGCCTGAAGAAAAAGCAACAATAGCTCCGAGCTAATCAAGACTTGCTAGCAGACAGATGGACCGAAGTCCTTGTGACCGAGGAACACGAACTCGAACGCCCCTCCAAGAGTTACCCAAAGCGCATGCCGCTACCCCGACTCAAGGAGGAAGCATTGAAACCCACATCACCAGCATACGATGCGGCTGACCGCCACCTCGTGGCCGAGACAGAGAGGCGTTTCCGCCTGAAGTTCAGCCTGCACCCCCCGCCATTCAAACAAAAATACTAAGGCCCGGGGCAACATGCAGGACTTGCGAGACGTATTGGAAAGCAGGGCAAAACACGCAAGGTCGATATACGGGTCACGGGGGCGCGAACCAACGCGGGACGATGACCGTCATGCCGGATACACTAAAGGTAAATCCGGCCAGGCTGAATACAACAGACAAGACTCATATGAACTGCGTCGTGATATAGCCCGGCACAGAGGCGCCGCCCACCCCCTATGCTTCGCTGATGAAGTTATGGATCACGAATTCCCGGAGGGTTTTAAACCCGTAAATATCGAATCGTATGATGGTACAACAGACCCCGCAGTATGGATTGAGGATTTCCTCCTCCACATCCACACGGCTCGCGGTGATGATCTACATGCCATCAAGTACCTCCCACTAAAACTCAAAGGACCAGCTCGGCATTGGCTGAATAGCTTGCCGGCAGACTCCGTCGGCAGTCGGGAGGATTTGGAAGATGCATTCCTTGAAAACTTCCAGGGCACTTATGTGCGACCACCGGATGCTGATGACTTGAGCCATATAACTCAGCAGCCAGGGAATCGGCGCAAGCGGACACGGTTCCTAACTAATAAAACCAAGTCGTCGATCGTCCGGATGCAGAAGGCCTTAGCGGCATTCAAGCATAACATCCGTGATTTAGTGGATCGCCCGGCACCTCGGTCAGGAGAAGCCGAAGTCTATGGCAGCCCTCATGACACTCATGACCCGCTTTTGCGCGGGCGAGGATAGCTGGCTGGCTCGCAACAACAACACATCAAGGAATCCGAGCACTTCGGATACTAAAGATGCTAACGGCAGGCCACGTCGTAACAGACACAAGCGCCGCAACAACGGCGACAACGCTGAAGATACGGCAGTCAATGCCGGATTCAGAGGCTCTAGATCCGGTCAGCAGAAAAAGCCATTCAAAAGAAGTACTCCGGGCCTGTCCAGTTTGGACCGTATACTCAATCGCTCGTGTCAAATCCACGGCACCCCCGATAAGCCAGTCAATCACACCAACAGAGAATGCTGGGTGTTCAAGCAGGCCGGCAAGTTGAATGCCGAAAATAAGGACAAGGGACTGCATAGCGATGACGAGGAGGAGCCTCGGCCGCCGAATATGGGAGGACAGAAGAGGTTCCCCCCACAAGTGAAGACGGTGAACATGATATACGCAACCCACATTACCAAGAGGGAACGGAAGCGCGCACTAAGGGAAGACTACGCGATGGAGCATGTCTCCCCAAAGTTCAACCCATGGTCCTCTTGTCCGATCACCTTTGATCGCAGGGACCACCCCACTAGTATCCGTCATGGCGGATCCGCCGCATTGGTCCTAGACCCCATCATTGTCGGATTTCACCTCACGCGAGTCATGGACGGATGCAGCAGCCTGAACCTGCTCTATCAGGATACAATGCGCAAAATGGGTATTAGATCCCTCGAGGATCAAACCCACCAAAACCACCTTTAAGGGTGTCATACCAGGTGTAGAGGCCCATTGCACGGGCTCAATCACACTGGAAGTGGTCTTCGGATCTCCGGACAACTTCCAAAGCGAGGAGTTAATCTTCGATATCGTCCTGCTCATGATGGCTATCACGATCGCTTTCGGCGAACCGCATTTGCAAAATTCAATGCGGTACCGCATTACGCATACCTCAAGCTCAAGATGCCAGGACCTAGGGGGGTCATAACAGTCAATGGAAACATAGAACGCTCGCTCCGCACAGAGGAGCACACCGCGGCCCTCGCAGTAGAAGCACAAAGCAGCCTTTTAAGCCAAAGCGCCAATTCGGCGATACAGCCCCCGGACACCGTCAAGCGAGTCCGGAGTAACATGCAGCAGGATCGCCTGGCACGTTCAGAGCTCGCCTAGCAATTCGGTCCCCGTCCTAGTCCCAGTCAAGCGACAAAATCCGTGCCGCAAGTACATAATTACACACTGAAAATACCATGGGCATAGGTGGGGGCATGATCAGGGCACGTCCCGCAAGGCGGCTCAACCGCCCTAGGGGTTGCATACCTTTATCATTTTTTCTCTTTCAGGAGCTTACTCTCTGGAAGCCCTTTCCGGCAGTATGATTGCCGGACACATTACGGGAAGGAACAACCAAGGAGGCAAGAAGCTAAGTCGTATAATGGAATCCCCAGGTGCTCTTTGATAACTATCTAAATACCTATTTTAAATACCCGTACGCAGCTTGCCTTTGGATAGGACATGTCAAATAGTCCTATTTTTTGCTTATTGAACTACTTGTATCAGTATGCTTCGACGTATTATTTAAATAACAATGCATAGCATTAGTCTATCATTGTATTGTCCATCCTTTTTTCTTATATGTTCATCTACGACAATTTGCAGCCGTACATTCTGGCACGACCAATACGCCAAGGGCTTTCGTATACCCCATAATGCGGCATGAGAAGTCCGAACACTTTCGACAGTGCGGCACCCCGAACTTATAGCACCATATGCATCAGCTCTGAATGATTTCTTGGGTCAATAGTTGGGTTTGCCCGGCTCCCATGTTTTGGTACCTTACGCCCGCAATATATCGGCTAAGGTAGACCGGAGAACTACTGCGATTGTGTCCCGGTTCTTCCGGACGAGCACCTCAGTAGAGAAAGCCAAAACTGACTGTCATGATAAGGCGAGAGCTGGTCGCTGTTCGAGAGGTCTCAAGTCCTTAAAGACTTTTTCTGCTTCGGGCAAGGAGTCGGCCTTGCCCCGACTTAGGCGTGTATAGTGCCCCAAATTCAGCCTTCCGAATACTAGGGGCTTCGCCAAAATTTAAAATTGTAGACTTCTATGGCTAAGTGAGAGTGATAAAGCATTATAGTCCGATTGCCTGGTTCGTTGTGCTGAGCACCTCCCTCGAAGGACCCAAAAAGGGGAAAAAGAGTGCTCAGGTTTATCCCGAACACCCTAGTAATAGTTACATGGGGGCAGAAGCCGACGACTGGCCAACTCTCAGGTTTTATAAACGGCCGCACAGAAGGTAATATTTTAAATTCAAAAAGCGTTGCATAGCACAAATGAACTAGTTTTCACATCACAGGATCACATGAGCACGTTCATTCAAATATTACATCTTTAGCACATTCCTCCGCCACAAGGCGGGCACCCTTCAGGACACAGTCATAATACATTTCAGGGTGGCGATGCTCCTTGCCCTGCGATTGCCCCTCCTTCACCAGCTTCTCGGCATCCATCTTCGCTCAGTGCACTTTCGCACGGGCAAAGGCCCTGTGTGCACCTTCGATGCAGAGGGACCGCTTGATGACTTCAAACCGGGGGCAGGCATTCACAAGCCGCCTCACCAGGCCGAAGTAGCTGTCAGGAAAGGGCTCGCCAGGCCACATCCGGACTATAAGACCCGTCATGGCCTGTTCGGCCGCCTTGTGGAGCTCGACCAGTTGCTTCAGCTGGTCGCTCAAGGGCATCGGGTGTTCGATCGATATCGAGACCGTAACAACTTCTCCGTCGAGCTCCCTCCTCGGCCCGGTAGAACTTCGCGATCTCGACACCGCTGCAGGCAGATCTGCAAACGCTCCTGGAGAGCTCCGAACTCGGGTAAGTAAAAAGAAATTTTCTTTCACATGCTTGCTTTGCATAATGAATGCCTTACCCACCGCTATCTTCTTAACCGCCTCAATTTCCTGGAGGGCCTTTTGGGCTTCGGCCTTGGCATGTTTTAAGCTTTCGAGGCCCTTCGCAAGCTCGGACTCTCGCGTCTTAGAGTCAAGCTCCAAGGACTCTTGCTTCTTGACGAGAGCCTGGAGCTCTTGCTGCACCTCACCTACTCGGGCCTCTTGTTTTTCTCGCTCGATGCGCTCCTCGGCCGCTTTGTCTTCGGCCTCAAACAGCGTCTTCTTCAGGGTCGCCACTTCGGTAGTGGCCCCTGGCAAATTCATGACGATCCTATTATTTTTGCAACCAAATTTCTTTTTAATATATATCGACAAGGTATTGCTTACCTTTGCTCTCCGTGAGCTGCCTCTTGGCAAGGCCGAGCTCTTCCTCGGACCGCTCAAGGTCCTGCTTCAGTGCAGCGACCTCCGCAGTACGTGCGGCAGCGGCCAGCAGTGAAGCCTGCGTATTCACATAGACATATTCCGATTAGACTCCTGTGATTATTATTTGATCCTCTATTCGGCTTTTCTTTGCAAACGCCAAACAGAGCATCAGGGGCTATTGTCTATGCGGTAATATTTTCCTATATTTTAATTACTTACCTGAAAGCCTGTTAGGAGGCTGGCACAAGCTTCAGTTAGTCCTTTTTGTCGGACTGAACCTTCTCGATCACCGCACTCATGATAGTGCGGTGCTCTTTGTTGATGGAAGCGCCGCGAAGCGCTTCCAGCAAGTTGTCCGGTGCCTCTGGATGGGCAGAGGCCACCGGCACGGGCGGCTTGCCCCTCTTAATGTGGGTCGCCGGAGTCCGGAACCACTCGAGGTTCCGGTGCGGTGTTCGGCTGGGGGCCGAACTTGGAGCCCATGGGAGTCTTGCCCCCTTTGCGCCCAGGGTCTGGAATGTCGCAGTGAGGCGCCTCCAGGACTACCTCCCCTCGGCTCGGTGCCCTTTGAGACAACACCTCAACGTTGTCCGTGGGGCGAGGGGTGGAGGCGGTCGGAAGTGAATCGCTATTCATATCCGACGGGTCCAAAGAACCATCCGACGAAGATACATCGATATGGGCTCGGGCCGGACTGCATAATCATGTTCGGCGTAAAGAGAAGAGGTGCAATAAAATATACCCTGAATTACTCTGGTATCTGGATGCTTACGATTTCGCCAGGGGCTTGTCCCTGGGTAACCACTCGTCGCCGCTGTAGGCGGCTGTCGTGGAGTAGTCCGGAAGGAGGGTCCTTCCCTTCTTGGACCCTTCGGCCTCCCCGGTTGGGGCGGCCTTCCTTTTCTTGTCTCCCCCGGCTGGGGGGGGGGGGAGAACTTTCCTCTTCCTCCTCCTCGTTTTCGTGGGAGGAGTGCGCCTCAGAGTTATCGGACAATGAGTCTCATATAACCTGGCGCCGGAGACCTTCCTAGGTCCCCATGGCCTTCTTCTCTGGCACCTCATAAGGCGCCGGAATCAGCATCTTCGTTAGAAGAGCATCTGCTGGATCTTCGGGCAGAGGAGCCGGACAATCGATCTGCTCCACCGTCTCTATCCAGTCCTATTAATGGCATGAAAGCTTAGATCCCGCACATGATTATACTGGGGAAAATAAATATCTTGTGAGATATAAAAGCTTACCGGATTGGCATGGCGCTTTGCGCCGAGTCCGCGGTCTTCGGTAAGGGGAGGAGGTACCTCGGCGCCCTTGAACAGCACCCTCCAGACGTCCTTGTGCATCGTGTCCTAGAGCTCTTGTAGCGTCTGGTGCTTGGCCGGGTCGAACTCCCACAAATTGAATGCCCGTATTTGACATGGGAGGATCCGGCGGAAGAGCATGACTTGGACCATGTTGACGAGCTTGATTTTCTTGCTCATCATGTTTTTGATACATGTTTGGAGTCCGGTCAGCTCTGAGGAACCCTGTGACAGGCCCTTCTCTTTCCAGGAGGTGAGCCGCGTGGGGATTCCGGATCTAAATTTGGGGGCCGCCACCCAGTTGGTGTCGCGTGGCTCGGTGATGTAGAACCACCCCGATTGCCACCCCTTTATTGTCTCCACATAGGAGCCTTCGAGCCATGTAACGTTGGGCATTTTACCCACCATGGCGCCTTCGCACTCTGCCTGCTGGCCGACCACCACCTTCGGTTTGACATTGAAGGTTTTCAGCCACAGGCCGAAGTGGGGCCTGATGCGTAGGAAAGCCTCGCACACGACGATAAACGCCGAGATGTTGAGGATGAAATTGGGGGCTAGATCGTGAAAGTCCAGCCCGTAGTAGAACATGAGCCCACAGACAAATGGGTGAAGTGGAAATCCCAGTCTGCGGACGAAGTGGGTAAGGAAAACTACCCTCTCATGGGGCTTCGGCGTAGGGATGATCTGCCCTGCATCGGGAAGCCGGTGTGCGATATCCGCGGCTAGATAGCCGGCTCCCCGTAGCTTTGTAATGTTCTCCTCCGTGACGGAGGAGACCATCCACTTGCCTCCCGCTCCGGACATGCTTGGAGTGGTTTGAGGGGGAAAACGCGAACTTGGGCGCTGGAGCTCGAGTGCACAAGAATGGATGGGCAAGGAAGAAGAAGGCGTGGGTGAAAAGAGTAAATCCCTATCCCTTTATAAGGGCGGAAGAGGCGATGCGCCTCCCCACTTACCCAGTAAAACTCGCTTATTCCCCAAGCGCCGTAATTGATGGCGCGGTTGGGTTACCCACATTCGTATTGATGAGAATCCCGTGATAAGGGGACACGATCTCTGCTTCGAAAAGACGTGCCAAGGAAACCGCCTCACGATATGCGGCGTGGCTGGTTGGGAAAAACAGTTCGAATAAAGACCGGGCTGTGGTGTGGTGACATGCCGCAAACTGCGTCAGCAGATTAGAGTTGTGGAAATATTATTCTCTCTACAATGGTATGTGGAATTTGTTTTGCAGAGCCGGACATTATCCTTGTATTCAAAATCTTCTATGGAGTATTCGGAGGAGGAAACCGCCTTGCAATGCCGAAGACAATCTGCACGCCGGACTCATCGTCATTGAAGCCTGGTTCAGGGGCTACTGAGGGAGTCCTGGATTAGGGGGTCTCCGGACAACCGGACTATATCTTTTGGCCGGACTGTTGGACTATGAAGATACAAGATTGAAGACTTCGTCCCGTGTTCGGATGGGACTTTCCTTGGTGGGGAAGGCAAGCTTGGCAATATGGATATGTAGATCTCCTCCCTTGTAACCGACTCTGTGTAACCCTATCCCCCTCCGGTGTCTATATAAACCGGAGGGTTTAGTCCGTAGGACAAGAACAATCATACCATAGGCTAGCTTCTAGGGTTTAGCCTTTACGATCTCGTGGTTGATCAACTCTTGTAATACTCATATGATCAAGATCAATCAAGTAGGAAGTAGGGTATTACCTCCATCGAGAGGGCCCGAACCTGGGTAAACATCGTGTCCCCCGCCTCCTATTACCATCCGCCTTAGACGCACAGTTTGGGACCCCCTACCCGAGATCCGCCGGTTTTGACACCGACAGCCACCGTCGAGCTTCAACAAGTCGGAGAGATGTCCATGTTTCCGTACCCTAGTCGTGGTTGCGGTCGGCCACGGGTACCCACTAGGAGGTCATGTTGATTCCTGTAAAGCATTGTAGAGCTTCAAAGATAGGACCCCTATGTGAAATGTATAGATCATCAGGTAGCAGTGCATACAAAATCTCTGTGTGTACAAGATGACCATACAAAATATTGCAAAGAAAGCACTCATCTTACTATCATTTGCCAATCGTTGCTATAAAGCTCATGGCTCAGATGAAAACAAATTCAGAGCCAAATATCTCAAGATTCAGTGTTCCTAATGCTGGCTAGCTGCTGCTCTAACTAGCTTTTATGGTCAAGGTAACTAGACTAACAGTAGGGTAATTCATGGCTTCAACTAACAGTTATACTACCTGTGTACTAAATTAAATTAAATCAGTACACACTTGAGCTTTTATGTTTGGAGGATCAGGTTGGTTAAACAAATACAGTGGATGGAACATAGCAGAGATAGGCTAGTATAGCTCCAGTTTTAGTCATCCCAAAGGAATATTCATAGCAAAGCAAGATAGGTTGAAGCTAGACAAGCGGATTTAGAGTGCTGATAAGCAAATCTAAGCATTGCACGTACGTACACAATTGAACAAACTTTGATTTGGATCTAGAGCTAGAGAGGGGAATCTCACCCCGTTCGCTAGGCGGGGAAGAGGAAGCAGCCACCGGCCCATGCGCTGGGGGAGAGGAGGCAGGGGCGAAGTGCTCCTCCACCTCCTCTGGCCACTAGGAGGGCTCGCCGGGGACGACTGCTTTGGGAGGAGGACGCGAATCCGCGTGAGGACATCGTCTTCGCTGGTGGGGACGTACGGGGCCGGAGAAGATTCGCTGGTGGGGGGCTGTGGCCGGCATGTAGCTTGGGTGGATCCTCCTCGAGGAGCTTGGCCTTGGTGCGGCAGATCTCAACATTGAGCACGCATCATCGATGATGGGAGAGGCGACCGCCCGAGTAAATCAATGAGAAGGGGTTAGAGGTCATGGCCATGCGAGGCAAATCGCGAGTAAAACGACTCAACTGCAGGAGGATACGGAACTGATTTGGCCGGCGGGGACCGCTGCATGTCCTCGCCATCGAGGATCTGGCCGCTGTCTCGCTCGCACAGCCTGGATCCGCCCGCCGCGTCGTGGTCGGAGTGGAGAAGATGGCGAGGTCGGCGGCGGAGCCGAAGGGGCCGGAGACGAAGGCTGGCCGCGCCGGGGACTCCATGAGATTCTCTACGATCCGCGGGCGAGGAGCGAGGCGATGAGGAGCAGGCGCACGGGCGCGAACTGCGGGAGCAGGTGGTCGTCCACGAAGACGAGGAGGAGCGGCTCGAGGTGGGAGGGGAGGGGAGGTCGCGGCGGGATCGGCCGCCGTAGGTGGCGGCGGTGGTCCAATGGAGGGAGAGGGGTTAGGGTTTGGGCTGCGGATCATGGGGGGAGGAAAAGGGGGGGGAGTGGGGAGGGAGGAGTGGTGTGCGGTGGGTGAGTGGTGGCATTCGGCCACTGACAGGTCGGCCCGCAAGGAATTAGGCCCACATGTCAGTGTCCTCAACGACATGTGGTGTAGGTGAGGGGAGCTGCTTTCGGGAGGGTGTGGGTTGGAAGAGGATGAGGGGTGTGGGCCATTGGATCTGGCAGTATCTGACGGTATCTAATGCTTGATCCGCGTGACATGCCCATAGACCAATCACAACGAAGTGCAGGCTTTGATGACGTTATGATCATCTAAAATGGTCGTAATCAATTTTCCATTTTTCTGAGTGCCCGAAATGAGTTTTTTTGTGAAGGACCTACCATATATTTGTTGCAAAATTGGACCAAATCAATTTTCTAAAATACTAGGCCATATTTAATGCACAATTGACAAAATGGTTGGGTGTCCAAAGTTTTGATCCACCTCTGGTGGAAAAGACAAATTCCCGCCGATTCAGCATGAAGCGGGTCAAATTTGAACTGCAGTTGCCTCATAGTTTGCTCTTTATTTTTCCAAAAATCATTTCTAGGTACATAAGTATCTATTTAATCAGAGAAACATCAAAAATTTCCAAGATTCAACCACTAGCTAGGAACGGTCAAGCCCGCCGTTTTGACCGCATTTTGAAACATGCATAAAAAATAAAATAAAATCAAAAAATTGGAAAACCTTCGCATTGTGTCATCATATGTGACCAAGTTTCCAGGAAAAATAATAAACTTGTAATACGACAATTATTTTAAAAAAGTGTTCTGAGAAATGAGCTATCATGCGTGAAGATTATTAGCTTTCAAGCCAAATGATCAATCTTATGGCCACATTCCTGGCATAATTTGTTCAAATGATCTCATATTGTGCACAAGGGTGCATCTTGGAATTCCAAACAATGTTGCCTAAGGGAGTTTTCATTTTGTTTGCACGGAAAATTCATTTTCCATTTTTTGAGTGCCCGAAATGAGGTTTTATTGTGAAGGAACTACCAAATAATTGTTGCAAAAACGGACCAAATCAATTTTATAAAATACTAGGCCATGTTTATTGCACAATTGACAAAATGGTTGGGTGTAAATTTTTTTAATCCACCTCTGGTGAAAAAGACAAATTTCCGCCGATTCAGTAGGAAGCGGGTCAAATTTGAACTGCAGCTGCCTTACAGTTTGCTCTTTATTTATTCCAAAAATCATTTCTTGGTACATAAGTATCTATTGAAGCATAAATACATGGTTTGGTGGTGATACGTTGAGGTTTGGACGGTTGCCCAGAGCCCCAACTCCAAAGCGCATAGACTCGCATGCCGGCCGCGTGGTCCCCGCGTGACCGTGGCGTTGCCATGCGTTCTGGGAAGTCTAGGCATGTCTAGTAGGTTTGGCACTATCCAGGTAGATGCTTGGAAGAAAATAACAACATAAGAATCTCACGAGGAGACCGAACAATGCTCAAACATGAATTAGCACCCAAGTGTTTGATTAGTGGTACGGGAAATGCACATGGCCAATGGGCCTGAGTTTTGGCCGAGGATGATCATCTACTAAGGACACTATCTTGGAAAATTTGCAGCTCAAATGGAGGAGCCTAGGTGTCACTTGCTTTGCAACGTACCACACTGGACAAAAATATGAATGTTGAAGCCACACTCACATGTATTGTTAGATGGCGCTCAAATTTTGTGGAGAGTAATGATTTTGTAATATAGAAGATGTGGCAAAAATTCAGCTCATTAGGATATGCCTAGCTAGTACTTCCTTCACAACAGTTCGAGTTGAACAAAAACTTTGGAAATTTGCCGAGGAAGATTTACCAGGCAAATGGAGTTGAATATTGTCATGAGGCAATGATTTGGATTGTAAAGAATGCCCAATTTTTTGGGAATTTTGGGAATGACAGAAATATAGGTTGCTTCACAACCTAGGGCAAAAATTGACACATAGGCAAAACTAATGAGGTGGCGCCTAGTCATAGCAATCCACCATAACTTACAAGGTTATGACCATCTATATTGGTCGTGATCAGCTAGAAATAAGGCAGCGAATCAGTGTTGTCTACTTTATGACCATTTCATGTAAGGAAATTACGACCTTTATGGCCAAAATGGTCGATATAGTTGAGGGTTTGGAGCCCCCCGAGCAGCTTTTGACCAATTGGTCTCAAATGGTCGTAGATCTATGACCAATTCTTCCAGGATCACTGACAGAAGGTCACTAGTTGACATATTTCTTGTAGTGATGACAAAGGGAATAACGTATGTTGTTATGCAGTTTGACCGATAAAGATCTTCATAGGAGCCAATATGAGCATCCAGGTTCCTCTATTGGTTATTGACCGGAGATGTGTCTCGGTCATGTCTACATAGTTCTCGAACCCGTAGGGTCCGCATGCTTAACGTTTGATGACGATTTGTATTAAGAGTTGTGTGTTTTGGTGACCAAAGTTTGTTCGGAGTCCCAGATGAGATCACGGACATGACGAGGAGTCTCGAAATGGTCGAGAGGTAAAGATTCATATATTGGAAGGTTATATTCGGACACCGGAAGTTTTCCGAAATGATTCAGGTATTTTTCGGAGTACCGAGAGGTTACCGGACCCCCCCCCCCCCTGGGGAAGTATTGGGCCTTAGTGGGCTTTAGTGGAGAAGAGGAGGCAGGCCAAGGGGAGGTGGCGCCCCCCCCCATGGAGTCCGAATTGGACTAGAGGAAGGGGGCGTCACCCCCCTTGCCCTTTCCTACTCCCTCTCTCCTTCCCTCTTTCCCTCTCTCCTACTCCGAAAAGGAAAGGGGAATCCTACTAGGACTTGGGAGTCCTAGTAAGACTCCCCACACTTGGTGCGCCCCTAGGGGGCCAGCATCTCTCCCTCCCTCCTTTATATACGGAGGCGGGGGGGGGGGGGCACCCCAAGGCACAATAGACAATCTCTTAGCCGTGTGCGGTGCCCCCTCCAAAGTTCAACACCTCGGTCATATCGTCGTAGTGCTTAGGCGAAGCCCTGCGTCGGTAACTTCATCATCACCGTCAGAACGCCGTCGTGCTGACGAAACTCTCCCTCGTCCTCAACTAGATCAAGAGCTCGAGGGGCGTCATCGTCTTGAGCGTGTCTTTGAACAAGGAGGTGCCGTACGTTCGGTACTTGGATCGGTTGGATCGTGAAGACATTCGATTACATCAACCGTGTTACTAAACGCTTCCGCTTTCGGTCTACGAGGGTACGTGGACACACTCTCCCCGCTCGTTGCTATGCTTCTCCTAGATAGATTAGCGTGATCGTAGGATTTTTTTTGAATTACTACGTTCCCCAACACTGGTATCAGAGCCAGGTCTATGCGTAGATGTTATATGCATGAGTAGAACACAAAGAGTTGTGGGTGATAATAGTCATACTGCTTACCACCAACGTCTTACTTTGATTCAGCGATATTGTTGGATGAAGCGGCCCGGACCGACATTACATGACCGCGTTCATGAGACTGGTTCTACCGATGTGCTTCGCACACAGGTGGCTAGCGGGTGGCAGTTCTCCAACTTTAGTTGAATCAAGTTTGACTATGGCCGGTCCTTGTTGAAAGTTAAAACAACACACTTGACGAAAAATTGTTGTTGTTTTGATGCGTAGGTAAGAACGGTTCTTTCTAGAAGCCTGTAGCAGCCACGTAAAACTTGCAACAACAAAGTAGAGGACGTCTAACTTATTTTTGCAGGGCATGTTGTGATGTGATATGGTCAAAGACGTGATGAGATATAAATTGTTGTATGAGATGATCATGTTTTCCAACCGTTATCGGCAACGGGCAGGAGCCTTATGGTTGTCACTTTATTGTATGAAATGCAATCACCATGTAATTGCTTTACTTTATCACTAAGCAGTAGCGATAGTCGTACAAGCAATAGTTGGCGAGACGACAACGATGCTATGATGGAGATCAAAGTGTCAAGCCGGTGATGATGGAGATCATGACGGTGCTTTGGAGACGGAGATCAAAGGCACAAGATGATGATGGCCATATCATGTCACATATTTTGACTGCATGTGATGTTTATATTTTATGCATCTTATTTTGCTTAGTACGGCGGTAGCATTATAAGATGATCCCTCACTAAATTTCAAGGTATACGTGTTCTCCCTGAGTATGCACCATATATTTTATGCATCTTATTTTGCTTAGTACGGCGGTAGCATTATAAGATGATCCCTCACTAAATTTCAAGGTATACATGTTCTCCCTGAGTATGCACCATTGCGACAGTTCTTCGTGCCGAGACACCACGTGATGATCGGGTGTGATAAGCTCTAAGTTTACATACAATGGGTGCAAACCAGTTTTGCACGTGCAAAATACCTGGGTTAAACTTGACGAGCCTAGCATATGCAAATATGGCCTCGGAACACTGAGACCGAAAGGTCGAACATGAATCGTATAGTAGATATGATCAACAAAGAGATGTTCACTGTTGAAAACTACTCCATCTCACGTGATGATCGGACATGGTTTAGTTGATATGGATCATGTGATCATTTAGATGACTAGAGGGATGTCTATCTAAGTGGGAGTTCTTAAGTAATATGATTAATCGAACTTAAATTTATCATGAACTTAGTCCTGATAGTATTTGCATATCTATGTTGTAGATCAATAACTCGCGTAAAGCTTCCCTATTTTATTTTTTGATATGTTCCTAGAGAAAACTAAGTTGAACGATGATAGTAGCAATGATGCTGACTGAGTCCGTGATCTGAGGATTATCCTCATTGCTGCACAGAAGAATTATGTCCTTGATGCACCGCTAGGTGAAAGACCTATTGCAGGAGCAGATGCAGACATTATGAACGTTTGACAAAGCTCAGTATGATGACTACTTGATAGTTTAGTGCACCATGCTTTACGGCTTAGAACCGGGACTTCAAAAACATTTTTGAAAGCCACAGAGCATATGAGATGTTCCAAGAGCTGAGATTGGTATTTTAGACTCATGCCCGTGTTAAGAGGTATGAGACCTCTGACAAGTACTTTGCCTACAAGATGGAGGAGAATAGCGTAGCTAGTGAGCATGTGCTCAAATGTCTGAGTACTACAGTCACTTGAATCAAGTGGGAGTTAAACTTCCAGATAAGATAGTGATTGACAGAGTTCTCTAGTCACTATCACCAAGTTACTAGAACTTCATGATGAACTATAATATGCAAGGGATAACGGAAACGACTCCCAAGCTCTTCGCGATGCTGAAATCGGCGAAGGTAGAAATCAAGAAAAAGCATCAAGTGCTGATGGTTGACAAGACCACTAGTTTCAAGTAAAAGGGCAAGGAAAAGAAAGGGAACTTCAAGAAGAATGGCAAGCAAGTTGCCACTCCCGTGAAGAAGCACAAAGCTAAAACCAAGCCTGAAACTGAGTGCTTCTACTGCAAAGGGAATGGTCACTGGAAGCGGAACTACAACAAAAAATTTGGCGGATAAGAAGGATGGAAAAGTGAACAGAAGTATATTTGATATACATGTTATTGATGTGTACTTTACTAGTGTTCATAGTAACCCCAGGGTATTTGATACCGGTTCAGTTGCTAAGATTAGTAACTCGAAACAGGAGTTGCAAAATGAACAGAGACTAGTTAAGGGCAAGGTGACGATGTGTGTTGGAAATGATTCCAAGGTTGATAAGATCACCATCGCACACTCCTTTTACCTTCGGGATTAGTGCTGAACCTAAAATAAATGTTATTTGGTGTTTGCGTTAAGCATGAATATGATTGGATCATGTTTATTGCAATACGGTTATTCATTTAAGTCAAAGAATAATTGTTGTTTTGTTTACATGAATAAAACCTTCTATGGTCATACACTTAATATAATTGGTTTATTGAATCTCGATCGTAGTGATACACATATTCATAATATTGATGCCAAAAGATGCAAAGTTGATAATGATAGTGCAACATATTTGTGTAATCGCCGTTTAGGTCATATTGGTGTAAGGCGCATGAAGAAACTCCATGCGGATGGACTTTTGGAATCATTTGATTATGAATCATTTGATGCTTGTGAACCATGCCTCATGGGCAAGATGACTAAGACTCGTTCTCCAGGACAATGGAGCGAGGCACTGACTTATTGGAAATAATACATACCGATGTATGCGGTCTGATGAGTGTTGTGGCTCCCGGCGGGTATCAGTATTTTCTGACCTTCAAAAATGAGTTGAGCAGATATGGGTATATCTACTTGATGAAACACAAGTGTGAAACATTTGAAAAGTTCAAAGAATTTCAGAGTGAAGTGGAGAATCATGGTAACAAGAAAATAAAGTTTCTATGATCTGATCGCAGAGGCGAATATTTGAGTTACGAGTTTGGCCTTCAATTAAAACAATGTGGAATAGTTTCACAAACTCATGCCACCTGGAACACCACAGCATAATGGTGTGTTCGAACGTCGTAACCGTGATTTATTAGATATGGTGCAAACTATGACGTCTCTTACCGATTTACCACTTTCCTTTTGAGGTTATGCATTAGAGATAGCTGCATTCACGTTAAATAGGGCACCATCTAAATCTGTTGAGACGACACCGTATGGACTATGGTTTGGGAAGAAACCTAAGCTGTTGTTTCTTAAAGTTTGGGGTTGCGATGCTTATGTGAAAAAGGCTTCAGCCTAGTAAGCTCGAACCTAAATCGGAGAAATGCATCTTCATAGGATACCCAAAAAGAAACTGTTGGGTACACCTTCTATCACAGATCTGAAGGCAAGATTTTTTTGCTAAGAATGGATCCTTTCTAGAGAAGGAGTTTCTCTCGAAGTAAGTGAGTGGGAGGAAAGTAGAACTTGATGAGGTAATTGTACCTTCTCCTGAATTGGAAAGTAGTTCATCATAGAAATCAGTTCCAGTGATTCCTACAACAATTAGTGAGGAAGCTAATGATGATGCTCATGAAACTTCAGATCAAGTTACTACCGAACCTCGTAGGTTAACCAGAGTATGTTCCGCACCAGAGTGGTACGGTAATACTGTTCTAGAAATCATGTTACTAGGCCATGACAAACCTACTATGAGGAAGCGATGATGAGCCCAGATTCCACAAAATGGCTTGAGGCCATGAAATCTGAGATGGGATCCATGTATAAAAACAAAGTATGGACTTTGGTTGACTTGCCCGATGATCGGCAAGCCATAGAGAATAAATGGATTTTCAAGAGGAAGACGGACGCTGATGGTAGTTGAGGGAGACCCGGATTAGGGGGTGTCCGGATAGCCGAACTATCACCGTTGGCCGGACTCCTGGACTATGGAGATACAAGATTGAAGACTTCGTCCCGTGTCCGGATGGGACTTTCCTTGGCGTGGAAGGCAAGCTTGGCGATACGGATATGTAGATCTCCTACCATTGTAACCGACTCTGTGTAACCCTAACCTATCCGGTGTCTATATAAACCGGAGGGTTTTAGTCCATAGGACGAACAACAATCATACCATAGGCTAGCTTCTAGGGTTTAGCCTCCTTGATCTCGTGGTAGATCTACTCTTGTACTACCCATATCATCAATATTAATCAAGCGGTGAGTAGGGTATTACCTCCATCGAGAGGGCCCGAACCTGGGTAAAACATCGTGTCCCTTGTCTCCTGTTACCATCCGCCTAGACGCATTCGGGACCCCCTACCCGAGATCCGCCGGTTTTGACACCGACATTGGTGCTTTCATTGAGAGTTCCTCTGTGCCGTCGCCGTCAGGAAGGATGCCTCATCCCGTCTTTAAAGACGATTCTATCGCCAAAGGAGCCTTGGCCACTGGCCAGACTCTCCGGCTAGGTGGTTTTCTTATGACCGCTAGTTCGGCCGTCGCGCCGACGGTGACTTCTCGAGTCATCGAAACCAATTTTCACGTCAATTCGGAACTTGCCGAACAGTTAGATCCGGTCGAGCTCTCCTCCGTAAATGAGCTCTTGGATCGCATTGCCGCCCTGGGAGTCGCCAGAAACTATGACCAGATCGGGCCTAAAACCGATCTGAGAGAGATCAACTCTCCCCAAGCTACCCATCATGTTGCCGTGATAGAGGAGCAATGCGGCGATTCTTCTTCTATCTTAAGGACTAGCTACGTCCGGATTCCCGATCCCTCCATGTCGGATTCCCGCAGAGGGACGGATGTCGATCAAGCCCTGAACTTAAAGTCAGGCGGCGGGTTGGACTCATTGGATAGCATTCAAAAATCCAAGCTTCCGAGTTCGGAAAGTTCTCAGCCCCTGAGTCTTAAATTGGACAGGGTTCCGGATCTAGTTCCACCCGCCCACCCAAACATTAGCGATCTATCCTGAATTCGTCAAGAGCCAATCAACAAAGACATCACTCTTTGGGCGATTCCTCCTGGTTATGGACATGATAAAGGACTGCCGAGAGGAGGACTTAATCTCACTTTTTGCAATAATTGCACGGACAAAGGAATCCTAAACGCCATAAGTCGTCCGCGAAATTACACGCTTGGATGACTTGGTGACCATAGTACAAAAGTATTGTGCGATGGAGAGTGCTTGGAAAACCGAAAGTCAATTTTGGGATAATCCGGCCCCGAATACATCCTTAGTCCGGAATAAAAGGGTGCATCATCACCAAGCACCTGGATTAAATATTAAAAAACAAAAACCCCCTAAAGGGTACGAAACCATACTGGAGGGTTGGCTAAACGGACCCTGCAAAATTCATAGCGCAGAGGGAGCCACTCCAACTCATAGCCTTCGAGCATGTTGGATACTACAGCAGGTGGCCAAAAGTGGCGAAGAGCTTCTAGCTTTAGAATCCCAGCCCAGCAATGCCAGTATGGTGTTAACAGTCTTCGAGACTTCCGCATCAAATAACATGCGAAAACGAACACTCCGTAACCTTGCCGAAGTCTACCAAGTAGCAACAATACATCCATGGAGCGACACGGCCATTACTTTTAATGCCAGTGACGAACCCAAATTCCGAACAGCCAAAGCACCAGCCACATTGGTTCTCAGTCCAATGGTGGACGGCTTTTGCCTTACAAAGGTACTCATGGATGGCGGCAGCGGACTGAACCTCATCTACGAGGAAACGCTCCGAAAAATGGAAATAGACTGGAACCGCATTGAGCGAAGCAGCACAACCTTTAGAGGAATAATCCCCAACTGGGAAGCATGCTGCATAGGAAAAATCACACTGTTCGGCTCGCCGAACAATTACAGGTCCGAGGAGGTCACATTTCAAGTGGCCCCATTCAGCAGCGGATATCATGGTTTATTAGGGCGAGAGGCATTCACAATTTTTCAAGCTATACCCCATTATGGGTACATGAAGCTTAAAATGCCTGGACCTAACGGAATCATCACTCTCGCTAGTGATCCGAACATAGCACTCCGCACCGAAAACAAGACAGCCGCACTAGCCCTTGAGGCACTATCCGAAGCCCTAGCGGCCGAGGAACTCACCGCGATGCGCTCCACGGTGAACAGGGACGATGTGATACTCGATAAAATATCCAACTCCACCTCTTTCAAACCAGCGGATGAAATAGTCAAATTCCAAGTCCACCCAACGGACCCTGCAAAGACGGCCTCCATTGGGGCAAAATTAAACCCTGATGTAGACGCCGCACTACGAGAATTTCTACGAGAAAACTGGGACATTTTTGCCTGGCACCCTTTAGACATGCCAGGAATCCCACGTCCGGTGGCCGAAAGCACAGCCTAAATATCCTAAAAGGATTCAAGCCACCAAACAGGCTCTTGGCGCTTTTCGAACCCAAGAGACAGGCCATGGGAGGAGCTAGCCAAACTTCTGGAAGCCGGATTCATCAGAGATATAAAACATCCGGACTGGTTAGGAAATCTGGTGATGGTACCAAAGAAGGACAAATCCTGGCGCCTATGTGTTGATTTCAAAGACCTTAATAAGGCTTGCCCAAAGGATCCCTTCCCCCTCCCTCGAATTGATCAAATTATCGACGCTACAGCAGGACATGACTCATTGTGCTTCCTCGACGCGTGCATTTGGCTACCACCAAATCAAGATGGCGGAGCAGACCAAGCCGCAACAAAGATTCATCACTCCATACGGCCCATTCTGCTTCAACACAATGCCCTTTGGGCTCAAAAACGCCGGCGCAACATATCAGCGCATGATTCAGACATGTCTGGCTAACCAGATCAGCAAAACAGTGGAAGCATATGTAGATGACGTGGTCATCAAATCCAAGCATGTCGAAACTATAATAGTTGATTTGAGGCTCACATTCGACAATCTTCGAAAATATGACATCAAGCTCAATCCGGAAAAATGCGTCTTCGGCGTCCCAGCCGGAAAGCTCCTGGGCTTCATTGTGTCCAGTAGAGGAATTGAAGCAAACCCAGCCAAAATCCGAGCTCTGTCACAATTGGATATTCCAAAAGACCTCAAACAAATACAAAAATTGACTGGATGCGTAGCGGCTCTAAGCCACTTCATTTCTCGTTTGGGAGAAAAGGCGTTACCCCTTTACCGCCTCCTCCGCCGCACCGAACACTCCGAGTGGACGGATGCCGCCACGGCCGGACTCGAAGAGATAAAAGCCATATTGGCAACTAATCCGGTCCTGGCCGCGCCCAACGTGGGCGAACCAATGCTATTATATATCGCTGCAACACATCAAGTTGTCAGCGCGGTGCTCATCGTCGAACGAGAAACGGACGGACACCGGTTCCCTCTTCAAAGACCGGTTTATTATGTGTCCAATGTCCTCACTCCATGCAAGTCCCGGTACCCACATTATCAAAAGATAGCATACGCGGTGTTCATGGCATCCCGGAAGCTGCGACACTACTTTCAAGAGTGTTCGATAATGGTAGCCTCCGAAGTACCTCTTAACGACATTATAAACAACCGCGACGCGACGGGCCGGATTGCTAAATGGGCCATAGAGCTCCTTCCATTCGACATAACCTATAAGCCACGGCGAGCTATCAAGTCGCAGGTTTTGGCCGACTTCGTGGCGAATGGACGGCCGAACTCCCTAAAGAGTACGGGCGCATACTCCAATTGGATCATGCACTTTGACGGCTCCAAAATGTTGGCGGCACGGGGCTGGCGTCGTCTGACGTCCCCAACCGGGGATACAGTCCAATACGTCCTTCAAATAATGTATACGGACTCCAACAACGCAGCCGAATACGAGGCCCTTCTGCACAGCCTCCGGATGGCAGTCTCCATGGGCATTAAATGCCTAGAGGTGAGTGGGGATTCGAACCTCGCGATATCTCAAATAAACGGAGACTTTGATGCCAAAGATCCGAAAATGGCAGCATACCTCAATGCGGTCCTAAAAATGTCAGCACGGTTCGAAGGGCTCAAATTTCATCATATAGCCGGGATAACAACCAGCGGCGGATATATTGGCACGCATCGGCGCAAAACGCGATGCCGTCCCGCCTAATATCTTTCTCGAACGGCTGTTCAAGCCATCCGCATTACTATGGGAAGGGAGTCCGCACAATAATCCGGACCCAACCGCACCGCCTAACGCCGAACACTCGACACAATCGGAGGCTCGCCACCGAGATAACACCCTCCGCCCACGACATAATGGCGGTCATCGCCCGTGGGCGGAACCATTCCTAGCCTACCTAACTAGGCAGGAACTCCCGAAGACCAAAAATGAGGCCCGCTGCATAGTACGGTGATCTAAAGCCTATAAAGTCCATGAGGGAGAGCTTTATAAGAAAAGCACTACCGAGTCCTTCAAAGGTGTATCTCCAAGAGGAAGGGCGAAACCTCCTAGCGGAAATTCATGCCGGACCGGTGTGCACCACGCCGCAGCCCGGGCCCTTGTAGGCAAGGCCTTCCGTACAGGATTTTATTGGCCGACAGCCGGGCAGATGCGCAGGACTTAGTCCAACGATGCGTCGGGTGCCAGCTTTTTGCTAACCAAAGCCACATGCCACCCACCGCCCTCAAAACTATACCCCTCACCTGGCTGTCATGGTCCGGGGCTTGACATGGTTGGACCCCTTAAGGGAGGAACCCACAAGCAAAAATACCTATTGGTAATGGTAGATAAATTCACCAAATGGATAGAGGCCAAGTTCGTTAAAACGGCGAATCCGGACGGTGATAGACTTCATATAAGGGGTAGTGCACCATTACGGTGTCCCCACAGTATCATCAACGATAACGGCACCAACTTCACGGCCGATGAGGTCAAACTATGGTGCAAAAACATGGGCATCAAGCTCGATTACGCCTCGATCTATCACCCTCAAACCAACGGTCAAGTCGAGCGAGCAAACGGTCTAATCACGGCGGCAATAAACCCGGACTAGTGCGGTCCCTAAAGGAATCTAACACGCCTTTGGGTTGAGGAGCTCGACTCCGTACTCTGGGGGCTGCGGACCACGCGAATCGTACTACCGGATTCACACCATTTTTTATGGTGTACGGCGTAGAGGCAGTCTTGCCCTGCGACATAATTCATGACTCACCTCGCGTGCGCATGTATGAAGAAAGAGAAGCCGAGCTCGATCGGCAGGACAGTTTGGATGCATTGGAGGAGGAGCGCGACGTGGCAAAGGCTCGTTCCGCATTTTATCAACAGTAGGCTCGAAGATATCAAAAGCAGGTAAGGACGGGCCAAAGCTTATAACGTTGGCGAACTAGTTCTACGCCTGCGGGACAAGAAAAAGGACAAACTCAAGCCCAAATGGGAAGGTCCCTTCATCATCGACCAGGTCCTGACCGGCGGAGCATACCGTCTGTGAAACGAGTCGGACAACCGACTCGAGACGAACCCATGGAACGCAGCCCGTCTACGAAGATTCTACGCCTAAGCGCCGGACTCCAAATTCGTCTCCTTCCTCCGTCCACATTTTTTATTTTTGCTGTCTTTTATTTCTCTCCTTCCCCCTCCCTCTTTTTGAAGCCTTTAGAGGCTCGTTTGCGCTTCATTCGCGCATATTTGACGCGCTATGCGCGCTCATTATACCTGGGGGCTTCTTTAACAGAAGCTTATTTATACGGGCTTCATGCCCAACACATGTGTCAAACTTCCGCATGTACCTTTTATTCACCATTATATGCATCGATATGACTTAAATTTTGGCCAAGCTGGGTTGCCTGGCTCCTGTGCTTACCCCTACGTTCCTGATTGTTCGGCTAGGTGGTAACGGGAGCACCTCTGCGATTGTTACTGTCGGGTCAGCCGGATGTATACCTCAGACTGGGTGAAGCCGAAAGCTAGCGTTCTTAAGGGAATATTCGGTCGGTGAACTGAAAGATGATTTTTAACTATTTATCCATCTGCCCCCAGATGATTTTCTACTTTTTTCGCAGCTTTGACATGCACTTTAGGGCATGCATCCCAAATAAAGGAACCCTTAACGGAACTATTCTCCTGGAAGATGTTTCTTACTATCCATGTAATATAACATAACTAGTTGGGCACTTGTCCGATACAGCACTAATGACCCCTCGCCTTGTCTCCATGCATACCGCGGTTCTTATATAACCACGAAGGTATTCGGACACACTCGGACTATTGGGTCACGAGGTCGACGAAAAAAGGTCCGCTATGACAAACGATCTACAATCCGGCTAGAAGACATTTTTCATGTCATATTTATTTACAAAGTCAACTTGACTCATTGTATTCCTCCTCAATGCCATCTAATAGGCTATCTAATTTACAATCTTGTGAGAATACTTGGCGGCCAATTCTACTTGGCCATACACTAAGCTTACAGGATCTCCTTCCCATCGGGCCCCATAGGTCCGACCTCGGCCATGTGGTTTGGGTCAGCCTTCGTGTGCTGCGTCTTCACCATGGCCCAGCCTCCTGGCGCCTCGACGGCAGCCGATATCTTCCATAGTCGGAGCGCCGCGTGCTCCTTGAAGCCGCTCCGCCAGCTCTCCAATGCCTTCGGCAGGGAGATAGATGGCCACAAGGCCTGGCCGACGCCTTTCATCACCTGCCGAACTCGTCTGCGGTACATAATTCGGGAAGAAGATCACCCAAGAATCGGGCATCTCCTCTTCGTGACGACCTGTGAGCAAACCTACATACATGTTTATGTTAGTCGCCTTCCTCGCCGAACTCTTTCAAAGTTCGCTCAAGCACTTACTGAAAATGTCGTGACGAAGCCGTCGATTCTCCTTTACGCAGTTAGACAACTGGGCACGAACATCCTTTAGTTCCTCACCCAGTTGGGTGTTGGCATCTTGGAGGTTATTTTTCTCCTGCCGCACCCTTGTAAGCACGCTCTCGCCAGCTTTTAGCTGACGTAAGAGCTGTTGCTTGTCCGGATCTAGTCCGGCGCCATCTGCAATATTTTTGTCAGATTTACAAACCCAACGCACTTCATAAACTATTTATCTTTTGAAACATATGTTACCGAGAGGGGTCTCTGTGGCTCCCCAGATGGCGGCTAGTGCGGCCTCAAGTTGGGCCTTGCATTCTTCAAGCTCCACAGGGAGACGAGTCGGGTATTCTTTTTGTAAGATCCTGCATAACAAATGATCCTTAAATCAGTTATTCTAACTATTTTAAGTCTCGGGGCTCTTGGCATATATAACTATCAAATCTCCTTACTCGTATGTCCTTTACATACTGCTCCGTGGCTCTGGCTAGACCATCTTGAGCGGCACGGAGGTGCGCATCTCCTGAATTGAAGGCATTCAAGGCCTCTTGGGAGAAACACGCGTCACGAAGAACTGTCCGTGGCGCGTGATTCATGGCGCTCTCCACCTCGGAGTTGGTGGCGGACAATTTGTCGGCATCCTCTGCCGGAGGAGCATCCGACGACGTCTCGTGCTTTCGCCTCGACCTCCGGACCCGGCTTTGAAGCTGGCGGTGAAGGTTCGATTATAACCACTCCGGACTCGATCCGGTGAGCTCTTTCTGAAAAGAGCACCAGCGTTAGTACACCTTCCAGAATCAGTCCCGGGAGTATGGTGACACGCCATACCGTTCTGGCGGAGTTTTGATCCGGACCGCATTTCTTTTTTCTGCGGGCCGCTTGCCCTTGTTGGCTGGCCACAGGGCTCGGCTTCCTGCCTCGAAGGTACCCCTGCGAAACACCATTGGTATACGGTGATCAAAAATAAGCATGGATGGGTCATTATCGGGGTTTTGGGACCTCGGTCTCGATTACTGTGAGGCTGGAAGTATTCCGGTAATCGGCCGTAATGGCAACCAAAGCATTGTCGATGCTAAGTTGGTAGAACACCCCGTCGATCAACTCCACCTTTATATCCGGATCCTCTTCGGAGGCCGGATCGAGGGACCGCTCTGGATCCTCGGGTTGTGGGGGCGGGCTGTGTATCTTCTCCACAGTCTGGCGCAGTTCCTTCGCAGAAACCATAAAATGAGATATTTAATCAGGGGAACCTGGATCGGACAGGCCACAAAGATGTTTGCTTACCCAACTTCGTGGATTGTTCGAAGAGAACTCGCTCAGTGGGTTGACGCGGAGAAAATCCTCCTCCTCCCCTTTATACATGGCAGATAAGATCTTCACCAGTTCGGTGACCGATCCTGGCCCTTTGCGGCCGTGGCGGGTGGGATCGTCCTCCCCGTTGAAATCCCACATGGGGTGGCCCCTATATTGGAGCGCCTGCACTCCCCTCATAATGCAGATTGCCATGACTCCAATCATGGTCAATCCGGCATGAGCCAGTAACCTTATTCGGCTCATCAAGTAAAGGACATCCCGGTCATTTTCCCTCTGGGGCTCATGGCGCCAGCTTAGGCGCTTCTTCAGAGGAGCGTTGCTAAACTCCGGAAGGCCGATCCGAACAGGATCCGGCAGCAGGACGTCCTCCATGTAAAACCATTCCGAAGGCCAGTCTTCGGACGCCTTCTTCGGGGTTCCGGATAGATATCCGGTCCCGGCGATGCGCCATAGTTCGGCTCCGCCCACTTGATATATTGACCCCTCATGAGAATGGGGAACTAGGCAGAATAATCTCTTCCACATCGCGAAATGAGCCTCGACGCCCAAGAACAGCTCGCAGAGGGCCACGAAGCCCGCGATGTGCAAAATGGAGGCAGGCATAAGGTGGTGCAACTGGAGGCCGTAGAACTCCAAGAGCCCCCGGAGAAACGGATGGATTGGAAATCCGAGTCCTCTTACTAGATAAGAGGTGAAGCATACCCGCTCTCCCTTAGAGGGATCGGGGACACTCTGCGCTTGCTTTCCGCCCTTGTAGGTGGCGAGTCCGGCTCGAACCGGAACCATGAAGGTCGGGGGAAGGAATCCCTTGGTTTGGAGTATAACTAGCTCGCTATGCGGGACTGAGCATCTCTCCCAATTTCCGGACAGAGGGCTGGGAGCGCGAGAGGAGGAGCCGCGTCGACTGTCCATGATGGAATGGGCTTTGGTCAGAGGCGCTCCGATGAAAGTTCGCGAAGGGGGGATCGTGTGACTCAAATCTAGATCCTCGCCCCTTTTATAGGCAGCTCATTTGCACAGCTAGGGGGGTAAGTGTAAAAATACCCTGGCTTTTCGCATTCGTTCAAACACGTGGAAGATGGCCATTATTGGGCGTAGTAGCCAAGGAGCGCAGCATTTATCAGAAGCGGACACTATTCGACAAGTATGTGGAATTTGGAGAAGAACCCGCTGCAATGCCGAAGACAATCAATGCGCCGGACTCATCGTCATTGAAGCCTGGTTCGGGGGCTACTGAGGGAGTCCCAGATTAGGGGGTGTCCGGATAGCCGAACTATCACCGTTGGCCGGACTCCTGGACTATGGAGATTCAAGATTGAAGACTTCATCCCGTGTCCGGATGGGACTTTTCTTGGCGTGGAAGGCAAGCTTGGTGATACGGATATGTAGATCTCCTACCATTGTAACCGACTCTGTGTAACGCTAACCTATCCAGTGTCTATATAAACCGGAGGGTTTTAGTCCATAGGATGAACAACAATCATACCATAGGCTAGCTTCTAGGGTTTAGCCTCCTTGATCTAGTAGTAGATCTACTCTTGTACTACCCATATCATCAATATTAATCAAGCAGGAGTAGGGTATTGCCTCCATCGAGAGGGCCCGAACCTGGGTAAAGACATCGTGTCCCTTGTCTCCTGTTACCATCCGCCTAGACGCACAGTTCGGGATCCCCTACCCGAGATCCGCCGGTTTTGACACCGACAGTAGTGTTACTATCTACAAAGCTCGACTTATCGCAAAAGGTTTTCGACAAGTTCAAGGTGTTGACCATTATGAGATTTTCTCACTCATGGCGATGCTTAAGTCTATCAGAATCATGTTAGCAATTGCCACATTTTATGAAATCTAGCAAATGGATGTCAAAACTGCATTCCTTAATGGATTTCTTAAAGAAGAGTTGTATATGATGCAACAAGAAGGTTTTGTCAATCCTAAAAATGCTAACAAAATACGCAAGCTCCAGCGATCCATCTATGGACTTGTGCAAGCATCTTGGAGTTGGAATATACGCTTTGATGAGTTGATCAAAGCATATAACTTTATATAGACTTGCGGTGAAGCCTGTATTTACAAGAAAGTGAGTGGGAGCACTACAACCTTTCTGATAAGTATATGTGAATGACATATTGTTGATCAGAAATGATGTAGAATTTTTCTGGAAAGCATAAAGGAGTGTTTGAAAGGAGTTTTTCAAAGAAAGACCTCGGTGAAGCTGCTTACATATTGAGCATCAAGATCTATAGAGATAGATCAATACGCTTGATAAGTTTTTTCAATGAGTGCATACCTTGATAAGATTTTGAAGTAGTTCAAAATGGAACAGTCAAAGAAGGAGTTCTTGCTTGTGTTGCAAGGTGTGAAGTTGAGTAAAGACTCAAAACCTGACCATGGCAGAAAATAGAAAGAGAATGAAAAGTCATTCCCTATGCCTTAGTCATAGGGTCTATAAAGTATGCTATGTTGTGTACCAGACCTATTGTGTACCTAACCATGAGTTTGGTAAGAGGGTACAATAGTGATCCAGGAGTGGATCACTGGACAGCAGTCAAAATTATCCTTAGTGGAATAAGGATATGTTTCTCGGTTATGGAGGTGACAAAAAGGTTCGTCGTAAATGGTTACATCGATGCAAGCTTTGTCACTGATTCAGATGATTCTAGAGTCTCAATCTGGATACATATTGAAAGTGGGTGCAATTAGCTAGAGTAGCTCCGTGCAGAGCATTGTAGACATAGAAATTTGCAAAATACATACGGATCTGAATGTGGCAGACCCGTTAAGTAAACTTCTCTCACAAGCAAAACATGATCACACCTTAGTACTCTTTGGGTGTTAATCACATAGCGTTGTGAACTAGTTGTTGACTCTAATAAACCCTATGGGTATTGGTCACATGGCGATGTGAACTATAGAGTGTTAAATCACATGACGATGTGAACTATTGATATTAAATCACATGGCGATGTGAACCAGATTATTGACTCTAGTGCAAGTGGGAGACTGAAGGAAATATGCCAGAGGCAATAATAAAGTTGTTATTTATATTTCCTTATATCATGATAAATATTAATTATTCATGCTAGAATTGTATTAACCGGAAACTTGATACATGTGTGAATACATAGACAAAACAAAGTGTCCCTAGTATGCCTCTACTTAACTAGCTCGTTAATCAAAGATGGTTAAGTCTCGTGACCATAGACATGCGTTGTCATTTGATGAACGGGATCACATCATTAGGAGAATGATGTGATGTACAAGACCCATCGATTAGCTTAGCATGTTGATCGTTCAGTTTTATTGCTATTGCTTTCTTCATGACTTATACATATTCCTTTGACTATGAGATTATGCAATTCCCGAATACTGGAGGAACACCTTGTGTGCTATCAAATGTCACTACATAACTGGGTGATTATAAAGATGCTCTACAGTTGTCTCCGAAGGTGTTTGTCTGGTTGGCATAGACCGAGATTAGGATTTGTCACTCCGTGTATCGGAGAGGTATCTCTGGGCCCTCTCGGTAATGCACATCACTATAAGCCTTGCAAGCAATGTGACTAATGGGTTAGTTGCGGGATGATGCATTACGGAACGAGTAAAGAGACTTGCTGGTAACGAGATTGAACTAGTTATGATGATACCGATGATCGAATCTCGGGCAAGTAACATACCGATGACAAAGGGAATGACATATGTTGTTATGCGGTTTGACCGATAAAGATCTTCGTAGAATATGTAGGAGCCAATATGAGCATCCAGATTCCGCTATTGGTTATTGACCGAAGATGTTTCTCGGTCATGTCTACATAGTTCTCGAACCCGTAGGGTCCGCATGCTTAACGTTCAATGACGATTTGTATTATGAGTTGTGTGTTTTGGTGACCGAAGTTTGTTCAGAGTCCTGGATGAGATCACGGACATGACTAGGAGTCTCGAAATGGTCGAGAGGTAAAGATTCATATATTGGAATGTTATATTCGGACACCGGAATGGTTCCGGAATGATTCGAGTGTTTTTCGGAGTACTGGGAGGTTACCGGACCCCCCCCCCCCGGGGGGGGGGGGAAGTATTGGGCCTTAGTGGGCTTTAGTGGAGAATAGGAGGCAGGCCAAGGGGAGGTGGCGCCCCCCCATGGAGTCCAAACTGGACTAGGGGAAGGGGTGGCACCCCACTTGCCCTTTCCTACTCCCTCTCTCCTTCCCTCTTTCCCTCTCTCCTATTCCGGAAAGGAAAGGGGAATCCTACTAGGACTTTGGAGTCCTAGTAGGACTCCCCACACGTGGCGCCCCCCCTAGGGGGCCGGCCTCTCTCCCTCCCTCCTTTATATAGGAGGTGGGGGGCTCCCCAAGGCACAACAGACAATCTCTTAGCCGTGTGCGGTGCCCCCTCCACAGTTCAACACCTCGGTCATATCATCGTAGTGTTTAGGCGAAGCCCTGCGCCGGTAACTTCATCATCACCGTCACCACGCCGCTGTGCTGACGAAACTCTCCCTCGTCCTCAACTGGATCAAGAGCTCGAGGGACATCATCGTGCTGAACGTGTGCTGAACACAGAGGTGTCGTACGCTCGGCACTTGGATCATTGGATCGTGAAGACGTTCGACTACATCAACCATGTTACTAAACGCTTCCGCTTTCGGTCTACGAGGGTACGTGGACACACTCTCCCCGCTCATTGCTATGCTTATCCTAGATAGATCTTGTGTGATCGTATGAATTTTTTTGAATTACTACGTTCCTCAACAGTTTTCACTAGAGGCTTCTCTCTTGAACACATAGCATACGGTGGGTAAACAAATTACTATTGGATAAGTAATAGAAAAGAGCATAGTTATGACGTTATTAATGGCAATGATCACACATATAGGCATCACATCCGTGACAAGTAGACCGACTCCTGCCTGCATCTACTATATTACTCCACCAATCGACCGCTATCCAACATGCATCTATGGTGTTAAGTTCATGACAAATAGAGTAACGCTTTAAGCAAGATGACATGATGTAGACAAAGTAAACTCAAGTGATATGAATAAACCCCATCGTTTTATCCTTAATGCCAACAATACACTACGTGCCTCGCTACCCCTACTGTCACTGGGTGAGGACACGCAAGATTGAACCCATTATAAAGGACCTCTCCCACTGAAAATAAATCAATCTAGTTGGCCAAACCAAACGGATAGATCGGAGAGAAATATAAAGCTATCATAATCCTGCATTATAAAGTTCATAAAATACTATGCTACTTTGAATGACTAATATGATCATAAACCCACAATTCATCGGATCCCAACAAACACACCGCAAAACAAGATTACATCAGATAGAACTCCAAGAAGATAGGGGAAAACATTGTATTGCAGATCAAAGAGAGATAAAAAGGTATCTAGCTACTAGCTATGGACCCGTAGGTCTATGGTGAACTACTAACGCATCATCGGAAGGCGTCAAGGATGATGTAGGAGCCCTTCGTGATCGATTCCCCTCTGGCAGAGTACCGGAAAAGGCATCTAGATGGGATCGCAGAAGAACATAAACTTACGACGGCAGAAAAAGTGGTTCGGGTGGCTCTTTGGGGTTTTCCCAATAATTGAGAATTTATAGAAGTAGAATTAAGCTAGACGGAGCCACGTGAGGCCCACAAGGTAATAGGGTGCGCCCTGTTGCCTTGCCGTCTCCTTGTTCCGTGTCTGGTCTCCTCCTGAAGCTTGTAAGGTCTCTTATGCCGAGAAAAAAAATCATCAAAAAGTTTCATAGCGTTTGGACTCCGTTTGATACTAATTTTCTGGAAACCAAAAACAAGCCGAAAACAACAACTGTCACTAGGTTAATAGGTTAGTTCAAAAAATGATACAAAGTAGCATAAAAATGCATATAAAGTATCCAAGATTGAAACTATAATAGCATGAAACAATAAAAAAAATTATAGATACGTTGGAGACGTATCAGGATCCCCAAGCTTGATGTCTACTACACAACTTTATTCTTGTAGACTCGTGTTGGGCCTCCAAGCGCAGTGTTTTGTAGGACAGTAGCAATTTTCCCTCAAGTGGATGACCTAAGGTTTATCAGTCCGTGGGAGGCATAGGATGAAGTTGGTCTCTCTCAAACAACCCTGCAACCAAATAACAAAGAGTCTCTTGTGTCCCCAACACACCCAATACAATGGTAAATTGTATAGGTGCACTAGTTCGGTGAAGAGATGGTGATACAAGTGTAATAATGATAGTAGATATTGACTTTTGTAATAGGAACAACAAAAACAGCTAGGTAGCAAGTAACAAAAGTGAGCACAAATGGTCAGACTTTCACTAGTGCAATCTCTCAACAATGCTAATATAATTGGATCATATATGTTGGGAATCGTTGCATGGAAAACAAAAAATTTATATGCACACGCAATGATCTATCCACAGGTATGCATAGCAACGAGGAGGGAGTGTGTCTACGTACCCTGGTAGGCCATAAGCGGAAGCGTTTCACAACGCGGTTGATGTAGTCGAACTTTCCTCGCGCTCCAACCGATCTAGTACCAAACTCACGACACCTCCGCATTCTGCACACGTTCAGCTTGGTGACATCCTCCGCCTTCTTGATCCAGCAAGATGACGAGGTAGTAGATGAGTTTCGGCAGCACGATGGCGTGGTGACGGTGATGGTGATGTGATCTCTGCACGGCTTCGCCTAAGCACTACAAAAATATGACCGAGGGAGTAAACGGTGGACGGGGGCGCTGCACACGGCTAAGACAATGTTATGCCCTTGTGGGGTGCCCCTTACCCATGTATATATGGGTGGGAGGGGAGGAGGAAGCCCCTAGGGCGCCCCAAGAGACCTGGTGGCAGCCCTAGGGTTGCTGCCTTGCCCTGCACCCCCTTTCCTTGTAAGAAGAAGGGGGAAGGAAAGAGGGGGGAGAGGCAAGGAAGGGGGAGTCCTATGATTGCTCCCTGACTATAGCGCAAGAAAGCTCCTGTCTGCTAGGACTACGTCGGTGTTTCCCCAAAGAGGAAGGGATGATGTAGCACATCGAAGGTAGGTATTTCCCTCAGTGATGAAACCAAGGTTATCGAACCAGTAGGAGAACCAAGAACACAACGTAAACAACACTTGCAAACGAATAACAACACCTCGCAACCCGACGTGTTAAAGGGGTTGTCAATCCCTTTCAGGTAACAATGCCGGAAATTTGTAATAGATTGAAACAATAGATCATAAATAAAATAAAGTGCAGCAAAGTATTTTTGTATTTTTGGTGTAATAGATCTTAATAAAAATGCAAACAAAAAGTAGATCGCAAGCAAATATATGAGAAAGAAGACCCAGGGGGGGCGTAGGTTTCACTAGTGGCTTCTCTCGAGAAAAATAGAAACGGTGGGTAAACAAATTACTGTTGGGCAATTGATAGAACTTCAATAATTATGACAATATCCAGGCAATGATCATTACATAGGCATCACGTCCAAGATTAGTAGACCGACTCCTGCCTGCATCTACTACTATTACTCCACACATCGACCGCTATCCAGCATGCATCTAGTGTATTAAGTTCATGGAAAAATGGAGTAATGCAATAAGAACGATGACATGATGTAGAAAAGATCTGTTTATCCATTGCGTAGATATAGATCCCATCTTTTTATCCTTAGTAGCAATGATACATATGTGTTGTTTCCCTTTCTGTTACTGGGATCAAGCACTGTAAGATCGAACCCACTACCGGGCACCTCTTCCAATTGCAAGATAAATAGACCAAGTTGGCCAAACAAAACCCAAATATCGCAGAAGAAATACGAGGCTATAAGAGATCATGCATATAAGAGATCAAAGAAACTCAAATAACTTTCACGGATATAAAAAGATATAACTGATCATAAACTCGAAGTTCATCAGATGCCAACAAACACACCGCAAAAAGAGTTACATCATATGGGTCTCCAACTGACCATTGTATTGAGAATTCAGCGAGAGAGAGAAAGCCATCTAGCTACTAACTACGGACCCGAAGGTCTACAAAGAACTACTCACGCATCATCGGCGAGGCACCAATGGAGGTGATGAACCCCATCCCAGATGGTGTCTAGATTGGATCTGGTGGTTCTGGACTCTGCGGCGGCTGGATGAATATTTCGTCGACTCCCCTAGGGTTTCTGGATTTTTGGGGTATTTATAGAGCAAAGAGGCGGTCGGGGGGGGGGGGGCACCCGAGGTGGGCACAACCCACCAGGGCGCGCCCTGGTGGGTTGTCCCCTCCTCGGGACTCCCCCAGGTGCAACCAGGGCCCAACTTCTTCCTTTTGGTCCATAAAAAATCATCGTGAAGTTTCGTGGCATTTGGACCCCGTCTGATATTGTTTTCCTGCGATGTAAAAAACATGCAGAAAACAGCAACTCGCACTTGGCACTATGTAAATAGGTTAGTACCAAAAAATGATATAAAATGACTATAAAATTATTATAAAACATCCAAGATTGATAATAAAACAGCATGGAACAATAAAAAATTATAGACCGTTGGAGACGTATCAGCATCCCCAAGCTTAACTCTTGCTCGTCCTCGAGTAGGTAAGTGATAAAAAACAGAATTTTTGATGTGGAGTGTTGTTTATCATGTCATATCATATTATTTTATTTATAGCATGGACATTTGGACTTTTATGTGATTCAAAGCAATAGTCTAGTTTTGACATAATAATTTAGGTACTCAAGCATATCAACAAGCAACCATGTCTTTCAAAATATCAATGCTAAAACAAGTTATCCCTAGCCCATCATGCTCAAACATTGATCCATTCATGAAACACACTCGAATATTAGCTACACCCAATACTTAAGCATGATCATATTGCCTCTTAGTTGGTGCCTTTATAAGAGAAGATGGAGACTCAAATTCAAAATAAAAATGGCATAAAGTAAAAGAAAGGCCCTTCGCAGAGGGAAGTAGGGATTTGTAGAGGTGCTAGAGCTCAAAGCGAAACAATTAGAGATAAAAACATTTTGGGAGGTATATCCATCCCACCAGCGAAAACGACGTAGCGCCATTTAACACTTTCCATGCTAGATATGCCATAGGCGGTTCCCAAACAGAAAATAAAGTTTATTCCTTTTCCCACCATACTTTCACTTTCCATGGCTAGCCGTATCCACGGGTGCCTTCCATACCAACACTTTGCAAGGAATTCATTATTTGACAACATAAAGTAAATGCATTTTGCATTTCGGGACTGGGCATCCCTAAAACCTTTTCCTTACTCTCGTGCAATGACAAGTGAATAAACACTCATCGTGAAAATAACACATCTAGCATGGAAAATACTAGCCACCCGTTACCGTTCCACGAGCGAAACAAACACACAAAAGAGAAGTTCATTTTGAAAATTAGAGATGGCACATGCAAATTTGCTTAGAACGGGAAAAGAATACCGCATATAGGTAGATATAGTGGACTCATGTGGCAAAACTGGTTTAAAGGATTTTGGATGCACAGGTAGAGGTCATACTTAGTGCAAAATGAAGGCTAGCAAAAGATTGAGAAGCAACAAACTAAGAAACGAATAATCTCATAAGGAAGCATTAAGCATAATTAACACCAAATAATGCACCACAAGTAGGATATAATTTTCATTGCATGATTATTGACTTTTGTGCATGCATAGGGAATCACAAACCTTAACACTAACATTCTTACTAGAGCACAATTACTCATCAACATAACTCACATATCACATCATCATATCTCAAAACTATTACTAAAAATCAAGTTTATTTTGTCCAATGATCTTCATGAATTTTTTTCTTTTTTCTCTTTATCCTTCTTGGATATCTATCACTTTGGGACTAATTTTTATGTGTTGCTTTTCATAAGCTCAAACAAATATAAGTGAAGATCATGAGCATAACAAATTTTCTTTCTCTCAAAATAATTTAAGTGAAGCAAGAGAGAATTTCTTCAAAACTTTACCAACTCTCAAATAAATCTAAGTTAAGCAAGAGAGCATTTCTTCAAAAATACTAAGCACACCGTGCTCAAAAAGATATAAGTGATGCACTAGAGCAAGTCCTAGCTCATAAAAGATTTAAATGAAGCACAGAGAGCAATTCTAACAAGTCATGATATAATTTTGGCTCGCTCAAATAGGTGTGTCTAGCAAGGATTGATGACTTAAAACAAAAAATAAAACAAGCAAAGACACATATCATACAAGACGCTCCAAGCGAAATACATATCATCTGACGAATAAAAATATAGCCTCGAGTAAAATACCGATGGTCGTTAGAAGAAAGAGGGGGTGCCACTCGGGAGCATCCCCAAGCTTAGTTGGTTGCTCATTCTTGGATAATAGCTTGGGATGCCGGGGAATCCCCAAGATTAGGCTCTTCTATCCTTCTTTCATCCATCATAAGATAACCCAAAACTTGAAAACTTCAATCACACAAAACTCAACAAAACCTTTATGAGATCCGTTAGTAAAAGAAAGCAAACCACTACTATAAGTGTTGTATGAGACCAAATCATATTTTGTTTTTGTATTATATCTACTATATTTCAACTTTCCTAGGGAAAAAACTCATCAAAGAAAACCATAGAGCCATCAAAATAAGCACACAACACAAAGAAAACAGAATCTATCAAAACAAAACAGTCTGTAGTAATCTGACTTTTGCGAATACTTATGTAACTCCAAAAATTATGAACAAATAGGAAGGTCTGGGTAGTTTTTATATTAATATTATGCAAAAATAATTGAAATTTTATCACATTTTAGTGATCTATAACAATTGTTTTCATGAGCACAAAGTTTCTGTCTTTTTCAGCAAGATCAAACAACTATCACCCAGGAAGATCATATAGGCTTTACTTGGCACAAACACTAATTAAAAAGAACACAATAATACCATAGGAATAATCGTGCAAACACAAAAGATCATAAAGCAAAAAGCAAAAATAAATTTTATTCATTGGGTTTCCTCCCAACAAGCGCTATAGTTTTACACCCTTAGCTAGGCATAAGGCAAGGATCTAAGTACTGTCATCTTTGGTTCGAGATCCATAAGATGCCCTCATGATTGATTCATAAGGTGGCCTGATTTCTGTTCTAGGTAAGTGTTCCATACCCTTCCTCAAAGGAAATTGGAACTTGATATTGCCTTCTTTCATACCAATCACGGCACCAATAGTGCGTAAAAACGGTCTACCAAGAATAATTGGACAAGACGGATTGCAATCAATATCAAGAACAATAAAATCTATGGCACATAGTTCCTATTTGGAAGAATAAGAACATCATTAATTCTTCACATAGGCTTTTTAATAGTAGAATCCGCCAAGTGCAAATTCAATGAACATTCCTCAAGATTGGTAAGACCAAGCACATCACATAAAGATTTCAGAATTGTAGAAACACTAGCACCCAAGTCACACAAAGCAAAGCACTCATAATTTTTAATCTTAACTTTGATGGTAGGTTCCCATTCATCTTGCAATTTTCTAGGAATTGAAACTTCTAATTCCAATTTTTCTTCCGAAGCTTTCATCATAGCATCAACAATATATTTAGTAAAAGCTTTGTTTTGTTCATAAGCATGGGGTGAATTTAACATGGATTGCAACAAAGAAATACAATCAATCAAAGAGAAACTATAATAATTAAAGTCTTTGTAATCCAAAAGAGTGGGTGCATCACTAACTAAAGTTTTGACCTCCCCAAACCCACTTTCATCAATTTTCTTAACAAGATTTTCACCCTCCGAAATATTGGGACGCCTTCTACCAAAAGTTGACTCTTCTCCAGTACCTTTTTCATCAACCTTATCTTTACTAAACAAGGAATCAATAGAAGAAACACCAATCATTTTAAGATCTTCATCATTTTTGCAAGAATAATCACTAGAAAAAGCTTTCTCTAAAAATTATCTTTTAGCTCTAAGCATAGCAGTTCTTTTCTTACTTTCATACATAGAAACATAAAGAGCTTTAATTGATTCATCAACTTTAGGCACAAAAAATTTCAACTTGAGATTTTCCATATCATGAGCAATTCTATCAACACTTCTAGACAAATCATCAATCTTATTCAACTTTTCTTCGATGGAAGTGTTGAACATTTTTTGCGTGTTGATAAATTCTTTAATATTATTGTCAAGATCAGAGGTATTCCTATTATTATTGTAAGATTGATTTCAATATGAATTACCATAATTATTAGAGGAATTACTAGGAAAAGGCCTAGGATTAAAATTTCCTCTATAAGCACTGTTGTTGAAATTACCGCGAGAGATAAAATTCACATCAATGGCATCACTATTTTGCTCAATCAAAGTAGACAAAGGCATATCATTAAAATCAATAGGAGCACTTTTACTAGCAACCAATTTCATAAGAGCATCAACTTTATCACTCAAAGAAGAAATTACTTCAACCGAGTTAACTTTTTTACTAGTAGGAGCTCTTTCTGTATGCCATTGTGAATAATTTGCCATGATATTATCAAGAAATTTGGTGGCTTCACACAAAGTAATTTCCATAGAAGTTCCACCAGCGGCGGAATCTAAAAGATTACGAGAAACAAAATTCAACCCTGCATAAATTTTTTGTATGATCATCCAAAGATTTAACCCATGAGTTGGGCAATTCCTTAGCATCATTTTCATCCTTTCACAAGATTGTGCAACATGCTCATGTTCAAGTTGCTTGAAATTCATGATCTGGGTTCTAAGGGAAATAATTTTTGCGGGCAGAAAATACTTAGTGATAAAAGCATCTTTGCACTTATTCCAAGAATCGATACTATTACGAGGCAAAGAAGACAACCAAATTTTTGCAGAATCACGCAAAGAAAACGGAAATAATTTCATCTTGACCACATCATTGTCCACATCTTTTTTATTTTGCATATCGCATAATTCCACAAAGGTATTAAGATGGGACACAGCATCCTCATTAGGAGTACTTGAAAATTGGTCTTTCATAACAAGATTCAACAAAGCAATATTAATATCACAAGTCTCCGCACTAGTGGCTGGAGGAGCAAGCGGAGTGCCAATAAAATAATTGTTGTTGGTATTTGAGAAATCACATAACTTGGTGTTCTCTTGATTCATGATGACCACACAACAAGATTGCACTCAAAAACAGATCCGGCAAGAAAACGGTGAACAGAAAAAGAGAGGCGAATAAAACGGCAAATTTTTGTGAAGTGGTGGAGAGGAAAGCGAGAGGCAAATGGAAAATAATGTTAATTGCGAGGAGATGAGGTTTGTGATTAGGACCTGGTTATGTTAAAGATCCTCCCCGGTAACGGCGCCAGAAATTCCTTTGGATTGCTCCCTGACTATAGCGCCAGAAAGCTCCTGTCTGCTAGGACTACATCGGTATTTCCCCGAAGAGGAAGGGATGATGTAGCACAGCGAAGGTAGGTATTTCCCTCAATGATGAAACCAAGGTTATCAAACTAGTAGGAGAACCAAGCAACACAACGTAAACAGCACCTGCACACAAATAACAACACCTCGTAATCGGACGTGTTAAAGGGGTTGTCAATCCCTTTCGTGTAACGATGCTAGAAATTTGTAATAGATTAAAATAATAGATTGCAAATAAAATAAAGTGCAGCAAAGTATTTTTGTATTTTTGGTTTAATAGATCTTAATAAAAATGCAAAGGAAAAGTAGATCGCAAGAAAATATATGAGAAAGAAGACCCGGGGGCCGTAGGTTTCACTAGTGGCTTCTCTCAAGAAAATAGCAAACAGTGGGTAAACAAATTACTGTTGGGCAATTGATAGACCTCTTAAATAATTATGACGATATCCAGGCAATGATCATTACATAGGCATCACGTCCAAGATTAGTAGACCGACTCCTGCCTGCATCTACTACTATTACTCCACACATTGACTGCTATCCAACATGCATCTAGTGTATTAAGTTCATGAAAAAAGGAGTAATGCAATAAGAACGATGACATGATGTAGACAAGATCCGTTTATCTATTGCGTAGATATAGATCCCATCTTTTTATCCTTAGTAGCAACGATACATACGTGTTGTTTCCCTTTCTGTCACTGGGATCAAGCACCGTAAGATCGAACCCACTACCGGGCACATCTTCCCATTGCAAGATAAATAGATCAAGTTGGCCAAACAAAACCCAAATATCGGAAAAGAAATACGAGGCTATAAGTGATCAAAGAAACTCAAATAAATTTCATGGATATAAAAAGATATAACTGATCATAAACTCGAAGTTCATCAGATCCCAATGCTACCTCTTGAGCACTGCGTTGGTTTTCCCTTGAAGAGGAAAGGGTGATGCAGCAAAGTAGCGTAAGTATTTCCCTCGGTTTTTGGGAACCAAGGTATCAATCCAGTAGGAGGCCGCGCACGAGTCCCTCGCACATACACAAACAAATAAATCCTCGCAACCAACACAATAAATGGGTTGTCAATCCCTTCACGGTCACGTACGAGAGTGAGATCTGATAGATATGATAAGATAATATTTTTGGTATTTTTATGATAAATATGCAAAGTAAAATAAAAGGAAATGAAAATAGCTAAGTGTTGGAAGATTAATATGATGGAAAATAGACCCGGGGGCCATAGGTTTCACTAGTGGCTTCTCTCAAGAGCATAAGTATTACGGTGGGTGAACAAATTACTGTTGAGCAATTGACTGAATTGAGCATAGTTATGAGAATATCTAGGTATGATCATGTATATAGGCATCACGTCCGAGACAAGTAGACCGACTCCTGCCTGCATCTACTACTATTACTCCACACATCGACCGCTATCCAAAGATGCATCTAGAGTATTAAGTTCATAAGAACAGTAGTAACGCTTTAAGCAAGATGACATGATGTAGAGGGATAAATTCATGCAATATGATATAAACCCCATCTTGTTATCCTTGATGGCAACAATACAATACGTGCCTTGCTGCCCCTCATCACATCGGGAAAGGGCACCGCAAGATTGAACCCAAAGCTAAGCACTTCTCCCATTGCAAGAAAGATCAATCTAGTAGGCCAAACCAAACCGATAATTCAAAGAGACTTGCAAAGATAACCAATCATACATAAAAGAATTCAGAGAAGATTCAAATATTGTTCATAGATAAACTTGATCATAAACCCACAATTCATCGGTCTCAACAAACACACCGCAAAAGAAGATTTCATCGAATAGATCTCCACAAGAGAGGGGGTGAACATTGTATTGAGATCCAAAAAGAGAGAAGAAGCCATCTAGCTAATAACTATGGACCCGAAGGTCTGAGGTAAACTACTCACACATCATCGGAGAGGTGGTGTTGATGTAGAAGCCCTTCGTGATCGATGCCCCCTCCGGCGGAGCTCCGGAAAAGGCCCCAAGATGGGATCTCACGGGTACAGAAGGTTGCGGCAGTGGAATTAGGTTTTTGGCTCTGTATCTGGTAGTTTGGGGGTACGTAGGTATATATAGGAGGAAGAAGTATGTCGGTGGAGCAACATGGGGCCCACGAGGGTGGAGGGCGTGCCCTGGGGGGTAGGCGCGCCCCCCTACCTCGTGCCTTCCTGGTTGATGTGTTGACGTAGGGTCCAAGTCCTCTGGATAACATTCGTTCCGAAAATCACGTTCCCGAAGGTTTCATTCCGTTTGGACTCCATTTGATATTCTTTTTCTGCGAAACTCTGAAATAGGCAAAAAAACAACAATTCTAGGTTGGGCCTCCAGTTAATAGGTTAGTCCCAAAAATAATATAAAAGTGTATAATAAAGCCCAATAATGTCCAAAATAGAATATAATATAGCATGGAACACTAAAAAATTATAGATACGTTGGAGACATATGACCCAACAAACACACCGCAAAACGAGTTACATCATATGGATCTCCAAGAGACCATTGTATTGAGAATTCAGCGAGAGAGAGAGAGAAAGCCATCTAGCTACTAACTATGGACACGGAGGTCTACGAAGAACTACTCACACATCATCGGAGAGGCATCAATGGATGTGGTGAACCTCATTCGAGATGGTGCCTAGATTGGATCTGGTGGTTCTGGACTCTGCGGCGGCTCGACGAATATTTCGCCGACTCCCCTAGGGTTTCTGGATTTTTGGGGTATTTATAAAGCAAAGAGGCGGTCCGGGGGCACCCGAGGTGGGCACAACCCACCAGGGCGCGCCTGGGCCTCCTGGCGCGCTCTGGTGGGTTGTCCCCTCCTCGGGACTCCCCCAGGTGCAACCAGGGCCCAACTTCTTCCTTTTGGTCCATAAAAAATCATCGTGAAGTTTCGTGACATTTGTACTCCGTCTGATATTGATTTCCTGCGATGTAAAAAACATGTAGAAAACAACAACTGGCATTTGGCACTATGTCAATATGTTAGTACCAAAAAATGAGATAAAATGACTATTAAATGATTATAAAACATCCAAGATTGATAATAAAACAACATGGAACAATCAAAAATTATAGATACGTTGGAGATGTATCATCCTACTCCACACTTTCGTTTCCCTCCCCTCTTTCCTTATCCTTCTCATAGGGCCGACCACTATAGGGGCGCACCAGCCCCTTGTGGGCTAGTGTGTTCCCTCTCTTGGCCCATAAGGCCCATATCTTTGCCGGGGGTGCACGGAACTCCTTTCTGGTGACCCGATAAGTACCCGGTACCCTCTGAAACACTTCCGGTGTCCTACAATCGTCCTATATATCAACCTTTACCTCTCGACCATTTCGAGACTGCTCGTCGTGTCTGTGATCTCATCCGGGACTCCAAACAACATTAAGTCACCAAATCACATAACTCATATAGTACTATATCGTCGACGAACGCTAAGCGTGCGGACCCTATGGGTCCGAGAACTATGTAGACATGACCGAGACATCTCTCCGGTCAATAACCAATAGCGGAACCTGGATGCCCATATTGGCTCCTACATATTCTACGAAGATCTTTATCGGTCGAACCGTTATGACAACATACGTAATTCCCTTTGTCCATCGGTATGTTACTTGCCCGAGATTCGATCGTCGGTATCTTCATACTTAGTTCAATCTCATTACCGGCAAGTCTCTTTACTCGTTTCGTAATACATCAACTTGTGACTAACTCCTTAGTCATTTTCTTGCAAGCTTATGATGTGTATTACCAAGAGGGCCCAGAGATACCTCTGCGATACTCGGAGGAGTCTCGAGGAGGGGACAACCCACCAGGGCGCGCCAGGAGGCACAGACGCGCCTTGGTGGGTTGTGCCTACCTCGGGTGCCCCCCGGACTGCCTCTTTTCTCTATAAATATCCCAAAAATCCAGAAACCGTAGGGGAGTCGACGAAATATTCGTCCAGCCGCCGTAGAGTCCAGAACCACCAGATCTAATGTAGACACCATCTGGGATGGGGTTCATCACCTCCATTGGTGCCTCTCCGATGATGCGTGAGTAGTTCTTTGTAGACCTTCGGGTCCGTAGTTAGTAGCTAGATGGCTTTCTCTCTCTTGCTGAATTCTTAATACAATGGTCACTTGGAGACCCATATGATGTAACTCTTTTTGCGCTGTGTTTGTTGGCATCTGATGAACTTTGAGTTTATGATCAGTTATATCTTTTTATATCCATGAAAGTTATATGAGTTTCTTTGATCTCTTATATGCATGATCTCTTACAGCCTCGTATTTCTTCTTCGATATTTGGGTTTTGTTTGGCCAACTTGATCTATTTATCTTGCAATGGGAAGAGGTGCTTTGTAATGGGTTCGATCTTACGGTGCTTGATCACAGTGACAGAAGGGGAACCGACACGTATGTATCGTTGCTATTAAGGATAACAAGATGGGGTCTATTTCTACATAAATAGATCTTGTCTACATCATGTCATCATTCTTATTGCATTACTCCATTTCTCCATGAACTTAATACACTAGATGCATCTTTGGATAGCGGTTGATGTGTGGAGTAATAGTAGTAGATGCAGGCAGGAGTCGGTCTACTAATCTTGGGCGTGATGCCTATATAATGATCATTGCCTGGATATCGTCATGATTATTGAAGTTCTATCAATTGCCCAACAACAATTCGTTTACCCGTTGTTTGCTCTTTTTCTCGAGAGAAGCCACTAGTGAAACCTACGGCCCCGGGTCTCTTCTTTATTATATTTGCCTTTGCAATCTATTTTTATGCTTTTATTTTCAGATCTATTAAACCAAAAATACAAAAATACCTTGCTGCACTTTATCTTATTTGCGATCCATTTATTCAATCTATTACAACTTTCTCACGTCCACTTGACAATTTCTGGCGCAGTTGCCCGAAAGGGATTGACAACCCCTTTAACACGTCGGGTTGCGAGTAGTTTTTTTATTTTTGTGCATGTGATGTTTACATAGTGTTGCTTGGTTCTCCTACTGGTTCGATAACCTTCATCTCATCACCGAGGGAAATACCTACCGTTGCTTTGCTGCATCATCCATTCCTCTTTGGGGAAATACCGACGTAGTTCTAGCAGACATCAAAAGGAATTTCTGGCGCCGTTGCCGGGTAGACATCATCAACATCTACCAGGTTCCTAATCAGAAATCTCATCTCCTTGCAATTTATTGCCATTTTCCTCTCCCCCAAATGAAAAAAATGTCGTTTTATTCGCCCACTTTTTCGTTCGCAGTTTTCTCGTCAGATCTATCTTTTTGCTTGGAAATATGAGTGATTTCGGTATGGCAGAAACAGATGATGGCCTAACTCATAAAATTGGACGATCTTGCAATCTGGATGCTAAAACTTTTGTTTTGGGGCAAGGGAATGTTATGGGAAAAGAACGAATCTAAGAATTTTTCAATTGTGTTGGAAATTTAAGTCTTGATGATATTCCTATACTTAAGAGGACTAAATCTTATGCGGAAGCTATTTCAGCACTAGTTCTGAAACTTGAAAATAAATTTATCCGGACTCACCATACCTTGCAAAGATTGTTTTTTGAGTTGCCCGTTATAAAGAATCCCAAAGCTAAAAAGTTGGCCACTCTTGTTCTTATTAATGAATTTGACTATATAATACGGGAAGCTAGGGAAATCTTTGATTTCTATGGTATGAATCGTGAAAAAATAGTGATAGATGAAATTCTTTATATTAGTGATTATGCGCTAAGACATTTTCTTGGGGATAATCAAACTTTGATGATAATATTAAAAAGGAAGTCCCTATTTTAGATATAATCCAACAAGTTTTCAATGATGTTAATCAACATTATTCTTGGATTGTTGTCGGAAATCAAAGGGGTTATGATGATAAGCAACTTGATAGTGCTAAGGTTTCAATGGAAAATATATTTTATGTTGTCTTTGCAAAACCTCTTGACAAAAAGACATCTAAGAAAATCAAGGAGAAAGATGACAACACTTAGATCCATGCTTTATGCCTAGCTAAGGGCGTAAAACAATAGCGCTTGTTGGGAGGCAACCCAATGAATATTTTTTGTCTTTTTCTTTCTGTTCTTGGGTGTTTCCACAATTATGCTACTGTTATGATTGTGTTTTTCGTGTTTTAATTAGTGTTTGTGCCAAGCAAATCCTTTAGAATTATGTTCGGTGATAGTTGATTTGATCTTGCTGAAAAAATAGAAACTTTGCACGCCAATCACAGAATTATTAAAAATCACAAAAGTGTGATAAAGTACCAATTATCTTGGCATAAGATTAATATACAAATTGCTCATGTGGTCCTAATTTTTCAGAATTTTTGGAGTTAAAGAAGTATTCGAAATATCCAAATTTCTACAGATTGTTCTGTTTTTGACAGATTTTGTTTTCTTTGCATTGTGTGCTTGTTTTGATGATTCTATGGTTTTCTTTGAAGAGTTTTTGCCATAGAAAAGTTGGAATACAGTAGATATAATGCAAGAATAAAATATGAATGGGTTTGCAACAGTACTTATAGTAGTGATTTACTTTCCTATACTAACGGATCTCACGAAGGTTTTGTTGAGTTTTGTGTGATTGTAGTTTTCAAGATTTGGGTGATGTTACGATGGATGAAGGAATAAGGAGTAAGAAGAGCCTAAGCTTGGGGATGCCCACGGCATCCCAAGCTATTACCCAAAGAGAAGCAAGCAACTAAGCTTGGTGATGCCCGGGTGGCATCCCCTCTTTCTTCTAACGACTATCGGCATTTTATTCGGAACTATATTTTTATTCGTCACATACTATGGGTTTTGCTTGGAGCGTCTTGTATGATATGAGTCTTTGCTTGTTTTGGTTTTTGTTTTAAGTCATGAATCCTTGATGGACACACCTATTTGAGAGAGCCAAAATTATGCCATGACTTGTTAGAATTGCTTTCTATGCTTCACTTAAATCTCTATGAGCTATGGAATTGCTCTAGATTTTGGATGCACAAGTAGAGATCATACTTAGTGCAAAATTAAGGCTAGCAAAAGATTGAGAAGTGACCAACCAAGAAACAGAAAATCTCAAAAGCGAGCATTAAGCATAATTAACACCGATAATGCACCACAAGTAGGATGTAATTTCATTGCATAACTATTGACTTTCATGCTTGCATAGGGAATCACAAACCTTAACACCAATATTCTTACTAAAGCATAATTACTCATCAACATCACTCACATATCACATCATCATATCTCAAAACTATTACAAGGAATCAAGTTTATTTTGTCCAATGATCTTCATGAAAGTTTTTATTATATCCTTCTTGGATATCTATCACTTTGGGACTAGTTTTCATGTGTTGATTTTGATAAGCTCAAACAAATATAAGTGAAGATCATGGGCGTAATACTTCTTTCTTTCAAATTAATTTAAGCGAAGCAAGAGATAATTTCTTAAAAAATAACAAAGCACACCGTGCTCAAAAAGATATTGCCATGTGTGCCACCATACCTACCTATATGTGGTATTCTTTTGCCATTCTAAGCAAATTTGTATGTGCCATCTCTAATTTTCAAAATAAATTTCTCTTTTGTGTGCTCGTACCGCTCATGAAATGGTAGGGGGTGGCTAATATATTTCCATACTATATGTTATTCTCACGATGAGTGTTTATTCACTTGGCATTGCACGATAGTAAGGCAAAGGTATTAGGGATGCCCAGTCCTGAAATGAAAAATGAATTTACTTTATGTTGTCAAATAATAAATTCCTTGGGAAGTGTTGGTATGGAAGGCACCCGTGGATACGGCTAGCCATGGAAAATGAAAGTATGGTTGAAAAAGGAATAAAATTTAATTTCTGTTTGGGAACCTCCTATGATATATCTAGCATGGAAAGTATTGGGAACTACTCTATCATTCTCGTTGACAGGAAAAGCATGCCTCCCAAAATGTTTTATCTCTATCGTTTTCGCTTTGAGCTCTGGCACCTCTACAAATCCCTACTTCCCTCCGTGAAGGGCCTTTATTTTACTTTATGCAATTTTTATTTTTACTTGAGTCTCCATCTTCTCTTATAAAGCACCAACTAAGGGGCACTACGATCGTACTTGAGCATTGGGTGTAGCTAATATGTGAGTGTGTTTCATGAATGGATCAATGATTGAGGATAATGGGCTAGGTATAACTTATTTTAGCGTTGATATTTTGAAAGACATGGTTGTTTGTTGATATGCTTGAGTATTGAAATTATCATGTCAAAACTGGACTATTGCTTTGAACCATATAAAAGTCCAAATGTCCATGCTACAAAGAAAAGAATATGTGATGAACATGTTAGGCAGCATTCCACATCAAATATTATGTTTGTATCATTTACCTACACGAGGACGAGTAGGAATTAAGCTTGGGGATGCTGATACATCTCCAACGTATCTATAATTTTGATTGTTCCATGTTGTTATATTATCATTCTTGGATGTTTTACAATCATTTTATAGTCATTTTATATCATTTTTGGTACTAAGCTATCGACATAGTTCCTGGTGCCAGTTGCCATTTTCTGCATGTTTTTTTACATCACAGGAAATCAATACCAAACGGAGTCCAAACACAGCGAAACTTTTTATGGATTTTTTTGGACCAGAAGACATCCAATGGGCCAAACAAGTACCGAAGAGGGAGCCCGAGGTGGGCACAACCCCCGCACTTCCTCTTTGCTCTATAAATACCCCAATATTCTAGAAACCCTAGGGACTCGACGAAAATCAATTCCAGCCGTCGCAAGTTCCAGAACGACCAGATCCAATCTAGACACCATCACAGATGGTTTCATCATGCCCATTGGCGCCTCTCCGATGATGTGTGAGTAGTTCTTTGTAGACCTACGGGTCCATAGTTAGTAGCTAGATGGCTTCCTCTCTCTCTCTCTCCCTCTCTTTTGATTCTCAATACAATGGTATCTTGGAGATCCATATGATGTAACTCTTTTTGCGGTGTGTTCGTTGGGATCCGATGAACTTTGAGTTTATGATCAGATCTGTCTTTTTATCCATGAAAGTTATTTGAGTCTTGTTTGATCTCTTATATGCATGATCTCTTACAGCCTCATATTTCTTCTCCGATATTTGGGTTTTGTTTGGCCAACTTGATCTATTTATGTTGCAATGGGAATGTAACATCCCAAATTTTCAATTTGGAATGTTATACATTAAGTCATCATGCATATCATATTTTCATGCATTTTTCCGAATCCTTGAAAATTTCACGCAACTCAAGGACCCTCGGAGAGAGTTGGAGATTTCATTATTTTCATATTTGAGCTTTCTCAAATTTTGAAAATAGGATCATTTGGATTTATTTATTTTATCTTCAAATATTTTTCCAATAAAAAAATAAGAGAGGGAATAATATGACTTTCCCAAAATTTAGGAAAAATGAAGATTTAATAAATAAATCAAATTTGGATTTTCGGAGTTTATTTGCTTTAGGGAAAAAATGAGTATTTTAAAAATATGCATTTTGGCCTCAGATTAAAGTTCATTTTGTTCGACTCATTTTTAGGAGTCGGGAAAAATTATTTTATTAAATTTGGAGTTCGTTTATATGTTATTTTATTCAGATTTACTGTGAGTTTAAAAAAATGGCGCCCGCTTTGGGGCTAAGGGCCCAGCCGGCCCACCTCGCCTCAAGGCGCTCGGCCGGGAGTCTCGCCCGCCGCCGCCGCCGAGTCCGGCTCGGCCACGCCCCGCCGCCGTGGCCCCTCCACCAAGGCACCCCCTCCCCTCCTTAAAAGCCGCCGCCCCCCCCCTCGACCCACCCGCCGCCGCCCGCCGCCACCCGAGCCCTTGACGCCGCCGAGCCACCGCCGTCGCCCGACGCCGTCGCGCGCCGCCCGCCGTCACCGCCGACCCCGCCAGAGCCCCGTTCGCCCCCCGGCGACCTCGCCGGAGGTAGCCGCCGCGCCTCCCCGGTTCGGTTTGGTTTAAAAAACCGTTCCGGTTTTCTTTCCGTTGTTCGGTTTAAAAAAAAAACCCTAGATCGGTTTTTTTCGGTTTAGTTATTTAGTGAACGTTCACCGATCCGTTCGTTTTAACGAACGCGTTCAGCGGTTAGTTTCTGTTAACGAACGTCCGTTCGTTTAACCGTTCGTCGTTTTTCTTTTAACCGGATTTTATCCGATTACTTTCCGATCTCGATTTCAGATCCAATCTTCAATCTAGTTTATTTTCTCGCTCGTTTATCGGAATCAGGTGATTCAAGCGCCTGGAGTTTCGTTTCAAACCGCTGCCCGACTAATCCACTTAAACAAACTTTTGCTACTGTAAAATTTGACCTAGTTTCAAATTGCTAGAACCGAGTTGTTTTCTTTCAATGTTTGACTTTTGTTGCTTTATTTGATTCGTTTTTTTTGCAACCAGGGTTCTTAAGTTGAACTTTCTGGTCAGATCTTCTATTCGAGATTTACCTGTGCATTAGATGAGTGCTTATTGTATGCTTGTTGTTTGTCTGCGATAGATCACCCAGAGTGCGCCGCTTGTTACTTCGAGTCTCTAGGTTTCGCGGATCGTCGGCAAGGCAAGTAACACTTGATCATACTTTATCTACTACCCAGTTTTTATGCATTAGATCAATCCTCAAACACTTGCATGAATAGGACCTAATTAAGTTGTGGGATGGGAAGTAGATTGAGGTAGTACCTATTACCTGTTTTACTTATGAAACCTTGGGAGTTACTTCTACGTTTGCTTATTGCCATGCTATGCTAGTAGACGTGGATTGGGTGAGTGAATATCCATGACAGATGTGAGATTGTTAATTAATGGTTTATTTAAGGTGGCAACTTAAACACACATCCGGGTGGATTGAGGCACCTGGTTTCTATCAGGACTTGCCTGTTTTCTTGGACCGCCACCTGTGCTCAAAGGGATCATAAGATCATTCATGCTAGAAACTTCCGTGTGCAGCCACAAGCCATTATGGGCTCTGGCATAGTTGAGTAAGTCGTGCGAACTCTTATAGTGGTGGACTAGCAGATGTAGGGGATGTAGGTGTACCGGTCCACCCATCGTAAGGTGCTAGCGCTTCTGAAAGACTGTGTCTCGGTCATCCGTCTCTCAAACATCATGTAGTGCGAGAAACCAAACGGAGGCGATCGAGTCTTGTGGGGAAAAGTGCGCAAACCTCTGCAGAGTGTATAATCTAATCATGATTAGCCGTCTCCCCGGTTATGGACATCTTGAGTATCTAGTACTTGAATATCATGTGAATCTCAACATGTTACTCTAATTAATGTTATTGGGTTTTTAATGAGTACTTTTAATTGGGATTGAGGATGCTGTCAACCATTCTCAATGTTTAACAACCACCATGATAGTTAAACAAATTTATTCCTTTGCAGTAGGGAAAAACTAGCTTTATGCAAAACTATAACCGTAGAGCTTATCCACCAGCCATATATGCATGTAGTATAGTCTTATTCCTTCATTACTCTCTATGTGTTACATTGCCAGCATATTCCATGTGCTGACCCGTTTTCGGGCTGCAACATTCATGTTGCAGACTTTTCGCATTTACAGTAAGGTGTTTAGGTCATGGTTCTATACTCGGTGATGCCGATGGAGTTGATGGACTCACTTATCTTCCAAGTCTTCCTGTTATCGTTATTAGATGGCCTTAAGCCATATTTATTGTAATAAGTCCTCTTTTGGACAACGCTGTAATAAGTGTGTGATTGCTACTCTGTTATAAATCCTTCATCTTGTGTGGTGTCGGCATTCGTCTGAGGATGACACCTGAGCACAGAGACTTGATCCTCTCGGGTCGGGTCGCTACATAGATGGTATCAGAGTTGTGCTTATGCAAGAAGGAAGAGTTGTTTCGTATGCTTCACGACAGCTTAAGCCTCATGAGTTGAATTATGCCACACATGATTTGGAGTTAGTAGTCACAGCACGCATTGAAGACACGGAGACATTTCCTCATTGGAAATCATTGTGAGGTGTACACGGATCACAAGAGTTTGAAGTACATCTTCACGCAGAAGGAATTAAATCTCAGACAGAGGAGATGGCTGGAGCTTATTAAGGATTATTATATGAGATTGCATTATCACCCCGGAAAGGCTAACGTTGTAGCAGATGCATTGATCCGTAAGAGCCACGTCAATACCCTAATGATGGGAGGAATACCCAAGGAGTTAGCCGAGGATCTTCGAGAACTATGTTTAGAAATAGTTCCGAGAGGCTTTGTGGCAGCATTGGAGATTCGCCACGCTGATGGACAAAATCAGAGAAGCTCAAAAGGCAGACAAGGAAGTTGCCTCTATAAAGGAGAAAATGAGCGAAGGAAAAGCTAAGGGATTTCGTGAGGATGAGCACGATACCCTATGGTTTGAGGACCGTGTTTATGTGCCAAATAACCCGGAGATCAGGAAGTTGATTTTGCAAGAAGCACATGATTCACCATATTCGATTCACCCAGGAAATACCAAGATGTATTTGGATTTGAAGGAAACGTTCTGGTGGACCGGAATGAAGAAGGATATTGCGGAGTATGTAGCAGTTTGCGATGTATGTCAGAGAGTGAAGGCAGAACATCGAGGAAGCAGGATTGTTACAACCATTGCCAATACCGAATGGAAGTGGGATAAACTAGGCATGGATTTCATCACAGGTTTGCCAAAGACTCGTTCCGGCTATGACTCAATTTGGGTTATAGTCGACCGCTTGACGAAGGTAGCTCATTTCATTCCAGTCAAGACTACCTATAGCAGTGCTAAGTTGGCAAAGGTATACATGACCAGAATTGTGTGTTTACACGGAGTTCCGAGGAGTATCGTATCAGATAGAGGAACTCAATTTACCTCAAAGTTTTGGAATCAGTTGCATGAAACATTGGGAACCAGGCTGGAATTCAATACAGCTTTTCACCCACAAACCGATGGACAGACTGAGAGAGTCAATCAGATTTTGGAGGATATGCTGAGAGCTTGTGCACTAGATTATGGATCTAGTTGGGATGATAAGCTGCCGTATGCAGAGTTTTCTTATAACAACAGTTACCAAACCAGCTTGAAGATGGCACCTTTCGAGGCTTTGTACGGAAGGAGGTGCAGGACACCGTTATCATGGGACAAAGCTGGAGACCGTCAGTTGTTTGGACCAGATTTGATTAAGGAGTCTGAACAGAAGGTTAAGTTGATTCGCGATAGGCTTAAAGTAGCCCAGTCCTGCATGTAAAAGTTATGCGGATTCAAAACGCAAGGCGATGGAATATAAAGTTGGAGACAGAGTTTATCTTAGAGTATCCCCACTTCGAGGAGTTAAGCGTTTCAGAGTTAAAGGAAAATTAGCACCGCGTTTCCTTGGACCGTATAAGATTTTGCAACGCATGGGAGAAGTTGCTTATAAGCTGGAATTGCCAGAGGGACTGTCAGGAGTTCTTGATGTATTCCATGTTTCTCAGCTGAAGAAATGTCACGCCGAGATGGCCGAAGTACTGCTAAGAGATACAGTGCCACTTGAAGCAATTCAGCTGCAGGATGATTTGACATATGAGGAGAAACCAGTCAAGATTATCGATTATGCCAGCAGAGTTACTCGCAGCAAGGTTATCAAGTTTTGCAAGGTTCGGTGGAGCCACCACACCGAGGATGAAGCCACAGGGAAAGAGAAGAAGATTTGCTCAAGGATCACCTCGGTTATTTTCTAGTTAACCCGAATCTCGAGGGCGAGATTCATCTTAAGGGGGGTAGGTTTGTAACATCCCAAATTTTCAATTTGGAATGTTATACATTAAGTCATCATGCATATCATATTTTCATGCATTTTTCCGAATCCTTGAAAATTTCACGCAACTCAAGGACCCTCAGAGAGAGTTGGAGATTTCATTATTTTCATATTTGAGCTTTCTCAAATTTTGAAAATAGGATCATTTGGATTTATTTATTTTTATCATCAAATATTTTTCAAAAAAATAAAATAAGAGAGGGAATAATATGACTTTCCCAAAATTTAGGTAAAATGAAGATTTCATAAATAAATCAAAATTTGGATTTTCGGAGTTTATTTGCTTTAGGGAAAAAATGATTATTTTAAAAATATGCATTTTGGCCCCGTATTAAAGTTCATTTTGTTCGACTCATTTTTAGGAGTCGGGGAAAATTTATTTTATTAAATTTGGAGTTCGTTTATATGTTATTTTATTCGTTTTTCTGCGCGAGTTTAAAAAAAAATGCCGTGCCCACTTTGGGCAAGGGCCCGGCCCAGCCGCCCTCGCTCGCGCTCGGCCGGGTGTCCTCGCCGCGCCGCCGCCGCCAGTCCCGGCTCGGCCACGCCCGCCGTGGCCCCTTCCCCACCCCCTCCCCTCTTTAAAAGCCGCCCCCCTCGACCCACCCGCCGCCGCCCGCCGCCACCGAGCCCTTGGCCTTGCCCGCCGCCGCCCGGCGCCGCCGAGCCACCGCCGTCGCCCAGCGCCGCTTGACGCCGTCTTGCCGCCGCCCGCCGCCCTGCCGCCAACCCCGCCGACCCCGCCGGAGCCCCGTTCGCCCGCCGGCGACCTCGCCGGAGGTAGCCGCCGCGCCTCCCCGGTTCGATTTGGTTTAAAAAACCGTTCCTGTTTTCTTTCTGTTGTTCGGTTTTTTTTAAAAAAACCCTAGATCGGTTTATTTTTTTTCGGTTTAGTTATTTAGTGAACGTTCACCGATCCGTTCGTTTTAACGAACACGTTCACCGGTTAGTTTCTGTTAACGAACGTCCGTTGGTTTAACCATTCGTCGTTTTTCTTTTAACCGGATTTAATCCGATTACTTTCCGATCTCGATTTCAGATCCAATCTTCAATCTAGTTTATTTACTCGCTCGTTTATCGGAATCAGGTGATTCAAGCGCCTGGAGTTTCGTTTCGAAACCGCCGTTCCGACTAATCCACTTAAACAAAGTTTTGCTACTGTAAAATTTGACCTAGTTTCAAATTGCTAGAACCGAGTTGTTTTCTTTCAACATTTGACTTTCGTTGCTTTATTTGATTCGATTTTTTTTGCAACCAGGGTTCTTAAGTTGAACTTTCTGGTCAGATCTTCTATTCGAGATTTACCTGTGCATTAGATGAGTGCTTATTGTATGCTTGTTGTTTGTCTGCGATAGATCACCCGGAGTGCGCCGCTTGTTACTTCGAGTCTCTAGGTTTCGCGGATCGTCAGTAAGGCAAGTAACACTTGATCATACTTTATCTACTACCCAGTTTTTATGCATTAGATCAATCCTCAAACACTTGCATGAATAGGATCTAATTAAATTGTGGGATGGGAAGTAGATTGAGGTAGTACCTATTACCTGTTTTACTTATGAAACCTTGGGAGTTACTTCTACGTTTGCTTATTGCCATGCTATGCTAGTAGACGTGGATTGGGTGAGTGAATATCCATGACAGACGTGAGATTGTTAATTAATGGTTTATTTAAGGTGGCAACTTAAACACACATCTGGGTGGATTGAGGCACCTGGTTTCTATCAGGACTTGCCTGTTTTCTTCGAACCGCCACCCAGGCTCAAAGGGATCATAAGATCATTCATGCTAGAAACTTCCGTGTGCAGCCACAAGCCATTATGGGCTCTGGCATAGTTGAGTAAGTCATGCGAACTCTTATAGTGGTGGACTAGCAGATGTAGGGGATGTAGGTGTACCGGTCCACCCATCGTAAGGTGCTACCGCTTCTGAAAGACCGTGTCTCGGTCATCCGTCTCTCAAACATCATGTAGTGCGAGAAACCAAACGGAGGCGATCGAGTCTTGTGGGGAAAAGTGCAAACCTCTGCAGAGTGTATAATCTAATCATGATTAGCCGTCTCCCGGTTATGGACATCTTGAGTATCTAGTACTTGAATATCATGTGAATCTCAACATGTTACTCTAATTAATGTTATTGGGTTTTTAATGAGTACTTTTAATTGGGATTGAGGATGTCATCAACCATTCTCAATGTTTAACAACCACCATGATAGTTAAACAAATTTATTCCTTTGCAGTAGGGAAAAACTAGCTTTATGCAAAACTGTAACCGTAGAGCTTATCCACCAGCCATATATGCATGTAGTATAGGCTTATTCCTTCATTACTCTCTATGTGTTACATTGCCAGCATATTCCATGTGCTGACCCGTTTTCGGGCTGCAACATTCATGTTGCAGACTTTTCAGACGACGAGTAAGGTGTTTAGGTCGTGGTTCTATACTCAGTGATGCCGATGGAGTTGATGGACTCACTTATCTTCCAAGTCTTCCGCTGTTATCGTTATTAGATGGCCTTAAGCCATATTTATTGTAATAAGTCCTCTTTTGGACAACGTTGTAATAAGTGTGTGATTGCTACTCTGTTATAAATCCTTCGAAGTACTGTGTGGTGTCAGCATTACTGATCCAGGGATGACACCTGAGCACAGAGACTTGATCCTCTCGGGTCGGGTCGCTACAGGGAAGAGGTGCTTTGTAATGGGTTCGATCTTAGGGTGCTTGATCCTAGTGACAGAAGGGGAACCGACACGTATGTATCATTGCTATTAAGGATAACAAGATGGGGTCTATTTCTACATAAATAGATCTTGTCTACATCATGTCATCGTTCTTAGTGCATTACTCCGTTTCTCGATGAAGTTAATACACTAGATGCATCCTGTATAGCGGTCAATGTGTGGAGTAATAGTAGTAGATGCAGGCAGGAGTTGGTCTACTAATCTTGGTGTCAGTGTAAAAAAGTAGGGGTCCCTTTGTGAACCCCTTTACTTGTGCGAGGGCAGTCGCAGCCCCACTCCCCTGGCCACGCTTGGCGGGGCAGAGGAAGCAAAGGCATAAAATGACCAGGACAACACCGAGCCGGAGACACAAAGAGCAGAAGGGCGAGGTGGACTCCCCCGGCAAGGTCCTTGCTGGGGCGGCCTCCACGGCCCTGGCAAGAGCCTTGCCGGGGCAACTTGCCCAACGCCAGCAGGGCTGCCACCCTCGAGCCTGATAGTTCCGACGCCCTCAACCACATTGGAACCAAAGCTCGGGAGGCGCCTCCATGGTGGCATGCAGATCTTTGTGAAGACCAAGAATATAGAAGACTAGATGAATAACCAAAAGACAAAGATTCTCGGCAAGATCCTTGACAAGGATACCCACGAGACCCCCGGCAAGCCCCTTGCCGGGGACGACCATGACGCCACGGCACGACCCTTGTCGGGGCCCTGGCAAGACTCCTGCTGAAGACATCCGCGGGGCCGCAGCCAGGCCCACATCTGCCAAAGCTCCGCCGCCATTCCCATGCAGCTGCCAGCCCACCAACTAGGCGAACACCTGTGTGGCGACGTGCAGCCTCTAGGCCAACTCAGCAAGCACCTGCGTGGTGGCATGCAAATCTTCGTGAAGGCTCTCCACCGCACCAACTCAGCAGCCAGCCAGCGTGGCACTACTCGCCTCATCAGTTCGGAGGCGCGTCGAAGCCAGACGAGGCGGCGACAGCTGGGACGAGCTTCCTTGCCATCCCCGATAAAGCAAGAAGGGCACGTCGGCAGCGCATTAAATGCGTTTGTCCTATGGTGCCAGAGGATAGACTCGATCTCTGTATAGCTTTCCACCTCCTGTGTGCCACCGTGGCAGCCCTTTTGTCTATAAAAGGGGGCCGACGGCGTACTGGGAGAGGATTCGGACTTTTTGGACCCTACACACCTTGTAGCTAGTCCAAGAACACCAGATAAACAGAAACCAGCAGGAGTAGGGTATTACACGTCTCTCGCGGCCCGAACCTGGATAATCCCACCGCGTTGATCTCTCAATCCCGCTCTTTCCACATCCCCGCGCCCGCCAACCGTAGCAAAAGGGATTCCTCGTGATCCCATAGGTGTCGTTTCCCCAGACACTTGGACGTGATGTCTATATAATGATCATTGCCTGGATATCGTCATGATTATTCAAAGTTCTATCAATTGCCCAATAGTAATTCGTTTACCCATTGTTTGCTATTTTTTTTCTCGAGAGAAGCCACTAGTGAAATCTACGACCCCCGGGTCTCTTCTTTATTATATTTGCCTTTCCGATATATTTTTATTTGCTTTTATTTTTAGATCTATTAAACCAAAAATACAAAAATACCTTGCTGCACTTTATCTTATTTGCGATCCATTTATTCAATCTATTACAACTTTCTCACGTACACTTGCCAATTTTTGGCGCCGTTGCCCGAAAGGGATTGACAAACCCTTTAACACGTTGGGTTGTGAGTATTTGTTATTTGTGTGCAGGTGTTGTTTACGTAGTGTTGCTTGGTTCTCCCACTGGTTCGATAAACTTGGTCTCATTATTGAGGGAAATACCTACCGTTGTTGTGCTGCATCAGCCCTTCCTCTTTGGGGAAATGCCGACGTAGTTCTAGGAGACATCAATGTTTTATTCATGTAAACAGAACAACAACTATTCTCTGACTTAAATGAATAACTGTATTGCAATAAACATGATCTAATCTTATTCATGCTTAACGCAAACATGAAATAAAATTTATTTTAGGTTCAACACTAATCCGGAGGGTAGAGGGAGTGTGCGATGGTGATCGTGTCAACCTTGGAATCACTTCCAACACACATCATCACTTCACTCTTAACTAGTCTATGTTCAGTCTGCAAGTCTTCTTTTGAGTTACTAATGTCAGCAACTGAACCGATATCAAATACCGAGGGGTTTCTATGAACACTAGTAAATTACACATCAATAACATATATATCATATATACCTTTGTTCACTTTGCCATCCTTGTTATCCGCCAAGTATTTGGGGCAGTTTTGCATCCAACGACCATTTCCTTTGCAATAGAAGCACTTCAGTTTCAGGATTGGATCTAGCTTTGGGCTTCTTCATGGGAGTGGCAACTTGCTTGCCATTATTCTTGAAGTTCCCTTTTTTCCCTCGCCCTTTTACTTTAAACTAGTGGTCTTGTCAACCATCAACACTTGATGCTCTTTCTAGATTTCTACCTTCGCCGATTTCAGCATCGCGAAGAGCTCGGGAATCGTTTTCGTCATCCCTTGCATATTATAGTTTATCACAAAGTTCTAGTAGCTTGGTGATAGTGACTAGAGAACTCTGTCAATCACTATCTTATCTGGAAGATTAACTCCGACTTGATTCAAGCGATTGTAGTACCCAAACATTCTGAGCACATGATCACTGGCTGAGCTATTCTCCTCCATCTTATAGGCAAAGTACTTGTCAGAGGTCTCATACCTCTCGACACGGGCATGAGTGTGAAATACCTATTTTCAGTTCTTGGAACATCTTGTATGCTCCGTGGCGTTCAAAATGTTTTTGTAGTCCCGGTTCTAAGTTGTAAAGCATGGTGCACTAAACTATTAAGCAGTCATCATATCGAGCTTGCCAAACGTTCATAACGTCTTCTGCTCCTGCAATAGGCCTGTCACCTAGCGGTGCATCAAGGACATAATTCTTCTGTGCAGCAATGAGGATAATCCTCAGATCACGGACCCAGCCCGCATCATTGCTACTATCATCTTTCAACTTAGTTTTCTCTAGGAACATATCAAAAATATATAGGAGCTATATTGCGAGCTATTGATCTACAACATAGCTATGAGAAACTATCAAGACTAAGTTCATGATAAATTAAGTTCAATTAATCAAATTACTAATGAACTCCCACTTAAATAAACATCCCTCAAGTTTATCTAAGTGATACATGATCCAAATCAGCTAACCCATATCCGATCATCACGTGAGATGGGGTAGTCATCAATGGTGAACATCTCTATGTTGATCATATCTACTATATGACTCATGTTCGACCTTTCGGTCTCCAGTGTTCTGAGGCCATGTCTGTACATGCTAGGCTCGTCAAGTTTAACCCAAGTATTCCACATGTGTAAAATTGTCTTACACCCGTTGTATGTGAACGTAGAGTCTATCACACCCGATCATCACGTGTTGTCTCGAAATGACGAACTTTCGCAACGGTGCATACTCAGGGAGAACACTTTTACCTTGAAATTTAGTGAAGGGATCATCTTATAATGCTACCGCCGCTCTAAGCAAAATAAGATGCATATAAGATAAACATCACATGCAATCAAAATATGTGACATGATATGGCCATCATCATCTTGTGCTTTTGATCTCCATCTTCAAAGCATCGTCATGATCTCCATCGTCACCGGCCCAACACCTTGATCTCCATCGTTACGTCGTGGTCGTCTCCCCAACTATTGCTTCTACAACTATCGCTAACGCATAGTGGTAAAGTAAAGCAATTACATGGCATTTGCATTTCATACAATAAAGAGACAACCATAAGGCTCCTCCCGGTTGCCGATAACTTTACAAAACATGATCATCTCATACAATAATGTCTATCACATCATGTCTTGACCATATCACATCACAACATGCCCTGTAAAAACAAGTTAGACGTCCTCTACTTTGTTGTTGCAAGTTTTACGTGGCTGCTACACGCTTCTAGCAAGAACTGTTCTTACCTACGCATCAAACCAAAATGGTGTTTTGTCAAGTTTGCTGTTTTAACCTTCTTCAAGCACTGGCCACAGTCAAATTCGATTCAACTAAACTAGGAGAAATAGACACCCGCCAACCACCTTTATGCAAAACTAGTTGCATGTCTGTCGGTGGAACCGGTCTCATGGGCGTGGACATGTAAGGTTGGTCCAGGCCTCTTCATCCCACAATACCGCCGAATCAAAATGAGACGTTGGTGGTAAGAAGTATGACTATTACTGCCCACAACTCTGTGTGTTCTACTCGTGCATACCATCTACGCATGGACCTGGCTCATGATGCCATTGTTGGGAATCATTATGGAAAACAAAAAGTTTCTACGCACATGCAATGATGCATCCATGGAGATGCATAGCAACGAGGGGGAGAGTGTGTCTATGTACCCTCGTAGACCGTAAGCGGAAGCGTTTCGCAACGCGGTTGATGTAGTCAAACTTTTTTCGTGCTCCAACCGATCTAGTACCGAACGCACGGCACCTCCGCGTTCTACACACGTTCAGCTTGGTGACGTCCTCCGCCTTCTTGATACAGCAAGATGGCGAGGTAGTAGATGAGTTCCCGCAGCACGACGGCATGGTGACGGTGATGGTGATGTGATCTCCGTAGGGCTTTGCCTAAGCACTATTAAAATATGACCAAGGGAGTAAGCGATGGACGGAGGCGCCGCACACGGCTAAGACAATGTTGTGCCCTTGTGTGGTGCCCCCTACCCACGTATATATAGGTGGGAGGGGAGGAAGCAGGCCCTAGGTGCCCCAAGAGACCTGGCGGCAGCCCTAGGGTTGCTTCCGTGCCCTGCGGCCTCCCTTTCCTTGTAGGAAGAAGGGGGAAGGAAAGAGGAGGGGGGTAGAGGGGAGGAAGGGGGAGTCCAACTCCACACTTTCCTTTCCCTCCCCTCTTTCCTTCTCCTCCTCATAGGGCCGGCCACTATAGGGGTGCACCAGCCCCTTGTGGTCTGGTGTGTTCCCTCTCTTGGCCCATAAGGTCCATATCTTTGCCGGGGGTGCCCGAAACTCTTTTCCGATGACCCGATAAGTACCCGGTACCCTCCGAAACACTTCTGGTGTCCGAATACCATCGTTCTATATATCAACCTTTACCTCTCGACCATTTCAAGACTCCTCATCATGTCCGTGATCTCACCCGGGACTCCGAACAACATTCGGTCACCAAATCACATAACTCATATAGTACTATATCGTCAATGAACGTTAAGCGTGCGGACCCTACGGGTTCGAGAACTATGTAGACATGACCGAGAAATCTCTCAGGTAAATGACCAATAGCAGAACCTGGATGCCCATATTGGCTCCTACATATTCTACGAAGATCTTTATCAGTTGAACCGTTATGAGAACATACGTAATTCCCTTTGTCCATCAGTATGTTACTTGTCCGAGATTCGATCGTCGGTATCTTCATACCTAGTTCAATTCCATTACTGGCAAGTCTCTTTACTTGTTCCGTAATACATCACCTTGTGACTAACTCCTTAGTCATTTGCTTGCAAGCCTTTGATGTGTATTACCGAGAGGGCCCAGAGATACCTCTACGATACTTGGAGTCCACGTCAAGAAAGCAATGAGGAAGGCACGAGGCAGGGGGCGCGCCCTCCACCCTCGTGGGACCCTCGTGGCTCCCCTGGCGTACTTCTTCCTCCTATATATACCAATATACCCTAAAACCTCCGGGGAACAGAATAGATCGGGAGTTCCGCCGCCGCAAGCCTCTGTAGCCACCAAAAACCAATCGGGACCTGTTCCAAGACTCACGGAGGGGGGGATCCATCAACGATGGCCATCTTCATCATCCCGGCGCTCTCCATGATGAGGAGGGAGTAGTTCACCCTCGAGGCTGAGGGTATGTACCAGTAGCTATGTGTTTGATCTCTCTCTCTCTCTCTCTCTCTCTCTCTCTCTCGTGTTCTTGATTTGGCACGATCTTGATGTATCGTGAGCTTTGCTATTATAGTTGGATCTTATGTTGCTTCTCCCCCTCTACTCTCTTGTAATGGATTGAGTTTTCCCTTTGAAGTAATCTTATCGGATTGAGTCTTTAATGATTTGAGAGCACTTGATGTATGTCTTGTCGTGCGTATCTGTGGTGACAATGGGATACCACGTGATTCACTTGATGTATGTTTTGGTGATCAACTTGCGGGTTCCGCCCATGAACCTATGCATAGGGGTTGGCACACGTTTTCGTCTTGGTTCTCCGGTAGAAACTTTGGGGCACTCTTTAAGGTTCTATGTGTTGGTTGAATAGATGAATCTGAGATTGTGTGATGCATATTGTATAAACATACCCACGGATACTTGAGGTGACATTGGAGTATCTAGGTGACATTAGGGTTTTGGTTGATTTGTGTCTTAAGGTGTTATTCTAGTACGAACTCTAGGGCTTTTTGTGACACTTATAGGAATAGCCCAACGGATTGATTGGAAAGAATAACTTTGAGGTGGTTTCGTACCCTACCATAATCTCTTCGTTTGTTCTCCGCTATTAGTGACTTTGGAGTGAATCTTTGTTGCAAGTTAAGGGATATTTATATGATCCGATTATGTTATTATTGTTGAGAGAACTTGCACTAGTGAAAGTATGAACCCTAGGCCTTGTTTTCTAGCAGTAAAATACTGTTTACGCTCACTTTTATCATTAGTTACCTTGCTGTTTTTATATTTTCAGATTACAAAAACCTATATCTACCATCCATATTGCACTTGTATCACCATCTCTTCACCGAACTAGGGCACCTATACAATTTACCATTGTATTCGGTGTGTTGGGGACACAAGAGACTCTTTGTTATTTGGTCGCGGGTTTGTTTGAGAGAGACGATCTTCATCCTACGCCTCCCACGGATTGATAAACCTTAGGTCATCCACTTGAGGGAAATTTGCTACTGTCCTACAAACCTCTGCACTTGGAGGCCCAACAACGTCTACAAGAAGAAGGTTGTGTAGTAGACATCGAATACTTCATAAATTATAGATATGTTGGAGACGTATCAACAACCTACTCGCATGCCCCTAGGGAATTGGTTGGTAGGAGTTAACCATCACGCGCATCCAATTATAATAGCACTCAAGGATTTCAATAAAAAACAAATGTTGAAACCTCCCCACCATGCCATGGCTAACACTTAGATGAGAAGTTAATAGCAAGCTTTAATACTGATATTTCTACTAACCAATGATCATGAACCTATGTCCTTTCATATTAAGACATCAATATAATTAAACCATACATTTCATATTTAGTGATCTACATGATTTTTTTATTATATCCCCCTTGAATACCTATCCTATTTGGACTATTATAACACTTACATATTGCCATTGCTATTTATTAGACTCTCAAAAATATTTAAGTGAAGCATGAGAGTGCAACTAATTTAAGAAAATATATCCATTGTCGTGGTCTAAAAGATATAAGTGAAGCACTAGAGCAACTACCTAGCTCAAAAGATATAAGCGAAGCACATCGATTATTCTAACAAATCAAGATAAATGTGTGTCCCTCTCAAAAGGTGAGTCCATCAAACAATGATTGTGGCAAACTACAAAGAAAACAAAGCAAAACTACTACACAATACTTGCCAAGCAAAACTCATATCATGTGATGAATAAAAATATAGCTCCAAGTAACATACCGATAGATCATAGACGAAAGAGGGGATGCCATCCGGGGCATCCCCAAGCTTAGACGCTTAGGTCTACCTTGAATATTACCTTGGGGTGCCTTGGTCATCCCCAAGCTTAGGGTCTTGTCGATCCTTATTCCTTCATCTATCGTGGTCTCACCCAAAACTAGAAAACTGCAGCACACAAAACTTAGCAGAAACCTCGTGAGATCCGTTAGTATAATAGACAAATCCTAAACTTTAGGTACTGTTATAAACCCATTGATATTTTATTATTGCATAATACCTACTACATTCTAACTTCTCCATGACTTATACCCCCCCCCCCCCAATATAATCCATATCATCATTAAAACAAGCAAACTATGCAACAAAAACATAATCTGTCTAAAATAGAACAGTTTGCAATGTTCTGAACAAATACCATACTTCTGTAACTCTAAAAATACTAAAAATCAGGAAAACATGGGAAATTTTTGTAAAAATCATGTGTAAAACATTTATATCAAAAGAATATCCAGTGATTTTTAGAAATTCCTAGACTGATAGCAAAAGTTTATGTTTTTCCACAGAATCAAGTCAACTATCAACCAAATCATCCCAAAGGCTTTACTTGGCACAAACACTAATTAAGACATAAGAACACAATCATAATAGTAGCAATAATCGTGTTAACACACAAAAACAAAAAGTGAAAGCAATAAATTAAGATAACTATTGGGTTGCCTCCCAACAAGCGTATTGTTTTACGCCCCTAGCTAGGCGTAAGGCATTGTTTCAAGTGTTGTCATCCTTCATATTAATTTCATAGGTGGCCCTCATAATAGATTCATATGGTGGCTTAATTCTCTTTCTAGGAAAGTGTTCCACCCTTTTTTAATGGAAATTGGAGACTTATATTTCCTTCTTTCATATCAATAATAGCACCTATGGTTCATAGGAAAGGCCTACCAAGTATAATAGGACAAGACGAATTGCATTCAATATCAAGCACAATGGAATCCGCGGGCACATAATTTCTAATAGCAACTATGGGCACATCATTTATTCTACCCAATGGTTTCTTAATAGTTGAATCCACTAAATGTAAATTAAGGGAACATTCATCCATATCGGTGAGACCTAACACATCATATAACAATTTTGGTATAGTAGAGACACTAGCACCCAACTCACAAGTATTACATTCATAATCTTTAATCTTTACTTTAATAGTATGCTCCCATTCATCATGCGATTTTCTAGGTATTGAAACCTCCAACTCTAGCTTTTGTTCACGAGCTTTTATCATAGCTTCTACAATATGTTTAGTAAAGGCTTTGTTTTGTTCCTAAGCATTAGGTGAATTTATCATGGATTGCAATAAGGGCATTCAATTAAAGAAAAGCTATCATAATTAAAGTCCTTATAATCCAAAGTAGTGGGCACATCACTATTTGTCGGTGTGCAAAAGTAGGGGTTCTCCTTTTGACCCCTTAACCTGTGCACGGGCAGTCCGAGCCACGCGCCGCGGCCACACCTAGCGGGGCAGAAGAGGGAAGACGGGAAGAAGCCGAAGCACACACTACAAAAAATACACTTCCGTGATGATACGTGTTTGTCACAATAGGTCGCATTTTTTGTCATGCATGTATATCCATGACAAATCTATGACAGAATCAAGATAGTCATCTTTGTCTTTGTCGTGAGAAGTGTTCCATGACATTACCAAAATTATCATCACGGAAGTGTCCACTTCCATGACGATAAATCAAGCGTCACGTAAGTGCTTCGTCAAGGGTGACCGACACGTGGCATCCACCATAACGAACGCCCGTTAAGCTATCGGGTCCGGTTTTGGATCCTATAACCCGTTAACAGCCCCGACCAATGGGGATTTTCCACATGTAAAATCATCATTGGTTGGAGGAAACACGTGTCGGCTCACCGTTGGGACAGATGTCATCCACTCATTCGACACAAAGCACCTATGATACATCGACACGTGGCACGACCCAATAGAGTCCCATCCCTGTGAAAAGGCCGGCCCGTTTGACTTGGTCAAAAGGTGATGGGCAGGCCCACGGCAAGCCTGTTAACGGCGTGTTCGCATATAGCCCATTTACAACCCGCTAACCCAGGGCCCGTTTACGGCCTAACCGAATTAGGCCCAGTAGCGTCATCTGTGCTGTCCAATATAATTCTAGCCCATCTTAACTTCCGGCCCATGTATGGCCTATGACGTCTTTCGGCCCATATGAGGCCCTTATTACTCTCGGCCCATTAACGGCCCATGGTAAAACTGGCCCGTAATGAACAGTGTATCACTTTATACCCATTAACGGCCCGTGGTAAAACTGGCCCGTAATGAACAGTGTATCACTTTATACCCATTACGGCCCATTATTCCGTTGGGCCGTTTCCAGCCCATGTTATCTTTCGGCCTTCTCGGGGCCCATTTATTCTTGAGCTCATTTCCACATTCATTTACTTACGCCCCGTTACTGTCATTTTCTGCTTGTGGGCCAAATTCAGGCCGTGGTTCTGATCGGCTTTGTTTGCCCATACGCTAATTGGTTTTTCATAGCGTCATCGAAATACGGCCGATTAACGACGACCCGTTATGGTCGGCCCATGAACAGATGATTTCAACTCTAGCCCATTTACGACCATAATGTGGGCTGTTATTGGCCCATGTTTGGCCAACCGATCATAAGCCCGTAGAAGGCCCATTCATGATACGGATCATAGAAGGCCCATTGTGTCTACGGCCCGTATAAGGCCCATTGTTTCTACGCCACGTAGAAGGCCCATTGTTTCTACGGCCCTTAGAAGGCCCATTGTTTCTACGGCCCGTAGGAGGCCCATGTTAACTACAGCCGGTGGGCATCAAAGTTCGCCACCAGTGCAAATATAGGGAACACCCTACACTATACAAAATTGGCTTGCTATTTTCTTCAGTTGGTGGCTGCACATTAAGAACAAATTTTGTATCGCACGAAAACAAATTACAACTATAAAACAAAAGGAAGGTTGGCATAAAAGTTAACCGTCTAGCAGATAAATGCACCACCAGAAGTTCAGAAGCTCAGTTCATTTGACCTGACTGTTACGTTTTCATGCTGTATTGTCCGATGGAGCACCATAACCTTCGCCTTCAGTTCTCCTAGACTCCTGAACAACATAGCAAATGTCTGATAGTCTGGTTTCAAAACCATGCATATCTTGACAACATCGAACAATGTCTCTCCTTGTTTCAAAAAGGGTCTCTGTTAGGGAATGGACTTCTCTCCGGAGCGCAGATACAACATTGTTTTGAGCTTGCATATCTTGATCATGAGGCAGTTTGGACGAGATTGCCTTAACAAACAACCCATTATTACGCAGGAATGTGCTTTTGGCACTGTTAGTGGACAGGTACTGACCCACTGCAGCAAGAGCTGACATTGCGGTTATAGTTGCCTCGCCACCTTCAGAAGGTGGCGGTTCCACCATTTTTTCCATAGCTTGCTGAAAAGTTGTGGTTTTACATTAGTAGTACCAGAACAGAAGATATTAAGGATGCAACAAAACCAAACAAAATAGCTTTGATCTATATACATAACTTATTCTGGTGAACCCATGTAAAATAATAGTTGTATTTTATTGCAAAGTACATAATAAAACCAAGTACCAAACATATGACCATGTACCATCGCTAATGTATTGTCTATTTCTTCACATTGTATTGAGGGCTAAGGATAAAGAGACGAAGTTTATAATACGGTAAGCATAGTATGACGTCATTCATATCACAAAACAATTGAGAACAGACAAACAGGCAATTGTAACATTGTGTGGGCAAGTCCAGCATGGAACTAGATTACGGGTCAAGATCAAAGGAACATCACTCCTCTCTTTTAAACCTTGTAAGGTGCAATGATACGCTAAGACAATTGTGTATAAAATTGAAAAGAGTAATAGACATTGGCTGCAAAACCATGCAGTTCAAGGCACAAGTCAGAGTAAGTAGTAGTTAAAAGGCATGATGATTAAGGACTTAAAACAGCGGCTTTAATCGGGTGTAGTCATGCCCTTCTTCTTCTTTGGTGTGACAGGTCCTTGAAGATTTCCACAGCATTTGGTTCGGTACTTTTGGTCCTTATGGGCTTTCCTCCGCATTTGGAACAAGTCAATATAGATCCGATAATATGGTACAGCAAAAGAGTTAAACATCGCCTAATTACAAGAGCCTCGCAAAGGTGCAATATAGCTACGAGATCCTGTCGTGTGTTGGAATTTCACTTTCGTATGGTTGGCCTTGTTCTTTGAGCAGTTCACCTACAAGAAGATAGATTTGTGTGGCACATGCGTAAATAGGACTTCAACATGTGATCTGATGACATATATGTAATGTACCTGATACTTCGGATCGGACCAGTGTTTAACGAGGCCTCTCCAGTCTTCATCAATTATATTTTCCACTGGAGATGTTTGGGCAAGTTCACTGTTAGCCTTGCCTTCAAAGTGAGTTTTCCTCAAGTTATACCGATACTGTCGCAGAAAGGCATTTGAAAACATGGGTGCAAGCTTGTCCGTTGCATCATCTTGGCTATCCACCTTGATCCTCATCTGTTGAAAATTACGGGAGTCTCATTATCAGCAACCTAGAAAGTATTGGACAGAGCAAGACGATATTACTAGTTTCCATACATAACCATACTTACAGATAAATGGTCGAGGAAGGTGTTGAACTGGGTTTCGTCTTTGTTATTCCTATACTGAATCCATGTTGGGAGGATATGTACATGACACCTAACAGCAACCGCTGCCTCGGATACTAACTTGGCTGACTCTGTAGCATCACGTGGCCTTTTTAAACCTGCCTCAAAACGGATCTCCATTCTTCCTCCTCTAGATTTAGTTAACCTATCGAGCATTATCCCTGATGTTTGTTCCCTCTTGCGCCTAGGTGCTAGTCCAACAACAAACATAGGAAGTGTTAGTGTACATCAAATTTGAGACTACATATAAAGAAGCATGCAACTGTAACTTGACTCCAGCAACTACCTTCTTGCTGTTGAACCTCACAAAGTTCATCTGATCTTGCCAACTCATCTTGTGTCAAGAGTGCTTCGGAAGTATTGTCAGGTGGCAAGGGAGCTTGGCAATGTGCTGCTAGCTGAGTTGACGAACGAGTAAATCATGCAGCTGGTGGTACTGTGGAAGGTGTTGCAACAACTAGGGTTGTCTCTGCTTGTTTGGTGGAAGCTATTTCTTTCTGTTTGGCTTGTTTTGCAGCTCGTGTAGCATGGGATACCCTGTTGGTACAATTTTCCGCTGGACTTTGACCTTCTATTGCACCATCGGTACCAGCAGAATCTGCAGGATTGTTGCGCTTCCCTTTCCCTGTCGTTCTGTCTTGCTTCCTCTTTCTCTGTGCCATGTTAAGTCAAGCCAACAAGAAAAACGAATAACAATTTAGTTCTTCAGAACAAATGTACTTTGATGTAAGAACATGGTGTGATAGACAGATATTGTATGTTCTAGAAACAGGAACACGTGTCTTAGTCACAAGTATAATGTTTAAAGTAAGCAGATGCAATTCAACAAAATTAGAAGCAATACAAGCTAGACATCATACATAACATGCAACCACATATAACAGTGCCAAGTTAGAGGGAGCACCTTTGATGGTGCACTAGGGGAGACGTGCTCATCACCAACACAGCTACGTTGAGTGTCTATGCATGTGTTGTCTCGGAAATCATCTTGGGGGTATGGAGGAGTAGAATCTGTAGAGGCCCTCCATTTGGAAGGAGCACCTTCATCTGCTGCCTTGCTAACTTCCTTCCGCTTTATTGATTTTGAATTGTCAAGTAAAACCAACAAGAAAAAGCAATAAATTTCACTCTTCAGAACTCATTTGTGCATGATACTGATAATCACTACTTTGATGTAAGGCAAACACATGATTCCAGGATGGAATAATACGAAAAACAGGACATCATGGCATATTCACAACTGTTTGTGTAAACTAAGCAGAAACCACTTCACCAAATAAGAAGCAATGCAAGCTAGACACCACGTGAAAGATGCAACCAATATGACTCTGCCAAGTTAAAAGTGTCCCATCATAAATGGCATTTCAACAAATTAGAAGCAGCACATGTAAATCATATCAAAGATGCAACTAATATCACCCTGCATATACTGAAGGTGTCTCGTCATATTGATTTATGCGGGATACAAAAAAACAATAGTTTTATGTGAGGACATGCTTAATAGACAGATGTACTATGTACTAAATACAGGAAGGCATGTCATGTTAACAGGTATAATGTATAAGCTAAGCAGAATAGCACATGCAGTTTAACCAGATTGAAGAATTACAATCTAGACACCATATGCAACATGCAACCATATATCACGCCGCCAAGTTAGAGCAAGCACCTGCGATGCTAGTGTAGGGGAAATGCGTTAATCAACTACAGAGCTACGTTCACTATCTTCATCTAGCCTTGCTGTTTCTTGAGAATCATGTCGGGAAGGAGGCTGACGCTGTATTCTTTAAATGAGGAGTATTCCACTTGCCTGACTGCCTCATCATAAGTGATTGATGAGGGATACACAAGAACATTAGTTTGATGTAAGAACATGGTTAATACACAGATGTACTAGTATGTACCAAAAACAGAAAGGCATGTCATATTCAAAGGTATAATGTGTAAGCTAAGCAGATGCAATTTAACCAAATTGGAAGTAATACAAGCTAGACATCCGGCTGGAGTGGTGAACATGATCATCTAGGACACGAGAGCACGGTGGGAGGCGGGCTGCTTCGCCACCATCGCGGCTTTTTAGTTGGCTTCTGGTGATGCCTCTCTTTGCTGGGCTTGTCACTGGCTCGGCCAGTGCCCTGACTAGCTATTTGTCTTCTGGTGCTCACGGGATGGTGGTTCATTTAAAAATATCTTTCCTTATCTTAATAAAGACCATCTTTGGCCTTTTGAATACAAGCTAGACACCATATGCAACATGCAACCACATATGACACCGCGAAGTTAAAGAAAGCACCTGGGATGGTGGTTCATGGCGAGCGAGATCATCAACTCCAGACCTACTTTTACCGTCTCCATCTACTAACACTGCACCCTTTATAACACTGAAACATGTCTTGCCTAAGCCCGAAGAAATCCAGGGCTGCTTCTCTCTTTTATTTCGTGCTTCTATCAACTGATTGGCAGAGTCTGAAATACCCATGCATAAAAAAACAATAGTGAGAGTATGGGTGAAGTCTGTGCAGAACTAAAGCACTGTAAAAGTAGCAGATAAAGTGTGTGGCTGAAAAATAAATGACGAGACATATGATAGCTCTACAACATTGCACAGCAAACAAAATTAGATTCTACTCCGTATTGTAATATATGAGCACAGGGATGGCTGGGAAATGCAGGTACTCCTCCAGCACACCACCACATGTGGTCATGTCAAGATAACAGTCGACTGAAAATAAATAGGTCAGTCGATTTTTTAATGAACCGTCCGATCTATAAGGAACGGGAAGATGGCCTTCGTCTACCTCCCGCCAGTCACTGTTGACGATCTTTCTCGAACCGCCAGTGACCACCGGCCCAGACCCCTGCCTCCGCCGCCCCGCCCTCCCCTCGACCTCACACCACCGCCGTGCTTGGCAGCGCCCCCAGGCCATCCCTTTAATCCCCGCCGACCTCCAGATCGGGCGCCAGTAGCTCTAGGCCCCACACGCCCCTAAGATAAACACCAAGGCGCTGCTTCCCCGGCGTAACAGGCAGACTAGCGCCTATTACGCTGGGGAATGCTTCCGTTAATTGGGAATCAACTGACCAGGAATTGAAATTCAGGGGGGCGACGGACCTCTAGCTAAGGTGAAATAGTATATGAGGAGAAACCTTGTGCATCGCGAGTTAAGGAACATCTAGCATCAAGAAGAAGCGGTCAACTAGTGTCTTCTGTGGGATGAATACCGTGCAAGCAGACACGTAAGATTTGCATGAATAAGGGAAGAGGAGTACCCTTATTGGTTGCCAGTGTGGTCTCCTCCATATGTCGCGGCGATCTTCTTTTTTCTCCCGGGGAACCGATGTTTTGGAGAACCGTGGATTCTTGGACAAACCCATGGCCAAATTGTTGAATGTGTTGCCGTGGTCGTATATCGGCAGAGGGGAAGCAGATCCGAGGCGGCGAAGGACGGCGTAGTAGGAACAGCTCTGGTGCGGTGGAGGGTGGCCAAGTTTGAGCGGTAGCGGTGAGGAGCAGGACGGCGTGGTTGAACTGGCTCGGGTACGGACGGCTCGGCCTCGGCTTCAACTACTAGTCATGGAGGGCGTTGCGGTTGAGGTTGCGGTGGACGACGATGTCGGGGTATCGGCTCCGGCGTGATGGAGGAGGGCGGCGGTTGATGGGTGGAATGGGGTGGCGGACGGAGGACGCCGGGGTTTCGCGGCTGGTGGAGAGGTAGTTTTTGCGCCCACGGAGTACGAATGGGGAATCGACGGTGGGTGGGGGCGAGGGGGAGAACCATTTTTCGATCTGGGACGCGCTTGTTTTTGGCTTTTTTGAACAGAAGATGGGACGCGCTTGTTTGAAATTTGGGGAAAGTACAAACTTTGCCCCCCTCTTAAATTTCGGACCTACTGCGGGTTGGGGGTAGGATGGTAATCCAAGGTGTCCCAAATAGTGGGCGCGAGCGATTTCGGCCGCGCGCATGTGTGCTTATGCGGCATTGTGTATGAATGGTTTTCAGAGGCGGTTGCGTGGCGGTTAGATGAAGCTACAAACCTACCCCGGTTTAGACCTTTGGACGTCGTGTCGGTAGGTTTCACGGGTCGGAGTTATTAGAAAAGTAATTTCCTTGTACTACCAAACATTGGTCTCACGCGGTTTCAAGTAGTAGAGGTTCTTTTGGCACTTCGTTCGAAATTTTGAAACACAAGCATTCACGTTTAGAGTACTCTTGAACTTTGAGGATTGACCTAAATAGACAACATTAAATTTGACCTTGTATGTTTGAAAACCTCATTAAAATATCAGCTTCTTTTTGAAATTTTGACACTTGAAAATCCTATAACTACGATTGTTTTGGAATGGAGGAGCTAAATTAGAATCTATTTTGTACACGACTACATATGCTATTATGTACAAAATTAGAGCAAAGATTGGTGCCCCATAATTTAGGTATGATTTACAAATGCCATGACATCGAATTCAAATAATTGAATGGACTTCATGTTGAATTTGATTTTTTAAAACCACCTTAAGTTGAGTTCAAATGTATGCTAGTTCATAGGTAGCTATTTATAATGTTCATTGTGTAACTTTCATATGTATAATGTGCTTTACACACACAACATGAACTATACTCACGTTTATATTCGATTGCTAAAGCGATGCATTGTCTGGAGTTCAAAATACTAACTATGTGGATCAATTGTGTCGAATAATAACATAGACATGCTCAAATTCGATAGAATCTAGATTTCTGATGGATCAATGACCGTTCCTTACGCGAATTGCAAATATCATGATCCCATCCTAATATTTGGATACAATTTATATCTTTAATCAATGTGTACGGTAGTCTTGTACGTGTAGTTTCAGTCTCCATCAGTGGTCTCTCACACATGCTCACACACTCTCTCCCGAGGTGTCTTTCTCGCACACATGCTCTCGATATAACCCTCCATCCTTCTCGTAACCATTTACGACTGTTTTCACTAACCTTTATCACAAGCACTCTTCCTCTCGCAAGCATACACACGCACAATACCCATCGACCCTTTCTATATACATAGACCTGCCTACGTGTCTCCTGTACGCACATTATCTTTAGGCATGTCTCTCATGCATTGTCTCACACCTCTCTTCCTAATCGATGAGTATGATTCTAGCAGAGCATTCTGTAGGATGCCCCTTAAATTTAGGTTGGATGAATAGTAATATCAGAGATAAAGGGGTTACCTTAGTCCGAGAACCTAGGGTTACAAATCCTAGCCGGCTTTGTCAGTGGACATAGAGTCCTTCACAATTATGCTATCTTTGTCTTGTACGACTAGTCATCCATGGGTCTCCCTAAATGCGTCATGGGCCGACCAATGTGATGCAGGACGGAACCGAACGAAGGGCCTCACCTCGACCCACCGGACCTCACGCGGTGACACCCCCCTGCCCCCATGTCTCGTTATCTTCTCACACCCACACATACCAACACAGACACCACACACAAAAAATATATTCTCCTGGTGCCTCTATCCACTCCCCCCTTGCATATACACACTCAAGGGAATCTCTCGCCGTGACGTCATATTCGTCTCTCTCTAGACCACTCTCATTTCTCGTGCTATCTCTCCCACGCCCCCCTGCCGGCCCCTGTATCCATGCCTCTAGAATCACGCAATACACACACATACCTCTCTAGGCCCTGCCAAATGCATCAAGTACACATTCACACATGTTACATCACGTACCCCATTGCTCTAAAAAGCCCTCTTTTCACGTTTATTCGCATGCAACATTCCTTTTGAATAAAGTGTGGCCAAAAAAATATTTTAGAATTTCTACATGTATACAACATTACAAATTTATATGGAGGAGTATGAACGCTTGCATTGCATGGTGCCCACAATGATATTTATTCCAAGACCGTGAATTTGTATATTTTTATACTATATATAAAGTTAGTCATAATAAAGAGAAAGCGAAGAGCATCTCTCTGCTCATCGATACCCCCTCTACGCCCCTTTCACGCACGCACACAAACTATCCCCAGGTCCTCTAAAAGTAAGCCCCCAGCACATTCACACATGTTTCATCTTTCTCTCGTGATATATACAATGACGATAATTGTATTTGAAGCAAAAGCACGATACGTACATTGGACTTCAGAATCCACTCATTACGGCACCATTTATGTTTTGTGGTTATTATACAGTCACGGGCTCACTGTACAACTTTGTATTTGCTCAAGACACGACTAGTTGACCAGTTAAACACTCCACGTGGCGCCTCTAGTGTTGCATCACATTATCTCACTACATCTACACTCTTATAAAATACTAGCAAGATGCCCATGCGTTGCACGTAACATCAAGATGCATTTGTATGACTAGTTTATCTTGTGAGAGAAAAGGATGAACGAGGGAAGGCCTTATTTGCAAATGTGGAGAGGTTTGTGGTACATCTTAGGCAAAATTGTCATAGTTTCTTTCCTATCCGTCAGATATAAATCGGGCGGCCTATATTGCAGGACGGCAGGCACACGATCATCATCGACTATGCTTTTTTATAAGAGTAGGCACACGATCATCACCGACTATGCTTTTTATAAGAGTAGATACTCTTATAAAAAGCATAGTCGGTGATGATCGTGTGCCTGCCATCCTGCAATATAGGCCGTCCGATTTATATCTGACGGATAGGAAAGAAACTATGACAATTTTGCGTAAGATGTACCACACACCTCTCCACATTTGCGAATAAGGCCTTCCCTCGTTCATCCTTTTCTCTCACAAGATAAACTAGTCATACAAATGCATCTTGATGTTACGCGGCAACGACGGGCATCTTGCTAGTAAGAATGAAAACAAACGACAAAAAAATATTGACGGTTGTTCAAGTCATGACCAAGGGCACAGCGGACAAGGTGGCCTTTGTATTGGTATGTCGAGCCGCCTGCTTTAACACACAGGAGCTGGTGTGGTGATTATACACACACGCATGCATGCACACGAATTGCATGCACGCAACACTCACACGAACACATGCACCCACGCACGCACGCAACACTCACACGTACACACGCAGCCACGCATGCACGCAACACTCACACGCACACACGCACGCATGCATGCACACACCAGTACACCACACGACCAACACACACTCTCACGCTCAAGTGCTCAACCTACACATGCATGCGCACACATCAGGCCCAACCAGGTGATACCCGCGCACGGGGTGGAGTCTTGTCACGTCTGCGTAAATTTGTGTTTATCTGACCTTTTCCCTATGTGAACTGACAGGTGGGACCCACAAGGAACATGGTCAATTTAACTAGTCAACATGGTGCCACGCAGACTATTTGGCCGGTCAACAGAGTGCAATCCGATGTTGAACCGTGAGCAAGTGACCGTATAATCACCGCAAGACGTATATAGTGACCGTAATCAGCTTATTCGAAGTTCGGTGAACGTACACGCTTTTCTCTCTGTAGGCCCTCCAAAACTACATCTCTACACGTTCTTGCATGTTACATCTAACAACTATGCAATACAGCACTACTACTACACTCTAACACGATAAATCATATGTATTTTTAGTTTTACTAGATATCATATTGTTACTTAATTATTCAGTTTGCATACATTAAAATTGCCTTTGAAATGTATGGCCAGTATCATATACCGCACGGGAAAAATTGCGCCCTTTCCTGTTTAATTGAGTTTGTATCGGTGGATCGTGCGAAACAACCAAACTATAGTACTATATACAGTACAAGTGATAGTTCACTGGGCCGTCGTGTCGTGTACTCCTCCATCGTAAGAGTGGATTGCTCACTATCATAAATCTTATAGTCCCTTTCGCCGACATGTGGGGCATCAAGCTACCGTGTCCACGTGCCATATCGGAATACAGTGAGCAGCCGGGGTGAAGCACCCAGTCATGGCGCCGGTGTTGTAAAGAGCAATGAGGCGTCAAATCACAAAGCTGCACCTTTCCCGCAATTAAGTTGGAGGGATGATGTAATAATGCTAAAAAAAGAAGTTGGAGGGACGAAGCAACCATCATTTCACTCGTTGCTGAATCAGCTTCTCCCTCATCTTCTTCAAGTTAACCACGTGTTGCTTCTGCCGTTGTTCTACCTCATGTGGGAAGCGGATCGGCTTGGTAAAGCAATCGACAAGTGGGACCGCATGTTAGCAAACCGCCAGGACAATGTCCTCTAAAAATAAGAAACCTCCCCCGCCATCCGCGCGGCAAAATCACCTCCTTTTTACTAATCTTGATTCTATAATTTTTTAGATCAATATAATTGAGATTTGTATAGATAGCACACACGAGAAAAACCAAGTGGTACGGTTAAGGGCATCCACAATGTGTAGCCAAATGTGAAAATAGCTTTTGGCATTGTGGGAACCATTGTGGACGGTGTTGCAAAAGCCAAAAGGATGGAACCGAAGCTGCCTGATTGATTGATTGAAGGAATAGAAAAATGCAACGTCTCTCCTCTTTCTCCCGTGCTTGCACGCATGTACAGTATAGAGGACATAGTCTAATCCCCTATCCCTTCTATCACAAATCACAAAGGAGTGAGGCGTCAAATCACAAAGCACGGACGAAGCAACCATCATTTCACTCTTCGCTGACTCCGCTTCTCCATTGTCTTCTTCGAGAAACCATCCCACCGCACTAAGCTGGATGAACGACGCTATTGTGTACGAGTAGTACTAGTACATTTACGCGTCCTTTGGTTCAACGGACTTCCTGGATGCAAATAAGGCGTTTGTCTCGGCTTGCAGGCGGCACTTGCGAACGACTTACCGTTGTCTCCCTCAATGGTGTTCTCCATCGAACGCACTTCCCCAAAACCACAACGCTCGAGATATCGCCGACGCCACCGCAATGGGTAAGGAAGTCAAATATAGTTACTACCTCCATTTTTTGTGCACAAGGCCAGTATATCAAAATTACAATTTGCAAAGGCCACTAACACTAATCGAGGCAAAATTGATGGGGTTTGCCTCGTACTAGCAACCAAGGACATTAATATCCCTGCATGCATGCGGAAGTGAGAAGGTTGGTTTGCATGGCGCTGCATTAATCAAGCGATGAGGAGTGAGATGGTTAGCTCTTTGGGCTTTGGAGAAAAAATACGCATTAGTTGACACGTGAAACGAGGATTTGTATCGATTAATCCCGTGAAGGAAAACCCCGCCTTTCTCTTTTAACACTATTACTCCTAGTACGTAGTACTACGTACTTATCCTGTTTGGGTCTAGGCCTTGCATTGTCATACATCGCCACACATTTTTGCCAAGCTTGCCTAAAGTTTTCAAAATGAAAAGGAGGTACACTTGCGCACGACTGTCGCGGTCGCACCGCACCCTCACACGGTCGCTCCTGCACGCCGCGGTCGCACCGCACCCTCACATGCACAGTCGCTCTTGCACGCCGCAAACCCAACCAAGGGAACACACCCTCAGCAGCACGTCTTTGTCGCATGTGAACAAACCAAACTCAGCCATCCTACCGCTGACACATAATTTTCGTTCATAGTGTATGTTTATCCAACCGCATGTTAGGGAGTATCCGTACGGCCTGTGCGGTGGTCTGTTGGGGAAGAAGAAGAGGTGAGGAAGAAGGTTTAGGAGACGTAGGCTATTCATCCAACCGCCTGAAATGGTAGACTGACCCAAGTCAGGTGACTTGCATAACAAAATATGTTTTTGCACAGCAAACGATCCATAAAAACAACTACATAAAGAAAAACTATCACTGCTCGTGGAACGAGACGGCCTCGTCGTCTTTGGTTGCCGGCGCGAACAAGCCGTAGCTGCCGACGTGTGTCTCCGCACCGTGGTTGTCCTCGGCCTCTAGCTACTCGTTCACGCGGAGCGTGCGGGCGCTCTGCATGGACGAGAGCACCGCCCGGTTCAAGTCGAGGACGTCCGGTTCTGCCTGCAGGAGGGCCTTGATGGCAGCGGCATCCGCGCGCTCCACGTCGAGTCGAGCCTCCGCCGCCCGGTTCAAGTCCAGGACGTCCGGTTCCGCCTGCAGGAGGGCCTCGATGAGAGAGGCATCCGCACGCTCCGTGTTGAGTGGAGCCTCTGCCACCCGGTTCAAGTCCAGGACGTCCGGTTCCGCCTGCAGGAGGGCCTCGATGGCAGCGGCATCCGCGCGCTCCGCCTCAAGTTGAGCCTCCGCCACTCGGTTCACATCCAAGACATCCAGTTCTGCCTGCAGGAGAGCCTCGATAAGCGGCATGGCATGCGGCGCTCAGCGTCCGAAGTTGAGCCTCTGCCTCCCGGTCCTCCTTTAGTATCGCCAGGTTAAACCGCTGGTCCGCCTGCACCATGGGGGACTCGGACGCCAGCACGAAGTCAACGTCCATCGTCTCATACCCATCAGGGGCCTTCTGCGCCACAACCTCCGCCATGAACATTGGATCGGCTTCCACCTTCTCGTAGCTTGGCTCCAGAGAACTCCGAGATTGGCCCGCCGCAAAGCGAGCTTGGGAACGGAGGTATTTGGCGCCGACCGCCACCGCGATTTCTGCGCGGCGCTCCGGCGTCAGCATCTTTTAGTACGTGATCTTGCGGTGCACCTTGGCTTTTCGGCGAACTAGGGGACGCTTGATGCGGGCTATGGAATCGAAAGGTGGGGGAAGGGGCTAGAGATTAGGTGTGGTTTTAGGGCAGTGGCTGGCATAGGCCGATCAGCGAAGGTTCTGGTGTGAATAGTGGTTCTGGTGGCGATCGGTCAATCGGTTTTGACTGTACATCGCTCTTGTCGCCTTCGCGTTGCAGCCCGGCACGCTGGACCCTCGACGTCGCTCACCGAATGGAACGCGCTTGCCGTCTTGCGTTGCCGCCAGTGGGACCGCGATTGAGAGCAAACCGACGTCCCTCCCCGCGGCTATTTTATGCGGAGTAAATAAAAATAGAGGGAGTATACTACGGAGGAGGATCCGCTGACGTGGCCGAACCCATTGAGTAACTGACATGCGGGGCCTAGCAAGCATGGGGTCCGCCAGTAAGTGACCGAAAGGGAGGGTAAGGCAGGGATACGTATGTGAAAGGAGCTTCCAATGATATAATTTTCACATTATACATCTCATGTACTATTAATCTTCTCAATAGTCAAATGCTGTTTTGAAAAATGCATTAGAGCATGGTTAATAATATAGCCAGTCGATGGCTATAAGGAACTGCCATGTCATCTATAGCCATCATCTATTATATGTCGTCCGTCCGTATGCCATCGTTAAGAGGCTCGGTGCCCGAGGAACCAACTCCGGCGACTTAATGACGCACCAGGACGCTTGGCCTCACTGGAATGCGCTACTTAAAGCGGCAGTGCCCAGCTAACCTCCACACCATAGCGCATCGTCCTCCTACCTGGCACCACATCCGCCATAACCGCAAGCGCAAATGCTCTGCGGGAGAGCTTGTCTTCGGGGATGGAGCTCGAGGTCGCCGCCCTCGCTCAAGTCTCCGCACAAGCGGTGGCCACGCTGGCGGCCGACGACGGGAGCACCTTCAGCCACGCGTCCTACTTGTCGTTGTCCAACGTCCGGCACCGCCGAGGTCGGGGAGTTCTCCGAGGATGAGTAGGGCATGGGAGGCGGCATGGCATGGTGTGCCAACTGGCCGGTCCGTCTCCCGTGTTCTACTTTTCCTCGCCGAAGACCACACCTTCACTTCACGGGTCTTGAACCCCGCCCCCGTACATGGAGATCGCAGATGGAGGACGCCAGTCGCCGTCGTAGAATAGGTGTAGGGCCGGGTTTATGTTATTTTTCTGTCCTATAAAAGTTCGAAATGTAATGAAAATCTGCCATGTTTGCATTAATCTCGTCCGGTGTATATGAACTTTCACAATAATAAAGTATATTGTAGGAGTACTAGCAAGATGCCCGTGCGTTGCACGGAAGATCAATATCTTGTGGGAGAAAAGGATGAACAAGGGAAGGCGTTATCTGCAAATGCACATTCACGCATTTCACATTTTTCTACATCTACGGGAACCTATGAAAGGGTTAATGTAAATTGCCTGTCTCTCTCCTCCCCTGATTTTCATGGTGGTGGGCCCCTCCCTCCCCCAATCTACAATCAACAGCTCACACGTTTCACATTATGTTAATTACGTAATTGGGACTACGTAGGTGTAGCATTACTCGTCCTAAAAAACCCAACTAAGCCAACCTCCCAAAGATATCGCTGAGGAAAAGACCCGGCCGCTACTGCTTTAGTTGGGATTACCGGATTACTAGTAGTAGTATCGATGGATCGCGCGAAGCTATAAGATTTTTTTTGAGGGGGCGAAGCACCTAGTTTAAAAAGAAAAAAGGAGGTACACTCACATCACCCCTGTCGCGGTCGCATTGCACCCCACACACGTTCGGTCCTGCACACGGCTCACGCAAACGGAACGTGCTTCGGCTTGCCTCTTCACTCACACGTGGGACTGCACTTGGAGAAACCGACCATGCGCCAAACTCCCCCCGTCCACGGCGCGAAAATCCTCTCCCCCCACCCAAAAATTCCCCCCAAATCCTAGATTCAACCGTCCTTCAGCCAACTACCAAATAATATTCCCCAAACACCCCTCCCCCCGTCCCCCTCCACTCCATTCGCTCCGCCAAATCCGCCCTCCCCGCCACGCCGATACTTCGGCGCCGCGGTTCATCAAGGGGACGCACGACGATCCTCTCGCTCCCACAGTACGCTCTCGTAGACTGCCGTCCTCTAGCCGCGCCGCCACCGCTGGCGACGTTCCTGCCACCGCTGGCGATGTTTGTGTGGAGACGCATGAAGGTCAGCTTCTCCCATGGTACGCGCATTCTAGACCAAGGCCCCGTGCATGTCGGTGTAGCGCTGAATGTTAGCTGATAGACGCTGTTAATCTCACTGTTTGCCGAAGTAGTTTACAGTCAATATGCTCTGCTTAAGAATATTCCTTGCCCTGTTCTGCACTCAATCTGCTTAGCTGAGATGGCATGCCAAGGCCAATTAGTTGCTAAAATATCCTGCCATATATTTATTGTGACGTAGATTGCCATGGTCTAGTAGCCAATCTGTTAGGTGAAATAGCTCTACACCGTTTTAGTTGCGATGGCCTTCGATAGTTTGATGGCTGTGTGCTCGGCCTCATTGACTGCTGAAACAGCCTGCCATAATTTAGCACTCAAATCTGTTTGCTGAATTAGCTTTACATATATTTCGTTACTTAGATCTGCTCGTCCAAATATCTTGCCATAGCTTTAGACATCGACCTAGGTATTTTCTTCTGGACTTCATAAAAAAGCATATATGTTCTTCCTGTAATATCTAGTAGAAGAACTAATTTGTATGTTCAATGAGATGGACGGGACTTGGATAACTTCGCTTTCGAAGATTCTCTGCTGCATATATCGAGGGGTTGAAAACTTCATGAACTTAATCGTAGCTGAGTACGGTGGTCCGAAATCAGATGTGCTCGCCCGATGTAGCGCTTGTATGAATTCAGTTACAAGACCCCTACCAACCGTGCAAAATCATCTACACTTGTATGGGATGTCGGTCACATATACTAGGTGGGTTCATCATGGTGAAGCTGTGAACGTCAATGTTATTGACTACGTGGAAGCAGCAGATCACCATCTTGATCTGCCTGATGCTCAGGTGGAAGAGGAGGAGGAGGAGGAGGAGGAGGAGGTGGTGGAGCTAGTGAGTTTGACCAACATTGAAACAATGCTACAAAATGCTCGTGCATTCTGTGAACTTTCACCTGCAGAAGAAAAACGCTGGGCCCGCATGTTGGAACAATGGAACGTGGCTGTCACCCCAGGAAATAAGATGTTAGTATTCTCAGCTATGGCCACCTCTGTTTAGGTGAAGACATCTGAGCGGATGACCAACAAATCATTCGATGCGATGTTGGCTGCTTTCCGCAAAGCTTTCCCAGATGCGTCTGAGCTGCCACACACCTACAGTAAAATGAAGAATTTCCTTCGTGCAGTTGGAATTGGATATGATATGATCCATGTTTGTAAGAATAATTGTGTTCTGTTACGGAAGGATTATGCCAACTTAAGTGAATGCCCGAAATGCAAATCATCAAGATGGAAAGATGGCGATGCTATGAAGAGGATTCCTCATAATGTTCCGAGACATTTTCCAATTACACCAAGATTGCAGAGGTTGTTTCATGATGCTGAAACAAGAGAGGATGTACTGTGGCATTCTAGGAACCAGGTTGTTCCAAGCCATCCATCACATGGTAGTGAGTGGAAAAGCTTCAATCAGAAGCACGAAACGTTTGCTGCTGACCCGAGAAACATTAGACCTGGCTTAGCTTCAGATGGATTTAACCCATTTGGCCACCAGAGCGCCACATATAGCATGTGGCCAGTGCTTGCTATCCCTTAGAACATGCCTCCAAATGCCTGCACCAAAGAATCAAACTACATGATGGCCTTGCTCATCCCAGGTCCAAAAAGTCCTGGAAAGGATTTTGATTTGTTCATGGAGCCTCTTATGGAGGAACTTCAACAGCTATGGAGGGGTGTTCTCATTCGAGACCTATATAGCAACCCACCAGCTGATTTCTTTCTGCGTGCTGTTGCAATTTGGTGCATCCATGATTATCCGATTTTGGGCACTATGTCAGGGCGAACGACACATGGTTACAATGCATGTGTTCGCTGTGACAGGAATCCACTGTCATACGCGATACTTAGCAAGATCTGTTACATTGGACACCGCCGTTTCCTTGCCAAGGACAAGCCGCATCCTAGAAAATACCAAAGACATGTGTTCAATGCAAAGCATGAAAACCGTGATGCGCCAAAGAGGCTCACCGCCGATGAGTTGCAAGTGGAATTAGAGAAGGTCAGGCATATTACAACAGGAAACCATCCTGATAATGGTAGCGGGAAAAGGAAGCATGGCAAGGCAGAAGAGAGATTATTGTTTACTCGTAGGTCCACTTTGTGGGACTTGGAGTATTGGAAAGATTTGGATCTGCGCCAAAATCTTGATGTGATGCACATCGAGAAAAATTTATGTGACATCATTATTGGCACACTTCTTAATATTGAAGGCAAGACAAAAGATAGGTTAAAATCTAGGATTGATTTGACACACCTGGGTACCAGAAAGGATTTGCAGGTGCAAGATGAAGGTAAACCACGGGATATGGCACCAGCTGTGTACGTCTTGGACAAGGTAAAAAGAAAAGAATTCTGCAAGGTCCTGTCACGTGTGAGATTCCCACATGGATTTGCTTCCAACCATGAAAGGTGAGTCAGTGGAGATGGAGACAAGGTACAAGGGTTGAAAACTCCTGACTGCCACGTCCTACTTCAAAGGGTTTTACCTGTTATCCTCAGAGGATTGGGCCGGCCTGACTTATACAGAGCAGTTGTAGAGTTGGGACAATTCTTTAGGGAACTTTGCAGTAGAAATATCAGGATAGATGCTTTGGAGCGTCTTAGAGACAAGATACTAACTATCCTATGCGACCTTGAGAAGATATATCCTCCAGCCTTCTTTGATGTGATGGTGCATTTGGCTGTTCATCTACGATGAGGCACTACTTAGAGGTCCAAGAAAGTATGGCTGGATGTACCCTATTGAAAGGCGGCTAGGCACTTTCAAGGGCTATGTTAGGAACGAGCTAGACCCGAGGGTTCCATTGCAGAGGCCTACATTGCTACGTAAGCGTTGACATTCTGCTCAAAATACATTGAAACAAATTGATCAGCTTAGCAAAGACGTGGATGAAGACAATCCCGGCTCAATGTTTTCGATTATTCTGCTCGAAAGTTACGTGGAAGAGTCGACAAGAGGACAAACCTAAAGATTTGGACAAAATGGTTTGGTATGTGTTGAATAACTGTCCTGAGATACTACCTTATATCAAGTAAGTGCTAAGTACTGCAGCTTAAACATCGTAATCTACTAAACTTGCAGCACATTCTTATATATTTAGATGTTTGATGCGATCACTATGTTGTGCAACATCTACAAAATGGAGTTACTGCCGCAAAATCCAAGAAACATTGACAAACTGGTTATGGCAGGATTTGCGAAATGGTTCAAGAGCCATGTAAGCTTTGGAATTGCACCGTCAGTTTTTTTAATATATTGAGTACATAAGATGATCATCTTTTCTATTTTCTAACCATAGGTTAAGAAGATGCGGGAGGATGGGCAGGCAGTTGATGATGCCCTTTACTCACTAGCAATGGGTCCTGATACTCGGGTAAGACATTATGAATCTTGCGTTGTTGGAGATATGCGCTACAACACCCTTGCACGAGACAAAGGCAGGAAGACACAAAACAGTGCCATCATGAGCACGGATATGATGACAAAGAGACAAGCTGAAATGTATGCTAACATAACAGACATTGTTCGGTTGTAGTATATTTCCGATTCGAGGATCATCGGTGTGTGGTTCTGTTGTCTTGTCGTTGGTATAACCCGTTTTCCAGGATCGCAAAACCCAGAGCTGATGATTATTTGAAATCCATCAATGTCAAGGCGGCATACCAGACCAACGAGCCTTTTATTTTGGCAAATCAAGCAACACAGATATTTTTCTTGGAAGACACATTTGCACATAGCGATGACTGGAGAGTAGTGCAAAGGTTTGAGCAGAGGAATTCGTTTAATGAAGTTGCACAACAAGATGATGCTTACATTGCTCCTGATGTACAAGATAACACAGATGTTCCTAATATCTTTGAGAACCATCACGTCAATGACGCCGGCGAAAAGATTGCATGTCGTGCTGTGGACATACAAGAGTTGATCAAGAAGAAGCCAATGTTCGAGGATGTTGAGGACGAAGAAGAAGATGACACCATGGGGAATTATGATTCAGAATGATACACATGGCGAAGATCTTGTGGCAACTTTGCTGCGGATGATGATTACATTGCTATTGTCGATTTGCTCGTCTCAAGACATTTTTTATCTACTATGTGAAATTGTGTTTGCTATGACAATCAAAACCCGATGAACATGTTGTTTAGTATTTTCCTATGAGAACATCACTTGTTATGTATGCTGATTTGTGCTTGGTGATTGTATGACGACTAAAACATGATGAAATTGTTGTTTAGTTGTACTCATATTTGGCTGTGAAACTTGAATTTGATGACATAGTTTGCTGTTGGACTGCAATTTTCTCGACGTCTTCAAATGAGAAGAAAGCTGGCCCGACAGGTCCTCTGCTAATTTATTTATTTATTACCGAAAGGGCCTCTGCTATTTATTTATTTATGAGCAAAAGGGGATACCCCCCTGATTTCCGTTAATAGAAATCATTAGATGTTCACAACACTACGCCCGGCTTGCTACACAGGTTTCATTCATTACTAGTTTCAGCAAAGTGCTCATGTCATAGCCACTGAATACATCACGAGTGCTACATACACTGCAAATAAAGAGACAATCATCCTACAGAGCACATCGATTTTGCCCATTATCTTCACAAGCTCTTTCATCTCCTCATTGTCATTAAGACCGTTCGAAATGTTGCTTGGCCATGATTAGAGGAACTACATCTTTAACCTTCTGCTCTACATCTTCCTCTTCTGCCGTTCCTTCAGTTACTTGTCCAACACCCCAACCTGCTGGTATTGGGATTCCTCGGCTAACCAAATAATCAGCGTAGTTGCACTCCCCCACATTAGCAACTTCCCAGAAATACAAACCACACGAATCTTCCCTTTTCTGCATGAATCAAATTGGAAGATCATCAATCAAACTATTAAAAAATCAGCAACTGAAAGCAGCAGAACAACACTTAAACATATTATTACCCCATGATTCGGGCATTTGTAGAAGACTCGGCCAGGGTTGAGGATTGTGGTTGAGACGCGACGGATGACTCTGCGTGATTTGCAGCAGTGGCACCACACCAACGATAGCGGGTTGCGATGAGCAACCGGCTGCGGTGCGCGTGCCGGCTGGGGTGTGATGAGACCCACAGGTGATGGTACGGGTGTCGACTTGGCGCATATTTGGTTGTTGCCTGCTGAAGAGCCGGTGAATAAGCAGCCATCGGACATGGTTGCTGCGGCCAGAGCTTCTGATGCTAGGCAGAGTAAGTAGAGAAGAGGAGAAGCGAACGTTGGATATGTCAGTTTCATTACTTGCAGAGTAGCATAACACCATATATAGTCATAGTCTAGGTTTGGATTCGAACCAGCTACAGGAGCACATCTCTCTTTTTTCTAAAACTCAGCAACGTCTCTTTACTGGTACACTAGCTTGTTCTGCACGCCTTCTCAAGTCTTTGATTCCTCCACCTGACATCTGGGACCCACTGGAAGGGTCTCTGTATTTTGCAAAAAAACGTGCCCCCCGCTGATAGGTCGGACCCACCAGCTATCTACGCACACAAGGAAGTGCCTCCTTATTACGCACGAAAAAAAGAATACTCCCCCTGCCAGCTGGAACCCAGCATCATGGGAGGCTGACTTGTGGGCCTACCAAGTTGACGGGGATGGAGGGCTTTGTCAACTTAGTCAATATGAACGATTCTAGCTCCGATTCAGACGATGTTCATCCAACGACAAGAGTGCTTCTTCAACCTCCGGTCTTCTTGCTCCACCGCCCAAACCAGCGCCGGGTCGTGCCGCGTGCTCCTCGCCTCCCATGGCCGGGTTGTGATGCCATGGAGGCCTCACCGCCCCTACTACTCCCACCGCTCGCCAGGCCATCCCTCTACTCACCCACACCCTGTTATTCTACGGCTGACAAAGAGCCTCACACCGCAGCCGAACCGGTGAACCCTCAGACTCCTCTCGCGTGGCATCCATCGCCGCGTCTTCCCTGCTCGCGTCATCCCTCCCTAGGCCTCGCCGTCATCCACCTCCTTGGTGCTCTCGGCGCGGCGTGGTCAGTGTGGTCAACGACCGACTTCTATCAGAAGAGTACTGTACGTGGAGAGGCTGACATCTGGGTCCCCGGCCGCAGCTGGGTTCACGGCCATAACCCAGTTTTTTTGTGATTTGCCAAGTAAGTCGCTTTGTCAGGCCTGTTAGGCTGCAAATCTTTCAAGACAAGGAGAGCTTCATTCGGCTGGCCGAGAAAATGGCCTATCAGTAATGAGAAATGGGCTGTACATTTTTAAAACACATCAAACCGACAATTAGTTTCAAATTTCTTTTTTTAATTTCGTGATTTTAAATTGCATTAATTTTTATGCATGGACAATTTGTTGGATTTTATATTGATATACATTTATTTTTAGAATCAGTTTGAATGTGACTCGAAATTTCGGGATTAAAAACAGTTCGGACCGCACCGAAATATGCAAAATTCCGTATAATTTTTTAACCGTGGCCACAATATGGGCTCTAATGCTAATGAAAAGAATATGGGCTCCAAAAAAACCTTTATAATTAGCAAATGCGCTGTAAATTATTAGAAATAATGGCAGATGGGTTGTATGCTGTTTTCCACAGATTTGAGGCTTCCCTAAAAAAATGTTGGCGCACAAGCAGTCACTGTCGGATGTCCATCCAATGGCCGTCGTGCTTCTTCAATCTCTGCTCTTCCCGCCCAAATTACCAAACAAGCGCCAAGTGGACTGCCTGCTCCCTCCTCCTCATGCGGCCGATCATACTGCAGGTGCCTCACCGCCCCATCAGACTCCCATCGCTGGCCTAGCCATCCCTCTACTCACCCACACTGCTGTTATTCTCCGTGACGACAGACGAACCAAGTAAACCCTCAGACAACAGTACTCCCCTCCGCGTGGGAAACAACTTCCGAGTCTTTCCTGCCTCCGTGTCGTTCCCTGCCTAGGCCTCGCCGTCGTCCACCCACTACAAGAAATATGTCAACTTGTGACCTTGACTATTGGTCACTGAAAGGTCATTATTTTTCATTTGCGACCTTTTTGTGACCAAAAATAGAAGGTTAAAAGCTGGCAGTCATAAACTAAAATTAACGACCTTCTCTGTGAGAAGGTTGTAGACGTTTACGACCAAAACAGAAGGTCGTTGAACCCATGACCTTTTGTTTTGGTCACTGGCTGTCTGCCCAGGCCACGTCGGATCCGATGTGGCAATCTGACGTGGCAAAATTGCGACCAATTGAAAAGGTCAAAAATTAGAATCGGCCCATTCCATTTTGGTGCTTTAGATGGGCCGAGCCCATTAATTCAGCCTTTTTAATATATTTTTTTGTTAATTTTCACTAGGTACATGGGCCTGGCCCAACAATTTGGTCTTTTTTGTTTTCTGAGCTTCTTCCATTTTTCTGGGCCTCGGCCTTTTTGCGGTCCATTTAATTTGTTTTAAAATTTAAGACGTTTTTCCTTTCATTTTTTGTCCAATATTGTTTGGGCTAAGGCCTCTTCCAGCCCATCAATATTTTTAGCCCACTAATTCAAAGGAATGGACGACAGAGAAACAATTCAGTTTTTTTCAATTTTGCTATCAAAGCAACATTTGTTTCACTGTACAATCATACATCATTTGTTGCAGTTACATCATTTGAAGCAGCAACTAAAAGATTTTCATCTATAACAAATGATAGCCAGTCAAAAGAAGGATCACCATCACAGCTCCAGCGACTACTTATACACTACAACTTCCACCTATGTGCAAACCTACAAGAAGGCCATGCTTCCGATTGGATTTGGTTGCATCCCTTCCAGTTTGCTAACGGCATCTCTCCAGCAGCATATCTCATAACCTACAAAGAGAACATAAACCAACATAGGAATTTGAAACTTCTTCTAATTTGAAAGTTCCGGCAAACCGTAAACTTGAGGATATTGATTACAAGCAAGATGAAACACAAACTAAGTCCTATTGTATTGATGGATCCCTACTTGTTTAAACTAGAGCAGATTGTTCAATTTGTACAATCTAGCAGTCTAAAAAGAGAGAAAAATGTTCATTCTCGATTCCACATTAATTAGAACAGAAATGAATGACACTATATAAGCAAGAACTTACAACAAAGTATAGCTTAAATATAATGTTAGGCACTGAAAAAGTTATGTGATTTTTACGTGACTTAATAGACACAAAAGATGACTTCTGTCTCTACTTGACTAATGAATCAGTGCTTCTTCAAGCAAAAAATCATCAAGATCACACTACAATGTCCCTAACAATGGTAAAGCTCAAATGTGAGACAATATTTCGAAATATATAAGCCTTGGCTGCAACTTTCCGCTTAACATGAAGAAAAAAATCAGACACTTATTGCTTATTTCATGCTTCAATTCTTACTTTAAGTTTTTTTAGGATAATCTGTATGCATAGGCACAATCCTATACTTGTTTGGAAAATCAAGATATTCATGTCAACAATTATATAATGTACACTACAGGAGAAACAAACAGCAAAGCGAGGCTTGACCTGGAAGGGACGGACGTGGGAGCCCTCGAGGCCCTGGAACGCCCTCCAAATCTGCTCCAGCCTCCGCTCATGGTCATGCGAGGCAACAGAATTTTATCAGAACAAACAAGCAAGGGCGCTGCATATACTCCAAGTACTCAACTTGTTCTAACTGAATTTAGGAGTCTGTTTTTATTCTTTTCTTATATGCAGTCTGAAGCTTAACCTGTTCTAACTGAATTTAGTCAGAACAAACAAGCTAGGGCACTGCAGATCACGCACCTGAGATCAAGGGCGCTATAGATCACGAATCAAAGCACATCCGGTCCAGTTCTCGGCACCAACTCCTCCTCCAACTGCTACAGAAACTAAGAGCAGAAAATCAACTCGCTTGCTTCAGCAGAAAGAAGAAGCAAACATGCAAGCAAGAAATACTGAAATAGTACTAGTGTGATCCACATCTCAGCATCTCACTTTCAGTTTAGTTGATCCGAATCGCAAACCATTAAATAAGAAGCAAACATGCAAGCAAGAAATACTGAAGTGAATTTTCAGTTTTAGAAACTGAATTTGTAAACCGCTGAAGTAGGCAGCAAGCAGTAGCCGAGCAGCAAGAACCCGAAGTGAAATTTCAGTTTTAGAAACTGAATTTGAATTTTGTGAGAAATCTATAACTCAAATTTATCTGAGATCGTAACTTTATGTAATCAATTTAAGAGTAGTTCATTTATGCATGTCAAAATGTGAGCAGAATACTCATTGATGATCTGGGTTGTGTACCAAGGTGCTAGGGGTTGGCCCCTGTATTGAAATTGTATTTAAACTTCCTCTTTTCTACTAACAGAAAGAGCAATGCTCATGTCAATATTTTGGAAAACAAATTAGAGAGCATATCATTGATGCTGTCCATTTGTGAGCATATCGGTGAATTGTAAATCATTGTAAGACTGTGCATGTGGCAAATGAGATCAGTTAAAATACAAAACTGAACCAACTATGCTGAATTTCGAGACCAGATTAATGAAACCATTGTAATAGAAATAATGTTTGAAGTATCCTTGCCGGTTCTCAGAAAGGCTATACAACCAAATTAGCATTGTAAATCCATCATAGATGGCCGACAATTTATCTACAAAATACATCTAATTACAAAACTAGCAAGGAGTAGAGCAAAACTTCTGTTAGGCTCTTTGTTGTGATGCATGATGTGTTCCGTTTGCTAAACTGATGCATTCCAGTGAACCTAAAAAGATGATTCTGTTCTGATATGCTGTTAGGCTCTTTGTGCAAAATCAATCCAACCCACACGAGGTTCAGTGCCAAATTCTAACACCAGAGAAGCAATGGCCAATCCTAGTACTAGCAAATCAATCGGCGAGAGAGGAGGAGGGGACGAGCTCACCTACGGCCAGAGAGTAAGATCCATGGCTGATGCATCCCGAGCAGCAGCCATGGTCGAGCACCCCCTCCTCAGGCGCCATCCATCCTTGTCGTCCAGTCTATCTACAACTTTCTCCTGCATACCTACAGTCAAAGAACAGAGCAGAAATTAGAGAGAGAGAGAGAGAGAGAGAGAGAGAGAGAGATAGGAGGGGATGGAGCTCGAGTACCCCATGGCCACCGGGAGGAATAGCACCATCCAGGGGCTGAGCCGCGTGTGGGGGCGTGGCAGATGTCGGGGAGGAGCCGCCAATGTCGCCGGAGCCGTGCTAACAATGGAGGCGCCGCCGCCCTAGCCACGGGGAGGGCTACGGGTGAGCGTTTGAGGCTAGGAGAGGCCGAGAGGTCTCCGAGATTCGCGCCGTCGCCGTCCTGGCGGCCGGAGACACGGCATGCAGCGCTGCCACCACAAACCCTAGGCAAGCCACGCGGGTGCCATGGTCCGGCCAGCTCGACGGAGCGCCGCGCATCGAAGACGCATGTCTGTGGCCAACAGGTAAGCCACCATGACATTGTTGTCAGCTGGGCGGCGGCGCTATTGTCTCCGTTGCATGAGGAGAGGAGGTTGCTTGGTTTGGGGGAGAAGGGGCGGCAGCAGGTGCATGGATCTGAAGGGAGGAGGAGAAGAGGACGTGGCGGCGGCGATGGATCTGATGGGAGGAGGAGACGGGGGAGCAGAGGCGGCAGCGGGTGGATGGATCTGAAGGGAGGAGGAGATGAGGAGGAGGAGGCGGCGATGGATCTGATGGGAGGAGGAGACAGGGGAGAAGGGGCGGCTGCTGGGTTGGTGGAGCGGAGGTGGCGTCGGTCGATGGGATCGGGGGAGAGGAGGTCGCGGGAGGGAGGGGTTGGGGTCGGGGGTCGCGAGAGGTAGGGAGAAAGAAAGGAGGCGGCGGGGGGGGGGGGGGTGGATGGAAAATGTCCACGAGGACTAGGGTTTCGGCTTAGGTGGGATTGAGGTGAGGACTGCCGTTGGATCCGCGAGCATCCGACGGTGTTCGATCCACGATCCGCGTGAAACGCCCACAGACCAATCAAAATGCAGCACACGGGTACGATGTCATGACCATTTAAATTGGTCATAGTTGACTAAAAAATTGGTCGTGGTTGATTAAAAATTCATTTTCCATTTTTCAAGTGCCGAAAATGATTTTTTGTGAAGGACCTACAATATATTTGTTGCAAAATTGGACCAAATCAATTTTCTAAAATATTAGAACATACTTAATGCACAATTGACAAAATGGTTGGGCGTCAAAAGTTTTGATCCACCTCTGGTGAAAAAGACAAATTCCCGTCGATTCAGCAGGAAGCGGGTCAAATTTGAACTGCAACTACCTTGTAGTTTGCTCTTTATTTTTTTCCAAAAATCATTTCTAGGTACGTAAGTATCTATTTAATCAGAGAAACATCAAAAAAATTCCAAGATTCAACCACTAGCTAGGAACAGTCATTCCGGCCGTTTTGATCGCATTTTGAAACGGGCATAAAAAATAAAAATAAAATCAAAAAATGGAAAATCTTTGCATTGTGTCACTATATGTGACCAAGTTACCAGGAAAAATAATAAACTTGTAATACGACAATTCTTTTAAAAAAGTGTTCCTAGAAATGAGCTATCATGTGTGAAGATTCATGGCTTTCAAATCAAATGATCAATCTTATGGCCACATTCATGGCATAGTTTGTTCAAATGATCTTATATTGTGCACAAGGGTGCATCTAGGAATTCCAAACAATGTTGCCTAAAGGGGGTTTTCATTTTCTTTGCACAGAAAATTCATTTTCCATTTTTCGAGTGCCCGAAATGAGTTTTTTTTTTGAGAAGGACCTACCATATATTTGTTGCAAAATTGGACCAAATCAATTTTCTAAAATACTAGGACATATTTAATGCACAATTGACAAAATGGTTGGGTGTCAAAAGTTTTGATCCACCTCTGGTGAAAAAGACAAATTCCCGTCGATTCAGTAGGAAGCGGGTCAAATTTGAACTGCAGCTACCTTGTAGTTTGCTCTCTATTTTTTCCAAAAATCATTTCTAGGTACATAAGTATCTATTTAATTAGAGAAACATCAAAAAAATTCCAAGATTCAACCACTAGCTAGGATCGGTCATTCCCGCCGTTTTGACCGCATTTTGAAACGGGCATAAACAATTCAAACAAATCAAAAAAATGGAAAACATTCACATTGTGTCATTATATGTTACTAAGTTACCAGGAAAAATAAACTTTTAATACGACAATTCTTTTAAAAAAGTGTTCTTGGAAATGAGCTATCATGTGTGAAGATTCATGGCTTTCAAGTTAAATGATCAATCTTATGGCCACATTCATGGCATAGTTTGTTCAAATGATCTCATATTGTGCACAAGGGTGCCTCTTGGAATTCCAAACAATGTTGCCTAAGGGAGTTTTCATTTTCTTTGCACGGAAAATTCATTTCCCATTTTTCGATTGCCCGAAATGAGTGTTTTTTGTGAAGGACCTACCATATATTTGTTGCAAAATTGGACCAAATCAATTTTCTAAAATACTAGGACATATTTAATGCACAATTGACAAAATTGTTGGGTGTCAAAAGTTTTGATCCACCTCTGGTGAAAAAGACAAATTCCCGCCCATTCAGCATGAAGCGGGTCAAATTTGAACCGCAACTACCTTGCAGTTTTCTCTTTATTTTTTCCAAAAATCATTTCAAGGTACATAAGTATCTATTTAATTAGAGAAACATCAAAAAAATTCCAAGATTCAACCACTAGCTAGGAACGGTCATTCCCGGCGTTTTGACCGCATTTTGAAACGGGCATAAAAAAATTCAAAACAAATCGAAAGAAAATGGAAAACCTTCGCATTGTGTCATTATATGTGACCAAGTTACAAGGAAAAATAACAAACTTGTAATACGGCAATTCTTTTAAAAAAGTGTTCTCAGAAATGAGCTATCATGTGTGAAGATTCATGGCTTTCAAGTCAAATGATCAATCTTATGGCCACATTCATGGCATAGTTTGTTCAAATGATCTCATATTGTGCACAAGGGTGCATCTTGGAATTCCAAACAATGTTGCCTAAGGGAGTTTTCATTTTCTTTGCACGGAAAATTCATTTTCCATTTTCCGAGTGCCCGAAATGAGTTTTTTTGTAAAGGACCTACCATATATTTGTTGCAAAATTGGACCAAATTAATTTTCTAAAATATTAGGACATATTTAATGCACAATTTACAAAATGGTTGGGTGTCAAAAGTTTTGATCCACCTATGGTGAAAAAGAAAAATTCCCTCTGATTCAGTAGGAAGCGGGTCAAATTTGAACTGCAGCTGCCTCATAGTTTGCTCTTTATTTTCTCCAAAAAATCATTTCTAGGTACATAATTACCTATTTAATCAGAAATACATGGTTTGGTGGCGATACATCGAGGTTTGGACGGTGGCCGAGGGCCCCACCCATAGAGCGCGTAAGCTCGCATGCCCGTCGCGTGGTCAGCGCGTGACCGTGGTGTTGCCATGCGTTCTAGGCGGACTAGGAATGTCTAGTCAGTTGGGCACTCCCCAGGTAGGTGCTAGGAAGAAAATTAGAAACATAAGATTCTCATGAGGAGACCGAACTATGCTCAAACATGAATTAGCAGCCAAGTGTTTGATTAGCGGTACGGGAAATGCACATGGCCAGTGGGCGTGAGTTTTGGCTGAGGATGGTCTTATACTAAGAAGAATGTCTTCACAATTTTTTAGGGAAATCAAGAATATATAAATAACACTTCCTTCACAAAGTGCTGCTTTGAACAGAATAGGAAAATGAATATTTTTGAATTATTTTTGAACTAGGCAAGGAAGTTTTTTTACATATTTGACGAAGATATGACCCAAAGAATTAATGAGATTTTCTTGGGAATTTTGGGAATGACAGAAATATAGGTTGCTTCACAACCTAGGGCAAAAACTGACACATGGACATGACACATAGGCAAAACTGATGAGGTGGCGCCTAGTCATAGCAACCCACCACAATTTACAAGGTTATGACCATCTATATTGGTCATGATCAGCTAGAAATAAGGCAGCAGGCTAGTGCTATATGCTTTATGACCATTTTGTGTAAGAAAATTACAACCTTTCTGACCAAAATGGTCGTTATAGTTTAGGGTTTGGAGCCCCCCGAACAGCTTTTGACCAATTGGTCTCAAATTGTCATAGATCTATGACCAATTCTTCCAGGGTCACTGACAGAAGGTCACTAGTTGACATATTTCTTGTAGTGACCGCCCTGGTGCTCTCGGCGCGGCGAGGTCAACGTGGTCAAGGAACGACTTCCATCAGAAGAGTATTGTACGTGGAGAGGCTGACAGTTGGGTCCATGGTAGCCGCAAGGAATTGCCTCCTTATTACGCGGAAAATAATTATTCCTCCACCTGACAGCAGGGACCCACCGGACGGGCCACCGTATTTGGCGAAAAAACGTTCCCCCTGACTGCTGGGACCCACCGGATGGGCCAACGTATTTCGCGAAAAAACGTTCCCCCGCTGTCAGCTCGGACCCACCGGAGGTGCCTCTTATTACGCACAAAAAAATGAATACTCCCCCTGCTAGTCGGGACCCACCTTGGTGGGAGGCTGACTTGTGGGCCTACTAAGTTGACGGGGACGAAGTGCTTTGTCAACTTAGTCAATATGATCGATTCTAGCTCCAGTGACCGTACGATGTCCATCCAACGGCCGTAGTGCTTCTTCAACCTCTGGTCTTCTTGCTCCAGCCGCCCAAAGCAGCGCCGGTCGTGCCGCACGCTCCTGCCTCCCGTGGCCGGCTGTGCTGTTGCGGAGGCCTCATTGCCCCCTACTATTCCCACCGCTGGCCAGGCCCTACAGCGACGGCAGCCTCACACCGCAATCGAACCAGTGAACCCTCGTACTCCTCTCTCCGCGGGCTTCCACTGTCGCGTCTTCCCCGGCTCCGTGTCGTCCCCTTCCTAGGCCTCGCCGTCGTCCACTGCCCTGGTGCTCTCGGTGCGGCATAGTCAACGTGGTCAAGGAACGGCTTCCATCAGACGTGGACTGTACGTGGAGAGGCTGACAGCTGTGTCCACGGCCGCAGCAAGGAAGTGCCTCCTTATTACGCGCAAAATAATTATTCCTCCACCTGACAGCGGGAGCCCACCGGACAGGCCACCGTATTTTGTGAAAAAACGTTTCCCCCTGACTGCTGGGACTCACCAGCTACATCTTCAAACGCAAGGAAGTGCGTCCGGACAAAAAAACGATTAGCCCCCTGACTGCTGGGACCCACCAGCTACATCTTCGCAGGCAAGGAAGTGCCTGACAGTCGGGACCCACCTGGTCGAAGCGTATGTAGCGCTATCATTCTGGTCACGAACGTGTACGTACATACTGGTCGATGTAGAGGCCCGCACGTGTCATAGTAGAGGCGCGCACGTAGCATGTACACGTACGTACAACGGCTAGGGTGCAAGAAAGTAAATACGGCCATGTACATACATACGGGCGGGGTTTTGAATGCCTACTCATGCGTACGTACGGCCAGGGCTCGTGTACATGGCTGGATCGAAACGGAGAAACAGCGTCGTCGTCGTGTTCATGGGGAGCCAACCGGCTGGGTCGGAACGGAATGCGTCGTCGTGTTCATCGGGAGGGCTTGGACGGAACAACCGATGGAAACGAGGCCTGGCGTACCGTAGAACGGAGGAAACGGCCTTGTGTTCGACCTGCTACGTTCCAAACGGGATCCTGTTCATCGGGAGGGGTCTGGCGTACCGCAAAACGGAGGAAGCGGACCTCCTACGGTCAAAACGGGGGTTCTATTGATCGGGAGGGGTGTGGCGTACCGCAAAACGGAGGAAACGGACTTGTGTTGGAGCGCTACGTTTGAAATGGGGGTCCTGTTCATCGGGAGGGGTGTGGCGTACCGCAAAATGGGACTCCACGGGATACTGTTCATCTCCACCGTCGACCACCTCCAGCCTCCACGAGCTACTGTTCATCCACCGTCGACCTCCTCCAGCCTCCACTGCGGATCGCTCATCCACGGGCTCCTGTTCATCCAGCCTCCACCGCGCGCTACTCCACCGGCTACTGTTCAACCAGCCCTCTCCACGGGCTCCTGTTCAACCACCCCTCTATGGTGTACTGTTCATCCATCCCTCCACGGGGTGGTCCTGTTCATCCTTCCCTCCACGGGGTCCTGTTCATCCAGCCCCAACCGGCTCGAACGATCGGGGTCCTGTTCATCCAGAGGCAACGCCACGGGGTCCAGTTCATCCACCCCCACCGGGAACTGTTCATACAGCGCCCCCCAAAGAACGCCACCGAGGGAGTCCTCGATTAGGGGTGTCCGGATAGCCGAACTATCACCGTTGGCGGACTCACGGACTATGAAGATACAAGATTGAAGACTTCGTCCCGTGTCCGGATGGGACTTTCCTTGGAGTGGAAGGCAAGCTTGGCGGTCTGGATATGTAGATCTCCTACCATTGTAACCGACTCTGTGTAACCCTAACCCTATCCGGTGTCTATATAAACGGGAGGGTTTTAGTCCGTAGGATGAACAACAATCATACCATAGGCTAGCTTCTAGGGTTTAGCCTCTCAGCTCTCGTGGTAGATCCACTCTTGTACTACCCATATCATCAATATTAATCAAGCAGGAGTAGGGTTTTACCTCCATCGAGAGGGCCCGAACACAGGTAAAAACATCGTGTCCCTTGTCTCCTGTTACCATCCGCCTAGACGCACAGTTCGGGACCCCCTACCCGAGATCCGCCGGTTTTGACACCGACATTGGTGCTTTCATTGAGAGTTCCTCTGTGTCGTCATCCTTAGGCCCGATGGCTCCTTCGATCATCAACAACGACGCGGTCCAGGGTGAGACTTTTCTCCCCGGACAGATCTTCGTATTCGGCGGCTTTGTGCTGCGGGCCAATTCACTTGGCCATCTGGAGCGATCGAAAGCTACGCCCCTGGCCATCGGTCAGATTTGGGAGTTTGAACTACACGGCCGACATCCGCGGAGACTTGATCTTCGACGGATTCGAGCCACAGCCAAGCGCACCGCACTGTCTCGATGGGCACGATCTAGCTCTGCCGCCGAACAGTACCCTGGAGGCCGCACCAGCGTCCGCTCTGACCCTTAGCTCGGAGCCGACTCTGCCGATCGAGGACAAGTGGTTGGACACCGCCTCGGGGGCTACGATCTCTATAGCGATTGAGCCGAACTCCATCCCTGTCCTTTGCGAAGACCGTGACTCCAAGGTGCCGGACTCCTCTCCGAAATCCGAACCCTCCGCGCCCCTGCCAATCGAATCCGATTGGGCGCCGGTTATGGAGTTCACTGCCGCGGACATCTTTCAGCACTCGCCCTTTGGCGACATCCTGAATTCACTAAAGTCTCTCTCTCTTTATCAGGAGAGCCCTGGCCGGACTACGGTCAGGAAGGTTGGGATGCGGACGACGAAGAAATTCAATGCCCACCCACCACCCACTTTGTAGCCACTGTCGATGATTTAACCGACATGCTCGACTTCGACTCCGAAGACATCGATGGTATGGACGACGATCTTTGGAGACGACCAAGAACCAGCGCCTACATGGCACTGGAAGGCCACCTCGTCATACGACATATACATGGTGGACATCCCAAAAGATGGGAACGGCGATGGAACAGCGGAGGATGACCCCTCCAAGAAACAGCCCAAGCGCCGGCGTCAGCGGCGCCGCTCTAAATCCCGCCACAGCAAAAACGGTGATTCCAAAGACAGGAGATAATAACACCCCGGACAAGGTCAAGACAACCCCCTCCAAAGAGGATTCAGCACAGGAGGAGGGAGAAGCCAGCCCTCATGATAGAGCGGCAGGCAGGGAGGTGGAGGACGATAATTATATGCCTCCCTCCGAAGATGAGGCAAGCCTCGACGGCGACGAATTTGTCGTGCCTGAGGATCCCGCCGAACAGGAGCGTTTCAAACGCAGGCTTATGGCCACGGCAAGCAGCCTCAAGAAAAAGCAGCGGTAGCTTAGAGCTGACTAAGACTTGCTAGCTGACAGATGGACTGAAGTCCTTGCAGCAGAAGAGTATGAACTCGAACGCCCCTCCAAGAGATACCCAAAACGCAGGCTGCTACCCCAATTAGAGGAAGCGCACCCAAACCTACATCACCAGCGCATGATGCGGCCGACCGGCCACCCCGTGGCCGCGACAAAGAGGCCTCTAGACCCTCCATTCAAGCCGCACCCCGGCGTCGCTCGAAAAGTACCAAGGCACGGGGAAACGCGCCAGACCTGCGAGACATATTGGAGGACAAGGCAAAGCAAACAAGATCGATCTATGGATCGCGTGGGCGCCCCAAGACACGCGACGATAACCGTCACGCCGGATACAGCAATTCCGGCTGGGCCAAACACAGTAGACAAAGCTCATTTGATCTGCGTCGTGATATAGCTCAATCTGAGGCGCCAAGACACCCACTATGCTTCCCGGACGACGTGATGGATCATCAAATCCCCGAGGGTTTCAAACCCGTAAACATCGAATCATACGATGGCACAACAGATCCTGCGGTTTGGATCGAGGACTACCTCCTCCATATCCACTTGGCCCGCGGTGATGATCTACACACCATCAAATACCTCCCACTCAAGCTTAAAGGACCAGCTCGGCATTGGCTTAACAGCTTGCAGCAGAATCAATTGGTTGTTGGGAGGACCTGGAAGCCGCATTCCTTGATAACTTCCAGGGCACATATGTGCGACCACCGACGCCGATGACCTCAGCCACATAATTCAGCAGCCGGAAGAATCGGCCGACAATCGGACACGGTTCCTAACCAAGAAAAATCAAATCATTGACTGTCCGGATGCAGAGGCCCTTGCAGCCTTCAAACATAACATCCATGATGAGTGGCTTGCCCGGCACCTAGGACAGGAAAAGCCGAAATCCATGGCAGTCCTCACAACGCTCATGACCCGCTTTTGTGCGGGAGAGGACAGCTGGCTAGCTCGTAGTAACAACTTGACCAAAATCCCTGGTAGTTCGGATACCAAGGACAGCAATGGTAGGTCGCGTCGCAACAAGCACAAGCGCCGCATTAACGGCGATAATGCTGAATATACGACAGTCAATGCCGGATTCAGAGGCTCCAAACCCGGTCAGCGGAAAAAGCCGTTCAAAAGAAATACTCAGGGCCCGTCCAATCTGGACCGAATACTCGATCGCTCGTGCCAAATACATGGCACCCCTGAAAAACCAGCCAACCACACCAACAGGGATTGTTGGGTCTTCAAACAGGCAGGCAAGTTAAATGCCGAACTCAATGACAAGGGGCTGCATAGCGATGACGAGGAGGAGCCCCGGCCGAACTATAGAGGATGAGAAGGGCTTCCCCCACAAGTGCGGACGGTGAACATGATATACGCAACCCACATACCCAAAAGGGAGCGGAAGCGTGCACTAAGGGACGTATATGCGATGGAGCCATCGCCTGAAGTTCAACCCATGGTCCTCCTACCCGATCACCTTTGATCGAAGGGACCACCCCACTAGCATCCGCCATGGCGGATTCGCCGCATTGGTTCTTGACCCAATCATCGACGGATTTCACCTCACTAGCGTCCTGATGGACGGCGGTAGCAGCCTGAACCTGCTCTATCAGGATACAGTGCGCAAAATGGGCATAGACCCCTCAAGGATTAAACCCACAAAAACGACCTTTAAAGGCGTCATACCGGGTGTAGAAGCCAATTGTACAGGCTCAGTTACACTTGAAGTGGTCTTCGGATCCCCGGATAACTTCTGAAGCGAAGAGTTAATCTTCGACATAGTCCCGTTCATGATGGCTATCACGCGATCGCTTGGACGAACCGCATTTGCAAAGTTCAATGCGGTGCCGCACTACGCATACGTCAAGCTCAAGATGCCAGGCCCTTGAGGAGTAATCACGGTCAATGGAAACACCGAACGCTCTCTCCGAACGGAGGAGCATATGGTAACCCTCGCGGCGGAGGAGCAAAGCAGCCTCTCACAGCAATTCTCGAGTCCGGCTACTAAACGCCCGGGCACCGTCAAGCGCGCCCGGAGTAGTCTACAATAAGACCGCCTGGCACGATCCGAGCACGCGTAGCAATCCGGCCCCAACCCCAGCCCTCGCGAAATTGCGAAGCCAGTACTACGCGTACATAACTACGCTCTGGAGATACCATGGGCATAAGGGAGGGGCACGACCACGGCACACCCAGAATGCGGTTCAACCGCACCAGGGGCTCCCGATTGTGTCATTCTTTTTCTTTCTTCTTTTCTCTTACTTTCAGGACTCCGTTTTCCAGAAGCCCTGTCCGGCACTAGAATTTCCAAACTCACGATGCAATAGCCAAGGAAGCAGAAAGCTACGTCGAGTGTCCAGGTGGTCTCTACTACGAGCATTGTACCTGTTTTACATACCATCCCGCAGCTTACCCCTGGAGGGGGACGTGTTAAATAGTCCCATCCCTTGCTTATCGCACTATTTGTATCGTTCTGCTTTCATTGCAGTACCTTTTCGAATAAACAATACATAGCTTTTGCCTATTATTGCACTCCTTTCTTTATCTATATATATGTTCATTCATGACACGTTGCACCCGTACACTTTGGTATGGCCAATACACCAGGGGCTTAAGTACCCCAAAAATATGGTGTGATAAGTCCGAACACTTTCACAAGTGCGGCACCCCGAACTTATAGCATTATATATATCGGCTCCGAATCATGTCTTGGGTCAATAGTTGGGTTTGCCCGGCTCCCATGTTTTGGTACCTTATGTTCCGTTATATCGGCTAAGGTAGCGCTGGGAGAACCACTGCGATTGTGCCCCGGTTGAGCTGGGTTGAGCACCTCAGTGGAGAAAGCTAAAACTGACCGTCATGATAGGGCGAGAGCCGGTCGCTGTTCGAGAGGTTTTTCCGGGTCCCTAAAGACTTATGCCGCTTAGAGCGAGGAGTCGGCATTGTCCGGCCAAGGCGTGGATAGCGCCCCGAACTCGGTCTTCCGAGTACTAGGGGCTTCGCCGAAATTGAAAATTATAGAATTCTATGGCTAAGTGAGAGTGTTCAAGCAATATAGTCCGGTTGCCTTGTTTGTTGCGTTGAGCGCCTCCCTCGAAGGACCCAAGAATGGGAACAAGAGCGCTCAATTTTATCCCGAACACCCCAAAGACTTTCGTGGCATGGGGCTGAAGCCAACGACTTGCCATCTCTCAAATTTGATAAACGGCCGCATGAAGGTAATATTTTAAATTCTGGCGTTGCTTAGCGCATATGAACAAGTTTTCAGCAGCATGTGATAACAAATGCGAGTCTATTAAAAAATTACATCTTTGGAGCATTCACCCGCTATAAGGCGGGCACCCTTCAGGACGCCCTCATAGTACATTTCGGGCTTGCGATGCTCCTTTCCCTTCGGTGGCCCGTCCGTCACAAGCTTCTCAGCATCGAGCTTGCCCCAGTGCACTTTAGCACGGGCAAGGGCCCGACGGGCACCTTCAATGGAGACGGAGCGCTTGATGACTTCAATCCATGGACAGGCATCCACCAGCCGCCGCACTAGCCCGAAGTAGCTCCCAGGCATGGCTTCCTTAGGCCACAACCGAATAATGAGGCCCTTCATGGCCTGTTCGGCGACCTTGTGGAGCCCGACCAGCTGCTTCAGCTGGTCGCCCAGGGGCACCAGATGTCCGGCCTCAGCATACTGAGACCAGAACACCTTTTCCGTCGAGCTCCCCTCCATGACGCGGTAGAACGCGGCAGCATCAGACACACTACGGGGCAGATCTGCGAATGCTCCTGGAGAGCTCCGAATTCGGGTAAGTAATAGATAATTCACTTTCACATGCTTGCTTTCCATAAAAAAATGCCTTACCCGCCTCTGTCTTCTTTAATGATTCAATTTCCTGGAGGGCTTTTTGGGCTTCGGCCTTAGCGGCTTTGGCACTCTCAAGAGCCGAGGCAAGCTCGGACTCTCGAGTCTTCGAGTCACGCTCCAAACTCTCATGTTTTTCCACGAGAGCACGGAGCTCTTGCCGCACCTCCGCCACCTGCGCCTCGCTTCTCTCGCTCGGTGAGCTCCGGCCGCTTTGCTTCGGCCGTGGACACCGCTTCCTTTAGGGTCGCCACCTGCTCGTGGCCCCTACAATACCCACGTTAGTCCCGACATTTTGCAACCAAATCCTTTCTATAAGGTATTACTTTAATAAGGTATTACTCACCTTCCTTGTCCTCGAGCTGCTTCTTGGCAAGGCCGAGCTCGTTCTCGGACCGCCGAGGCTCGCTTCAATGCATTGACCTCCATTGATCGGCAGAGGTCGGCAGCGCCTGCATTCCCATATTGACATACTTATGTTAGACTCCTGCGTATATCTTTTTAGATCCTCAGTCCGACTTTTCTTTCCGAACACCAAACTAAGCATCAGGGGCTTCTATCTATGCGGTAATATTTTTACATATTCTAAACTTACCTCAAAGCCTGTTTGAAGGCTGGCATAGGCTTCAGTCAGCCCGCTCTTGGCGGACTGAACTTTCTGGATCACCACACTCATAATAGTGTGGTGCTCCTCGTTGATGGAGGCGCCGTTAAGCGCCTCCAGCAAGCTATCCGGTGCATCCGGATGAACGGAGGTCACTGGCGTCGCAGTCTTGCCCTTCTTACGAAGGGGCCACTTGTCGGACTTTGGAACCACTGAAGGATCCGGTACGGAGTCCAGCACAGGGCCGAACTTAGAGCCCTCTAGGGTTTCGCCCCCTTTGCGCTCGGAGTCTGGGAGGTGGCCTTGCGGCGCCTCCAAGACCACCTCCTCCTGGCTGGGCCCCTTTTGGGACTCCACCGCGGTGTCGTCTGCGTCACGAGGAGAGGAGGCGGTCGGAAGTGAAGTGCTATTCACATCCGACGAATCCAGGGAGCCGCTCGACGAAGCGGCGAGCTCGTCCTTGGGCGGGCTACATGGTTATATTCGGCGTTAGAAGACACTATGCGACAAATAAAAAGTCATGAGCTATTCCGGAGTCCGGACACTTACGATCTCGCCAGGGGCTTGGCCCTTGGTGACCACTCCTCGTCGTTGTCGGTGTTGGTGGAGAAGTCCGCAGTAAGGTCCTTCCTTTCTTGGACCCTCCGGCCTCCCCGGTCAGGCGGCCTTCCTTTTCTTCTCTCTTCACTGGGAGAGGCTTCTTTTTCCTCCTCCTCGTCCTCAGGGGAGGATTCCGCCTCAGAGTCGTCGGACGATGAGTCCGACAGCACCTGGCGCCGGGAGCTCCTTCGAGTTCCCGTGGCCTTCTTCTCCGGCACCACGTGAGGTGCCGGAGCCAGCAGCCCCGTCAACCGGGCGTCCGCTGGGTCTTCTGGCAAGGGGGCTGGACAGTTAATCTGTCCGGACGTCTTCAACCAGTCCTTTCAAAGGTTAGGGAGTTTTAGATCCCGCATAGAGTCAAACTATGAAAAAAGAGTCCCATAAAGGGTAAAATAACTTACCTCGCTGGCTTGACGCTGCGAGCTGAATCCGCGATCTTCGGTAGCGGATGCGGGAGCTTCGACGCCCTTGAACAGCACCTTCCAGGCATCTTCGTACGTAGTGTCGAAGAGCCGGCTCAAGGTTCGGTGTTGTGCCGGATCAAACTCCCACAAATTGAAGGCCCGTTGCTGGCATGGGATAATCCGGCGGACGAGCATCACTGGATTACGTTGACAAGCTTGAGATTCTAGTCCACCAGGTTTCTGATGCATGTTTGGAGTCCGGACAGCTCTTCCGAATCACCCTGACGTCGGGCCCGTCTCTTTCCATGATGTGAGCCGTGTGGGAAGCGATCAGAATTGGGGCCGCCGCCCATTGAGAGTCAGCGTGGCTCGGTGATGTAGAACCACCCGATTGCCACCCCTTTATGGTCTCCACAAAGGAGCCCTCGAGCCATAGGACTTTGGCCATCTTGCCAACCATGGCACCTCCAAGACTCCGGCTTGGCGGCCGCCCACTACCTTCGGCTTGACATTGAAGGTCTTCAGCCATAAGCCGAAGTGGGGCTGGATGCAGAGGAAGGCCTCGCACACGACGATGAATGCCGAGATGTTGAGGATGAAATTTGGGGCCAGATCGTGGAAGTCCAGGCCGTAGTAGAACGTGAGACCTCGGACAAATGGGTGAAGTGGTAAACCTAGTCCGCGGAGGAAGTGTGTGAGGAACACCACCCTCTCATGGGGCCTGGGGGCGGGAATGAGCTGCCCCTCGTCGGGGAGCCGACACGCGATGTCGCCGGACAAGTATTCGGCTTTCCGCAACTTTTTGATGTGCCCCTCCGTGACGGAGGAGGCCATCCATTTGCCTCCCGCTACGGACATAGTTGGAGAAGGTTGAGGTGGGATGTGCGGACTTGGGCGCTGGAGCTCGAGTGCGCGGAAATGGATGAGCAAAGGAGGAAGAAGGCGTAGGTGAAAAGGTGGATCCTTATCCCCTTATATGGACGGACAAAGCTATGCGTCCCCCGCCAGCCTGGTAAAACTCGCTTATCTCCCAAGCGCCGTAATCAATGGCGCGGTTGGGTTACCCACGTCCGTATTGATAGGAATCCCGGAATAAGGGGGCACGATCTCCGCTCTGATAAGACGTGCCAAGGAAACCGCCTCGCTAAACGCGTTGAGGTGGAACAGTAAAAACGATTCGTCTAAAGGCCTGGCCGTGGTGTGATGTCACGCCGCGGAATACGTCAGCAGATCTGTGCAAAGGTTATTCTCTCAACGGTGGTATGTGGAACTTGTTTTGCAGAGCCGGACACTATCCTTGTGTTCAAAATCTTCTATGAAGTATTCGGAAGAGGAACCCGCCTTGCAATGCCGAAGATAATGTGCGCGCCGGATTCATCGTCATTGAAGCCTGGTTCAGGGGCTACTGAGGGAGTCCTGGATTAGGGGTGTCCGGATAGCGAACTATCACCGCTGGCGGACTCTGGACTATGAAGATACAAGATTGAAGACTTTGTCCCGTGTCCGAATGGGACTTTCCTTGGCGTGGAAGGCAAGCTTGGCGATACGGATATGTAGATCTCCTACCATTGTAACTGACTCTGTGTAACCCTAACCCTATCCGGTGTCTATATAAACCGGTGGGTTTTAGTCCATAGGACGAACAACAATCATACCATAGGCTAGTTTCTAGGGTTTAGCCTCTCTGATCTCGTGGTAGATCCACTCTTGTACTACCCATATCATCAATATTAATCAAGCAGAGTAGGGTTTTACCTCCATCGAGAGGGCCCGAACCTGGGTAAAAACATCGTGTCCCTTGTCTCCTGTTACCATCCGCCTAGACGCACAGTTTGGGACCCCCTACCCGTGATCTGCCGGTTTTGACACCGACACTCACTGTTCATCCATAGGCAACATCGATCGGCTTCAGTTAGCAGCAGTAGCGAAGGAATCGCTCGATCGGGTTCAGTTAACAGCCATCGATTGATCGCTCAGGTTCAGTAACGCGTAGCCTGCAGTGCAATCGCTCGGGTTCAGTTAGAGCCCAACGCCTCGCTCGGGTTCAGTTAGAGCCCAACGCCTCGCACCCACGCGCGTGCGTGTATGAGAGAAACGCGCATCGCTCGGCCCCGACCACCCACCGTAACCGGGAACACCCCGATATTTTCCTCGCCCTTGCTTCTACCACAGTTTTTTCCGTCATGGACGGCCCAAAAAATGTCATGCAATCAAGGCTCCGGCCCGCCCAGGACGAAAAGCCCATTTTCTGTCATGATTTTTTGTCATAGAAGTAGGACCCCACCACATCTATGATGATACTATGTTTTGTCACAATTATCGTCATAGAAGTGTCATAAATATGACAGAAAAGATTTTCGTTCGGCCCAAAATGTCACGGATGTGTCTTTTTTTTTGTGGTGACAAGACGGCCAAGGCAACACCAAGAACACAAAGGACAGAAGAGCGAAGCAGGCCCCCTGCAAGACCCTTGTCGGGGCGGCACGTCCAACACCAACAGAGTGAGCTACCCTTGAGCCCACGGGTTCCAACCCAACCAACTACGTTGGGACCAGGGCTCTGGAGGCACCTCCGTGGTGGCATGCAGATCTTTGTCAAGACCATAGATATATGAAACAGATGAGGACCAGAAGATGACGACCCTCGGTGGGATCCTATCCAGGGAGATCCACAAGACCCCCAGCAAGCGCCTTGCCGGGGATGACTGCCACGCCACGGCAAGACCCTTGCCGGGCCCCCGGCAAGGCCCTTGCCGAGGGCGCCAGCTGGGCCACTTCCGGACCCGCGCCATCCAAAACTCCGCCACCGTTCACATGCAGCTGCCAGCCCAACCAGCTGGTCAGGCACCTGCATGGCAACATGCTGCTTCCAGGCCAAATTAGGAAGCACCTGCGTGGTGGCATGCAGATCTTCGTGAACGCTCCACCACCGTGCCACCTCAAAGAGCTTTCGCCTGCCACATGGCACCGCGCATGCGCCACGCCCGGGCGCCAGGGTCAAGCAAGAAGGAGCGGCAACGGACGGGACGGGCCTCGTTCACGTCCCCGATAAAGCTAATGGACACCTAAGTAGTGAATTTAATACACTTTGTCCCGTAACGCCGTTCAATAAGCTCACGCACTATAGGCCTTTCCACCTCCTGTGTGCCATTGTGGCGATCCCTTTTGCCTATAAAAGGAGGCCCGAGGCGACCAGGAGAGGGATTCGGCTCTTTGGAACTACACAGCAACCGTAGCTAGTTCAAAAGCTCAAGAACACTGAATACATCCACCAAAAGCTGGACTAGGGTTTTATGCATCCTCGCAGCCCGAACCTGGGTAAACGATCCTTGTGCTGGCTCTTGGACCTGCTCTTCTCACAACCCCGCGCCCGCCGACCGTAGAAGGGATCCCAGTGATCCCATAGGTGTCGTTCTCACCGACATCTTTGGCGCGCCAGGTAGGGGGCGTAGTTGTGAGAATCTGGTTTGGCACCCAGCTTGGCAATTTCTCACGGCCACGGCTTCTGGAGCAGAAGAAGCCCGAGACAACGACGCGGCCTGCAAGCGCGAAGGACGTCTGTGCCGCAACGAAGAAGCTAAGTCGTGCTAAACTTTAAGCAATTTCCTTTTTATATATGAGGTTATTGTCCTCGAAGGTCCTGCCCTATGTATGAAAGCCTGCACGCAAACGGGCCCTTCTGCAATTGGCAACACCCTTGTTCTGTTTCGGGTCCGCTCAACAGCTCAAGCGGCTGCGTCAAGAGCGGCAGGGTAGCCTTCCTCAATTGGCAACGCTCTCGATTCTGACTCGAGTCAAGCTCGACAGTTCGAGCGGCCGCGTCGAGTGCGGTAAGGTGGCTCGCCTGACAGCAAGCACACCCGGCAGACCATTGGGGATCCGTCATCAAAGCGCCACCCTGGGTTACACGCGAGCAAGCCTACCCGGTTAGCGTAGGGTGAACATACAAAGGGAGGATCGAACATGAACATAACATGCATTGTATGGCAAGCACTGCAAAGTTATATTACATCAATTCTTGCTGCGGTTCTAACTAAAGATAAAACCTGTCTTGGTCATGAACCTGCAGCGACAGTGGGAGACGGGGTGCCTAATCTCGGCCCTGGCCCTCTATCCTATCGATTCCGCCGATGTGGTTGATGATGGGCTTGATACGCTCCTTGAGCGCCGCCAGGTCCACTCCCGCCGGCCAGCTATCCAGCGCGACATCGAAGTCGAGGTTGGGGTTCCAGTATGCCACCTTGGTGAGAACCTTGGTCATGGCACCCCGGCAAAGCCTCCGGGCCTCATCGGCCAGCGAGGCTGCCCGGTTGGCGTGAACCCGCTCCAAGGCACCGACAACCCTCTCAAAGAACAGGGTCAGGCTGCAGTTGGCGCTCACGTTCCGCTCTGGGGCGTACTTCACGTCCGGCATCCCCATGGCGGCCAGCTGCGCGGTGGCCTGGTCGGCAAGGGCGGCGAGGCGATTGAGCCAGCGGTTCTCGCCCTCCACAGGCTCCTTGAAGTTGAGGGCGTCATTCTTCCGCAGCTGCTTCTCGGTCTCCAGGTTCTTGGTCAGGGTCCCCTCCCGGGCCTTGGCCTCTCATCATCCCCTCGAGACCCTCCAGCTTCAGCTTGAGGTCTCTGATGGAGTTGTTGGCTTCGAAGAGCTCCCTGGACCTGCTGACGGCTGCGCCTTGTGCCTCCTTCAGGGTGCTGTTGAGCATATCCTTCTCTTTGGACAACTTCAGAGCCTGGTCCTTCAGCTCGTCCTGCTCAACCTCCAGCTCCTTCACCCTGTCGGCGTGAACCCGAGCCTGGGCATTGAGTGCCTCCTTGTGCCTCTGCTCTAGCTTGCGGGTCTTCTGCGTGATGAGCTTCTCCACCTCTTCATCCTTGCCGCGGAGCGTTGCGGCGAGCTTCTCCTCACGCACGCAAGGTCCTCCTCCTGGGAGTTCAGCGCGGCCTGGTGCTGGGTCCGAGCGGCTTCGGCTGCGGTGGCCAGGTTTTCCGTCATCTCCTGGGCCTTCTCAATGTCGGCCAGCTTCTTGGTGAGCTCCACGTCGCGCTTGGCCAGCTCACCCTGGGCGGCTTTCAGCTCCTCATTAGCCTGGCAGAACCAAGTCTACGCCTCGGCGACGCGTACCTTGAGATCCGCCTCCGCCTTGTCCACCGTTGTCGCCCTGGACTTGACCTTGTCCAGGCGGGCGCGATGGAGCACCTGGAGCTTCCGAAAGTTGGCGCCCATGGCCTGGAGAAGCCGCTCCTCCTGAGAACCATCGCCACCGGCGCTCGGCTCTTCAACAACCTCAAGCCCGACGGCGGCAAGCACCTCCTCATCAAACACCTCACCCTCAACGGGCGCCCTAGAGCTAGACGTTCCTGGGAGGTGGACGAAAAGGTCATCGCTCACCTTCAGATACCTGCCGGAGCCAGAGGCAGCAGAGGAAGAAGGCTGGTCGTCGACCACCTCCTCCTCGGCGGCGGACCTGCCGGCCTCCCCGGTAGTCCCCTTGCCGGGCTCCCCGGCGGACCCCTTGGCGGCGTCCTCAGCAGCGCCCTTGGCGGCCTCCTCGGTGGCGATCTTCTCGGACTCCGCTGCGGCATCATTGGTGACATCCTCGATGACGGTGTTGATGTCCTCTAGGTCCGCCTTAGGGGGATCTAGAAACCGAGAAGGGGATGAGACGAGGCCAAGACCAGGGGTCGGAAAGGAGAAAAAGCAAACAGGAACGAAAGGCGAGTGGCTTACCCGTGTCGGGCTGGGAAGCAGAGGTCCCCTCCCCACCGTCATTTGGTGTCGAGGCAAAGCCACCAGCACCCGAGTTCGCCTCCTCCTCCTCCGTGTGCATGGGCTCGGTGCTTGGCGCCCTTGTCGGGGACGCCCCTCGGGGCAGTGTGGTCGATGGGGGCGGCGTGTTGTGGGTAGCCCTCTGTGGCTCCTCCTACTGCTGTTCTCCTCCTGCAACCACGGCCAGGTCAGCGCCAATTGATCGTACCTCCAACACACGTTGGCGGAGGGCAAGTGATGGACTCACGCTGGGGGCTGGGCCGGGGGCTGCTGTCCAGACTGCTCAACACCACCAGTGGTGTGCCGGAGGCGCCTGCCGGGGGCTGGCCGCTCGTCGAGGTCCTGGCCCTTGTCACCCTTTGGTCCAGCGTCTCCACGTCCCTGCAAAATGAAGATAATTCAAGATAAGCGGCACCGTTTGAGGAAACAGAGATGACAAAAAGGGAGAAGCAAAGCTTACTCCTCCTCCCCCTCCTCCTCTGCTGCCTTCCTCTTCCTCCGCGGGCTAAGGGACCCGAAGTCGAAGGTGACCTCTGCATCGTCATCTGCTGGAGGAGGGAAAGCTGATGGTGTCCGAGGGCGTTTGGACGACGAAGAGGTGCTCGCTCTCTTCTTCACCACTGCGGCCTTCACCGAATTCTTCGCCGCCGCGGCCCTTGTCTGGCGCCCGGACCCCTCCTGGGCTTGCCGCATTTGTATGACCCTGCCGGGCCGGACCGGCTCGCCTGAGGTGGCCCGCCGCGGGACTCGCCCTCTCCCCTTGGCCGGAGGGTCGACATCCTCGTCCTCCTCCTTCAACGACTCGTCGACCACATCCTCGACGAGAGGAGCCCCGGTGCCGGCGCTGCTCGCCTCCCCAGCAGCCTCCGCCCACTAGGCGAGCACCTTCTCCTCCGCTTCCGCCGCGGCCTTGTCCTCCACGCTGCCAGCACTGCCGGCCTCCTTGGTGAGCTCCGCCTTCGCCGCCCTGGCGGCGATGTATTCCAGCTCCGCCTGGGAGGTGTCCTGGATGAGCCGTGGCTCGTCGGTGACGTACCCCTCATGCAAGGTGTCGAAGAACTCCTGCACTTGAATTTCCTCCGGCTCGACCCAGCTCGGGTCAAGGCCATGTGCGTTGAAGTCAGGTATCATGGCGATGATGTCGGTCCGGCGAGAGTTGTTCCTCAGCAGAACCACTCCCGCAGGCAACTTAAACAGGGGCCCCTTGGCGACCTTGCCGGCCTTCACGGCCTTGCCGGGCCGCTCGACCTCGCCATCGCGGTTCACGTCAAGCTGTAAGAGCCGTTCACAGAGATGGGCGTGCCTCATCACCGTGAGGTTGTGGTCGAGGCCGGGGCAGAGCCTCATGATGTCGGCGGGGTTCGGCAAGGCCGGCCTCCCCTTGTTGTGCAGAGGAGCGATTCGGCGGCAGATGAAATCCGCCCCGATCATCTCGAGGGTGAGCCCGGCCTCAGTGAGGTAAACAATCCTGGTGGTGGCGACCGTGAGCTTTGCGTCGTCGACGTCAACATCGCTCCAGTCGCTCCATCGAACTGGCGGCACCTGGCGAACCCGGCAGAAATCCTGTGGATCATCCTCCTCAATCCAGCACCATCGGCCCCGCCATTCTTCCCACCTCTCCTTCTGAGCGCCCTCCGGGTATGCACCCTTGGTCCGTGGGATCCAGGCGACGCAACCGGAAATGGCGCCCCCCGGTTGGATCCGAGGGAAGAAGTAGTGGCGGAAGAGTGCCGTGTTGGGATGCACCCCGGCGAAACCCTCGCAGAGGTGCGAAAAGAGAGCCATGCATGCCACGACATTTGGCGTAAAATCCAGAAGGTGGATGCCGTAGGTGTGCATGACGTCGTTGAAGAAATCAGAGAAGGGGGCAGAGGCTGCAAGACAAGTAGTCGACGAAGAATGGATACCTATTTGGGGCGGCCTCGGCACAATTGGCAGGGACGATATGCGTGGCTGGATGCCCCGCTGCCTCCCTGCCTTGCACCCCTGTGGGCTTGAAGTAGTCTCAGCGATTCAAGGCCGACCGTCGAGGGGAAGTAGGCGAGCTGCGTCCATCGCGCCGCCTGCTCACTCTCACAAGTATTACATTCATAATCTTTAATATTTACTTTAATAGTATGCTCCCATTCATCATGCGATTTTCTAGGTATTGAAACCTCCAACTCTAGCTTTTCTTCACGAGCTTTTATCATAGCTTCTACAATATGTTTAGTAAAGGCTTTGTTTTGTTCCTAAGCATTAGGTGAATTTATCATGGATTGCAATAAGGGAATACATTCAATTAAAGAAAACCTATCATAATTAAAGTCCTTATAATCCAAAGTAGTGGGTACATCACTATTTGTCGGTGTGCAAAAGTAGGGTTCTCGTTTTGACCCCTTTACCTGTGCACGGGCAGTCCGAGCCACGCGCCGCGGCCACACCTAGCGGGACAGAAGAGGGAAGACGGGAAGAAGCCGAAGCACAAGACGGCCAAGGCAACACCCATAACACAAAGGACAGAAGGGCGAAGCAGGCCCCCCCGGCAAGACCCTTGCCAGGGCAGCCTCAGCAGCCCCGGCAAGAGCCTTGCCGGGGCGACACGTCCAATGCCAACAGAGTGAGCTACCCTTGAGCCCACGGGTTCCAACCCAACCAACTACGTTGAGACCTGGGCTCGGGAAGCACCTCCATGGTGGCATGCAGATCTTTGTCAAGACCATAGATATATGAGACCAGATGAGGACCAGAAGACGACGGCCCTCGGCGGGATCCTAGCCAGGGAGATCTGCAAGTCCCTCGGCAAGCGCCTTGCCGGGGACGACTGTGACGCCACAGCAAGACCCTTGCCAGGCACCCGGCAAGGCCCTTGCCAAGGGCGCCAGCTGGGCCACTTCCGGACCCGCACCATCCAAGACTCCGCCGCCGTTCGCATGCAGTTGCCAGCCCAACCAGCTGGGCAGGCACCTGCGTGGCAACATGCGGCTTCCAGGCCAAATCAGCAAGCACCTGCGTGGTGGCATGCAGATCTTCGTGCAGGCTCCACCACCGCGCCACCTCAGCAACCTGCCTGCCTACATGGCACTGCATGTGTCGCTGGCCTGGGCGCGTGTCGAAGCAAGAAGGAGCGGCGACGGACGGGACGGGCCTCGTTCCCGTCCCCGATAAAGCTAATGGACACCTAAGTAGCGCATTTAATGCACTTTGTCCCGTAACACCGTGCGATAAGCTCGCGCACTATAGACCTTTCCACCTCTTGTGTGCCACTGTGGCGACCCCTTTTGCCTATAAAAGGAGGCCCGAGGCGACCAGGAGAGGGATTAGGCTCTTTGGAACTACATGATAACCCACAAGTATAGGGGATCGCAACAGTTTTCGAGGGTAGAGTATTCAACCCAAATTTATTGATTCGACACAAGGGGAGCCAAAGAATATTCTTAAGTATTAGCAGTTCAGTTGTCAATTCAACCACACCTGGATAACTTAGTATCTGTGATGTCTACTACGCAACCTTCTTCTTGTAGACGTTGTTGGGCCTGCAAGTGCACAGGTTTGTAGGACAGTAGCAAATTTCCCTCAAGTGGATGACCTAAGGTTTATCAATCCATGGGAGGCGTAGGATGAAGATGGTCTCTCTCAAACAACCCTGCAACCAAATAACAAAGAGTCTCTTGTGTCCCCAACACACCCAATACAACGGTAATTTGTATAGGTGCACTAGTTCGCTAAGAGATGGTGATACAAGTGCAATATGGATGGTAGATAAAGGTATTTGTAATCTGAAATAATAAAAACAGCAAGGTAACTAATGATAAAAGTGAGCGTAAGCGGTATTGCAATGATAGGAAACAAGGCCTAGGGTTCATACTTTCACTAGTGCAAGTTCTCTCAACAATAATAACATAGATAGATCATATAACAATCCCTCAACATGCAACAAAGAGTCACTCCAAAGCCACCAATAGCGGAGAACAAACGTAGAGACTATGGTAGGGTATGAAACCATCTCAAAGTTATTCTTTCGGATCGATCTATTAAAGAGTTCGTACTAGAATAACACCTTAAGACACAAATCAATCAAAACCCTAATGTCACCTAGATACTCCATTGTCACCTCAAGTATCCGTGGGCATGATTATACGATATGCATCACACAATCTCAGATTCATCCAACCAACATAAAAGCACTTCAAAGAGTGCCCCAAAGTTTATACCGGAGAGTCAAGAACGTGTGCCAACCCCTATGCATAGGTTCATGGGCGGAACCCGCAAGTTGGTCACCAAAACATACATCAAGTGGCACATCATATCCCATTGTCATCACAGATAAACACGGCAAGACATACATCAAGTGTTATCATAAAAGACTCAATCCAATAAGATAACTTCAAAGGGGAAACTCAATTCATCACAAGGGAGTAGAGGGGGAGAAACATCATAAGATCCAACTATAATAGCAAAGCTCGCGATACATCAAGATCGTGCCATAGAGGGAACACGAGAGAGAAAACGAGAGAGAGAGAGATCAAACACATAGCTCTTGGTACATACCCTCAACCCTGAGGGTGAACTACTCCCTCCTCGTCATGGAGAGCGCCGGGATGATGAAGATGGCCACCGGTGATGGATTTCCCCCCTCGTGCGAGTCTAACGGGCTCCCGAGAGGTTTTTGGTTGCTACAGAGGCTTGCGGCGGCGGAACTCCCGATATATCTTGATATTCGATGGTTTTAGGGTACGAGGGAATATATAGGCGAAAGAAGTTGGTCGGGAGGTGCTCGAGGGGCCCACGAGACAGGGGGGCGCGTCCAGTAGGGGGGGGGCGCCCCTATCTCCTGGGCTCCTCGAGGATCTTCTGACTTGATCTCCAAGCCTCCAGGATGATATTCTTCCAAAAAATCACGATGCTGATGGTTTCATTCCGTTTGGACTCCGTTTGATATTCCTTTCCTTCGAAATACTGAAACAGGCAATAAAACATCAATATGGGCTGGGCCTCCGGTTAATAGGTTAGTCCCAAAAGTAATATAAAAGTGTATAATAAAGCCCATAATCATTTAAAACAGGTAATATAATAGCATGGAACAATAAAAAATTATAGATACGTTGGAGAGGTATCAATCTGCAGCAAAGTATTAAGTAGCAAAGTAATATGGAAGTAATGGTAATGATAGCAAAAGTAATATTTTTGGGTTTTGTAGTGATTGTAACAGCAGCAACGGAAAAGTAAATAAGCGAAGAACAATATGTGAAAAGCTCGTAGGCATCAGATCGCTGATGGAGAATTATGCCTGATGTGGTTCATCATGTAACAGACATAACATAGGGTGACACAGAACTAGCTCCAATTCATCAATGTAATGTAGGCATGTATTCCGAATATAGTCATACGTGCTTATGGAAAAGAACTTGCATGACATCTTTTGTCCTACCCTGCCGTGGCAGCGGGGTCCTAATGGAAACTAAGGGATATTAAGGCCTCCTTTTAATAGAGTATCGACCAAAGCATTAACACATAGTGAATACATGAACTCCTCAAACTAAGGTCGTCACCGGGAGTGGTCCCGATTATTGTCACTTCGGGGTTGCCGGATCATAACACATAGTAGGTGAATATAGAATTGCAAGATAGGATCAAGAATTCACATATATTCATGAAAACATAATAGGTTCAGATCTGAAATCATGGCACTCGGGCCCTAGTGAGAAGCATTAAGTATAGCAAAGTCATAGCAACATCAATCTCAGAACATAGTGGATACTAGGGATCAAACCGTAACAAAACTAACTCGATTAGATGATAAATCTCATCCAACCCATCACCGTCCAGCAAGCCTACGATTGAATTACTCACGCACGGCGGTGAGCATCATGAAATTGGTGACGGAGGATGGTTGATGATGACGACGGCGACGGATTCCCCCTCTCCGGAGCCCCGAACGGACTCCGGATCAGCCCTCCCAAGAGAGTTTAGGGCTTGGCGGCGGCTCCGTATCGTAAAATGCGATGAATCCTTCTCTCGATTTTTTCTCCCGAACACGAATATATGGAGTTGGAGTTGAGGTCGATTGGGCGTCGGGGCCCACGAGTCGTGGCGCGCCCCCACCCTCGTGGACAGGTGGAGGCCCCGGCGTGGATTCTTCTTCGATATTTTTAATATTTTCCAAAAATATGTTCCGTGGAGTTTCAGGTCATTCCAAGAACTTTTGTTTACGCATAAATAACACCATGGAAAGTCTGCTGAAAACAATGTCGATGCAGGTTAGTTCCGTTCAAATCATGCAAGTTAGAGTCCAAAACAAGGGCAAAAGTGTTTGGAAAAGTAGATACGATGGAGACGTACCAACTCCCCCAAGCTTAAACCTTTGCTTTTCCTCAAGCAATTCAGTTGATAAACTGAAAGTGATAAAGAAAAACTTTTACAAACTCTATTTGCTCTTGTTGTTGTAAATATGTAAAGCCAGCATTCAAGTTTTCAGCAAAGATTATGACTCACCACATTCACAATAACTCTCATGTTTACTCATGTCAATAGCATAATCAACTAGCGAGTGATAATAATAAATCTCGGATGACAACACTTTCTCAAAACAATCATGATAAAATATAACAAGATGGTATCTCGCTAGCCCTTTCTGAGACCGCAAAACATAAATGTAGAGCACCTTTAAAGATCAAGGACTGACTAGACATTGTAATTCATGGTAAAAGAGATCCAGTCATAGTCATACCCAATATAAATTAATAGTAATGGATACAAATGACAGCAGTGCTCCCCAGCTGGTGCTTTTTAATAAGAGGGTGATGACTCCTCCTGGGACTGTTGTTAGTTGGAGGCACTCGTTATTAGTTGAAAGCATGGTACAAAATAATAACGAGTGCCTCCAACTAACAACAGTCCCAGGGGGAGTTTTGTTTGCAATTATCCCGGTGACCAGCCATTTACTCGTGAGTGAGGAGTGGAGTCCACTCCTCTTGAGAATAACCCGCCTAACATGGAAGATAAGGACAGCCCTAGTTGATGCATGAGCTATTCGAGCATACAAAACAGAATTTCATTTGAAGGTTTAGAGTTTGGCACATACAAATTTACTTGGAACGGCAGGTAGACACCGCATATAGGAAGGTATGGTGGACTCATATGGAATAACTTTGGGGTTTTAAGGGATTGGATGCACAAGCAGTATTCCCGCTTAGTACAAGTGAAGGCTAGCATTAGACTGGGAAGCGACCAACTAGAGAGCGACAATAGTCATGAACATGCATTAAAATTAATAAACATTGAGTGCAAGCATGAGTAGGATATAATCCACCATGAACATAAATATCATGAAGGCTATGTTGATTTGTTTCAACTACATGCGTGAACATGTGCCAAGTCAAGTCACTTGAATCATTCAAAGGAGGATACCACCCCGCTATACCACATCACAACCATTTTAATAGCATGTTGGCACGCAAGGTAAACCATTATAACTCATAGCTAATCAAGCATGGCATAAGCAACTATAATCTCTAATTGTCATTGCAAACATGTTTATTCATAATAGGCTGAATCAAGAACGATGAACTAATCATATTTACAAAAACAAAAGAGGTCGAGTTCATACCAGCTTCTCCCATCTCAATCAGCCCGTCATATATCGTCTTAATTGCCTTTCAATTGAACGACCGAACGATGTGAAAATAATAAGAGTGCATGTGCATTGGACTAAGCTAAAATCTGCGAGCATTCAATAAATAGGAGAAGACAAGGCAATATGGGCTCTTGGTTAAATCAACAATAATGCATATAAGAGCCACTTCAACAATTTAATCATGGTATTCTCCTGTCGACCCCCAAAGAAAAGAAAAGAAATAAAACTATTTACACGGGAAAGCTCCCAACAAGCAAAAGAAGAACATGAAATATTTTTGGATTTTCTTTTAATTATTACTACTACAACATGAAAAGTAAACTAACTAAAAGATACACTAATTTTTTTCATTTTCTTAAGGTTTATTAAACACACAAGAAGAAAGCAAGAAAAATAAAATAAACTAGCATGGAAAATACAATGAAAGAGTATGAGCACCGACATCTAGCAATGAGTGTGTGTGAACATGAATGTAATGTCGGTGGGAAATACGTACTCCCCCAAGCTTAGGCTTTTGGCCTAAGTTGGTCTATTGCCACAGATGGCTTGGCGGATATCCAAAGTTGTAGTTGGGGTTGTACTGAGATGAAGAAGACTCTGATTGACATTGGTTGGCAATCATCTCCGGATCCCACTGGTAATTAGACTATCGTGGCGGTTCAAATTGTGGTTCCGGCTCCGTGGCTGATGTAGGGTTCCGGTAGGCGTGAATGGCCGCCAGCGGAACGAGATACGGACCTGCAGATAAATCAAACAAGGAAGGAGCAGGCAAGGTAATAGTCTCAGGGTGATGTTTATCAAAGAACAATTTGTATTTAAGCGCCCCTTCCCTATTCTTAACAATAAAGTCATGCGCTACCATACTCTTATAATCTAAATAAACAGTGGGCAGCAATTTTCTTGTTTTTCATAGTGCCTAATGGATATGTTAAAATGTGCAGCTAGGCGTGAAGCATAGATACCTCCAAAGATGGGACCCTTTGTACAGTTCAGATTTAACGTTTGGCAATAATACCGCCCATACTAACAGTATTATCACAGAATAAACCATGGAACAAAATAATAATATCAGGAACATAAGGTTTCTGTAACATCCCAAAATTCTAAATTTTGGAATGTTATAAACAAATAGATAGATTTGATTTGATTGTTTGACTGACTGACTGAAAGTGAGTGAATTCGAAACTTTTGAAAGTTAAATGAGAGGGAATAAAAGGACTTTCCCAAACTTTCATTTTGCATTTTATTATCTTCGGGAATTCAAATTCTTTTCATCACAAAACCCTGGAGAGAAGATGACATGACTTCTTCCATTTATTTAAATGACAAGGGGTGTTGAAAATATTTGAATTTCATTTGAGAATATTTCCAATTCTGAAACTTTATGCAACTCAATGATTTTCACGAGCGAAGATAAAATGACTTCTTCAGAACATCTGAAATACAAGTAGGGAGTTATACATAATTAAATTCAAAGTTCTTTTGAATTTATTTTCAATTTGGAGTTATTTGAGTTTTATTCAAATTATTTTTCTCCAAAAATAAAATATATGGAAAATAGGGTAACATGATTCCCTACCTCAGAAAAATGGAGAGAAATAAATTTGAATTCATTTTGATATTTTTAAAATGATTTTATTGGATTTTATTGGACCAGAAGCACTCTTTGTTTTATTTGAATTTGTGTGAATTTTATTTAATGCTATAGAAATGTCCATGTTGTAGGAAATCTTTTTCTGAAAATTATGATATATTATATGCCTATATAATATTTCTATTTTATTGTTGTTTTTATTTTTGTTTGACTGTTTAAAAAAACTCCCTCACTTGTTGGGCGGCCCGGCTCCCAGCCAGCCTTGCCCAGCCCGGCCAGCTGCCGAAGCTCCCGGCGGGAGTCCCGCCGCCAAGACGACTCACGGCCACCACCGCCGTGACTGAAGTCGGCCTCCCGCCTCCGTGCCCCCTCCCGCAAGCCGACCCCCCTCCTCCTATAAAGGGCGCCGCCCGGCCCGTTCCCTCTTCTCCGCATCTCACCGCCCGCCTGGGCCGCCGCCGAGTTCCTCACCGCCGCCCGCACCTCCCGAAACCCATGACCACCACCCACCTCTCCACTGGCCTGAGTCCCCTGACACCCTCGCCGCCCGGAGACCCACCGAGCCGCCGCCCGTCGACGTCCGACCGCCGCCGCCCTCTCCCTCGCCACGGCAACCACCGTCGCCATAGTACGCCTCGCCTCTTTCCTCCCGTCCGATCTACGATCGTGAGTGCAGATTAGATCTAGGATTTGTTTTTTTTCTTTCAACCGGTACGTTAGTGAATGAATATTCGTTCGTTTAGCGTTGGCAGTGGACGTTTTCACTATATAAGCCTTGGCAGCGAACGTTCTTATATTAGATCTGTTTTTTTCACAGTGACCTCATTGTAGCTGTTTTTATTTTCAGTTTAGTCCCTAATCTTAGAACGCTCATAACTTTTCACTCGTTAGTCCAAATCCAACGAAACCAACGCCCACTTCTTCTTCGTTATGATCCCCTCTATCCAGTAATCCAACTCAAACATGTTTTTAAAAGTTTTAAAATTTGAATTCAAACAGATTTGTATTCAAACTTCGTTTGATCGTAACTTGAGTTTCGTAACTCCGATTTAGTTGATTCTTTTTGCAAATCGAAGCTCTTGACCTAAACTTTCTGATAAGGCAAAAGTCACATAATTTTGGTACTGTTAGAAATTGTTTTATGTTGCAAGAGTTATTTGATTGGTTTTGATGTTTTCCGAATTGTTTTCTGCGTTCTTTCCAATCCTTTGTGTGATTGCTTATGTATGGTTACTATTGATTGCTTACGATAGCTTGATCGGAGTGTGACGAGTAGACCTATCAAGAGTTTTGAGTGTGAATCATCTTCATCAACATTGCAGGCAAGTAACACTTTGATCATACTCTTTTCATACCCAGTTTTTATGCAGTAGTTTCAACCCTCAAACATTGCATGGTTAGGATGTCATTAATTTGTGGGTTGGGAAGTAGATGATGAGGTAGGAACCTATTGCCCTGTTGCTATCAAACCCTTGGGAGTTACTCTACGTGTTGCTTATATAGCCATGCTATGCTCGTAGACGTGGTTTGGGTTTGAGAGATATTCACGACAGATGTGAGATTGTTAATTAATTGTTTACTTTAAGGTGGCAACTTAAATACACATCTGGGTGGATTGAGGCACCTGGGGAACCCAGTGTTGTCTGTTTTTTTTTTGAAATACCGGGGTACCCGTGTGATCTTCCTATGGACCGCCACCTGGGCTCAAAGGGAACTGAGATTATTCATGCTAGAAACTTCCGTGTGCAGCCACAAGCTATTATGGGCTCTAGCATAGTTGAGTAAGTTACGTGAAGCTCTCGAAGAGGTAGGTCAGCAGGTAGTGGGTTTTATAGGTTTGGTATGATCTATCCGGAGTAGAGAGTTAATGTTTCTGAAAGACCGTGTCTCGGTCATCCGTCTCTCAAACACCATGCAGTGCAAGAAATCAATGGAGGCGATCGAGTCTTGTGGGGAAAAGTGCGCAAAACTCTGCAGAGTGTACAATCTAATCATGGTTAGCCGTGTCCCCGGTTATGGACAATTCTGAGTATCTAGTACTTGAGTATTCACATGTATCTCATCACTCTAAATTAATATTGTTGGGTTGTTAATCACTTTAATTGGGTTTGAGTTGGGGTTATACCTTCTCAATGATGTTTCAACCACCATGATAGTTAAATTAAAATTTATTCCTTTGATGTAGGGAAAAATTGGCTTTTTGCAAAAACTGTAACCATAGAGCTTTCCACCAGCCATATATGCATGTAGTATAGGCTTATTCCTTCATTATTCTCTATGTGTTACTTTGTCAGCATATTCCATGTCTTGACCCGTTTTGGCTGCAACGTTTCATGTTGCGAGACTTTTCGCATTTACGACAGTAAGTGATACGTTAGGGTTACGATTTCCTATACTCAACTTTGCCGTTGGTGTTGATGGGAATCCACAACCTTGTTGCTTCCGCTATATTTTGGATTGAGGTTATAGTCTTTACGTTATTTATACATGTGATTTACCTCTGTTATAAATCCTTCGAGTACTGTGTGTGTCAGCATACCGATCCAGGAATGACACGAAAGCACAGAGACTTGATCCATTCGGGTCGGGTCGCTACAAGATGGTATCAGAGCACATGTTGACTATAGGACGTGACCCTAGAAACTGGCAAGCCCATAGGAAAGATTTTTCTCTACAACTTCATTTTCAAAAAGATCTTTTACCTCTCTTCTGAGCTTATTCAAATATTCCCTTTTAGTGAGACCATACCCCTTTTCCCCTTTAGACCACTTGAAGATTTGACTGATGAGACCACTCCAAGGAGGCAAGATATCGGACAACTAAGACCATTGGAATGAAGAGGATTTTACCGTGTAAACGGAAACTACAACTCTTCAAGACTCCGAAGACTAGGAGAATTTGAAGGCTTTGAAGAATTCCTAGATCAAGGTGTATCGGAGAAAGACCAGAACATGGAGAGTTAGAAACTCAAAGTTTTGTCAAGGAAAACCCTAAGGCAGGAGATATCAACTATGGAATGATAGCTCATGGAAATGACAAGAGCAGAAACACGCTATCCATGATGTTATCGCCCGCTTATGCTATTGTCATCGTGCTGAGTTAAGCATGCATATGCATGGAATGATTGGATGGTAGAAGGCTGATGGAGCACCTATCAGCAAAAGATGCAGTTTTAAACTTAGATGACGTATCGCCAGGATCTGGAGTATTACATCCAGGAGTTAAGATGGACCTACAAGAAGCAATATTTGACAAGAAGGCAATTGGTGAAGAACTCAGGAACCGGAAGCTGAAGTAACCAACCTGGATGAACAAAACCTCGAGATACCGGAGATTAAATGGGGTGAAGGATGAGGGATCATGGTTCATGTCAAGGAAGTTGAAATCAGAAGTTTGGAATGCCACTCCAGAAATATTAAAGGACGTCGCAAGAGACTTCACGTCAACAGAGATGATTTGACAAAAGAACTTGAGAAGGACAAGCATGATCGGAAGAAGCCATCGGAGACATGAACAAGACTTGAAGAGTTTGACGACATTGACCTTTAGAAGACCAAACCCCAGTTATATACCTACGTTAGATGCGACGTTTGTGAGCTGTCATTTGTTTGATGTTTTTCCGACAGCCACAATAAAACCTGTCTTTCAAAACTTTTGTTTGTATTGTGTGCATCCCTCTCTATCTCTCTTGTCCCACCCCAAACCCATGGACCCGTTAGAAGATGAATGGAGAAGAGCTTATATTTTCTGGACCGATGAGTCAATTGGAGATGGACCGATGGATTCAGAACATGGAGGATCCTACGGAGAACAACCCTATAGTCAGAAAGGATATAGCCCAACATGCTCTTCAGTGCTTTGAAAGAGGTGCTGCTATTTGGTGGAGGATGTACCAAACCATCAATGGATTGCAAGGAGTAACCACTTGGAAAGAATTTAAGTTGACTTTGCTAATGTCTCGGTTTGTGTCCCAGAAATTGAAGCCTTCGGGAAAGGATATGAAGAAACCTTGTGCATGCAAGCTCTGTGGAGAAATAGGACACACCCATAAGGAACACAAGGATGAATGCCCTAATTGTGAAGGAAGTCACCCAGCTGAAGAATGCCCAACTAGGCAGATTACTTGTTTCTTGTGTGAAGGAACTACCCACTACCCTGCTCAGTGTCACATTTACACTATGGTGCAGAAAACCATCCAGCAGAAGGAAGAAGAAATGAAAGGAGCCCTCATGGAGATGTTAGAAGAACCTGTGACGAAGGAAGATGTTGAGGACACACACAAAGGAAACAAAATTAAAGCCCGCACCAAGTCATGCTATTCATGTGGAGAAGAGGGACACATCTCCAAAGATTGTCTGAATGGTGATCTGGTAGAATTCCCGATAGAGGAAGTAAAGTATGACCCACAAGAAATAGAAGCCCTGATTGGAACAGAAAGGTCCAGGAATAGATTGGATTCCAGGAAGGACCTGAGTCATGTCACCTGTTACAAATGCAAGGAGTCAGGGCACTACATCAACACTTGCCCAAAATGGAAGCCGAGGACCCAAGGAGGGTATATGATCATGAGGAAACCTCGAAACCTGTCAGAAGTAATATGTTTCCGTTGTAATGTAGCAGGGCACTTTGCCAGAGATTGTCCGAAGGAGAAGGAGACTGGTGATATATAGTTGAATTTGTAATGTAATAAATGTAGTAGTAGAAGTGAGAGCTTTTCTTTTAGATTGAGGTGTTAAGTTGAGACATGTAATGGAAGAGCGAGATGATTGTAATAATTTAAGAATCAATGAAGTTAGCAGTGTTGGTACTGCTTTGGATTTTATGAGTTACCCTATGAGGAAAGATGTTGACCAATTTCGAGGATATGAGAAATATGGTTTATGGAATATTGGAAAATTTTAAGGGTGGTAGTACCCTGTAAGAACCGTTGAACCCTGGAAAAGATAAGGATACCCACTGAATGGATTTCAGAAAAAATGAATATGAGTTTTGTCTCGATATGTTTGACACCCCAAGAGAGTGTGGGATGAAGTTGGAGACCGTCAGTTGTTTGGACCAAATGTGATCAAGGAGTCAGAAAAGAATGTTAAGTTGATTCGAGTTAGATCAAGGTAGCTCACCGAGTGTAAGAGTTATGCAGACTCAAAAATGCAAGAAGGTAGTCGATAAGATCAGAAACAGAGAATATCTTCGTGTGCCACCCCTGCAAGGAGTTAAACGATTTGAAGTTAAGGGAAAGTTAGCCCCGAGATCTGTAGGACCATACTGAGTTTTAGAGCGTATGGGAGAAGTGGCCAACAAATTGGAGTCACCCGAAGGACTGTTAGGAGTTCATGAAGTGTTTCACGTATTCCAGTTGAAGAGGTACCATGCAGAAATGGCCAGTATTCTCCTGTAAGCACGCTTGACCCTGGAAAGGATAATGATGTTCCATGAAGTGGAGTATGGACTTCTTAAGTATAAGTTTTTATCTTAGTATGTGGGACATCCCACGAGGATGAAGAGATGAATTACTATTGGATATAAAGGAGGTATGATGTTGGAAATATGGATTAATGGAAATTCCATGTTGAGTCTGAGTAATCATGTCCTAGTTTGGTGCCAATAGAAGGAAGAAGAAAATGCAATTGGATGGATTTTAAGTATGCCAGGAAGTTGTATGTTGGAATAACGATCAGTTGCCGCGATGATGTGTTCAAGGACTTTAAGTGATGAGGTGGGCCATAACCCACAGGCCCCAGGACCTGCCAAGAAGCAAGCACACTCTTTCTGAAGGAAAAACCCTGGAAGAAGTTACGATTTTATAAACAGACGATCTTATAGGAGTTTACGCAAAACCTGAGAGTTGTGAAGAAACGATATATGTTTGTTTGGCTTGCAGAAATCAATGGATTTTCCGAACTTGGTTCGTCGACAAGAGAAATTTTGCAATGCTTGTGAGGATGACCAAGTGTTAGAATGCGAGATTCGCTAAACCATGTACAAGGTAATGATTTGGGTGCGGGATGGATTGATCACCATACCGACTTACTCTTATTATTTGCCTTGCTATACGGGATGGTAAATCTGAGTGACTTACCTATAGCAGAGAGACGATTTATATTAAACCTTGTTTAAACCTTAGAACGGTATAGGTATTTCTTTTCCCTTGTACAAGGCAGTTGTTGCCAACCGTAGGAAATACGGTAAGGTTCAACCCAGACCCGTTTCCTGCAGGACAAATCATAAATTGTTGACCACCATGAGATATCGATAGCTGATTAGTATTGGCGCCAGACCCGTCAGCTATGAAGACCCTTTCTTGGAACAACCTTACCAAGAAGTAAAGGACAAAAGGATTGAGGAAAAGGTTATGCCACTACCAGAAGAGCCCAGAGAAGGAATTTTCCTTACGATCTGAGAAGACCGACTAATCGCCAACGATAAGGATGGAGTATATGAGTTTTGATGGAACCGTAACCAAGCTTCTAAGGGTGGTAGCACCCGAGACCCCGGAGATGATCGATGGATTTTGAGAAGACCCCAAACCTAACCTATTTCTTGCTAGCCTCTCCGAATCTCGAGGACGAGATTCATTTTAAGGGTGGTAGTTTGTAACATCCCAAAATTCTAAATTTTGGAATGTTATAAACAAATAGATAGATTTGATTTGATTGTTTGATTGGTAGTCGAAAGTGAGTGAATTGAAACTTTTGAAAGTTAAATGAGAGGGAATAAAAGGACTTTCCCAAACTTTCATTTTGCATTTTATGATCTTGAGAATTCAAATTCTTTTCATCACAAAACCATGGAGAGAAGATGACATGACTTCTTCCATTCATTTAAATGACAAGGGGTGTTGAAAATATTTGAATTTCATTTGAGAATATTTCCAATTCTGAAACTTTATGCAACTCAATGATTTTCACGAGCGAAGATAAAATGACTTCTTCAAAACATATGAAATACGAGAAGGGAGTTTCAAAGAATTAAATTCAAAGTTCTTTTGAATTTATTTTCAATTTGGAGTTATTTGAGTTTTATTCAAACTATTTTTCTCCAAAAATAAAATATATGGAAAATAGGGTAACATGATTCCCTACCTCAGAAAAATGGAGAGAAATAAATTTGAATTCATTTTGATATTTTTAAAATGATTTTTATTGGATTTTATTGGACCGAAGCACTCTTTGTTTTATTTGAATTTGTGTGAATTTTATTTAATGCTATAGAAATGTCCATGTTGTAGGAAATCTTTTTCGAAAATTATGATATATTATATGCCTATATAATATTTCTATTTTATTGTTGTTTTATTTTTCTTTGACTGTTAAAAAACTCCTCCACTGGGCGGCCCTCCCGGCTCAGCCAGCCTTGGCCCAGCCAGCCAAGGCTGCCGCCCCCGAGCTCCTGAAGGAGTCCGGCCGCCACGACTCGCCCGGCCACCGCCGTGACCGAGTCGGCCTCCCCGCGCCTCCGTGCCCCCTCCGGCACGCAAGCCGACCCCCCTCCTCCTATAAAGGGCGCCGCCCCGGCCCCGTTCCCCTCTTCTCCCACATCTCACCGCTGCCTCGCCGGAACTGCCGCCGCCACCGAGTTCCTCACCGCCGCCCCGCACCTCCCCGAACCCCGCAGCCACCACCCACCTCTCCACCGCGCCGAGTCCCCGACACCTCGCCGCCGGAGACCCCACCGAACCGCCGCCCGTCGATGTCCGACCCGCCGCCGCCCTCTCCCTCGCCGCCAAGCAACCACCGTCGCCATGCAGACGCCTCGCCTCTTTCCTCCCCGTCCGATCTACGATCGACGGTCTGGATTAGATCTAGGATTTGTTTTTTTTCTTTCAACCGGTACGTTAGTGAATGAATATTCGTTCGTTTAGCGTTGGCAGTGGACGTTTTCACTATATAAGCCTTGGCAGCGAACGTTCTTATATTAGATCTGTTTTTTCCCAGGGACCTCATTGTAGCTGTTTTTATTTTCAGTTTAGTCCCTAATCTTAGAACGCTCATAACTTTTCAATCGTTAGTCCAAATCCAACAAAACCAACGCCCACTTCTTTGTTATGACCCCCTCTATCCAGTAATCCAACTCAAACATGTTTTTGAAAGTTTTAAAATTTGAATTCAAACAGATTTGTATTCAAACTTCGTTTGATCGTAACTTGAGTTTCGTAACTCCGATTTAGTTGATTCTTTTTGCAAATCGAAGCTCTTGACCTAAACTTTCTGATAAGGCCACATTCACATAATTTTTGTACTGTTAGAAATTGTTTTATGTTGCAAGAGTTATTTGATTGGTTTTGATGTTTTCCGAATTGTTTTCTGCGTTCTTTCCAATCCTTTGTGTGATTGCTTATGTATGGTTACTATTGATTGCTTACGATAGATTGACCGGAGTGTGACGAGTAGACCTATCAAGAGTTTTGAGTGCGAATCATCTTCATCAACATTGCAGGCAAGTAACACTTTGATCATACTCTTTTCAAACCCAGTTTTTATGCATTAGTTTCAACCCTCAAACATTGCATGGTTAGGATGTCATTAATTTGTGGGTTGGGAAGTAGATGATGAGGTAGGAACCTATTGCCCTGTTGCTATCAAACCCTTGGGAGTTACTCTACGTGTTGCTTATATAGCCATGCTATGCTCGTAGACGTGGTTTGGGTTTGAGAGATATTCACGACAGATGTGAGATTGTTAATTAATGGTTTACTTTAAGGTGGCAACTTAAATACACATCTGGGTGGATTGAGGCACCTGGGGAACCCAAAGGTTGTCTGCTTTTATTTTGGAAATCCGGGGTACCCGTGTGATCTTCCTATGGACCGCCACCAGGGCTCAAAGGGAACCGAGATTATTCATGCTAGAAACTTCCGTGTGCAACCACAAGCTATTATGGGCTCTAGCATAGTTGAGTAAGTTACGTGAAGCTCTCAAGAGGTAGGTCACAGGTAGTGGGTTTTATAGGTTTGGTATGATCTATCCGAGTAGAGAGTTAATGTTTCGAAAGATTGTGTCTCGGTCATCCGTCTCTCAAACACCATGCGGTCACGAGAAATCAACGGAGGCGATCGAGTCTTGTGGGGAAAAGTGCGCAAACCTCTGCAGTGTACAATCTAATCATGGTTAGCCGTGTCCCGGTTATGGACAATTGAGTATCTTGTACCTGAGTATTCATTTTTATCTGATCACTCTAAATTAATATTGTTGGGTTGTTAATCACTTTAATTGGGTTTGAGTTGGGGTTATACCTTCTCAATGATGTTTCAACCACCATGATAGTTAAATTAAAATTTATTCCTTTGATGTAGGGAAAAATTGGCTTTTTGCAAAACTGTAACCATAGAGCTTTCCACCAGCCATATATGCATGTAGTATAGGCTTATTCCTTCATTATTGTCTATGTGTTACTTTGCCAGCATATTCCATGTGCTGACCCGTTTTCGGGCTGCAACGTTTCATGTTGCAGACTTTTCAGACGACGAGTAAGTGATACGTTAGGGTTACGATTTCCTATACTCAACTTTGTCGTTGGTGTTGATGGGAATCCACAACTTTGTTGCTTCCGCTATATTTTGGATTGAGGTAATAGTCTTTACGTTATTTATACATGTGATTTACCTCTGTTATAAATCCTTCGAGTACTGTGTGTGTCAGCATACCGATCCAGGGATGACACGAAAGCACAGAGACTTGATCCATTCGGGTCGGGTCGCTACAGTTTCCACAGTTTCCTCGACCAATTAAACAACGACTAGCAAATAATGCAAAGTAGCGTAAAACAGGAAAATGTATGCTAGTGATTCTTGCATTGGAAACCTTCCTAGTTTCCCCTACAGTAATAGTGTCAATAAACCCGTCCACATCTTTAATATGTGGTTCCTCTAAACTACCCTCGAAAGGTATTTTGCAAACCTTGCAAAACTCATCTAGTGACATCTTCTTAACCAGATCATATAAATGAAACTCTACTGAAGGAGGTGATTCCTTAGGATAATAGTAGAAGTTTTGCACAAAAGTATTGGTGAGTAAGAGATACTGTTCGCGTTGGTCGCGGAGTAAGTCGGTGAGGCCTGCATTCTCAGCCAATTCATAAAAATCATCATAAATACCGGCTGCTCTTAAGAAATCATTGGAAGGTCATTCACACGGTCGAACCTCCGTGATGCGAGGCAGATTATATTTGGGCCTCTCTGCTTCTTCACTTTGCTTTTCCTTCAAGCTTCGGCTCGATGAGCCCCTCAAAAATCTCTTCATCATTTTTTGAAAAATTCTGAAATTTTAGTAACTTCAAACAAAAGTGAACCAAGCTTAATAAAATTGATAGGAACTACTCCTACAAGTGCCTAGAGACTATATCATGCATTAGAACTACTTGGAACCATATAAATTTGACATGCAAGCTCAAGAACATGGTCACCTAGGCAGCACAAATTTGCAATGAATAAAGCACTAGAACAAAAACTAATTGGATCAATGGAGGTCACATACCAAGGAACAATCCCCTAAAGCAGTTTTGTGAGAGGTGCTTTGAGCAAGGAGATCAAAAATCGCAGCAAAATGAGCTAGAACTCGTGCTTGAGCTGGATGGTGATTTTTTTGGGAGGAAGGAGTCTGTGGGTGCAGGAATAAGTGGAGGGGAGCCACCGTGGGCCCACGAGGCAGGAGGGCGCGCCCTGGACCCTCGTGGCCAGGTGCTTGCTCCCCTGCTTGTGTTCTCAAGGTGCACGATATTCGCAAATATTCCAGAAAAAATCATATTTCAATTTCGGGGCATTTGGAGAACTTTTATTTTCGGGGTATTTTTATATTGCACGGATAATTCAGAAACAGACAGAAAAATACTATTTTACTATATTTCAACTAAATAACAGAAAGTAGAGAGAGGGTACAGAAGGTTGTGACTTCTAGTTTCATCCATCTCATGCTCATCGAAAGGAATCCACTAACAAGGTTGATCAGGTCTTGTTAACAAACTCATTCCGACTAACATGGAACCCGAGAAATTTCAAATAACACTATGTTACCTCAACGGGGATATGCACATCCCCGATAATAAGAATATCATATTTCTTCTTGACTGTAGGAAGAGGAAATTCAAAACCTCCAAAAATTATCAATGGAATTTTTCCAATAGAGGTGATACTGTGGACTTCAGGTTGTTTCCTCGGAAAGTGTACCGTATGCTCATTACCATTAACATGAAAAGTGACATTGCCTTTGTTGCAATCAATAACAGCCCCCGCAGTATTCAAAAAGGGTCTTCCAAGAATAATAGACATACTATCGTCCTCGGGAATATCAAGAATAACAAAGTCCGTTAAAATAGTAATGTTTGCAACCACAACAGGCACATCCTCACAAATACCGACAGGTATAGCAGTTGATTTATCAGCCATTTGCAAAGATATTTCAGTAGGTGTCAACTTATTCAAATCAAGTCTGCGATATAAAGAGAGAGGCATAACACTAACACCAGCTCCAAGATCACATAAAGCTGTTTTAACATAGTTTCTTGTAATGGAGCATGGTATAGTGGGTACTCCAGGATCTGCTAGTTTCTTTGGTATTCCACCCTTAAAAGTATAATTAGCAAGCATGGTGGAAATTTCAGCTTCCGGTATCTTTCTTTTATTGGTAACAATTTATTTCATATACTTAGCATAAGGATTCATTTTGAGCATATCAGTTAATCGCATGCGCAAAAAGATAGGTCTAATCATTTCAGCAAAGCGCTCAAAATCCTCATCATCCTTTTTCTTGGATGGTTTGGGAGGAAAAGGCATGGGTTTCTGAACCCTTGGCTCTCTTTCTTTACCATGTTTCCTAGCAACAAAGTCTCTCTTATCATAACGTTGATTCTTTGATTGTGGGTTATCAAGATCAACAACAGGTTCAATTTCTACTTCATTGTCATTGCTAGGTTGAGCATCATCATGAACATTATCATTAACATTATCACTAGGTTCATGTTCTTTACCAGATTGCATTTCAGCATCAGAAATAGAAATATCATTGGGATTCTCAAGTGTTTTACCAATAGGTTCACTAGAAGCATGCAAAGTCCTATCATTTTTCTTTTTCTTCTTTTTAGAACTAGGTGCATCTATATTATTTCTCTGAGAATCTTGCTCAATTCTCTTAAGATGGTCTTCAGGATACAAAGGTTCCTGAGTCATTTTACCAGTTCTAGTAGCCACTCTAACAGCATAGTCATTATTCTTACTATTTAATTCACCGAGCAAATCATTCTAAGCTTTAAGTACTTGTTCTACTTGAGTGATAACCATAGAAGCATGTTTACTAATGAGTTTAAGTTCACCTTTAACTCTAGACATATAATCACCCAAGTGTTCAAGCGTATCAGAATTATATTTCACTTGTCTTCCAATATAAGCATTGAAGTTTTCTTGTTTAACAATAAAATTGTCAAATTCATCTAAGCATTGTCTAGCAGACTTATAACGAGGAATATCACCTTCATCAAATCTATAGAGAGAATTTACCTTTACTACGTAGCCGGGTTATCAAGACCATGAGTTTCTTCAATAGGTGATGGATTAAGATCATATGTTTCTTCAACAGGCGGTAAATTAAGACCATGTATTTCTTCAATAGGAGGTAAATTCTTAACATCTTCAGCTTAATACCCTTTTCTTTCATAGATTTTTTTGCCTCTTGCATATCTTCAGGACTGAGAAATAGAACTCCTCTCTTCTTAGGAGTTGGTTTAGGAATAGGCTCAGGAGTTGGCTCAGGAAGTGTCCAATTATTTTCATTTGTCAACATATTATTCAATAGAATCTCAGCTTCATCTAGTGTTCTTTCCCTGAAAACAGAACCATCACAACTATCCAGGTAATCTCTGGAAGCATCGGTTAGTCCATTATAAAAGATATCAAGTATTTCATTTTTCTTAAGAGGATGATCAGGCAAAGCATTAAGTAATTGGAGAAGCCTCCCCCAAGCTTGTGGGAGACTCTCTTCTTCAATTTGCACAAAATTATATATATCCCTTAAAGCAGCTTGTTTCTTATGAGCAGGGAAATATTTAGTAGAGAAGTAATAAATCATATCCTGGGGACAACGCACACAACCAGGATCAAGAGAGTTAAACCATATCTTAGCATCACCCTTTAATGAGAACGGAAATATTTTAAGGATATAAAGGTAGCGGGTTCTCTCATCATTAGTGAACAGGATGGCTATATCATTTAATTTAGTAAGATGTGCCACAACAGTTTCAGATTCATAGCCACAAAAAGGATCAGATTCAACCAAAGTAATTATATCAAGATCAATAGAGAATTCATAATCCTTATCAGTAACACATATAGGTGAAGTAGCAAAAGCAGGGTCAGGTTTCATTCTAGCATTAAGAGATTGCTGCTTCCACTTAGCTAATAACCTCTTTAGATCACTTCTATCATTGCAAGCAAGAATAGCTCTAACAGATTCTTCATCCAGAACATAACCCTCAGGCACAACAGGCAATTCATATTTATTAGGGGGAGAGTCTTCATCATCACTATCATCAAAATTATCAGTTTCAATAATTTCATTCTCTCTAGCCCTAGTAAGTTGTTCATCAGGAAATTCACCCAGTGGCAGAGTAGTATCAAGCATAGAAGTTGTTTCATCATAAGTATCATGCTTAGCAGAAGTGGCATCATCAATAACATGCGACATATCAGAATGAATAGCATAAGCAGGTTTAGGTGTCGCAAGCTTACTCAAAACAGAAGGTGAATCAAGTGCAGAGCTAGATGGCAGTTCCTTACCTCCCCTCGTAGTTGAGGGATAAATTGTTGTTTTCGTGTCTTTCAAGTTCTTCATAGTGACCAGCAGATATAAATCCCAAGTGACTCAAAGAATTGAGCTATGCTCCCCGGCAACGGCGCCAGAAAATAGTCTTGATAACCCACAAGTATAGGGGATCGCATAGCAGTTTTCGGTAAAGTATTCGACCCAAATTTATTGATTCGACACAAGGGGAGCCAAAGAATATTCTCAAGTATTAGCAGTTGAGTTGTCAATTCAACCACACCTGGATAACTTAGTATCTGCAGCAAAGTATTTAATAGCAAAGTAATATGGAAGTAACGGTAACGATAGAAAAAGTAATATTTTTGGGTTTTGTAGTGATTGTAACAGCAGCAACGGAAAAGTAAATAAGGTGAAAATCTCGTAGGCATTGGATTGGTCATGGAGAATTATGCCAGATGCGGTTCATCATGTAACAGTCATAACATAGGGTGACATAGAACTAACTCCAATTCATCAATGTAATGTAGGCATGTATTCCGAATATAGTCATACGTGCTTATGAAAAAGAACTTGCATGACATCTTTTGTCCTACCCTCCCGTGGCAGCGGAGTCCTAATGGAAACTAAGGGATATTAAGGCCTCCTTTTAATAGAGTACCGGACCAAAGCATTAACACATAGTGAATACATGAACTCCTCAAACTAAGGTCCTCACCGGGAGTGGTCCCGATTATTATCACTTCGGGGTTGCCGAATCATAACACATAGTAGGTGACTATAGACTTGCAAGATAGGATCAAGAACTCACATATATTCATGAAAACATAATAGGTTCACATCTGAAATCATGGCACTCGGGCCCTAGTGACAAGCATTAAGCATAGCAAAGTCATAGCAACATTAATCTCAGAACATAGTGGATACTAGGGATCAAACCGTAACAAAACTAACTCCATTACATGATAAATATCATCCAACCCATCACCGTCCAGCAAGCCTACGATGGAATTACTCACGCACGGCGGTGAGCATCATGAAATTGGTGATGAAGGATGGTTGATGATGACGACGGCGACGGATTCCCCTCTCCGGAGCCCCGAACGGACTGCGGATCAGCCCTCCCGAGAGGTTATAGGGCTTGGCGGCGGCTCCGTATCGTAAAACGCGATGAATCCTTCTCTCTGATTTTTTTCTCCCCGAACACGAATATATGGAGTTGGAGTTGAGGTCGGTGGAGCGTCAGGGGGCCCACGAGGCGGGCGCGCCCGAGGCGGCGCCCCACCCTCGTGGATAGGTGGAGGCCCCGGCGTGGATTCTTCTTCGATATTTTAATATTTTCCAAAAATATGTTCCGTGGAGTTTCAGGTCATTCCGAGAACTTTTGTTTACGCACATAAATAACACCATGGAAAGTCTGCTGAAAATAGCGTCAGTCCGGGTTAGTTCCATTCAAATCATGCAAGTTAGAGTCCAAAACAAGGGCAAAAGTGTTTGGAAAAGTAGATACGACGGAGATGTATCACTACACAGCCACCATAGCTAGTTTAGAAGCTCAAAACACTCAGTACATCCACCAAAAGCAGGACTAGGGGTTTACGCATCCTCGCGGCCCGAACCTAGGTAAACGATCCTTGTGCTGGCTCTTGGACCTACTCTTCTCACAACCCCGTGCCCGCCGACTGTAGAAGGGATTCCAGTGATCCCATAGGTGTCGTTCTCACCGACACTATTTAAAGTTTTGACCTCTCCAAACCCACTTTGTCATTTTTATCCTAAAATCATCACTCTCCGAATAATTGCGACACCTTCTATCTAAAATTGACTCATGTCTAGTCCCCTTTTCATCAAGTTTTATATTACTAAACAAAGATTCAATAGGTGAGACACCAATCATTTTAATATCTTCATCATTGTTGTGGTTTTGTCATGGAAGATATCCTAGTGTTTGGACTTAGACATGAGGCCATCACAAACGGTGATTAGCTTGTCGGGGTTGAGCGGGTCGAAGGACACGAGTTTACCTAGGTTTAGCCCCTCGCGGTGGAGGTAAAAGCCTAATTCTGCTTTTCTGCTTATTTCTTGAGTATCGATTACAAGGGAGCGAATTCGCTTTACCTAGCTATCGGTTGATTGTCCCCCCCCTCTATCTATGCCCTGGACTTGCCTTTATATACAGGTTGAAGCCTCCGGCTTACAAGAGTGCGGGTCGTATCATGACCCGTGAATGAGTCTAACTCTAAGTCGCCTTGCCTTCCATGGCAAGCACCGCATGACAACTTCTACCTCCGAGCCACTTGCTGCCTTCTGGCTTCGGGCCCTAAGCCGGCCCATCTTATGAGATGCCCTTCTGGTCCTGTGTCTTGATCGTTGTGGCCCATCATTCGTTTGGCTCCAAGAGTCGCCAAATCATGACCCGGCCTTTATACGGCTGGTTACACCATGGGGTTATATCCCCACCATTAGGCCCGGATTGATTTGAACTTGTTCATGTCAATCTTCCATCTATTAGTCTGGCGAGTCTTCCCTCCGAGTCTCACAATCTTAGCTTAAGAAACATCATAACCCACCATATGAATTGATGATGTCACCTCTATAAATTTGGGGAGCCTCTCATGATGTCATAATGAATCTTTGTGTAAATCTACTTACTCCGAAATCCGAGGAGTCTTTTTGTTCCAAAATTTACCGCACCTCCTCGATTTTTGGACCTGCCATTTACAATTACCACCCCCTTATAAATACACACAGGGGGCAGTCCTCTCTTTCATTTTACCTCATCTCCTTCGCTTCTTCTTCTTCCTCTCAAAACCTTGGTGACTGAAGCTCACTTGGCCTGGTCGATCTTCGCAACCGCCTCGCTCGGGACTATAGCGCCGCTCCACCTTCACCGAAGTTTAGCGGCGCATCTCCGCTCTCGGCCACTACAACTAGGTACTTGAGTCTCCCTTCCTTAGATTCACATTATCTCGTCAGAGTCCATAGAGTTTGTCGATGTTCGCCCTTTCTTTCCCATAATATCCTGAGTAGATCTTGTATTTGATCTGAGATGGCCATAGAAATCTTGCGGTAATAGATTCAATACTGGTCTTGCATTTGAATAGAATAAGCTTCCTCTAGAATCCATGAACACCTCATCAGTAGCTCCACTGCTATCATTAGGTTTAGCAATTATTTTCTTTTTGCAAACTGCATGTAGATCCAAAATTGTAACTAATTTAGTTAAAACTTGTTTATACCACACTTAGCAGAAAACTTTAGCAATCCCCAACTTTTAGTTAACTCACCTTCGTATCTTCAGCGGCTTACCATCATATCATAATTCGCCAGGTATTTGGAAATTGTCTTTGTTGCTAACCCGGAACCGGCTCGCCGTTTAAGGCGACTTATCCATCATGTTTTTTGTTTATTTCATCTGTAATGACGAGTCATTATTTCTTGAGTAACCCACCAGTTATATTTCTGCAGCCGTTTGTTGTATTTAGGTGACTTAATATGTCAAACTCTACCATTTGCAATTGGGTCCCTTCCCAAGTTTCTGAGCAAATCCTTAAGGATTATCAAGACCAAGGTCTTGTGGCGCCTCAAGAAGAAATTGGCTGGCGAGCCGGCCAAGGGGATGATGTTCCTCAACCCGATGAAGGAGAAGTTGTAGTATTTACTGACCATATCCTTAGAGGTTTTACTCCGCCCGGGTCAAAATTCTTTCGGGACGTCTTAAACTACTTCAACCTTCATCCTCAAGACTTGGGCCCAAACTCCATATCCAATATCTACAACTTTCAAATCTTTTGTGAAGCATATCTGCAGATGGAGCCCACTCTCGCTCTCTTCAAAGACTTTTTCTATATGAACCGCCAAACTGAATGCGCGGATGGCCCGAGCATAGAACTTGGTGGAATCTCAATCCAGAGACGCGGAGATGGCTGTTTTCCTTCAGCCACCCTGCCAAGTGATATGTCTCCAACGTATCTATAACTTATGAAGTATTCATGCCATGTTTACAACAATTTTATATGGTTTGGTATGATTTGAATGGAACTAACCCGGACTGGTGGTGTTTTCAGCAGAACTACCGTGGTGGTGTTTTTTGTGCAGATTTTTTCTCTGCAAATGCAACAAAACATTTTGATGATTTTTTTGGAACAAAATCGGCACTAGAAGCTTCGTGGGAGGGCCAGAAGAGCCACGAGGGCCTAACAAGGTGCAAGCCTCTGTAGCCACAAAAAACCAATCTAGACCCTGTTCCCACACCCTACCGGAGGGGGGAAATCATCACTGGTGGCCATCTTCATCATCCCGACGGCCCCCATCATGAGGAGGGAGTAGTCCACCCTCGGGGCTGAGGGTTTGTACCAGTAGCTATGTGTTTAATCCTTCTCTCTCGTGTTCTTGATTTGGCACGATCTTGAGGTATCGCGGGCTTTGTTAATATAGTTGGATCATATGGTTTTTCCCCTCTCTATCTTGTTGTGATGAATTGAGTTTTTCCTTTAAGATTTCACTTTTACCGGATTGAATACTTTTATGGATTTGAGAGCACTTGATGTATGTATTGCTATGATACCCATGGTGACAATGGGGTATCATATTGATTCACTTGATATGTGTTTTGGCACTCAACTTGCGCATTCCCGAGGTGACACTGGGGTAATCTATGCATAGGGTTTGATGCATGTTCTCGTCTTTGTTTCTCCGGTAGAAATCTTGGGGCACTCTTTGAGGTTCTTTGTGTTGGATTGAGTATTGTGAATCTGAAATTGTTAGATGCGTATCATATAGTTAACTCATGGATACTTGTAGTGACATTGGAGTATCTAGGTGACACTAGAGTTGGTTGATGCGTATCATATGGTGTTATTTTAGTACGCACTCTTAGATAGATCGACCGGAAAGGATTACTTTGTGTTATCTTAGTACGAACTCTTGGTTAGATCAATCGGAAAGAATAACTTTGAGGTGGTTTCGTACCCTACAAACAATTTCTTCTTATGTTCTCCGCTAGATAGGAACTTTGCGGTGATTCTTCATCGCAGGTTGAGGGATGGTTATATTGAAGGAAATATGACCTAGAGGCAATAATAAAGTTGTTATTTTTTATATTTACTTATTCCTGATAAAGGTTTATTATTCATGCTAGAATTGTATTGATGGAAAACCTAAATACATGTGTGAATACATAAACAAACACTGCGTCCCTAGTGAGCCTCTAATAGACTAGCTCGTTGATCAAAGATGGTTAAGGTTTCCTAACCATGGACATGAGTTGTCATTCGATAACGGGATCACATCATTAGGGGAATGATGTGATGGACAAGACCCATCCGTTAGCTTAGCATAATGATTGTTCAGTTTTATTGCTATTGCTTTCTTCATGTCAAATACATATTCCTTCGACTACGAGATTATGCAACTCCCGGATATCGGAGGAATGCCTTGTGTGCTATCAGACGTCACAACATAACTGAGTGATCATAAATATGCTCTACAGGTATCTCTGAAGGTGTTTGTTGAGTTGGCATAGATCAAGGTTAGGATTTGTCACTCCGAGTGTCGGAGAGGTATCTCTGGGCCCTCCCAGTAATACACATCATAGGCTTGCAAGCAAATTACTAAGGAGTTAGTCACAAGGTGATGTATTACGGAACGAGTAAAGAGACTTGCCGGTAATATTTTCCTACTCATAAGAAACAAGCTGCCTTACAGGAAATATTTACATTTTTGCAAATTGAAGAAGAGAGTCTCCCAGAAGCTTGGGGGAGGCTTCTCCAATTGCTTAATGCTTTGCCTGATCATCCACTTAAGAATAATCAAATACTTGATATCTTATATAATGGACTAAGTGATGCTTCTAGGGACTTCCTAGATATACATGCTGGTTTTGTTTTCAGGAACCAACTGTTGAACAAGCTGAGAATTATTGAATAATATATTGAAAATTTATGATGATTGGACTCTTGCTGAACCACTGCTTAAACCCACTCCGAAGAGGAGGGGTATCTTATATCTAAGTCCTGAAGATATGCAAAAGGCAAAGAAAAGTATGAAGGAAAAATGTATTAAAGCTGAGGATGTTAAGAATTTACCAGCTTTTGAAGAAATACATGGCCTTAACATACCACCACCATCACGGGTGGTAGAGGTAAATTCTTTATTAAAGTTTGATGAAGGTGACATCCCTTACAATAAACATCCTATCCAATGCTTGTATGAGTTTGACAACTACATTATGAAACAAGACCACTTCAATGCAAATGTTATGAAACAATTGAAATATAATTCTGATATGATTGCTCGCCTGAGTGACTGGTTATTTAGAATCACTAATGATGTTAGACGTGTAGGAAAACATGCCTCTATGGTTCAAACCCAGTTAGAACAAGTTGCTAAATCTCAAAGAGAATTGCTTGATGAAATGAATAATAATATGAATGGTCATGCTATTATAGTAGTAACTAGAGGAGCTAGAATGACTCAGGAACCACTTTATCCTGAGGGACACCCAAAAAGAACTGAACAAGATTCACAAATAATTAATACCGATGCACCTAGTCCTAAAAAGAAAAAAGGAAAAATGATAGGACTTTTCATGCGTCTAGTGAACCTGAGAAAGAAAAACTATCTGAAGATAAAAATGATGTCTCTATTTCTGATGGTCAAACTTAATCTAGTAATGAACATCCACCTAGTGATAATTAAAATGATAATGATGTTCATGAAGATGCTCAACCAGATAATGATAAAGAACCACATAATGATGTTGAAATAGAACCTGTTGTTGATCTTGATAGCCCACAACCTAAAAATAAAAGATATGATAAAAGAGACTTTGTGGCTGGGAAACATGGCAAAGAAAGAGAGCCATGGGTTAAGAAACCCATGGCCTTTCCACCTAAACCTTCTAAGAAAAAAGTTGATGAAGAATTTGAAAGCTTTGCTGGAATGATTAGGACAGTTTTTTTGTGTACTCGCTTTACAGATATTTTAAAGATGTCTCCTTATGCAGAGTATATGAAAGAGATCATCACTAATAAGAGGAAATACTTGAAGCTAAAATCTCCATCATGCTTGCTAATTACTATGTTAAGAATGGAGTACCTAACAAACTTGGAGATCCGGGAATACCAACTATACCTTGCTCCATGAAAAGAAATTATGTCAAAACTACTTTAAGTGATTTAGGAGCTGGTGTTAGTGTTATGTCTTTCTCCTTATATAAAAGACTTGATTTAAATAAACTCACACCTACTGAAATATCTTTGCAAATGGCTGACAAATCAACTGCCGTACCTATCGGTATTTGTGAGGATGTGCACGTTGTTGTTGCAAATGTTACTATCTTAACGGACTTTGTTATTCTTGAGATGCCCGAGGAAGAAAACATGTTGATTATCCTTGGTAGAACTTTTTTGAATACTGCAGGGGCTGTTATTGATTGCAATAAAAGCAAGATCACTTTTCATATCAATGGTAATGAGCATACGGTGCACTTTTCGAAGAAACAATTCCAAGTGAATGGTATTAATGTAATTGAAAAATCTTTGACACTCACTATTGGAAGTTTTCAACTACCTCTACCTGCTGCCAAAAAGAAGTATGAAATACTTATTGTTGGGGACATGCATATCCCCGTTGAGGTAACTTAGTGTTTTATGAAAGTTCTTCCGTTTCATGCTAATCGAAGATGGTTGTTAATAAGACTTGATCAACCTTGTTAATGGATCATTTTTGAGAGGTATGAAGTTGATCAATCTAGTAGGCAAATTGTTCTCTCCGTACCGTTTGTTTTCTGTTTTTCTTAGTTAAATAAAATAAAATGTCATGTTTATCTTCTTTTCTGGATTTCCCATGCAATAAGAAAAGTGCCCAAAAATAGAAGTTCTCAGACTGCCCCGAAATTTCATTACGATTTTTTTCTGAATATTTATGAAGTTTTGGTGCAAATAACATCAGAGGGTGGTGCACCTGGTGACCACAAGACACTAGGGCGCGCCAGCAACCCCAAGCGCGCCCTGGTGGGTTGTGGTCCCCACGTGGGTCCCCTCACTTTTCTCTTTAGCCCATGTTGTCTCCTACCTCCAGAAAAAAATCACCATAGCTCTCTCTATCTCTCTCTCTCTCTCTCTCTCTCTCTCTCTCGTGTTCTTGCTCTAAAACCCGTGGTTTTCGATCTCTTTGCTCGAAGCTCCGTTTCCAAAACTGTTTTGGGGGATTGCTACTTGGTATGTGACTCCTCCATTTCTCCAATTCATTTTTGCTTTAGTGGTTTATATTTTTAATAATTAGCTACTCTTGGTGCTGCTGTAAATGGGCTTGCATGTGGAATTCTTAGGATTGTAAGTAGTTTGAATGCTCAGTATGGCCTCTAGATGAGTTTCACTTTGCTGCAGATATTTAATCTCCAGGTGTGGTTTAATTGACAACTCAACATCTAATACTTGCAAATATGCTTTGGCTCCACTTGTGTCGAATCTATAAATTTGGGTTGAATAGTACTCTACCCTCGAAAAGTGTTGTGATCTCCTATGCTTGTGGGTTATCAATGAGGTAGCAACAAGCGGGGCCAATGATGCTGAGGTCATCTCTATCTCTTCCGGCTCAGACTTCTTGCCTCTAAATAAGATGAGGCGGGTCGTCCGAAAAGTAAGCTTTTCTCATCCAGATGCTCATTTAGACCTGTACTTTATTTTGAAGAAAACCCAGCATCAGTCAAGGCGCCAAACTCGGAGTGGCAGCTCTGGAGATCTGGTGGCCGGGTTAACTCATGAACCCTCCACTCGCAAATGGCGTAACGAGGTGCCACACAGTCCAACTCCTTCTTTGTCCAAAGACGGTCTTATTAGGCAAGCACTTAACCCGTCTGATTCCAATTATCAGGAGTCGCCCCCGTCTTTAGGAGTTTCCTCTTCTACGCAACTGTCTTCCTTAGTCATAAATCCCGGGTAAATAATTGTACTTTTAACTGTTGATATCTTAACCTATTGCCATGTGTTCCTAAACCTATTATCTTGATCACAGGGCCCAAGCCAAAAGCAAGAAAAGGAAGACGGGCGACTCTTCAAATACCTCCAAGATCCCTGAGTCAGAAGACCAGGTATTGGTGACCCCTGATGCCAATATTGTAAATCCCGAAGACCATTATGATGACCAGGGTGACCCGCCCCCACATACTGAGCCAACAGCCTCTGAGGCCATGAATGCTGATGCTAACCCAGCAGACAACCTTAATCTGCCGAGCCCCACTGTTGCATCAAGTCCTGTGAAGGCAATTGAAGAAACTCCCCCTGAGAAGAATGATGATGACATTGCCATTATTGGGGCGGGTCATAAAGCGCCAAAAATATCCAATGTGATAACTAAGCACACAACCAAGGAGGATATGCCCTTGCTTGAAAAGGGCAAATCAAACCTCGAACTACCAAATTATGAGGACCTCAGTGCTGAAGAATTACATGCTGGCTACCTAAGTCGCCTGGCTACAAGCCGGGACATGGAGGCCAGCTTCGTCAGCATGATGAAGAACAAATACGAGGCACACTCCATTTCTGCTGTTATATATCCTCATATAGCCCCCAAGTCTTGATCATAGAAAGAAACTTGAGTATGATTAAGACTTAGAGAAAAACCTATAGAGTCTGAAGTGTAATCCCCAAGGGCTGGGTTATCATGCGAATGATAAACCGGTTCTTTAAACAACTCTTTATTAAAAGAAAACTCCATCTAGCCCCCAAGGGACCGCTTACCTTCATGAGATGAGTCGGGACTATCCGTATTATGAAAATTTAAAGAAATAGACCTATAGCCCCCAAGGGCCGGCTCATCTTCTTAAGATGAACCGGGTCTTCTTTTATGCTTTAATATAGAAAAAATGACATGCATTAGCCCCCAAGTGCCAAGTATATTTTCTTGCAATCTACTTGGAACTTGAATGAATCTATCATGCATGAGATAGCCCCCAAGTACCAGGTTAACCATTGTCGCTGGCTTAACCAGCGAATCTGACAATTAAGTCTTCTTTGTCTTGCAGGAAGCATTATGTTTGGCTGACTCAAACTTCGCCGGCTTGAAGAAAGACTTTGAGTGGGAACAAGCCGGGCGATCCATAGCCGAATCAAGCTTGGAATCTGCATTGAAAGAACTGGAAAAAATCAAGGCGGACTCTGAATCTGAAAGATCCACCTTTGAAACTGAAAAGGCTGCTCTGTTGAAATGAGCCCAGGACGCCAAAGATCAGCTAAAACCGGTGGCTGAAGAGTTGACTGGCTTAAAGCTCCATATTTCTCAGATGATCGAAGCCATCTTTGGTAAGTAAAAATTTAAATCAATTAAAATGACCCGCCTGGCGATTCTGAATATTTGAATGTAACTCGCCTAGTGACTCTTGTTTTGAATGTATGGCAGGTGCCAGGAGTTCCCACCTTGGGCAAAACATGTTGATCAAGCTGAAAGCCATCTATTCCTTGATGGAAAAACTGCTTGAAGTCTTTGCACTCTTGTGGCAGCATCAAATGGCAAGAAACCACCACAACTTATAAAAGATGTACTAGATCAATTATCAACGATGCCCAACCAAATTGAAGAGCTAAAAATTTCAGCCGCTCGAGCAGTAGTGATAACTTCGCTAGGCCGAGCAAAAGCTTATCAAACAAAGTTGGACCCTGAAGAGATGGCCGGCGGCTTTCCTGAATATAAATATGACGGGTCTGAATTCACCAAAGCAAATTATGCTAAGTGTATCAGAGAAATGCGGCCATTAGCGTGTCTGCTTGCGCAAGAACTTGATCTGAAGAAGTACCGGCTGGCTTACGACATCAATAACACGTGAATCAAAGCGCCTTCTTTTGACGTTGTTAATTTAACTCGGCAAAGTTGTAAGCATACTTTTTCCTCTGATATCAACCCATCTCCTATCATGAATGATGAAGGCATCTTTGAAGCTTTAACTGGTATCAACAGGAACTCGGACAATCTCCAGATTACAAGCAAAGAAGAGCTGGCAGAGGATGACCCGGGGACAATCTCCAGATTCCAAGCAAAGAAGAGCATGATGTTAACCCGGCGAGACATAACCTGGACAACATTGGAACCGGCTTATAGGAGTAGCTAAACTTCTGAGAAAAACTTTGCTGAACTTTTGGGCTCAACGGAAACCTTGTAATAGGCTTATGATACGTCCCCAACGTATCTATAGTTTTTGATTGTTCCATGCTATTATATTATCTGTTTTGGATGTTTAATGGGCTTTATTATAAACTTTTATATTATTTTTGGGACTAACTACTAACCAAAGGCCCAGTGCAAATTGCTGTTTTTTTGCCTATTTCAATGTTTCGCAGAAAAGGAATATCAAACCGAATCCAAACGGGATGAAACCTCCGGGAGAGTGATTTTTTGAACAAACACAATCCAGGGGACTTGGAGTGGACGTCAAGAAAGAAACAAGGAGGCCACAAGGCAGGGAGGCGTGCCCAGGGGGTAGGCGCGCCCCCCACCCTCATGGGCCCCTCGTGGCTCCCCTGACCGACTTCTTTCGCCTATATATACTCATATACCCCAAAAACATCCGAGAGCACCACGAAACCCTATTTCCACCACCGCAACCTTCTATACCTGTGAGATCCCATCTTGGGGCCTTTTCCAGCGCTCCGCCGGAGGTGGAATCGATCACGGAGGGCTTCTACATCAACACCATAGCCTCTCCGATGATGTGTGAGTAGTTTACCACAGACCTTCGGGTCCATAGTTATTAGCTAGATGGCTTCTTCTCTCTCTCTTTGAATCTCAATACAAAGTTCTCCTCGATTCTTTTGGAGATCTATTCGATGTAATTCTTTTTGCGGTGTGTTTGTCGAGATCCGATGAATTGTGGGTTTGTGATCAAGATTATCTATGAACAATATTTGGCTCTTCTCTGAATTCTAATATGTATGATTTGTTATCTTTGCAAGTCTCTTTGAATTATCAGTTTGGTTTGGCCTACTAGACTGATATTTCTTTCAATGGGAGAAGTGCTTAGCTTTGGGTTCAATCTTGCGGTGTCCTTTCCCAGTGACAGCAGGGGCAGCAAGGCACGTATTGTATTGTTGCCATAGAGGATAAAAGTATGGGATTTATATCATATTTCTTGAGTTTATCCCTCTACATCATGTCATCTTGCCTAATGTGTTACTCTGTTCTTATGAACTTAATACTCTAGATGCATGCTGGATAACGGTCGATGTGTGGAGTAATAGTAATAGATGCAGAATTGTTTCGGTCTACTTGTCACAGACGTGATGCCAATCTACATGATCATGCCTATATATTCTCATAATTATGCATTTTTCTATCAATTGCTCGACAGTAATTTGTTCACCCACCGTAATACTTATGCTATCTTGAGAGAAGCCACTAGTGAAACCTATGGCCCCCGGGTCTATTTTCCATCATATAAGTTTCCAATCTATTTTATTTTGCAATCTTTACTTTCCAATCTATATCATAAAAATACCAAAAATATTTATCTTATTATCTCTATCAGATCTCACTTTTGCAAGTGGACATGAAGGGATTGACAACCCCTTTATCACGTTGGTTGCAAGGTTCTTATTTGTTTGTGTAGGTATGAGGCGACTTGTGTGTAGTCTCCTACTGGATTGATACCTTGGTTCTCAAAAACTGAGGGAAATACTTACGCTATTTTGCTGCATCACCCTTTCCTCTTCAAGGGAAAACCAACGCAGTGCTCAAGAGGTAGCAACAAGGATTTCTGGCACCGTTGCCGGTGAGATCTACGCCAAGTCAAGTCAAGTCAAGACATACCAAGTACCCATCACAAACTCTTATCCCTTGCATTACATTATTCGCCATTTGCCTCTCGTTTTCCTCTCCCCCACTTCACCCTTGTAGTTTTATTCGCCTTCTCTTTTTCCATTTGCCTCTTTTTCTCTTCCTTCTTGTGTGTTTGTGTGTTGGATTGTCTGTCACGATGGCTCAAGATAAAACTAAATTGTGTGATTTTTCCAATACCCACAACAATGATTTTCTTAGCACTCTGATTGCTCCTATTACCGATGCTGAATCTTTTGAAATTAATGCTGCCTTGCTGAATCTTGTTATGAAAGATCAATTCTCTGGCCTTCCTAGTGAAGATGCCGCCACACATCTAAACAACTTTGTTGATTTGTGTGATATGCAAAAGAAGAAAGATGTGGATAATGATATTGTTAAATTGAAGCTATTTTCGTTTTCGCTTAGAGATCGTGCTAAAACTTGGTTTCCATCTTTGCCTAAAAATAGTATTGATTCTTGGGATAAGTGCAAAGATGCTTTTATCTCTAAGTACTTTCCTCCCGCTAAGATCATCTCTCTTAGAAACGATATTATGAATTTTAAGCAACTTGATCATGAACATGTTGCGCAAGCTTGGGAGAGGATGAAATTAATGATACGTAATTGCCCTACACATGGTTTGAATTTATGGATGATTATACAAAAATTTTATGCCGGATTGAATTTTGCTTCTAGAAATCTTTTAGACTCGACCGCGGGAGGCACTTTTATGGAAATCACTTTAGGAGAAGCTACTAAACTCCTAGATAATATTATGGTTAATTATTCTCAATGGCACACCGAAAGATATACTAGTAAAAAGGTTCATGTGATAGAAGAGATTAATGTTTTGAGTGGAAAGATGGATGAACTTATGAAGTTGTTTGCTAATAAGAGTGTTTCTTCTGATCCTAATGATATGCCTTTGTCTACTTTGATTGAGAATAATAATGAATCTATGGCTGTGAAGGTAGGAACAATTTTGGTAACAACGCATATAGAGGAAACTTTAATCCTAGGCCGTATCCTTGTAATTCCTATAATAATTATGGTAATTCCTACAACAACTCTTATGGAAATTTTAATAATTTGCCCTCTGATTTTGAGACTAGTGTTAAAGAATTTATGATTTCTCAAAAGAATTTCAATGCTTTGCTTGAAGAAAAATTGCCTAAGATTGATGAGTTAACTAGGAACGTGGATAGAATTTCTCTTGATGTTGATTCTTTGAAACTTAGATCTATTCCACTTAAGCATGATATCAATGAGTCTCTTAAAGCTATGAGAATTTCCATTGATGAGTTCAAAGAAAGAACCGCTAGGATGCGTGCTAAAAAAGATTGCTTTGTAAAAGCGTGTTCATCTAGTTTTCATGATAACAGGGATGAAGATCTAAAAGTGATTGACGTGTCTCCTATTAAATCTTTGTTTTGCAATATGAATCTTGAACATGATGGGACTGGAGATGAGTCAACTTTAGTTAAAAGTCGTCCCAATGATTCAGAGTTTTTAGATCTTAATGCAAAAATTGGTAAAAGTGGGATTGAAGAGGTCAAAACTTTACATAGCAATGAACCCACTATTTTGGATTTCAAGGAATTTAATTATGATAATTGTTCTTTAATAGATTGTATTTCCTTGTTGCAATCCGTGTTAAATTCTCCTCATCCTTATAGTCAAAATAAAACTTTTACCAAACATATCGTTGATGCTTTAATGCAATCTTATGAAGAAAAGCTTATTTACAAGTTTCTATCCCTAGAAAACTTTATGATGAGTGGGAACCTACTATTAAAATTAAGATTAAAGATCAGGAATGCTATGCTTTATGTGATTTGGGTGCTAGTGTTTCCACGATTCCAAAAACTTTGTGTGATGTGTTAGGTTCCCGTGAATTTGATGATTGCTCCTTAAACTTACATCTTGCGGATTCGACCATTAAGAAACCTATGGGAAGGATTAATGATGTTCTTATTGTTGCAAATAGGAATTATGTGCCCGTATATTTCATTGTTCTTGATATAGATTGCAATCCTACATGTCCTATTATTCTTGGTAGACCTTTCCTTAGAACGATTGGTGCAATTATTGATATGAAAGAAGAAAATATTAGATTCCAATTTCCATTAAGGAAAGGCATGGAACACTTTCCTAGAAATAAAAGTAAATTACCTTATGAATCTATTATGAGAGCCACTTACGGATTGCATACCAAAGATGATAATACCTAGATCTATTCTTGCTTTTATGCCTAGCTAGGGGCGTTATACGATAGTGCTTGTTGGGAGGCAACCCAATTTTATTTTTGTTTCTTGATTTTTGGTTCTATTTAGTAATAAATAATTCATCTAGCTTATTTTTAGATGTGGTTTTATGTTTTAAATTAGTGTTTGTGCCAAGTAGAAGCTTTGGGAAGACTTCGTTGAAGCCTTTATGATCTTACTGTGAAAAACAGAAACTTTAGCGCTCACGAGATTAGCTGCCATTTTTACTGCAGAGTGCTTTTAGGTTGATTCTTTTTTTAGATGATTAATAGATAAATTCCTCACGTCCATCAATTTATTTCAGAATTTTTGGAGTTCCAGAAGTATACGTTTGATACAGATTACTACAGACTGTTCTGTTTTTGACAGATTCTATTTTTCGTGTGTTGTTTGCTTATTTTGATGAATCTATGGCTAGTATCGGGGGGTATGAACCATAGAGAAGTAGGAATAAAGTAGGTTTAACACCAATATAAATAAATAATGAGTTCATTACAGTACCTTGAAGTGGTGGTTTGTTTTCTTTAACGGAGACTCATGAGATTTTCTGTTGAGTTTTGTGTTGTGAAGTTTTCAAGTTTTGGGTAAAGATTTGATGGATTATGGAATAAGGAGTGGAAAGAGCCTAAGCTTGGGGATGCCCAAGGCACCCCAAGGTAAAATTCAAGGACAACCAAAAGCCTAAGCTTGGGGATGCCCCGGAAGGCATCCCCTCTTTCGTCTTCGTCCATCGGTAACTTTACTTGATGCTATATTTTTATTCATCACATGACATGTGTTTTGCTTGGAGCTTCTTGTATGATTTGAGTCTTTGCTTTTTAGTTTACCACAATCATCCTTGCTGTATGCACCTTTTGGGAGACACACACATGAATCGGAATTTATTAGAATACTCTATGTGCTTCACTTATATCTTTTGAGCTAGATAATTTTGCTCTAGTGCTTCACTTATATATTTGAGAGCGCGGTGGTGGTTTTATTTTATAGAAATTATTGATCTCTCATGCTTAACTTATATTATTTTGAGAGTCCTTTAGAACAGCATGGTAATTTGCTTTGGCTATAAAATTAGTCCTAATATGATAGGCATCCAAGATTGGTATAATAAAAACTTTCATAAAAAGTGCATTGAATTCTATGAGAAGTTTGATACTTGATGATTGTTTTGAGATATGAAGATGGTAATATTAGAGTCGTGCTAGTTGAGTAGTTGTGAATTTTAGAAATACTTGTGTTGAAGTTTGCAAGTCCCGTAGCATGCACGTATGGTAACCGTTGTGTAATAAATTTGAAACATGAGGTGTTCTTTGATTGTCATCCTTACGAGTGGCGGTCGGGGACGAGCGATGATCTTTTCCTACCAATCTATCCCCCTAGGAGCATGCGCGTAATGCTTGGTTTTGGATGACTTGTAGATTTTTGCAATAAGTATGTGAGTTCTTTATGACTAGTGTTGAGTCCATGGATTATACGCACTCTGACCTTTCCATCATTGCTAGCCTCTTCGGTACCGTGCATTGCCCTTTATCACTCTTAGAGTTGGTGCAAACTTCACCGTACATCCAAACCCCGTGATATGATATGCTCTATCACACATAAACCTCCTTATATCTTCTTGAAAACAGCCACCATACCTACCTATTATGGCATTTCTATAGCCATTCCGAGATATATTGCCATGCCACTTTCCACCATTTCATTTATTATGACACGCTTCGTCATTGTCATATTGCCTTGCATGATCATGTAGTTGACATCGTATTTGTGGAAAAGCTACCATGCGTAATTTATCATACATGTCACTCTTGATTCATTTCCCATCCCGGTACACCGTCGGAGGCATTCATATAGAGTCATACTTTGTTCTAGTATTGAGTTGTAATCATTGAGTTGTAAATAAATAGAAGTGTGATGATCATCATTAATAGAGCATTGTCCCAAACAAATAAAAAAAGGAGAAAAAAAGGAGAAATGCCAAATAAAAAAAGAAAGGAAAAAAAAAGAAATAAAAAGGGACAACGCTACTATCCTTTTTCCACACTTGTGCTTCAAAGTAGCACCATGATCTTTATGATAGAGAGTCTCTTGTTTTGTCACTTTGATATACTAGTGGGATTTTTTCATTATAGAACTTGGCTTGTATATTCCAACAATGGGCTTCCTCAAATGCCCTAGGTCTTCGTGAGCAAGTAAGTTGGATGCACACCCACTTAGTTTCTTTTGTTAAGATTTCATACATTTATAGCTCTAGTGTATCCGTTGCATGGCAATCTCTACTCCTTGCATTGACATTAGTTGATGGGCATCTCCCTAGCCCGTTGATTAGCCTCGTCAATATGGGACTTTCTCCTTTTTTGTCTTCTCCACATAACCCCCATAATTATACTCTATTCCACCCATAGTGTTATGTCCATGGCTCACGCTCATGTATTGCGTGAAATTTGAAAAAGGTTTGAGATTACTAAAGTATGAAACAATTGCTTGGCTTGTCATCGGGGTTGTGCATGATGAGAGCATTCTTGTGTGACGAAAATGGAGCATGACCAAACTATATGATTTTGTAGGGATGAAATTTCTTTGGCCATGTTATTTTGAGAAGACATAATTGCTTAGTTACTATGCTTGAAGTATTATTATTTTTATGTCAACATTAAACTTTTATCTTGAATCTTTCAGATCTGAACATTCATGCCACAATAAAGAAAATTACATAGAAAATTATGCTAGATAGCATTCCACATCAAAAATTCTGTTTTTTATCATTAACCTACTCGAGGACGAGCATGAATAAAGCTTGGGGATGCTTGATACGTCTCCAACGTATCTATAATTTTTGATTGTTCCATGCTATTATATTAACTGTTTTGGATGGTTAATGGGCTTTATTATACACTTTTATATTATTTTTGGGACTAACCTACTAACCAAAGGCCAAGTGCAAATTGTTGTTTTCTTGCCTATTTTAGTGTTTCACAGAAAAGGAATATCAAACGGAATCCAAACGGAATGAAACCTTCGGGAGAGTGATTTTTGGAACAAACGCAATCCAGGGGAATTGGAGTGGACGTCAAGAAAGAAACGAGGAGGCCACGAGGCAGGGAGGCGTGCCCAGGGGGGTAGGTGTAACGCCCCGGATTCGATGCGCCAGGTGTCTTCCAGTTATTCGTCGTTGTTGCCTTGTTATTTGCTTGCGTGTTGCATTTTATCATGTCATCATGTGCATTTCATTTTGCATACGTGTTCGTCTCATGCATCCGAGCTTTTTTCCCGTTGTCCGTTTCGCGATCCGGCACTCCTATGTCATCAAGCGTCCCCTTTTGTCTTTCATTGTGAGCGGGTGTTAAACTTTCTCGGAATGGCGAGGTTTGCCAAGCGGCCTTGGTATACCACCGGTGAACCGCTGTCAAGTTTCATGTCATTCGGAGGTCGTTTGATACTCCAACGGTTAACCGGGTAACCGCAAAAGCCCCTTCTCTTTGTAGCCCAACACCCCTTTCAAAGTGGCCCAAAACCCAGCAAACTCCCCTCTATGCTCTCGGTCGTTCGATCACGATCGTGTGGGCGAAAACCGCTCCTCATTTGGACTCTCCTAGCTCCCTCTACCTATAAATATGTGCCCCTCCCCAAAATTTCGGATCAAACCCTAGATTTTCCCCTCCGCGCCGCGCCGAACATGTCCATGCGCCGCCGGACGTGTCCGCCGCCCCGCAGCCACGTCGCCCCGACGAATCAGAGCACGCCACGTCGCCTCCGCCGCCTTCTCCTCCAACCGGCCGCCGCCACGTCATCGCCCCGGCCTCCCGCGCGCGTCGAGGCCCTGAATAAATCCGGCCCGCCGGCCAGCCGCCGCCGCTACCGCCCGCTCCCCGTCGCTGGGCCCGCTTCGCCCGCCGCCGCGTCGCCTCCACCTTGTCGGCTCCGGCGGCCGAACGCCGCGTCCGCCGTATGCGCCCGCCGCCTTCAACGTCGCGCCGTCCGCCCGTCTTCTCCGCCGCCCGGCCGCGCCTCCTCCGCCTCTCGCCCGCGCCCTCCGCCTTCGCGCTGCTTTCGTCGCTGCGGGCAACCGCCCGACCCGCAGGCCGAGCTTCGCCTCCGAGCCGCAGCTCCCGGCGCGCCCGTCCTCGCCAAACAAGATCCGGCGCCCCCGCGTCGACCCCGGCCGGATCCGCCCGTCCCCGGCCGTCTCCCTCCTCTCCGGCGTCTTCTCCAGCCACCGCGCAGCCCGTCTCCGGCGAGCTTCGAAGTCCGTGCCCCGATCAATAACGAGGTTGACTTTTTCCCCTTCCCCGATTTTGCCCAAGTCCCGAATATTTTTGTTATTTTCATTCCATGTTCATCGCATCGTATCTCTGCATCCGTAGCTCCGTTTTGCACGTGTATTATGTCAAATTGTTCGAATCAACGAGTACTTCTTTTCGTTCCATTGTGCCATGTTCATTTGAGTTCATCTTGATGCCTGAATCTTTGTTGCAAGAGTGCTATATGATGTTAACCTGCTGAAACTTTTATAACTTGATGATTTGTCATTTTTGTTGCATTTGATGTGTGCATCTTATGAGCATGAGCTCTACATGTGTTTTGTGCTATGTCATGCCATCTTCACAGTGGTGCCATCCATGTATTTTGTGGGTCTTGTAGTGAGTGCATCGAGCTTGTCAAGTAGGGTACTTGTTGTTGCTGTTTTGCTAGGCTGATTCTGTTATATTATGATCCTAAGTAAACCTGCTGCTACAAGTCAATTTATGCATAATCTGGAGATGTTCACTAAGGATGTTTTGTTATACATGTCTTTCTCTATCCATCCATGCCCTTTTTTGCAATTATAGTCTGTTGTAACTGTTGTAATCTTGCTCTCAAATTGTTAAATAATGTTGCTGTCAGCCTGTTAACATGAAGTTCAGTTTTGCCATGTGATTTACTAGTGTTCCATGCACTCTTTGAACTTTCTCTTGCCATGCTTAGCTTCATAAACATGTATTATTACTGTTGGCTGCCTTTCCATGCCATGTATTTCTCTGTGGTGAGTGGTTCAAGCTCACCAGCATGCCTACTTATTATTGTTCCTGCCATGTATGAACCTGTAATATAACTTGCCATGCTTACATGGGTGCCATCATATCTTCTGATCCTTTTTGGCTCATGGTCAGTAAAGGACTTTTGTTCTATGCAATTAGTAGATTCATGCCATGCCTTTGTTTGCCATGATAAGTTTCTGTAGCATGCTGTTTGGTAGCTCTAAACATTGCAACCTGATGTTATTTCTGCAAAGTCTGAAACTGTTAGTATTTGCAATCTTGCCATGTCATTTTGAGCATGTTCTAGTGATTTCTGGAGATAGTTCAGGGTTCATGTTTTGTCATGCTTTACCTGTACTTCATGCCCATGCCTTTTTTTCACGTTGAGATGCTTTAGCATAGTGTTTTGATGCTTGCAATATGCCTAGTTGCTGTTTTGGACAATTTGTCCTTTAAACTTGTATAGAGTGTATGTGTTGATCCGTTGCTCCGTTTTGAGTGTGCTCTATATGAAACTTGCTTAGTTTTGCATGTAGCTTCATGATACCTTGTTGCATCCATATTTTGAGATGTTTGCTTGATGTTTGAATGCATTTTGCATCAATGCCATGCTTATCTTGTTTTGCTCATATCTTCTAGGCCGTAGCTCCGAATTAAATGAACTTTATATGTAACTTCACTAGAATCTCGTGCAGATCATCTTGGTGCATCTTAACTTGCTTTTTAACAACTTGAACATAAGGTTTATTCAGATCTGGACCAATTTCGAAATTTGCATATGCGGACTTACCGGATTTGTTATATGTTGTTTCCGGCCTCATTTAACTTGCTTTGATGTTCTGCTCTTGTTTGCATCATCTCTTGCCATGAGTAGCCTTGTCATGCATCATGCTTGTTGTGCATCATGTCTTGTCTATGTGTGGTGTGTTTACTTTGTTGTGTGCTTCTTCTCGATAGTTCCCGTTTCGTTGCGTTCGTGAGGATTCGTTCGTCTACGCTTGGTTCGTCTTCGTGGCTTCATCTTCTTCATGGATGCGTTCTTCTTCCTTGCGGGATTTCAGGCAAGATGACCGTCACCTTGGATCTCACTACTATCATTGCTATGCTAGTTGTTTCGTTCTATCGCTATGCTGCGTTACCTACCACTTGCTTATCAAGCCTCCCAAATTGCCATGAACCTCTAACCTTTGTCACCCTTCCTAGCAAACCGTTGATTGGCTATGTTACGCTTTTGCTCAGCCCCTCTTATAGCGTTGCTAGTTGCAGGTGAAGATGAAGATTGCTCCATGTTGGATTATGTTTATGTTGGGATATCACAATATCTCTTATATTATTAATGCATCTATATACTTGGTAAAGTGTGGAAGGCTCGGCCTTATGCCTGGTGTTTTGTTCCACTCTTGCCGCCCTAGTTTCCGTCATATCGGTATTATGTTCCCGGATTTTGCGTCCCTAACGCGGTTGGGTGATTTAGGGGACCCCCTTGACAGTTCGCTTTGAATAAAACTCCTCCAGCAAGGCCCAACCTTGGTTTTACCATTTGCCTACCACCTATTATCTTTTCCCCTTGGGAGTAATTAACCCGAGGGTCATCTTTATTTTAGCCCCCCCGGGCCAATGCTTGTGTAAGTGTTGGTCCAAACTAGAGCCACTTGCGGTGCCACCCCTAGGCAACTTGGGGTATCTTCAGTTGCCGTTCGTAGTGTTCATCCGGTGTTGCCCTGAGAACGAGATATGTGCAGCTCCTATCGGGATTGTGAGCGCGCAGGCGGCTTCTTTGGTCTTGTTTTATTCTTGTCGAAATGTCTTGTAGCCGGGATTCCGAGACTGATCGGGTCTTCCGGGAGAAGGAATATCCTTCGTTGATCGCGAGAGCTTATCATGGGCTAAGTTGGGACACCCTGCAGGGTTTAAACTTTCGAGAGCCGTGCCCGCGGTTATGTGGCAGATGCGAATTTGTTAATATCCGGTTGTAGTAAACTTGAAGTAAACTCTTCTAAAATACACCAACCGTGTGCATAACCGTGATGGTCTCTTTTCGTTGTGGATCGAGAGGAGAACACGGTTTCTGGGTTATGTCTGACGTAAGTAGGAGTTCAGGATCACTTATTGATCATTACTAGTTGTCGACCGTTCCTTTGTTTCTCTTCTCGCTCTCATTTGCGTATGTTAGCCACTATATATGCTTAGTCGCTGTTGCAACCTCACCACTTTACCCCTTCCTTTTCCATTAAGCTTTTCTAGTCTTGATACCCATGGTAATGGGATTGCTGAGTCCTCGTGGCTCACAGATTACTACACCAACAGTTGCAGGTACATATTTCGCGATGATCATGACGCGAGAGCGATGTTTGCTTGTTTGGAGTTCTTCTTTTGCTTCTTCTTCAATCAGGGGATAGGTTCCAGGTCGGCAGCCTGGGCTAGCAGGGTGGATGTCGTCTGAGCTTCTGTTTGTGTTACATCGTAGTCGGATGTTGATCTTATGGATGATGTATTGTTGTATTCGTGTGACATTGTATGCCTTATGTATGTATCCCCGTCTATTATGTAATGTTGATGTAATGATATTCACCTTGCAAAAGTGTTTCAATATGCGGGTCTTTCCTTGGTGGGACCTTCGAGTTCCTTTTGGATAGGGTCGCATATTGGGCGTGACAAGTTGGTATCAGAGCCTCGACCGACCCTAGGAGCCCCCTTGATTGATCGTGTAGTTTGGCCGTCGTCCAGTCTAGAAAAAGCTATTTTCGGAGTCTAGTTATATCGGAGACTAGGAATTCTTTTTACTCCTCAGCCCCTTCGTCGCTCTGGTCAGGAATCGTGACGTAGGTGTTTTGAACTACTCCTCTTCCCCTTCAAATTTTTCTTTAGGATCACGTGGTTAGTTTTTTAGATTCGTTGGGTCTCAGCTCTTTTGATCTGGTGCATTTCTCGTCAAGCCGACTCGAGCCTCTTCATCTTCGCCAAGTTCAATCCTAAGTTGTTTTTCTTTTCCCACCCGCCCACCCTTTTTTTTCTTCTTGGAGCCGGAGTCCGTAATCGAGTATCCATCCTAATCGTGCGAAGTCTTTGCTTTCTTTCCTAAACGATTCCAACCGGTGTTTTCTCTTCAAGATATTCGTCGGTTCCCCCTTCCAAGTTGCCTTTGTTTTCCCGCCCTCCCACCCTTTTTCTTCCCGGAGCCCGAGTCTCTTTCGAGCATCAATTTCATTCGTGCGGAACCTCTTCAGTCTTTAAATAAATTGTTTCAACGGTGAATTCTCGTCTGGTTCATCATTGTTCGTCTCGCTTTCTTTCCGGTGGATTTCAACTCAATTTTCTTGGTTCAATCATATTCTTTTCCTCGACTCAAGTGTTCCCTTTGCTTGTTCGCCTCTCGCCATTTTATCATTCCGGAGTGATGAAGACATCTCAGAAGATTCGTGTTTGCATCCAATTATTTCGAGGTTGTCACCTCATTCAAATATTTCAAGAGTTCCGGTGCATCATCTATCTCTTCAACAATCCTTTTCAACGGTGTTTTCTCTTTAGTGGGCCCTAACCCACAGGTCTTTTCCCAGGATCTTACCTGACTCTTCTAATTATTTCGGAGCCATTCCTAATCCTTTTCGAAGTTGACGTAAGTATGGATTCCATCAGTCAGATGTTTTTCCAAGATCAGTTTCAAACATTCTCATTGTTGGCTCAACCTCTTCGTTTTTCATTCTCCCGGAGTATCTCAGCAATTTTGTTGCCGTTTTTCATCGTCATTTGAAGATCGAAGAAGAGTTTTCATATCATCCTCTCGAATTATTCCATTTGTCAGATATTCCTTTTCTCAACCACCCGGAGTTTGTCAGGAGTTGATTTATGTTTCTTTTCACCGGAGGCCATCGTTCCAGAAGAATTCTTCGTCCTCACATTTCAGCTAATGTTATCCGATTACCCCGACGCTTCGTTCAAGTGCTCTCTAATCAGTTCGAAGTCTTCCCGTTCTTTTGTATCTAAATCCCCTCTAGCTTATTGGTTCTTCTAATTCTTCCCGGTGATTCATTCTCTTTCATCAGTCATTTCCAAATTCTTACGGTGGTTCGTTCAAGATTCTTTTCCTTGTTTATCATATTAATCCATTCGTTCTTTTCAATCCTATCGGTGGTTCATGTAGACCTTCTCAAGTTTGCGATATGTCACTTCTCAATTCTTTTTCAAGAAGAATAAGTAGTATGCAAAATCCATTGCTTGTCATCAATTTAATTTGATGAAGGATAAGCATACAATAAATCTTATTCTTATTTCATCAAAGTGATTAATCTTTTTCTTCGGAGTTTGTTCTTGATGAATAAATTCTAGTTCGAAATGTTTTCATCTTTTCTTTTCCCGGAGTTCAGTTTCCTCGGCCATTTCGTCGGAACCTCCATCTAAATCATCGCAAGGTTCATCTTAGTCATTCATCCTTCATTCTATCTCTTCATCCTTTTGTTACCGGAGTTCTTCATGGTGGTTCTTCATAATTTAATTCATTCTTCAAGAGTTCATCAAGATTCTTATCGAAGGAGCTCAAGTATCTTTCCTTCTTGATTTTCGAAGTGCAATTAATTCTCCGTATTTCTTTTGAAGTGGAGTTTTGCATTTCTTCGTTCTCCTCAGCTATTTAATCATTTCCGTTTGTGGCTGGTTATCACCTCATAATTTTTGAGATGTTTTCCATAAGTCCACAACAAGCTTATTCTTTTCGTTGTTGAATTTTCTCAACAACTCCATTCAATCTTTTCTTCTAAGGTTGCTTTCTATTTCATTCGTGGCACAAGTTGTCATTTTCTTCTCCGTTCTTTTCATTCAATTTCTCTTTCATTTCTTTCCGGAGGTTTTGTGTCATGTCTTCATCAAGTATCATTCCATCCTCTCTAGTTCATGTTCTATTCTTTCCTTGTTCAGCCGGAGTGCTGCCTAAATCCTTTCAGTCTTATTCGTTTCTTATCTCGTTCTAACCGGAGTGGTTTCATAGTCTATCTGATTCCATGAGATTTCGATTCTCGTCATTCTCGTCGTTCCTCCCTTATTCTCAAGTGTTCTCGATTCTTTTCTTGTTCTCTTGAGTTCTTGTTTCACCTCATCCATTTTCCCTTCCGTCTCGGTCCTAAGATCTCGAGACGAGATCTCTTGTTAGTGGAGGAGTGTTGTAACGCCCCGGATTCGATGCGCCAGGTGTCTTCCAGTTATTCGCCGTCGTTGCCTTGTTATTTGCTTGCGTGTTGCATTTTATCATGTCATCATGTGCATTTCATTTTGCATACGTGTTCGTCTCATGCATCCGAGCTTTTTCCCCGTTGTCCGTTTCGCGATCCGGCACTCCTATGTCATCCGGCGTCCCCTTTTGTCTTTCATTGTGAGCGGGTGTTAAACTTTCTCGGAATGGCCCGAGGTTTGCCAAGCGGCCTTGGTATACCACCGGTAGACCGCCTGTCAAGTTTCGTGTCATTCGGAGGTCGTTTGATACTCCAACGGTTAACCGGGTAACCGCAAAAGCCCCTTCTCTTTGCAGCCCAACACCCCTTTCAAAGTGGCCCAAAACCCAGCAAACTCCCATCTATGCTCTCAATCGTTCGATCACGATCGTGTGGGCGAAAACCGCTCCTCATTTGGACTCTCCTAGCTCCCTCTACCTATAAATATGTGCCCCTCCCCGAAATTTCGGATCAAACCCTAGATTTTCCCCTCCGCGCCGCGCCGGACGCGTCCGCCGCCCCGCAGCCACGTCGCCCCGACGAATCAGAGCACGCCACGTCGCCTCTGCCGCCGTCTCCTCCAACCGGCCGCCCGCCATCGCCCGCCCCGGCCTCCCGCGCGCGAGCCTGCGGGCCAGATCCGCCCACGGGCCAGGCCGCGCCGCCATGCTCCGCTCCCCGTCGCCGGGCCCGCTTCGCCGCCGCCTCGTCGGCTCGGCGGCGAGCCGCCGCCTCCCCAGCCCGGTGCGCCCGCCGCCTTAAACGTCGCCGCCGTCCGCCCGTCTTCTCCGCCGGCGCGCCTCCTCCGCCTCTCGCCTACGACGTCCGCCTTCGCGCTACTCGCCGCGGCAACCGCCCGACCCGCCGGCCGAGCTTCGCCTCGCCGAGCCGCAACTCCCGGCGCCCGTCCTCGCCCCGACAAGATCCGGCGCCCCCGCGTCGACCCCGGCCGGATCCGCCCGCCCCCGGCCGCCTCCCTCCTCTCCGGCGTCTTCTCCGGCCACCGCGCAGCCCATCTCCGGCGAGCTTCGAAGTCCGTGCCCCGATCTAGAACGAGGTTGACTTTTTCCCCTTCCCCGATTTTGCCCAAGTCCCGAATATTTTTGTTATTTTCATGCCATGTTCGTCGCATCGTATCTCTGCATCCGTAGCTCCGTTTTGCACATGTATTATGTCAAATTGTTCGAATCAACGAGTACTTCTTTTCGTTCCATTGTGCCATGTTCATTTCAGTTCATCTTGATGCCTGAATCTTCGTTGCAAGAGTGCTATATGATGTTAACCTGCTGAAACTTTTATAACTTGATGATTTGTCATTTTTGTTGCATTTGATGTGTGCATCTTATGAGCATGAGCTCTACATGTGTTTTGTGCTATGTCATGCCATCTTCACAGTGGTGCCATCCATGTATTTTGTGGGTCTTGTAGTGAGTGCATCGAGCTTGTTAAGTAGGGTACTTGCTGTTGCTGTTTTGCTAGGCTGATTCTGTTATATTATGATGCTATGTAAACCTGCTGCTACAAGTCAATTTATACATAATCTGGAGATGTTCACTAAGGATGTTTTGTTATACATGTCTTGCTCTATCCACCCATGCCCTTTTTTGCAATTATAGTCTGCTGTAACTTGTTGTGATGTTGCTCTCAAATTGCTAAATAATGTTGATGTCAGCCTGTTAACATGAAGTTCAGTTTTGCCATGTGATTTACTAGTGTTCCATGCACTCTTTGAACTTTATCTTGCCACGCTTAGCTTCATAAACATGTATTATTACTGTTGGTTGCCTTTTCATGCCATGTATTTCTCTGTGGTGAGTGGTTCAAGCTCACCAGCATGCCTACTTATTGTTGTTCCTGCCATGTATGAACGTGTCATATAACTTGCCAGTGCTTACATGGGTGTCATCATATCTTCTGATCCTTTTTGGTCATGGTCAGTAAAGGACTTTTGTTCTATGCAATTAGTAGATTCATGCCATGCCTTTGTTTGCCATGATAAGTTTCTGTAGCATGTTGTTTGATAGCTCTAAACATTGCAACCTGATGTTATTTCTGCAAAGTCTGAAACTGTTAGTATTTGCAATCTTGCCATGTCATTTTGAGCATGTTCTAGTGATTTCTGGAGATAGCTCAGGGTTCATGTTTTGTCATGCTTTACCTGTACTTCATGCCCATGCCTTTTTTTCACGTTGAGATGCTTTAGCATAGTGTTTTGATGCTTGCAATATGCCTAGTTGCTGTTTTGGACAATTTGTCCTTTAAACTTGTATAGAGTGTATGTGTTGATCCGTTGCTCCGTTTTGAGTGTGCTCTATATGAAACTTGCTTAGTTTTGCATGTAGCTTCATGATACCTTGTTGCATCCATATTTTGAGATGTTTGCTTGATGTTTGAATGCATTTTGCATCAATGTCATGCTTATCTTGTTTTGCTCATATCTTCTAGACCGTAGCTCCGAATTAAATGAACTTTATATGTAACTTCACTAGAATCTCGTGCAGATCATCTTGGTGCATCTTAACTTGCATTTTAACAACTTGAACATAAGGTTTATTCAGATCTGGACCAATTTCGAAATTTGCATATGCGGACTTAACGGATTTGTTATATGTTGTTTCCGGCCTCATTTAACTTGCTTTGATGTGCTGCTCTTGTTTGCATCATCTCTTGCCATGAGTAGCCTCATGTAGCTTTGTCATGCATCATGCTTGTTGTGCATCATGTCTTGTCTATGTGTGGTGTGTTTACTTTGTTGTGTGCTTCTTCTCGATAGTTCCCATTTCGTTGCGATCGTGAGGATTCGTTCGTCTACGCTTGGTTCGTCTTCGTGGCTTCATCTTCTTCATGGATGCGTTCTCCTTCCTTGCGGGATTTCAGGCAAGATGACCGTCACCTTGGATCTCACTACTATCATTGCTATGCTAGTTGCTTCGTTCTATCGCTATGCTATGTTATCTACCACTTGCTTATCAAGCCTCCCAAATTGCCATGAACCTCTAACCTTTGTCACCCTTCCTAGCAAACCGTTGATTGGCTATGTTACCGCTTTTGCTCAGCCCCTCTTATAGCGTTGCTAGTTGCAGGTGAAGATGAAGATTGCTCCATGTTGGATTATGTTTATGTTGGGATATCACAATATCTCTTATATTATTAATGCATCTATATACTTGGTAAAGGGTGGAAGGCTCGGCCTTATGCCTGGTGTTTTGTTCCACTCTTGCCGCCCTAGTTTCCGTCATATCGGTATTATATTCCCGGATTTTGCGTCCCTAACGCGGTTGGGTGATTTATGGGACCCCCTTGACAGTTCGCTTTGAATAAAACTCCTCCAGCAAGGCCCAAACTTGGTTTTACCATTTGCCTACCACCTATTACCTTTTTCCCTTGGGAGTAATTAACCCGAGGGTCATCTTTATTTTAGCCCCCCGGCCAATGCTTGTCTAAGTGTTGGTCCAAACTAGAGCCACTTGCGGTGCCACCCCTAGGCAACTTGGGGTATCTTCGGTTGCCGTACGTAGTGTTCATCCGGTGTTGCCCTGAGAACGAGATATGTGCAGCTCCTATCGGGATTGTCGGCGCATCGGGCGGCTTTGCTGGTCTTGTTTTATTACTGTCGAAATGTCTTGTAGCCGGGATTCCGAGACTGATCGGGTCTTCCCGTGGAGAAGGAATATCCTTCGTTGATCGCGAGAGCTTATCATGGGCTAAGTTGGGACACCCCTGCAGGGTTTAAACTTTCGAGAGCCGTGCCCGCGGTTATGTGGCAGATGCGAATTTGTTAATAACCGGTTGTAGTAAACTTGAAGTAAACTCTTCTAAAATACACCAACCGTGTGCATAACCGTGATGGTCTCTTTTTGGGGTGGATCGAGAGGAGAACACGGTTTCTGGGTTATGTGTGACGTAAGTAGGAGTTCAGGATCACTTCTTGATCATTACTAGTTGTCGACCGTTCCTTTGTTTCTCTTCTCGCTCTCATTTGCGTATGTTAGCCACTGTATATGCTTAGTCGCTGCTGCAACCTCACCACTTTACCCCTTCCTATCCCATTAAGCTTTTCTAGTCTTGATACCCATGGTAATGGGATTGCTGAGTCCTCGTGGCTCACAGATTACTACACTAACAGTTGCAGGTACAGGTTTCGCGATGATCATGACGCGAGGGTGATGTTTGCTTGTTTGGAGTTCTTCTTCTGCTTCTTCTTCGATCAGGGGATAGGTTCCAGGTCGGCCTTTGGGCTAAGGTGGTGGATGTCGTTTGAGCTTCTGTTTGTGTTTCATCCGTAGTCGGATGTTGATCTTATGGATGATGTATTTTTGTATTCGTGTGACATTGTATGCCTTATGTATGTATCCCCGTCTATTATGTAATGTTGATGTAATGATATGCACCTTGCAAAAGCGTTTTAATATGCGGGTCTATCCTTGGTGGGACCTTCGAGTTCCTTTTGGATAGGGTCAAATATTGGGCGTGACAGTAGGCGCGCCCTCCACCCTCGTGGGCCCCTCGTGGCTCCCCTGACCGACATCTTTTGCCTATATATACTCATATACCCAAAAACATCCGAGAGCACCACGAAACCCTATTTCCACGGCCGCAACCTTCTGGACCCATGAGATCCCATCTTGGGGCCTTTTCCAGCGCTTCGTCGGAGGGGGAATCGATCATGGAGGGTTTCTACATCAACACCATAGCCTCTCTGATGATGTGTGAGTAGTTTACCACAGACCTTCGGGTCCATAGTTATTAGCTAGATGGCTTCTTCTCTCTCTTTGAATATCAATACAAAGTTCTCCTCGATTCTCTTGGAGATCTATTCTTCTTTTTGCGGTGTGTTTGTCGAAATTTGATGAATTGTGGGTTTATGATCAAGATTATGTATGAACAATATTTGGTTCTTCTCTGAATTCTTATATGTATGATTTGTTATCTTTGCAAGTCTCTTCGAATTATCAGTTTGGTTTGGCCTACTAGACTGATCTTTCTTGCAACGGGAGAAGTGCTTAGCTTTGGGTTCAATCTTGCGGTGTCCTTCCCCAGTGACAGCAGAGGCAGCAAGGTACGTATTGTATTGTTGCCATCGAGGATAAAAAGATGGGGTTCATATCATATTGCTTGAGTTTATCCCTCTACATCATGTCATCTTGCCTAATGCGTTACTCTGTTCTTATGAACTTAATACTCTAGATGCATGCTGGATAGCGGTCTATGTGTGGAGTAATAGTAGTAGATGCAGAATCATTTTGGTCTACTTGTCACGGACGTGATGCCTATATACATGATCATGCCTACATATTCTCATAAGTATGCACTTTTCTATCAATTGCTCGACAGTAATTTGTTCACCCACCGTAATACTTATGCTATCTTGAGAGAAGCCACTAGTGAAACCTATGGCCCCCAAGTCTATTTTCCATCATATAAGTTTCCAATCTATTTTATTTTGCAATCTTTACTTTCCAATATATATCATAAAAATACCAAAAATATTTATATTATTATCTCTATCAGATCTCACTTTTGCAAGTGGCCGTGAAGGGATTGACAACCCCTTTATCGCATTGGTTGCAAGGTTCTTATTTGTTTGTGTAGGTACGAGGCGACTTGTGTGTAGTCTCCTACAGGATTGATACCTTGGTTCTCAAAAACTGAGGGAAATACTTACGCTACTTTGTTGCATCACCCTTTCCTCTTAAAGGGAGCTCAAGAGGTAGTAGCTTAACAAACAGTTGGTGCTCTTCGTGCCTTCGTGCACGTTTATTAGACCTATGCTCCAATAGCTATGTTAATAACCTGCCTTGGATGTCTTGTCTTTGCCTGTCATGCAGTATTGCCTAGCACCATCCTTTGAATAAGTGCGTCCATCTGATATTTTGACGCATAAGCTATATGGGGTTGTAATAATAACCCAACAACTCACCAAGTGGCGACTTATAGTCGTAACGTTTGATTGTTGATAATAAATATAAGGGTTATTAACCCAGTGGCTCATGGCCCAAATAAGCTCAATTTTGATCAATGCTAACCTGGAGTCCTTTTGACCTGGTGACTTCTAGTCTGTGCGTAAATATGATCAAGAGCAAAAAATCCCTGCAAAGAAAGAAATAGAGAATAAAAACATGTATATCACAATATTGAAGAGTCGGCTTTAAGGGCTCGACAAAAAGATCGGCTTTCAACGCTCGAGTCTTGCTTCAAGGAAGCTTGGCATGATAGCCTTGGTTTATTTTTACTTCCTGTAAGCCGGCTCTCACGTGACATAAGCCGCCATTTTAACCTTGACTAGTTCAGGTTCATAAATATTGATTGTCAAGAGTACGGCGGGTCACCTTTTCGGAGATGCATCAAGCAAACAGGTAGGTTTATCCTCGCTTTCTGTAAGCCAGCTCTCACATGACTTAAGCCATCGTTTTAGCCTTGACTAGTTCAGGGTCATAAAGATTGATTGTCAAGAGTACGCTGGGAGGTCACCTTTTGGAGTAGCATCAAGCAGTCAGGCAGGTTTAACCCATATGGTGGCGTTTATTTGCCGGTCAAGAGGGTAAGATAGCTAAACTCAGGGCCGTCTCCAGAAATTTGGGGGCCCGGGACGAAAATCAAAATAGGGCCCTATTTTTTAAACCATATATAACTGAAGAAGTAATGCAAGTAAAGCACACTCTCACTTAATGATTTAACTTCAAATATATCTTATTGTTACAATATTTAGGAAATTTATCAAATATTAACGGTAAAATAGTAAATATGGTACTAGAGGAATACACTTATAAACTAACCTCATTTTATACCAAAAAGCAGCATTCTTCTAGTATTTCTTGATATGAAATCTTTGATCAAATCTTCATAATTAATCTTCTCCAAGACATCATTTTCAAGTGATATTGTCACCAATCCATTCATTATTTCTTGTGTCATTGTAGACGCAAGTCGGATTTCAACAACTTGAGTTTAGAAAAGCTCCTTTCCGCAGATGCAACTATCACAGGAATGGTTAACAAAATTATGTATGTGATAACAACATTAGGATAGATTAAGGAACGCTTCTTCAAAAAGTTCAAAATATCAAGTGGGCCCATAGATTTATGAAGTGAGCCCTGCAGAAAAAGTAGCTCCCAAAACAATTCAAGTCCATCAATATCTTTATGTTCTCCACTCTTAAGTGCATCTTCAAGATTAACACATGCAGCCAGTAAACTCTTGTCATCCAAGGATCGTAGCCTATCTGAAGTAAACAAGAAACCAAATATTTTTTCATACCCCTCATACTGGTCAAATCTCGTGTTAAGTGAAACTATAGCTTGATCAATAATATGCAGAAAATAATTGACCCTAAATGACTCCTCTACTGATTGTGAAACAATAGATGGATCATTTGCACCCTCACCAAATTGCCTTTTTCTCTTGATTTTACGCTTGGTGCAGAACTCTGGATTAATATCCATCTTGTTGGGGATATTACTACTGGGCGTAAACCGGCCAGGACAGGCCGGGTTAACTTCATCAGTAGTCAAGTATACTTGAAGCCCGTGAGGATATTCTATAAGGGCCCAAGGCCCGGAACCGGTTAAAGGCTTGTAGCCGTGAACCGGCATTAGTATGTAACTTGTGTTGTAAGTTAGAAATACTAGAGACCGAACTGGACACGTCTATGAGCCAGTCTCGGGACTCTGCAAACCGACGGGCATCACCCATGTATATAAGGGGACGACCCGGTGGCGATTCAGGACAACAGAAAACAACTCGAGACTTAGGCATCGAAACCCCCATCAATTCCATCACAACTAGACGTAGGCTTTTACCTTCATTGAAGGGGCCGAAGTAGTATAAACTCTCTTGCGTCCTTGTGTCCGCTTTAACCCCTTCAAGCTAACCCGTAGCGATGGCTCCACGACTAAGTCCTTTCATGAGGACATCTGCCGTGACAAAACCACGACAGTTGGCGCCCACCGTGGGGCTTTCGCACGATGGTTTCAAGTTCTTGGAGCGCAACTTCGAAGGACTCAAGGGTTACGCTGTGGGCCGGATGACCAAGAGTCGTCGCGGCAAGCTCTACATCGACGATTCAGGCTGGGGCCCCGAGGCCGGCTCAATTGAGTACAGGTACCGGGTCCCCTTTGGTGGCATACACGTCTTCATCGGCAAGATCGGTGAACCGGGCCCTGAGCCGGACATCTGCACCGACTTCGTCGAAACGGCTCAGCTTGCGAGATCTGCCCAGGTTAAACCGGCCATGAAGCGTGCCTTCGTGGGAGTCATCCACGGAGGAGAATATGAAGATGGATCGGCATCTGGTAGCAAGACCGTCGTTTATTCCTGCGACGTGTCCTCAACCGGAGAAACCGAATCATTGTATCAACTGCAAGACGACCGTATTGGGGGCTGCTCCGATGGTGACAGTATTCCGGATCCCTCTGATCTGCCCAACTGGGTTGGAATATTCATGGCAGGTACGCAGGCGGCTGTCCACTCTTCGACTGCAGCAGTAATGTTCTCCGGATCAGCAGCGGCGGCAGCGGCCGGGGCAGGAGGCTCTGTGCGCCCGCCGGCTCAAGTTTTATCTGATTTGTTTGATGCGTTGGTTGTGCTTATGGCAGAGGCTAACCCGGCGGACCAGGACGCCCACAACATGGAGATTGCAAAAGTGAGGGAACAGATCACTCAGGCCAAGGCCGACCTAGCAGCTGAGAACAACAGGATGGTCGCAGAGCGGACCGCTTTGGATGCGCAGGCCTATAGGCTTATGCTGACCAGAACGTGTCGCATGAAGTCTTGAAAAGGAAGCATAGGTCTCGCCTGCCGACGGGTTTCGATGCCAGAAACCTTTTTAGTACCCCAGGAGCAGGGACTAGTAACCTGCCATGGCTAAACCGGGCGGAGGCCCCTGGGCCGGGTGCGCCGGTTCACCCTCGCTTGATGGAGCCGCCTCGACAGAATAATATCGTACCTCAGCCTGTCCAGACAGCTCCAGGTCATTATTTCAATCCAATGGACAATCTTATCGCCGCCTCTTCATGGCTGGAGGCCATCCCGATTGAAGGTGATTCTCCGCAAGCGATGGAGACGCGCCGGGTTAAGGAACTTCTTCGAACAGCCTTGGTCAGCAGGAAGCATATTCATATAGCCGTGACCGAATTCATTCCACCCCCCGTCCAAGCCGGAGTTACAGCAGGCGGATGGATGATCCGGCCGTATCCAGTAATGCACGGAACCGTGAAGCGCCCCGTGGCCATAACCTGGTGGGTGATGCTCAGGAAGTGGTGGACCGGGCCCGAGCATGAAGGGATGCTGAGTTAGCAGCACAACATGAGGCTCGTCAGCTTAGGCCGGTTCGTCCAACCACCTCGATCGAGCTAGGAGTTACTTCTAGTTCTTTGGGAGTGCCTTGTCTTGTCCCCGCTTTACGCAATGTGCGCCTGCCCAAGGATTTCAAGGGCCCGCGCAAGGTGCCAAATTACACGGTCGATTTGTCTCCGGAAGCATGGGTAGAGAGCTATGAGATGGCCATGGAGATGCTTGATGTAGATGAAGCGGCATGTGCAAAGTATTTCACCATGATGCTTGAAGGGACAGCCCGTATTTGGTTAAAGAGCTTACCAGCCAATTCTATCAGTTCATGGGCCCAGTTGCGAGCCCGGTTTATCCAGAATTTCAAGGATACATGTAAGCAGCCCATGTCTATAGTGGACTTGGCGGCCTGTGTCCAGGAGGAAGGAGAGTCAACAACCTACCGGGTTGGCCGAGTCTCGAAATTTTGCACTCATCGATCAGTATCAACGCCGACTCATGGTTATAACTTTGGAAAGCAACTGCCGGTTTAAACCTCTGAAGTTGAAATTGGGGCGGATGAAGCGGCATTGCAACGATATGGGGACCCTCATGACTGCGTTAGTGAAGTATGCTGATTCTGATGGTACCAAGGATCCCGAGTCTGATGATGACAAGACAGGGAAGGGAAAGAAGAACAGTAACTCCAAGGGACAGCAACACAACACAACAGGTCATGGTAGCGGAGGCAAGCGTAAAGTGGATGGCAGCATGGACTTTGTGGCTAATACTAGCGCGCAGGAGGGGCCGATGGCGGAAGGGTAAACCACCAAATCACGGTGGAGCTCCAAACCCCAACCCGGACCGCTGACTTATCTATTAAACCAGCCTGTCCAAAGCACGGGACGAAGGATACGCCACCACCCACCTTTGGAAGGATTGCTATATTATGCAGGAGTTCAAAATTCTAATGCTTTCTGTATGATCACGGATCAGGTGGTGGCTCGGGATCCGGATTCCATGGGCCGGGTCACTTTGTGGAGGAAATGCCGGTTCGGCTTCAATGGAGATCAGGTGGACATAACAATCAAAACAATCGAATAGCTGTGGTGTTTACAATCAGCAGCAGCAAATGGGCTATCAGAGCAATCCAAAGCAGTTGAATAGCGGGCAATATCATGTATTCACCACTAGCTTAAACAAGCTAGACCAGAAGCTTCACAAGCGAGCAGTGAATTCTGTTGAACCGGCCGTGCCTCGTTATTTACGCTAGTCCGAACAGCCAATCATATGGAGCAGAGAGGATCACCCGCCCCGGGTTGACAATCCGGGTCAGTTAGCGTTGGTGGTGGCACGTCAGGTGGGAGGTTATAAGTTCACCAAGGTGCTCATGGATGGAGGAAGCAGCATCAATATCTTATGCTATGAGACCTTCCTCCGTATGGGGTTAACAGACAAGAATCTTAAACCGTCCAATACGGTATTCCATGGTATGGTACCTGGTAAGTCAGCATATCCCGTTGGCAAGATAGCTCTGGAGGTGGCCTTTGGAGATGATCATGATTCCAGGTCAGAAACATTGATTTTTGAGGTGGTGAAGATCCGGAGCCCATACCACACTTTATTTGGGTGGCCGGCTTATGCCAAGTTTATGGCACGGCCGTGTTATATTTATCTCTAGCTCAAGATGCCGGGTCACAAGGGGAACATAACCGTTCATGGAAGTCGCAAGATTGCCTTGGAGTGTGAAGAAGGTGATGCGGCCTATGCAGAGTCGGTTTGTGCCACGGAAGAGTTGAAGTACTACAAGGATAATGTTGATCCAGCGGACATGACTCCGTTGAAGAAACCAACCACAGAGCATGATCCGGCTTTAAAGTTCAAATCGGTGGCTGAGACTAAGCTTGTTGACTTTGTACCGGGCGATTCGTCCAAGAAGTTTAGTATCAGCACCAACTTGGATCCAAAATAGGAAAGCGCGCTCATCGAGTTCATCCGTGAGAACCGGGACATTTTTTCATGGAAGCCTTTTGACATGCCAGGTGTACCGAGTGAACTCGCTAAGCACACTCTTAATGTTGATCATAAGTACAAACCGGTGAAGCAGTTTCTCTGCCGGTTCAACGAAGAAAGGCGCAAAGCTATTGGAGAGGAAGTGGTCAGGCTCTTAGCGGCTGGCTTTATTGTTGAAGTGTTCCATCCTGAATGGCTGGCTAATCTGGTGCTGGTCCTTAAGAAAAATGGCACCTGGCGCATGTGTGTGGATTACACAGATTTTAACAAGGCTTGTCCAGCAGATCCTTTTGCCCTCCCCCGCATCGATCAGATTATTGATACTACGGCAGGTTGTGAGCGTTTGAGTTTTCTGGATGCATATTCTGGTAATCATCAGATCAAGATGGCAGTTAAGGACAAGGAGAAGACGGCGTTCATAACCCCCTTTGGAGCCTTCTGCTATGTATCTATGCCCTTTGGGCTCAAGAGTGCTCAGGAAACTTATCAACAGTGTGTACAAAATTTCCTTCATAAGCAGATCGGCCGTAATGTACATGCCTATGTGGATGATATTGTGGTTAAGTCAAGGGAAAAGGAGACTCTGGTTGATGATTTGAAGTAAACCTTTGATAACCTACGGACATACAAGATGATGCTCAACCCGGCCAAGTGTGTTTTTGGTGTACCGGCAGGCAAGTTATTGGGTTTTCTGGTGTCCAACAGGGGAATTGAGGCTAATCCGGAGAAGATCACAACTATCACCTCTCTGGCTACACCGAAATGTATCAATGATGTCCAGCACTTGGCAGGCCGGATTGCCGCGTTGAGCCGGTTTATCAGCCGCCTCGGTGAGAAGGCGATCCCTTTGTATCAGATGCTGAAGAAAGCAGATCCCTTTGTCTAGAGTCCAGCCATTGATAAGGCGTTGGAGGATTTAAAGCGGCAGCTAGCCAATCCGCATGTTCTTGCTGCTCCGATTGATAAGGAACCATTGCTACTTTATGTGGCAGCTAATGCTCGTGCAGTCAGCGTAGCTATCATGGTGGAGCGCAAAGAGGCGGGCAAGGAATATCCGGTTCAGCGTCTGATTTACTATATCAGCGAGGTGCTTATTGAGTCCAAGCAAAGATACCCGCATTGGCAGAAGCTGGTGTATGGAGTTTTCATGGCGAGCCGGAAGCTTAAGCAATACTTCCAGGGACATCCCATCACGGTGGTTATCTCTGCTCCTTTGGGAGATATAATTCAAAACAGGGAGGCACCTGGCCGGATTGCCAAGTGGGCTATAGAGCTTGGCCCGCACGGTTTGAAATACGTGCCTCGGACGGCGATCAAATCTCAAGCATTTGTGGATTTCATCAATGATTGGACGGAATACAAGCACCTGAAGAAAATCCGGATCACACCTACTGGACTATTCATTTTGATGGGTCCAGGCAATTGGAGGGCTCGGGGGTTGGAGTCGTATTAACTTCCCCACGAGGTGATAAGTTTTGTTACGTTCTCCGTTTAATGTTCCCTTGTACTAACAATGCAGCTGAGTACGAAGCTTTACTCCACGGTCTCCGGATGGCTAAGGAGATGAATCTTAGCCGAGTTAAGTGCTTCTGTGACTCGGACCTGGTGGCCCAACAAGTGTCTGAACTTGGGATTCTAAGGACCCGCTCATGGCAGCATACCGTCGTGAGGTGGATATTATCGCAGGCCACTTCAAGGGATATCAAGTGGATCACGTGGACAGACGAAAGAACGCAGCGGCGGATGCTTTAAGCCGGCTGGGCTCTCAGCGTAAACCGGTCCCGCCTAATGTTTTCTTGGATGTCCTGCATAACCCGTCGGTCAAGCTCCCTGGCGAAGAGGATTTGGCTATTCCTAATCCGGAGGCTCATTTGGTGGCGGCTCTGCATGTTATTCCGGATTGGACGGTTCCTTATGTAGCGTACATGAACCGGGGCGAGTTACCAGAGGATGAGACGCTGGCCAGACTGATAATCCGGCGATCCAAGTCCATGACTATCGTCAATGGCAAGCTGCATCATTGTAGTGTGTCAGGAGCGTTTCAACATTGTGTGTCGCCAGAGGAAGGTTGTGAGATGTTGCGCGAAATCCACGAAGGAGATTGTGGTCACCACGCCGGTTCAAAATCTCTGGTGGCTAAGGCGTTTCGTCACAGTTTCTATTGGTTGACTACTCATGCTGATGCGGAGGACCTGGTTAGGCAATGTGACGGCTATCACAAGTTCTCAAGACGCGCCCATGTGCCGGCTCAAGAATTGAGGATGATTCCAATTACTTGGCTGTTTGCGACTTGGGGGCTGGATATGGTTGGGCCTTTCAAACGGTCCAAGGACAAGAAGACCCACCTCTTGGTGGCGGTTGACAAGTTTACAAAGTGGGTGGAAGCGGAGCCCGTCGCTAAGTGTGATGCAGCCACGCCGGTTCAATTCATTAAAAAGGTGATTTTCGGTTTGGCTTTCCACACAATATCATTCTGATAATGGTACCAATCTGTCTAAGGGTGCTATGAAGGAGTTACGTGAACGTGAGCACATCCGCTTGACGTTTCATCGATGGCTCACCCATACCCAATGGCCAAGCAGAGAGAGCTAGCCAAGAGATCTTACGAGGCATCAAACCCCGGCTTATGGTTCCTTTGCAGCGGACACCGGGTTGTTGGGTTGAGGAGTTACCATCTGTATTATGGAGCATCGATACTATGCCCAACAGATTGACAGGATACACACCGTTCTTCATGGTCTATGGAGCGGAGGCGGTTCTCTCCAGTGATATCCGTCATGATTCACCTCGTGTAGCAGCTTATGTTGAAGGGGACAACGAGGTAGCACGGCAAGACGCTTTGGACCTATTGGATGAGGAGCGTGACATTGCAGCTACCCGTTCGGCGATCTACCAGCAGGATCTTCGTCATTATCACAGTCGCTGAGTTAGAACCAGGACCTTTCAAGAAGGATATTTGGTGCTCCGGCTCATCCAAGACCAAACTGATATGCACAAGCTATCCCCACCTTGGGAGGGACCTTTCGTGGTCAGCAAGAATCTGCACAACGGGTCATACTATCTGATTGATATTCGAGAGCATAAAGACTCACGTACATTAGAGCAGGAGACCAACAGGCCGTGGAACATAGCTCATCTTCGGCCCTACTATACTTGAGCCATAGGCTCTACTTATGTACATATTATGACAATGTATATATTATGATCAATACAACAAACCGGAGCCTTAGCTAAAGCAGGGTCTCTGTTATTTTTACATCATGAGTGGTTACACAGAGTTTTTATCTTAAAGCGGTCTCCGGTTTACCCCTTGAGTTAGCTTTTTAACAAAGCTTTATATCATGTCACTTGGGGGCTTGGTCGTGTCCGAAATGCAACACCTTTTGATAGGCGAAAGCCACGAGATCACTTGGGGACTTGGTCACATCTGAACTAGTCACGCCTCTTGATCGGTCTAAGGCCACAGAATCACTTGGGGGCTTTGGTCGAACCCGAACCATCGCTACACCTCTTGATCGGCGTAATGCCACTGCATCATTTGGGGACCTGGCTGACATGAACCATAGCTACGCCTATTGGGGGCTTGGTCGTGTCCGACCATGGTAATGCCACTTGATCGGCTCAAACAGCCTTTTTCGCAAAAGATTTTGTCTTTACCTTTGCTTGAAATTTGTTTGTCTTTTTGCATATTTCTCTTGTTGTGTTCTTAAACCGACAATTATTAAACCGATTCGACTGTCAGTTGACAGGACACGGTTTGTTTTTCATCCGGAGACACTTTTGCCCGGTTTGATTTTTGATAAACATCCTATTATGGAGTAACACCGGTGTTCATCATAACCCGGAACGGTTTACCTGATAAACCGACCCTATATACACAGGAGCTGTTCTCTCCTCCAGCAGAGCGGGTTTCTTACAACTCCGCTTCAAGATTGGCACAACCAACTTCATGCCCAACGATGGCAGGTATCATACATTCCCATATTTTCTCATGTGTTTAATCTAAGGTATTATCTCTGATTTCACATACATAGATATGATGACCCGCCTGGTTATACAACCACAATGGCGTTTTAAGCTTTTTTGCTACAGACAACAATTTAAGCATTGGTGATTCAACGGAGGCATAAGTTGCAATAAATATGCACGAAGGCATATCAACACAAAGTGTGGCAGCTAATCTATTACAAGGCAACACGGAGCCCAAATAAGATAATTGTTTTTCTGCATAACATAAGAAAGCAGTAATGTAAATTGGCCTCTGGTTCATGCTTGGTCGCCAGCTTGGCCTGATGGTTGCGGGTCATCCTGCGCCGCTTCAACTTCTGATTCCCTACCCAGCGGCTGGAAGTCAACAGTTGTCCAGTCGATTCCCATTAATGCTTGGAATACGGCTTCATCATTGATCAACAATGACAGTTCAATATCAGGAGCGTAAGTATGCTTACGGATTGGCGGTATAAGGTTCTCCGCTTCAGGAACGGTGCAGGCACTCGTTTATTTTCTCCATCATATTGGGCTTGATAGTGAGACAGATTTGCCTCTTCAACCAATTGGCAAGCCAAAGGGCGCACTTCCCGTTTATCGTTCGGAGATCCTCTTCGCTGAATTCTGTCCCGTCTTCCTTCAAGCTTGGGAAGCCCTGCGCCGCTTCAACAGGATCAAAATCCAGCACCTGTGCTTTGGCCCGGATTAAAGCGTTTATGGCACGGTTCTAGGAGCAGAGTTCTTTAATTTTTCAAACCGGCAGGAAGCATTGACAACCTTTTAAGGGTGTCCTGGATCAAGGTCGGTGCTCGGTTGTTATGAGAAGCGGTCTTGAAAGATTCATTGCGCACCAAAGATAGAGTTGCTCTATCAATGTATAAGAGGCTTTCAATTTCTTCCGCACATCTGATCCCAAGTGGCCAATACGTGTTCCTATATCATTATGTCAGAAATCAAAAAAGGCTTACCAAAGACAGCGGCGGTCATGGCGTGCACTTGCCGCTTTACACTGGTCAGTTCATCCACCACCGGTTTAAGGGCAGCTTCAACATTTTCTGCCCGTTGAGTTAAAGCGGCCTTTTTAGTGGCCCAATCTGCCCGCTCCTTGTTGAAGCCCTCCTTAAGCTTTTCCATGACGCTTAAAGCGCTGGTTAATTCATTCTTTGCTTTGGAGGTTTCAACTTGCTGGGATTTCAGGTTTTCTTGGAGATCAGCGATTTGGTTTTCTTTCTTGCTCAGATCAGCCTACATACGGATAATCATTGGATAAAGCTTAAGGAGCAGAGTTGAAGTACCAACCCCATAACAAGTTATGTCCTTGGTACTTGGGGGCTAATGCATATTTGCTTTTCATCCTACAAATTCAATATAAAGTCCCAAGCTCAATACAAGTATTCAGTTTGGCACTTCGGGGCTAATGCCTAATTGCTTTGTCCTTGAGGGATACTGGATTTCTTATGATATAAAAGTCCCGGTTTAACTATGTTAAGTTGAACCGGCCCTTGGGGGCTACTTTCCCAAAAAGTACAGCTTTGCTCAGGATTGTATTGAGAAGTCCCGGTTTAAGTTCACATCTTAAAACTGTCACTTGGGGACTATTAGAGCTGACAGATTGAAATATACAAGCAGAGAGTCATGGAATTTACCTCATATTTGTCCTTCATCATACTTACCAGACCGGCTTCATAATCACGGATGGTATATAACCGGTTCAGATAACCGGAATGAAGATCTTGGGGATTCAAAGCGGCATAAGTTGCCAAATCGGCATTCCACTTGCCTTTACCAAACGCGGTAAATTCATCCTTTGCAGTGGTTCTTGGACAAGGCGACAGGATTACCTGGCTCGGAATGGCCAAAGCCAGTAATAACAACATCGTCATCTTTGGCTTCGCCGGTTCGCACTGGGGTCGCCGGTTTATCCGTATGCTTTGGTGGACTCGCTGTCTTGTCAGTTTGAGCAGGACTCGTGGGTTGATTTGAAGGGCCGGTGGTATCAACATGTGCCTCTTCAAAGATAACATCATGATCTTGCAATGGTGGGTCGGTCAGCATATCATCCTGGATGTGTTCCTCGAGATTTGGTATTTGGGTCGGTTCAGGAGCATCGTCTTCTGCCGATTTGTCCAGGCGAGCTTTATTGCTTGGCCTAGGGTTGGCCCTGAAAGGAAAAAGATGGATCAATCCAATGAACATTGAAAGTGGTATACCAGACAGCATTATCAGGAATATGGCTCACCCAAGCACTGTCTTGAGTGGTGGGAGTTGGGTGCCTGTCGACTCGCCAGAGGAAGAATGAGAAGTCACACGATAATCGGAGTCGGATGGATTAAGAGGTTGACGAATGCAACCCGCTTTAGGATAAGCATTGACGAAACAGTTTAGAGACCTTCGAACGGCGTTTCGAACCGGACTGTTCGGTAAACCGTGGAGGTGACTACTGGCTGCTGTCTTTGGGTTGCGTGACGAGCTTCATGCTGTTGTGTCTTCATAAGAAAGTTTCGATCCAAGTAAGCAAGAGGATGAGACAATTTAACTTTCCGCTTTGCGACGGATTTTCTTTGAAGGTAAAGGGTTTGAATCGGAAGAAAGAGTGATTACCTCTACAACATCAAGATGACTAGCTTCAAAGATCATCCACGGCAATAATCATTATCAATAAGGCGTGTCTAAAATAGACCAAGTGAGTCAAGTTCTATCACAAGATCCGGATTACCCACATCATCGCCAATTTGGTGGATTGGAGGAGGCAGTGGTTTTCTTTCTATTTGCTGGTTTCTTCACAACTTTGGTCTTGGGCCGGGTTATTGCCACTGGTTTCTCTTGTTGAGTCTTCCTGCTCCAAAATGGATCATCACCCTATTTGAAAGATGTTAATATCAACAAATAGTACTTAAACATAGTCAGATTTTATAAAGGCATAAGATATGAGTCTTACGGCTGGCGGTTTGTTAATGGAAGAAAAAGGAGCCAGGGCGGTTTGGGCGCAAGCAGCTTCCGGTTCGTTTAACATCCTCTTAACAGCCTCAGTAACTTCATCGTCTGTTAGCTGGATCTCCATATGCCGTAGAGGGTCTTTCACATCTTCTGTGTATTTGCACATCAAACCGGAGCCTTGAGGCTTAGGGGCAGTATACTCCAAGATATCCAGCAGCAAGCAAGATCAACTCCTGTCAACCCGTTGGCCATAAAGGCCCGGAGCTTGGATAGGTGAGGGGCATATTTGCTTCTTTCCTTAGCAGTCAGTCTGTGAGGGAGGGGATGTGTGTTGCTTAGCCGCTCCGGACGGTAACCCGGTAAAGGATTTTCTCCCTCAGGAGAGGTATCTTTGAACTAAAACCATGTTGAATTCCACTCTTTGGTATGGCTGTGCAGTTTGGCGTGAGGGTAAGTGACCTCTTTCCGCTTTTGAATCGCCACACCACCCAACTCAGTGTTGGGACCGTCAGAAAATTCAGTGCGGCGGTTTAGATGGAAGCAATCTCTGAACAATTCAACTGTGGGCTCGTCTTGAAAGAACACCTCACAGAGCACTTGAAAGTGACAGATATTGGTTATGGAGTTGGGGCCAATGTCTTGTGGACGCAGTTGGAAGTTGGCCAAGACATCCCGATAAAACTTTGAACCGGTGGACTGAAGCCCCGGCTAAATGATCAGCAAAAATAACAACTTCTCCATCCTTGGGTTACGAGAACTCTCCGGCCGAGGACCCTCCGATGAATGACGTCTTTTTGCCTAAAGCGCCCGGTGCGGACTAAGTTATCGATTGCGTTTGAGTCACTCGAGAAGGGACCCAATTACACTCGTACACTTGCTTGGACATGGTGCAATCTGCAAAGCAGTAATACCGGTTCAAGAATATGTTGGAAGGCTTTATATTGATACATTCATTGTTAAACCGGAAGAAGTTACTTATAAACCGGATTTTTGAAAGGTGGCATTACATAACTAGGAAATCCTGGCGGTTCACCCAATTACACAAAGTTGTTGAAGACGAAGTTATTTGCTGAGGATTGACATGAACCTGTTCAAATCAATCTGGGGCCTAATGTTGGGGATATTACTACTGGGCGTAAACCGGCCAGGACAGGTCGGGTTAACTTCATCGGTAGTCAAGTATACTTGAAGCCCGTGAGGATATTCTATAAGGGCCCAAGGCCCAGAACCGGTTTAAGGCTTGTAGCCGTGAACCGGCACTAGTATGTAACTTGTGTTGTAAGTTAGAAATACTAGAGACCGAACCGGACACGCCTATGAGCCGGTCTCGGACTCCATAAACCGACAGGCGTCACCCATGTATATAAGGGGACGACCCGCGGCGATTCAGACAATGTAAAACAACTCGAGACAAAGGCTAAGCATGATTGCTCCCTAGTCATCGAAACCCCCATCAATTACATCACAACTAGACGTAGGCTTTTACCTTCATCGAAGGGGCCGAACTAGTATAAACTCTCTTGCGTCCTTGTGTCCGCTTTAACCCCTTCAAGCTAACCCGTAGCGATGGCTCCACAACTAAGTCCTTTCATGGGGACATCTGCCGTGACAAAACCATGACACATCTCCTTTGCAATTTCTTTTGCAGCTTCCAATGCTTTTGAAAAGCCAGATTCTCTATACTTTGGGAAGAAATAAATCAAGCCCTTTACAGACTCAATAGCAATATCAATAAGCCTATCCTTTGACTGCAACTCTTTGATGATCAAATTAACAGCTCATAGTATTTCATACCATATGATTATTGGCACTAAGAATTCAAAGTCACAAAGATTATTTTCTGCCAATGATTGAGCATCACTACTTGTCGATGGATCTTTATCATTTTCAGCCACTTGTAGTAGAGCCTCCCTTATTTCTGGTAGTTGAATCCTTATAGCCTTAACACTATCAACACAACTCTCCCACCTTGTAGATGACAATGACTTGAGAGTCACTCCTGATATGTTATTTTTGAGAATTTTCCATCTTTTAGTAGAGTTAGCAAATGTTGTGTAGATGTTGGATAACTCCAAACAAATTGGATGCTTTACGACAAGACTTTGCTGTTTCACATATTGTCAAATTCAGACTATGAGAACCACAAGCTGAATAAAAATCTCTCGATTTATTTTCAAGACTTTACTTTGTACCCCTGATGTATTACCTTCATATTTGACCCATTATCATATCATTGCTCTCTCAGATTGTCAATATCAAGGGCAAGAGGTTTTAATTCATTTTTTAGAGCATCAAACAATCCTTGTCCAGTGGTATCATTCACATCCAAAAAACCTAAGAATGATTCTTCAATGCAAAAAGAACCTGAAGATGCATCAACATACCTAATTATCAAAGACATCTTCTCTTGGTGGCTTCTTTTACCTTCTTAACAATTTCAGACCTGATTGCAGCAACGAGCAAATTTATTAGTTCATTCTGGATGGAAGGACCGAGATAATGATCACGGATTTTATCACTTGTGATGCGGTCAACATGTTCTTTTATAACTGGGTCAAATTATACCAACATTTGAACCAATCCTAAGAAATTTCCATTAATATCTTGTTACACCTTGCTATTACTGCCACGGAATGCTATATTATGTTCCGCAAGAAATTTCACAATCAAAAGAATCCTGAGCAAAACCTTTCATCAATGCTCCCTTTACCTTTCAAGTTCTTGCTGAGCAACTTTATCAATTGTTTGATTCTTCTCCAACCTGAGGCGCAAACCATACCAACTACTCATATTTGTGACATGTTCTCTACCATTTTCATGCACTTTGAGTCTACAGATAAGATGATGCTAGTCACTGAAGCCATCATTTGCTAACTGACCTCTCACATGTCCCTTCCTTAATAATTTGCAGCAAAAACAAAATACTTTGTCAAGCTCTTTGTTGTACACAGTCCACTCTCTATCACACTTTTCTCCATTCGAGAGAACTCTAGTGTACTCTAGTGCAGAAAACCTTCTACCAAATTTGTCTGTAGGACCATGCTCAATAGACAAGTCTCTTTTAGGACCTTTTTGCACCAAAATATCAATCATTGTAGGATCAAGTGCATCCCATGTTGTTGGATCAAATATATCTGGTTGAACAGAATTATTTGTGTTATCAGCAATATTAGCATTATTACCTTCAGCAGCATATTAGCACCTTCATCGACATGATTAGAATCATCACCTTCAGCAGCAATATTAGCACCTTCATCAACATGATTAGAATCATCACCTTCGTCAACATTGTTAATATCATCACCTTCATCAGTTTCACCAATGTGAGCCTCAGCCTCTTTTGGATCACCACCAGGTGCATCATCAATATTAGCATCTACAGTTTGGTTTTCATAATTGGGTTGAGGTTCTTTCACAACAAATTTATCGGGAGCACCCTTTTGTTTTTGAGTATCTTCTTTTACTTTTTGTTTCTTCCTTCGCTTTGAAGCACCAGAATCATACCTCCTTCCTGGATGCATGATTCTTTCTGTTTAATAAGACAAACATATCTGGCTCAATTCAATCTCTGAGAATTATAGTTGTAAGAAAATACAAAAGGACTTCACCCAGATGTAAGATTTTGAATTTTTCCTTTAACAAAAAAGTAGCCTACAGCCTACTATCTACACTGACGAATTAAAGTAGGGCTTTGACACTTTGTCTACAACTACAAGAACCAGTGCCTGACAAGAATCAAGCACTTACCCTGGCAAGGGAAAGGGGTCAAGGGATTATGTGCGCTGGGGCGTGGCCGGTCGGCGGTCAGCGTGTCGCAGATACAGTGTTGCCCTGCACGCCGATGCATCTGTGGCTCAGCCGCCGTCGACCAGGCACTCAGCCGCCGTCTATCTCTACTGCCCTTTTGACTGCGTGCGATTGAATCGGGACGGGAGTTACGGAAGCAAAACGGGATGCAGGAGCTACGTGCGTTCATGCCTTGGATAGCTAGAATGGGCTGCCTGAGATTGCATTTTTGGCTGGGCCTTATACATATTACTTGCTGGACTGGGGGCTCGCAAAATTTTGGGGCCCTGTGTGGTCGGCCAATTTGGCCTTCCTCATCAACGGGGCTGGCTAAACTCGGTGAGTTGGAAGCCCCCAAGTGACCTTATGATCAATTAATAAAAGACTCATGCACAATATATGAGATGAAACGATAGATGCCCCGAGTTTCGGGGATGCCGACTTTATTATGTTGATCATAAAAGATATATACATTGAAGTAGGTATATACAATGACAAGAGCCAGTGGCTCAAGTGTAGTAAGGCCGAAGATGAGCAATATTCCAAGGCCTGTTGGTCTCCTCCTCGGAGGTACGTGACTTATTGTGTTCACGTATTTCGATGAGATAATATGACCCATTGTTGAGGTTTTTGCTGACCAAAGAAGGTCCTTCCCAAGGAGGTGATAGCTTACGCATGCATGTCTGATCTTGAATCAAACGCAACACTAAGTCGCCCTCCTGAAAATTCCGGCTTCCAATCCTACAACTGTGATAGCGACGTACACTACAAAAAAAAGACACATCCGTGACATTTTGGGCTGAACGAAAACAATTTTTTTCATGCTTATAACACTTCTATGACGATAATCGTGACAAAACCCGGTATCATCATAGATGTGGTGGACTCCTACTTCTATGACAAAAAATCATGACACAAAATGGGCTTTTCGTCCTGGGCGGGCCGGAGACGCAGCTGCATGACATTCTTTGGGCTGTCCATGACGGAGAAAACCGTGGTAGAAGCGAGGGCGAGGAAAATATCGGGGGTGGGGGGGTCCCGGTTACGGTGGGTGGTCGGGGGCCGAGCGATGCGCGTTTCTCTCATACACGTAGGCGCGTGGGTGTGAGGCATTGGGCTCTAACTGAACCCGAGCGAGGCGTTCGCCTACTAAACCCGAGCAATCAATCAATCCCTTGTTGTTAACTGAACCCGAGTGTGATTCCTTCGCTACTGTTGCTAACTGAAGCCGATTGAACACGGTTGCCTCCTTCCCTTGATGAATGATACGTCCATTTTGCATCATGCTTTTGTATCGATATTTATTGCAATATGGGCTGTTATTACACGTTATGTTACAATACTTATGCCTATTCTCTCTTATTTTACAAGGTTTACATAAGGAGGGAGAATGCCGGCAGCTGGAATTCTGGGCTAGAAAAGGAGCAAATATTAGAGACCTATTCTGCACAACTCCAAAAGTCCTGAAACTCCACGAAAGTCATTTTGGGAAATAATAATAAAATATCCAGCAGAAGAAGTTCACTAGAGGGGGGGCAAACCTGTCCACGAGTGTGGGGGCGCGCCCTACCCCCCTGGGCGCGCCCCCTACCTCGTGGGCCCCTTGTTGGCTCTCTGTAGCAACCCGACCTCAGATGGTCAAGTCTCTGTGTTCCAGTGTCGGATCAGTAATCCTGACACACACAGTACTCGAAGGATTTATAACAGAGTAGCAATCACACACTTATTACATCGAATGTCTCAAAAGAGAACTTATTACAATAATATGGCTTAAGGCCATCTAATGCAATAACAACGGAAGGCTTGGAAGATAAAGTGAGTCCATCAACTCCAACGGCATAGCTGAGCTGCACGGCAACGACCTAAAGAACCTTACTCCTCTTCTGAAAAGTCTGCAACATAATACGTTGCAGCCCGAGAACAGGTCAGCACATGGAATATGCTGGCAATATAACACAATAGAGCAGGAACAGAATAATGCTATCACTACAGTCATATTTCGCTGGTGGAAAGCTCTATGGTTATAGTTTTGCGAAAAGCTAATTTTTTCGTACAACAAAGGAATAGATTTTATTTAACTATCATGGTGGTTGAAACATTGAGAAGGTATAACCCCAACTCAATCCCAATTAAAGTAGTTAATATCCCAACGATATTAATTAAGAGTGATGAGATACATGTGATAACTCAAGTACTAGATACTCAAATTGTCCATAACCGGGGACACGGCTAACCATGATTAGATTGTACACTCTGCAGAGGTTTGTGCACTTTTCCCCACAAGACTCGATCGCCTCCATTGATTTCTCGCACTACATGGTGTTTGAGAAACGGATGACCGAGACACAGTCTTTCAGAAACATTAACTCTCTACTCCGGGTTGACCATACCAAACCTACAAAACCCACTACCTGCTGATCTACTTCTTCAAGAGCTTCACGTAACTTACTCAACTATGCTAGAGCCCATAGTAGCTTGTGGCTGCACACGGAAGTTTCTAGCATGAATAATCTCAGTTCCCTTTGAGCCTGGGTGGCGGTCCATAGGAAGATCACACGGGTACCCCGAGATTTCCAAAAAATAAACCAAACAACACCGGGTTCCGCAGGTGCCTCAATCCACCCAGATGTGTATTAAAATTGCCACCTTAAATAAACCATTAATTAACAATCTCACATCTGTCATGGATTCACTCAAACCCAAACCACGTCTACGAGCATAACATAGCAATATAAGCAACGCGTAGAAGTAACTCCCAAGGGTTTGATAGTAACAGGGCAATAGGTTCTACCTCAACTACTACTTCCCAACCCACAAGTTAATGACATCCTAACCATGCAATGGTGAGGATTGAGATAATGCATGAAAACTGGGTATGAAAAGAGTATGATCAAAGTGTTACTTGCCTTGCTGACGATCCGCAAATCCTAGAGACTCGTAGTAACACGCTTCGCACTCCTGGAATTCTATCGCAAGCAAACAATAACATACATAAGCAACAAGCAAAGATGCACAAGCAAAACTTCAACTAAAAGAGGTTGACCAGAAAGTTCAACTTAAGAACTCCGGTTCGCAAAAAGAATCAAACCAAACGGAGCAACGAAACTCAAACGGCAAAAAAACAAGATCTGTTTACTAATCTGAACTAGGGTCAAATTTTACAGTATCAAAATCTTGTTTAAGTTGTTTAAGCGGAAAGAGGGTCTCGAGACAAAGATCTAGGCGCCTGAATCGCATGATTCCGATTAACGAGCGAAAAGATAAACATACACTAAGATTGGATCAGAAATCGCGATCAGAAAAATCGCGGAATAAATCCGAGAAAAATAAAAACTGACGAACAGACTAACGAACGAACGTTCGTTATCTGGATCTAAACGAAGAACGCGTTCGTTAAAACGAACGAACGAGCAACGCCGCTAAATAAATAAACCGGAGAAAACCGATCTATTTTAAAAACGAAAACTAGGGTTTTCTAAAAACGAATGTTTTTTCTCGTAAAACCGGGCGGCGGGCGGCTACCTCGGCTCGGCTCGGCGGGCTCCGGCTGGTTTCAAGAACGGCGAGGCGACGGGGTGGCGGGTGGCGGCGGCGGCGACGGGAGGCGGCGGCGGCGGCTGAGCTCGTGGCGGTGGCTCCGGCTCGGGCTCGGGGCGGCGGCGGCGGGTGGGGGGGGTGGGGGTGTGGCGGCGGGGTGGCGGGGTATTTAAGAGAGGGGGGCGGCGACTGGGAGGAGGGGGCAAGGCGTGGCGGAGGCGGAGTCCGGCTCGGACTCGGTCCAGTCGGCACAAGGCCAAGGCCTTCATGGAGGCGGCGGCGGTTGGGGCGGCATGCTCGGCTGGGCCTTAGGCCTAGTCGGGCGGGGGAAACCCTTTTTTTTAAATAGTTCCCCCGACGGAAAATAAATCCTATAAAATAAAATGAAATTCTAAAAAATGCCAAAACAAATTTTCACCGTGTAAATGAAATATTTAGAACTAGATGAACATTTTCTTGGCCCTAAAATGCAATTTTTGAAAACGTGCAATTTTTCTAACGCAAATAAAATCCAAATAAAATCAAATAAAATCCAACAAATGATTTTAACATTTTTCCTCCAATTTTTCAATTGTTTTGGAGAAGTCATATTATCTCCCCTCATTTATTTTATTATGAAATATATTTTTTCGGAGAAAAAAATAATTAAAAAAAAAATCCTCGTTTTCGCTATTTGATAAAAATAAAATATGAAAACCGGAAAATCCCCAACTCTCTCCAAGGGTCCTTGAGTTGCTTAGGATTTCGAGGATTGCGGAACGAAGATGCAATAAAATATGATATGCATGGATGACCTATATATAACATTCCAAATTGAAATTTGGGATGTTACAAACCTACCCCCCTTAAGATGAATCTCGTCCTCGAGATTCGGGTTGGCTAGAAAATAGGTGCGGGTGGTCCTTGCGAAGATCATCCTCTCGTTCCTGTGTGGCTTCCTCCTCGGTATGGTGGCTCCAATCGAACTTTGCAAAACTTGATAACCTTGTCATGAGTGACTCATTTGGCGAAGTCAAGAATCTTCACCGGCTTCTCTTCATAAGTCAAATTCTTGTCCAACTGAATCGCCTCCGGGTATTGTATCTCTTAATGGTATATCGGCCATCTCAAAGATGACACTTCTTCACCGTGAGACGTGGAACACATCAAACTCGACAATCCTTTCCGGTAACTCCAGCTTGTAGGCAACTTCTCCCATCCGTTCCAAAACACGATACGGTCCTACAAATCTCGGAGCTAATTTTCCCTTAACTCCAAAACGTTTCACTCCTCGCAAGGGTGATACTCGCAGATATGCTTTGTCTCCAATTTCATAGGTTACCTCCTTGCGTTTTGTGTCTGCATAACTCTTCTTCCTGGACTGAGCAATCTTCAGTCTATTACGGATCAGTTTAACCTTCTCCTCAGACTCCTTGATCTGTTTCTTGATTTCCTCCAGATCATTTGCGGGCATCCGATATGGTCTCTTGGATATTGGCCTTGTACCTGGCAATGGCTCTATCAAAAACTCGATGTCTCGATCCGGTGGCATGCCTGGTAACTCCTCTAGGAAAACATCCAGAAAATCCTTTACTACTGGGACTTCCTCCTGAACAACTCCCGTGAGGGCATTCACTTGGATCCTCCTAGGCACATGCCTAGATACATACTTAATCCTTTTTCCCTCCGGGGTGGTACGATAAATTGATTTGCTAGCACAGTCAATGCTCCCTCTATACTTTGACATCCAGTCCATACCTAATATGACATCCAATCCTCGCTACTCCAAGATAATTAGGTCAGACGGAAAAACATGTGTGCCAATGGTTAGGGGTATCTGGTTGCACCATTGGCTAGCCATGTACTCTGCTCAAAGTAGCTCACTAAAAGAGGGGTCCTAAGGGTTTGGGTTGGTAGCTTAAACTTATCCACAAATCCCTTGATATGTATGAATGCTATGCACCAAGTATCAAAAAGAACAAGAGCGGTAAATGACTTAACCAAGAACTTACCTATTATCAAGCATTGGCTGCTCTTCAACCTCCTCCACGTTAACATGGTTCACTTGTCCTTTGTTGAATGGATTGGGCTTCTTCCCAGCGCTCCCATTTCCCTTTCCATTCCTTCCTTCAGGGCAATCATTGGCATAGTGCCCTGTCTTCCCGCACTTAAAGCAAGTAACTTGACTTAGGTCTCTTTTGGTGGGTGTAGCAGGGTTGGAGCGGTTCTGATTGTTATTAACTCCATTCCCATTTCCATTCTTAGCACCATTGTGGTTATGCGATCCTCCTCCAGTGTGGTTGTGACCTCCATGGTTATGAACAAGTCCTCCCGAGTTCGGGGTTAAGCGGGGCTTCTGTTGAGCTCCTAAATTATACTTCCCCTGTCCATACTTCCTCTTACGGCTCTCAATCTGCTGCTGCTTCCCTTCAATCATAAGGGCATTGTCTACCAACTCTTGGTAGTTGTTGAAAGTTGCCACCATCAACTGCATGCTCATCTCATCATTCAGCCCTTCCATAAACTTCTCACCTTCATGGCATCTGTGGCCACATCATCAGGGGCATAGCGTGATAACTTGCTAAAATCATCCACGCATCGAGCTACTGACGGTTCCCTCGGGCGTAAGTTGCGAAACTCGCGCTCCTTCATCTGCATGGCTCCGGTTGAGACATGGGCCGCGAAAAGCTTGTCAAATCGGTCCCAAGTGACATTGGTTATAGGAAAAGTAGCCGTGTAATTATCCCACCATGCGGCTGCTGGTCCATCCAATTGATGTGCGGCAAAGCGCACCTTCTCAGCATCTGTGTATCCTGCGGTGGTTAACTCCCGTCTAATACGGCGTAGCCAATCATCAGCAATTATTGGCTTGGTGCTACTGGAGAACACCGGTGGCTGTAACCTCAGGAAACGGGCTAAATTGTCCACTGGCGGCGGGTTATTGTTGTTGTTGTTGCCCTGGGTCTGAACAAGCAATTGCATCAAAGCATTCTGCTGCTGGATCAATTGGGTGAGCTCCGGTGGGAAAGCAAAACCGGTGTCACGTCTCGGAGGCATCTGATGGGTTTAGATGGAAGAGATTAGAATAGAAAAAAGGTCTAATGAGAAAACACTACCCATATGCACATGAGGCAAACACAAACATTTCACTCAATCAATCAAGCAAGGGCATACAAACGGTCTAGGACTATCGCAAAAGTGCTCAACTAATACTAGATACATGGGGGAAATACTACTAGTATATGGTGGCCATCTAGAAATTTTGATCGGTGGAAGACTCCATGATGTCTCCTCCAGCTTTGTCTTCGTAGTCATCATCACTTGGATCGAAATCGGTGTCGTCGATGATGATGTAGTTGTTCGGGCAAGTGGGGTCGTCGTCTTCTTCTTTCGGTGTTGGTCCTCCCATGAATACTCCGATCTTCTTAACCAGGTCGTCGTTCTTCTCCAGTAGTGTCTTAATTTCCTCCTCATATCCGTCGCGTGTAAAATTGAGTTCTTCCTCCAGCTCGATGATCCTGGTCTTCGCCTTCTTCAACTCCATCATGTCTCACAAGACATCCGGTTCTCTGACGCCGAATGTCGGGTTTAGCTCTGGATGAAAGCTGTAATGGATCTATCCTTCTTGGTGCTGATTACTTCCCATTGTTCATCTCTGCGCCCACATATTTGATAGATGGTGTCCTTAAGCTCCCTGTTGTAGACTTCTCCAATGCGTCCCATGGTAATGTGGGCTGCCATGCTCTTGTCTAGACTCCAGTGGGTGCTTCGAAAGAAAATTCTATGGGTTTAGAAGTTGGCGAGAACGTCCTTCCTGGAACTTGTACTTGAATCATCCAGCGCTCCTCTTCTGGTAAGGTGGCATTGTACGTCCCGGTGAAGCTTGGTATTCCAATGTTCAAGTACCTAGTGACTTCCTTCAAGTGGCGTCCAAAAGGTGTGTCTTCATCCGGTTGTGCAAACTTGTTCTTCATCTCCGTCATCCTAAAGAGTGGAAAAATGGAGAGGAGTCGAAATGAGTAGAGAAGAGTGACCTATGGTTTATCTTAGTGGTCGTGTCCTACACTCAGCGTGTGCTCGATACCATCTTGTAGCGACCCGACCTCAGATGGTCAAGTCTTCGTGTTCTGTGTCATCCTCGGATCAAGAATGTTGACACACACAATACTCGAAGGATTTATAACAGAGTAGCAATCACACACTTATTACATCGAATGTCTCAAAAAAGAACTTATTACAATAATATGTCTTAAGGCCATCTAATGCGATAACAACGGAAGGCTTGGAAGAAAAAGTGAGTCCATCAACTCCAACGGCATAGCTGAGCTGCACGGCAACGACCTAAAGAACCTTACTCCTCGTCTGAAAAGTCTGCAACATAATACGTTGCAGCCCGAGAACGGGTCAGCACATGGAATATGCTGGCAATATAACACAATAGAGCAGGAACAGAATAATGCTATCACTACATGCATATTTGGCTGGTGGAAAGATCTATGGTTATAGTTTTGCGAAAAGCCAATTTTTTCCTACAACAAAGGAATAGATTTTATTTAACTATCATGGTGGTTGAAACATTGAGAAGGTATAACCCCAACTCAATCCCAATTAAAGTAGTTAAGATCCCAACGATATTAATTAAGAGTGATGAGATACATGTGATAACTCAAGTACTAGATACTCAAAATTGTCCATAACCGGGGACACAGCTAACCATGATTAGATTGTACACTCTGCAAAGGTTTGCGCACTTTTCCCCACAAGACTCGGTCGCCTCCGTTCATTTCTCGCACTACATGGTGTTTGAGAAGCGGATGACCGAGACACAGTCTTTCAAAAACATTAACTCTCTACTCCGGGTAGACCATACCAAACCTACAAAACCCACAACCTGCTGATCTACCTCTTCAAGAGCTTCACGTAACTTACTCAACTATGCTAGAGCCCATAGTAGCTTGTGGCTGCACACGGAAGTTTCTAGCATGAATAATCTCAGTTCCCTTTGAGCCTGGGTGGCGGTCCATAGTAAGATCACACGGGTACCCCGGGATTTCCAAAAATAAAACAGACAACACTGGGTTCCCCAGGTGCCTCAATCCACCCAGATGTGTATTAAAGTTGCCACCTTAAATAAACCATTGATTAACAATCTCACATCTGTCATGGATTCACTCAAACCCAAACCACGTCTACGAGCATAGCATAGCAATATAAGCAACGCCAGAGAAGTAACTCCCAAGGGTTTGATAGTAACAGGCAATAGGTTCTACCTCAACTACTACTTCCCAACCCACAAGTTAATGACATCCTAACCATGCAATGTTGAGGATTGAGCTAATGCATAAAAACTGGGTATGAAAAGAGTATGATCAAAGTGTTACTTGCCTTGTCGACGATCCGCGAATCCTAGAGACTCAGAGTAACATGCTTCAGACCGGGAATTCTATCGCAAGCAAACAATAACATACATAAGCAACAAGAAAATATGCACAAGCAAAACTTCAACTAAAAGAGGTTGACCAGAAAGTTCAACTTAAGAACTCCGGTTCGCAAAAAGAATCAAACCAAACGGAGCAACGAAACTCAAACGGCGAAAGAAACAAGATTTGTTTACTAATATGAACTAGGGTCAAATTTTACAGTATCAAAATCTTGTTTAAGTTGTTTAAGCGGAAAGAGGGTCTCGAGACGAAGATCTAGGCGCTTGAATCGCCTGATTCCGACTAATGAGCGAAAAGATAAACAGAAACTAAGATTGGATCAGAAATCGCGATCAGAAAAAATCGTGGAATAAATCCGAGAAAAATTAAAACTGAGGAACAGACTAACGAACGAACGTTTGTTATCTGGATGTAAACGAAGAAAGCGTTCGTTAAAACGAACGAATGAGCGAACGCTCGCAAAATAAATAAACCGGAGAAAACCGACCTATTTAAAAAAACGAAAACTAGGATTTTCTAAAAAATCAAACGTTTTTTTCTCAGAAAACCGGGGCGGCGGGGCGGCTACCTCGGCTCGGCTCTGGCGGGGGCTCAAGTGGTTCCGCGACGCTTGGGCGGCATGCATGGGTGGCCGGGTGGCGGCAGCGGCGATGGGGCGGCGGCTGCGGGCTCGGGGCGGCGGCGGCGGGTGGTGGTGGTGGTGGTGTGGCGGCGGGGTATTTAAGAGAGGGGCGGCGACTTGGAGGAGGGGGCAAGGCGCGGCGGAGGCGGAGTCCGGCTCGGACTCCGTTCGAGTCGGCGGCGGCGGCGGCGCTCGCGCGCGGGATGCGGTGGCGGCTGGGCCTTAGGCCCAGTCGGGCGCGGGGAAACCCTTTAAAAAAAATTAGTTCCGCCGATGGAAAATAAATCCTATAAAATAAAAAAAAATCTAAAAAATGCCAAAACAAATTTTCACCGTCTAAATGAAATATTTAGAACGAGATGAACATTTTCTTGGCCCTAAAATGCAATTTTTGAAAACGTGCAATTTTTCTAACGCAAATAAAATCCAAATAAAATCAAATAAAATCCAACAAATGACTTTAACATTTTTACTTCAATATTTCAATTGTTTTGGAGAAGTCATATTATCTCCCCTCATTTATTTTATTATGAAATATATTTTTTTCGGAGAGAAAAATAATTAAAATAAAAAATCTTCGTTTTCGCTATTTGATAAAAATCAAATATGAAAACCAGAAAATCCCCAACTCTCTCCGAGGGTCCTTGAGTTGCTTAGGATTTCGAGGATTGCGGAACGAAGATGCAATAAAATATGATATGCATGGATGAACTATGTATAACATTCCAAATTGAAAATTTGGGATATTACACTCTCCGATGGCCATCTTCTGCTATATGAGGTCTTTCGTCGAGGAAACAATCATAAGCAACCTTTCGGGACGAAACTCCGCCGCCACGAGGCGGAATCTTGGCGGAACCAATCTAGGGCTCCGGCAGAGCTGTTCTACCGGGGACACTTCC